>CM032453.1:26570217-26702717 GCA_019049505.1 Pachyrhynchus sulphureomaculatus | reverse complement strand
GTACATATATATTTTAGAAGCTCGGTTAATATGCGAAGCATAGACGCGCGTACCTCGGATAATCAGGTTCTTAGATTGGTGGATGGTTAATCCGGAGCTCGGATAATCGCGACTCGGTTAATCGGGGTTCTACTGCATTATATATATATATATATATATATATATATATATATATATATATATATATATATATACATATGTGTGTTTACATCCATAAACTAAAGCTTAAAGTGAAGAAATCGATGGCACGATACTAATGAAAGGCCATTTTTCACAATACATAACGATGTAACAGCTAGCGCTATTATTTCCTTATATTTTCGAAAAATTCTAGTTCTTTTTAGACAGAAAGTATATATGAGCTTTTACCAGACCAGAAACCATTATGGTTATGATACTTATTTACACATTAAAACAGAATAAAGATATTTCTTAGCACTTGTGTACCACTTTTATGAACATACCTAGGCTACCTACTACATATTAAACGAGAAAATATATATAACAAATAAAATCTTAAAAAAGTAAAAGATAAGGGTATACAAATTTATTATCTTACATCAGTAAGACTATTCTATAACAAAAAAATTATTCTTCTCGGTTAGATCTAAGGAATAATCCATTTTTCATAACTAACCATATATCACATTTCCAAGTAATCAAAATTAAGAAGAAAATGAACCCATTTAACATAAACAGCACCAGAACACTGAGGGACATCCACCATTCAGCATAATGTGTTTCTATTTCTTTAATATATTTGGGAATTAAGAGCATATCTCTGCATCTAAAAAAGACGCATTTTTTAGTGTTTCAGTAGGTTAAAATAACCGAGGTGATTAAAATTTTATCGGTAAGTTTTTAGAAATCGGAAAATAAAACAGTATACGTGGTACGATCCAAAAGTTCCCGACCTAGCGCTATATAAAAAAACCGGTCAAGTGCAAGTTGAACTTGCGCAATCAGTGTTCCGTACGTTGATTGCTTTTAAAATAAAAAATTTTGTTACAGAGGTATAAAATGATCAGTGACTTCACAAAACCCACCCCAAATGAGTTTTCAACAAATTTTGTTTCCAATCTTTACTGAAATCTGATGACCTTTAAATTTTTGTTTTTTTATATACCAGATAAATTATTAAAGGTAATGCACTCGTGATAATTTTCGTTCACTCTACACCCCGTGGAGAATATTCCAGAATTTTTTCAAAATTTTTTGATAAGTACTTTTCGAGGTAAGGCGGGGGAACAGCGATTTTTCGCGATTTTTTAAAAATAAAACAAAGAAAAGTGAGCGCAAGTATTAGATTATATATATATATTTTTTACTTGTGTTTTCACGAGCTTTCATTTGACACCACACTCATGACCTAGTAAAAAAATTTTTTTTTTTTCACTTCCGATTTCACTCCCAAAACTAACCCCTTAAGTCAAAATTTAACTCTCAAAACTACATGGTTCTGATGAGGCCATCAAATCCTATATTATTACCAAATTTCAACTTTTATGTCAAATAGTTTCGGAGAAAATCGGGTGTGACAGACAGACAGACAGACAGACACCGAAGTGATCGTATAAGTGTTCCGTACGGAACACTAAAAAGGCGAAATACGAGTAGTATTGATTCGTGCCAGTAGGTGGCGAAGGCTGTTTGTTCTATATGCACATACGAGACAACAGCAACACGTTTCTATGAAATTTTGTTTTCGAGAAAAGTGCTACTGAAACGTATGATGTGATTTGGATAATACTCGAGAACGAAGTCCGGAGCAGTAAGTAAATTTTCGAGTGATTTTCCGGATTTAAGGACAGCAGAACTTCGCCGAAAGTGCTAAACTTCAATAAACCATTCTTCTAGACCGTTGTCGGACAATTTTAGGCATCTCTGACGAAACTGTCAAAGCTCCTGTCTAACGATAATGCATCGGTGGTCCACACTTCGTTCTTTACTTAACAGTTTTTGGCGAAAAAATCCCTAATTCTGCAACTTCGGACTGTTCCTCCAAATGACGATAACGTAATGAAAGTATCGCAGCTTTCGAGATGGTAGAGGAGGTATAGCCTGTCCCAAAATATAAGATCCTAATTTTTGCCGTTTTAAGTGGACAATATAAAAATTTTGACCTTTTATTTATGATAAGGTTGCAGAGAGACTTAAGAATTTTATTCATTAATGCAAATAAATAAAATTATAAGTGTTTTTGGAGATGTTTATTTATAGATGCATGTAAACACAAATGGATAAGAAGTACAAATATACAGTTTGAATGAATGGGGTTTACAAGAGGGGACATATTGTATAAATAAAAATATATTTTAACTTAAGCCTAATTCGGTTTCACTATCACTATCATCAGCTGAGGTAATTTTCAGTGGTTTTATATTATTTACATAACTATGTGAATCTTCAACTTTCACAACGTGCTGAATGGAATTCTTCCAGCTTTCACAAGGTATATCATTTATAACTTTTCTTACTAATTCAACCACTAACGCGCATAAAGTAGGAGAAAATATTTTGTGCCCTTATTTTTGAACTTGATGCCAAATATGTTCAATTGGATTAAACACACAATAATACGGAGGCAGCCACAAAACAGTGTGTCCCATTTTCTCAGCCATACTGTCACAAACATATTTGTTTTTCAATTTTTGGTCTTTCAAAACTTCTAAAAGATCACTTTATTTGTAACTAGAGTCAAAATAAATGTCATTTTCGAACATATATTCCTGTATTTCCGATTTGGTGTTGGCTGCATTAGGAAGCTTATTTAGTAGGCGACTATAGCAACTTGCATTGTCCATAACTATAACCTCTGTTCGGAAACATTTGGCAAAAGGGAATTTTTAAACCAATTTTCAAAAAGTTCTGCTCTTGTCGCATGATAGTCCAAACTAAAATCTTTTATCTTTTTTGCAGATAATAGTAGACAATTTGAAACCCAGCCCTTTTCAGATCCAGCATGCAAAATGGTTATTCGTTTACCTTTATTTGAAGTGCGCTAGTCTGACATTTTATACTGTTGCCAACCCACCCTTTTTGCACACTGTCATGGGTATCGAACCATGTTTCGTCAAGGTAAATTATTGGCCAATTCTCTGATGGATACTTTTTAAGTATGTCGCAAAATTCGTAATCTTTGTTACTCCATCACTACTTGCGTTTTGTTGATTTTTCGGAACGTGAATTCCATTCTTAAGAGAATTCTGTGAAGGGTTGATCGGCCACAATGTATATTGGTCCCGTCCTGCATCAGTTTTAATTTTATTTTGTCTAGTGCCGGCACCAACTGCTCTTCATACATAGAATATATTTTTCTCCTGATGACGTCTTTTTCACAATCGTTACATGATGCATTTGAAAATCTTTCCGTTTTTTTTTCCTGTTCCTGAGTGATGGTTTTCCTACAATACCTTTAATCGTAGAAATAGGGATTTTTGTTAGTTCACTGGGTTCCTGCAAAGCACTTTGTTTATTCAAATTTCTTTTTATAAAACTGTGGTAAACATTTTTCACTATTTGTTTTCTCTTGCGATAGCCACTATTGCAATTTTCCCACGGACGCCTCATAATTAAAATAGAACCGTTACGTTGTAAGTTGTAAGTAAAACTAAATATAAAAATAATAAAAAGTATCTTTCGAATCTTAATGGGGACCTGTGGTCATTAGGCCTATATTATCAATTACTTAAATGGCTCCAAACCGGGTTGCCAGGTAGTAAATATATAAGTAAAAATCGATCCAACATGAATGCAGGTGCAAATGAGGACGGTATACAAAGCAGGTAAAATAAAAATACGTTTGTCGTAATACCTGGCAACTATGCACAAAACCTTAATAGGGTCATTTATTGCCCCATTGAAAAAGCAAAAAGCAGGATCTTATATCTTGGGATTTACTTTACAAGGAAAATTTCAGGCGACAGCTGGAGGTAGCGGTAGATTTTATAGCGTTAGTCGGAGAAGTTTTGGATCACACCACGTTTTGTCGGTGTATTTTTAATTTTGTTTAAGGTTTTATGACGATGCGTTGCCATGATGCGATGATCAATGTTGGGAGACGATGCCATGACGCAGAAAACGCGCGATTTCGAGGCGGTGCCTTTGATTATGTGGATCGTAACGTTCTTGACAGTCGATAGAAACGGAAACCGATAAACTGGAGCAGCTTTTGGACGAGAACTTCTACGAAACACAAAAAGAACTTGCTAAATAACTTTGTATCAGTCAACAAACGATTTTTAACCGCCTATACCTACTGCGAAGAATACAAAAGGAAGACAGAGAGATGTCTCATATTCCTAGTCCTTAGAAAAAAGAAGATATGACACCGTATTTTCTCTCATCTCTGGCAGGGCAAGTAAAAATACGAAAATAACAGAAGTTCATATAATAGATAATTATGTTGTCAGTTACCTCTATAAACTTTGTCAGGATTATTCGAATAATAATACGAATAACTTCCATTCGGATATGTCGTCAATAATATACGATGGTAAACACAGTGAGGATGTTCGACAGTTATGTTAAAATCGTCACTTTCAGGAATGTAAAAGTTAAAAAACTCCCCTTTAATTAATTCTATATAATACGAATATCGCTCTTCCATGTTGCTTGAAAATATAACTCCATCGGGAATTTTATCATTGCAGTACATCCTTCCCGAAATTCTATGCGATTCTGAAAGATCTGGTGCAATCAAGAATGTTAAGGAAATCACAAAAAAGTTCACAAGTCTTATCATTTTGACATGTATGTCAATATGACAACCAAGGTTTTTTTGATAATTTTTGAGGTGGCGGAAATAGAGATGTGAAACAAGTGATTTTATAGGGTTTCGTAGAAATGGTTTATTATATTGAACTGGATAATTCCATGAGTGAAATGGAGACACTTAAAACAAATTACTGGCTTACCTAATGCATAAAAGTATTTTGCCCTTCCTCGCTTCTGTCGAGGTAAAACATCACAATACACCGAACAGACAAGGAGAGTTCTTAAGAGTCTGATTTAAAGATTTTATCATTGAAACCTTCATCATTGTCAAATATAACAAGAACCTTCTCTGACCCGTGTTTGTCCGGTGAGAGAGAAAGAAAAAAAAAATTCAATTCACTTTTGTTTTGAGCCTGATAAGAGTTTTCTACTTCTTTTTCCTTCTATAAAGTATAAAATCTTGTCTTGCAGGGGGCTATTTGTAAATTACAGCTTTAAATAAAGCAGTTCAAAAAATGAGGCAAATATCTCCGATAATACAAAATTTAAAAAGAAATTATTCAAATAGCACCATGGCCGCATATAAATTAAGCAGTTTAAGATATATAATTTTAGTATATAGTTGATATTAAAATAATAATAAGAAAAAAGTACCTAAGCCTAAGTGACTTGGCAACGATGCATATGATGCTCTCGGGAGACGTGCTTTCGTTTTAACTTTGACTTTGAACCGTCATAAAAAAGCTTATCTGCCAAACGGAAGAGCAGAAGAAAATGGCGTAAGCAAGTGTAAGTACTTATTTACATAATAGTGAATTATAAGTACATGTTCTTGTTAAAAATTTTCATATTAAGGTGACTTTACCGGTTAGCTCTAAGGGTATAAAAATTATGAATAGAAAATGGGCTCAAAGAACATTTGAAAAATTCTCATAAATTTCTTTTAGTGTTCAAGAAAAAGATT
The DNA here is from genome assembly GCA_019049505.1 of Pachyrhynchus sulphureomaculatus. Lineage (NCBI taxonomy): Eukaryota > Metazoa > Arthropoda > Insecta > Coleoptera > Curculionidae > Pachyrhynchus > Pachyrhynchus sulphureomaculatus. The sequence goes on along the minus strand of CM032453.1, from coordinate 26,697,037 downwards.
GTGCTTTATAGTTTAAAACCCGGTAAACTGTAAGCCCTACAAATTGACGTAAGCCAAATTTGGAATTTCATTTGCTTAGGAAACTTCCCAAAAAATTTGATTTTTATATACTCAAAGCATGCAAGCGATTTACAGAATTTTTTACTTGAAAAAGTATTGTACATACTTTTTCCCTATATTCAATTTTTAGAATTTCCATGTCCCAGAAATAGTCGCTATCAACTCTCCAGAAAACCACTGAGCTTTTTTCGAGAGCCCTCATGGACCCATTGCATCGACTCCTGCTATCTGCGGATATTTGCATGAGTAGCCGATATTCCAGCGCTTAAAGTGAACGAAGAAATAAGTGTACTGTCATCAGTAAAACTGTAGATTGGATTCCTGCTAGGAGATACTATGGAGCCTTGATAGTTGATAGGTATTAGGAAGAAATCCGTCGACTACTATTTCTGAAGAACTCTGAGGAAACTCGAGCCTTTCAGATATACAATAAGTGTGTAGCTTAGCCAACAGTACGTCATAGCACACAGCTTTGAATATACCAGGTGCAACCGCTAGATGTTCTCCATTCCATGTTCTTTAATTGAGTTATTCCAAACATGTGCTATATAAGTTCGAAGATCTCATGTTGATGATTGCGTCCGAAAGCCATATTGATGGCCACTAATACTGTTGAATTCTTCTAGATCAGGGGTGCTCAAACTTGAACTGCTGGCGATCTACCTCAATACTGTTAGACTACGATCGATCGACTCTGAGAGGCTGCAAGTAAGTGTGATGCTGGATTGTCGTCTAGGTAGGGTGTATCGTGGCATAGATATTAGTTTTTCGCACAATATGCATTTTTTTAGTCAAGGCAAGTGTAGGTCTGCTCTAAAATGTCAATGAAAAAACTCATAATTATTCAAAATTGCGAGTATATTGGTTCTTACGAAACAAACGAGTTCTAGTGTCTAAACTTAACTAAAGAGTGACTTTGGATGTTGAAGCGTGGCATTGCATGTCCTCTGCATACTTTTCATAAGATGGTACGTAATTACCGAGTGCTAATCGCAAGCATCATGACATATGTTCGTCAGTTAGTCGATTGCGATATTTTGACTTAATTATTTTCATTTCAGAAAACGCAGACTCGCACAAGTAAGTTGACCCAAACATTGCCGTCAGTTGAAGGGCGATTTGCCTTAGATTCGGATATTTATCTTCAGATATAAAACACCAGAATTTTGTATCAGATGCTGTAGGTTTGAGATGTATATCTGATATAATCTGCACTAACTCATTTTCAACAGAACATGAGTCCATGTTAAACTGAGTTGCTATTTCAGTAGCTAATTCCTCAATGTTTTTACACGAAAAAGGATAACTCATAAATGATGCGATATTTACCAATTTACTGAAATCATAAAAACGTATTTCGAATTGGCCCAAAATATTTGATAATTCTGCCTCATAAATATCATAATTCAACTGAGGAATCCTTGCTTTCAAAGACGGAAAATTTTTCAGATCCTTTCTTTTCAGTTGATCTATCATAAGTGGCAATTTAAGCGCGTTTATTGCGCTAATCATCTCAATAATAGTTTTTCCTTTACCTTGAAGCTCCAAATTAATGGTGTTTAAATGCATTGTGATGTCTGTCAAAAATGCCAAATCAGTCAGCCATTTTCCATTTTTCAGCATCTGAGTGTCATCACCTCTTTCGTCCAGAAAAGCTGTTATTTCGGGCAATAATTCTTGAAACCTTTCTAGGAATTTTCCGCGACTCAACCACCTGACGTCCGTGTGAAGAACTAAATCAGTGTGTTCAGCTGACTCACTATCTTCCAACTGCAATTTAAAGAGCCGTCGTTGAAGCTACGTACACGGATAGAATTCACAATTTTTATTGCAATGCCCATAATCTCCTCCATGTTTAGAACTTTTGAACATAAAACTTGTTGATGTATAATGCAATGGAAGGAGAAAAATGAAGGGAAATCATCATTAGCTCGACACAATGCCACAAAACCGTTTTTGTTTCCAGTCATTGCTGGTGCTCCATCATCCATGCACACTAGTATATATATTGGTAGCTTGTAGTTTGTTACAAAATTGAAGAAAACGTCATATATATCTTCGCCACGGGTCTTTCCTTTCAGAGGAATCATTGTCAAATACTCTTCCTTAGCCGACATGCCATTGAATACCATTCGAATAAAAATACACAGTTGGGCAGTGTCTGTCATATCGGTGGATTCGTCGAACTGTAAAGAAAAGTATGTACATTCCATGATATCATATTTTAGTTTATCTGCCATGTCCTGACTCATGACTTCAACACGCCTTGTGACAGTCGGACGAGATAACTGAAGTTCTCTAATAGCAGACATAATCTCTGTTTTATTTTTAAAATCTCCAAATAAAAGTCTCACCCGCTTCAATAAATACTTCCTTCACAACCAATCCATCATCAAATGGTTTCTTGTGTTTCGCCAATATATGAGATATTTTAAATGACGCGATCGTTGCAGCTTTTGATTGTTTGGCTGGTCTTGTGAACATGGTTTGTTCTTTTTTCAAACAAGTTATCAAATCACGTACTTTTCGTTTTCTTAATTCACTCTGTGACGGAAAATCCTTTTCATAGTTTTTATGAACCGTTTTATGATGCCTCTCTAAGTTCCCACGCTTAGGTATTGTAACTGACGCACGGCAAATGAGACAAATGCACTTATCCTTTACCATACAAAAGAAAAATTCTTCGTCTCAATCGTTATTAAAATGATAACTTTTCTTCGCCGCACTCATTTTGGACTATTTATTAATAAACTTTGTATCGATGTATCGCCTTCAAGTTATAACTCAGACTGACTCCTATTCTTGCAGGCGCAACATTTATATCGGCGCGAACGAAGTCTCGAATGTTCCCGTCAAACACGCCGCCCGAAGTTTCTAGAAAAATCGGCGGGAATCAAAAACGCGGCTTTTCTTTGACAAGTACCGCGCGTTTCTTTGATAAAGCTGCCTTTTGCCACTAGCAGGGGGTTATTACGATAAAAGAAAGTGATGAGGGGTTATTCTGGCCTAATTGTGGATCGAATAAATTTTAGTAGTTTATTCATTACATTTTGTTTTAATTACCTAAAACAAAATCTGTGAATAGTTCTATATCGGAATTTTTTTCTCGAGATCGACTCAAAAAGCACTCGCGATCGACTTGTCGATCGCGATCGACCGTTTGAGCACCCCTGTTCTAGATGTTTTAGAAGATGCTGATTGATAGCCTTAACCATAACTTCCGATATTATTGAAAGTAATGCGGCTGAGCGGTAGTTATTTGAAAAATCTTTTTGCCTTGTTTGGATATCAGTTGAACTGTAGAGTATTTTCAGTAGGAAAGAAATATTCCCTTTCTGTAGGCTAGGTTTTAAGGTCTACAGAAAACTGACGTCAGTTCGCTCGCGCATTTTTTGTCTAGTTTTATTAAAATGCCTCTTACGATACGCTGTCGAAGATAATATCGGGCATCCTTGACTGCACCGTGGGAATAGTTGGTGGTGTTTTTCCTTGAAAATTGATAGTAGAATGCGAAGCAAGGAGTTCAGTTAACAAGTTGGCTCTTTCAACTGGTGTTGTTGCAATAGTAATATATATCTGACAGTATGAGTGGTAGTACTATATAGTGGATTTAGTAAAATTTTGTCTCATGGCCTTAGTGACCGACCAAAAGGACCTGGAATTGTTGGAGAGAGCAAGAAGTTTCTTTTTAATTCTTTGAGTGTGTGCTTCCTTGGTTTCGTTGAAAATTTCTTTTCATCTGTTTCGGGTACGAACAAAGATGTTACGATTTATAACGGTAGGATTTTCACACGAGTATATCCATAACGCTACGCAAAAATTAACTTGATTCGTTAATTATTAACAAAAAAACGACGTTGCGTTGTAAATTGATTTTGTCCGTCGATCAACGCGTTCACAGCGTTATCCTCTCTCCTGCATACTATGGAAACAGGGGTCACGGGTAGAGGCAGTTCTGCAATCCGGTGCCTCAATTTGATAACCAAGCGATTTTTTGTATGACCTCATCTTCATAGCTAAGTATATAACTTAAAACACCACCCTTATATATAAATTCTGCAACTATTATTAAAATAGTATAACTGTAACTTTCATCAGTTGCAATCATTAGTATTAATACTGTAATTATAATTAATATACTATATTTAATATTGATTATTAATTTCTATGTAACAATTATCTACAGCTTAGCTTACAGAATTTTCGGAATAATCAAGGAAAAACCTTGCTTTCAAAATTTATAAAAAATACTCTCGACACAGACAACTGAATAAAAAGGCAGTGTACTATGTTTAGAAGCAACCTCTTCTCTGCATTTTCGGTCGAACCAAGGCTTGCTGTTAAAAGGGCTGTAAGTTTGTATATCAGCTAGACAGATAAAGCTCTCGAATTTGCATATTGCTATGATTATGTTCAGGATGGTCCAAATTGGACACTTTTAAAGGTAAACCCCTTTATCTAAAGGAAATAGATGAAAACTGAGGTCGGTGTCTGAGGCTCAATTTTTATAATAAACTCAATGGTGAAAACCGCATATCGATATCTAGTACCGTTTTAGATATACATGGTGTTTTTCAAAAATCTGCATTTTGGAGAAATGTTTGTAATTCTTTTCCTATTGAAAATATTTGATTTCTGTAAAAACATTCTCAAAGCACTTTTTCAGGTGGATTTCAACAGTGTAATTACATTTTTTTACAACTAATCTTTTAATAGTTATTAACACAAAAATATATTTTTTAAATGGGATACCATGTATATTTTTCCTTATCCGAATAGAGCTTTAAATTACCATTCTAAAAATATAGCATACTTTATATGTTGCTTAAATTTACTTCAAAATATAAAGGTTTTCAGTTTTACGCGAGTTTGAAATGCACATTTTGTGAAGTAGGCTTTGGACGGAGCGGCCATATGGTTTAATTCAATTGTTTACTCGTAGTTATCAAATTTTACTTCAGGATCAGTTACTGAATTGTCAAATAAATCGCAATGAAATTTGAAAATTACGAAAAATTATGATAGTGTGTTTCATAAAAACCGGAGAAAATTCCGAAACGGCAAGTAATTTGTACCACGAATGGTATCCAGAGAGGCGTCAACCCTTCAAGGATATATTCGCTCGATTCCGACATAACCTAGTTAATAGTGTCCAGTTTGAAAAGAAATGACCCAAAAATTATGCAACAAACAGGGATAAGGAGTTAGAAGAAATAGTAGTTTTAGGAACGATCGGAAATAATCCCAACACTTCAACCGAAGTTAAGAGAATCCTGGACTGGACTACCAAGAACTAACGTAAGTCTTACTTTGAAGAAGCACAAATTCAGGCCATATAGGACAAGAAAAGTTCATCACCTTAAAGACGGAGATTTTCAATGGCGTATGGATTTTTACCAATATTTTCTGGAGAATTGTAACCATGTTCCGAATTTTTCATTAAATTGCATTTGGACAGACGAAGCTTATGTAAACCATGCAGGTATTTTTAACCGTTACAATTCTTATACGTGGGCACAAGAAAATCCTCATTTAGTTGTGGAGCAAAGAAATCAAGGCAGATATGGATTTAACGTGTTGGCAGGAATTTTTAGAGGCAGGGTTATAGGTTCATTTATTTACGAAGGAACATTCATCTCTCAGAGATATTTAGAAATTTTAAGGCAGCAAATAGAACCTCTTGTTGATGAACTGCTGTTAATCGACCTTAGAAATATGTTTTTTCAACACGACGGGGCACCCCCTCATAACGCTGCAGTTATCAGTAATTTTTTATCCGCCAATTTCGACAATAACTGGATAGCCAACCAAGGTCCGAACCGTTGACCGTCGAGGTCACCGGATTTAACACCCATGCACTTCTATTTCTGGGGAAGATTGAAATACCTAATTTTTAAATTGCCGACAAACACCAAGCAAGAGTTAGAAGTCGCAGTCATACAAAGTTTTGCAGCTCTCACTCCTCTTGAACTAATCAACTCGGTAAGAAGTATCCAGAAAAGGTGCTGCCTATGTATAAATGAAACTGGTCGAGATTTCGAACATCTCTTATAGAAAATTGTTTTGTTTTAGTTTGCCCTACTCGGAATAAATTGTTTTATTGTTGTTTTGTTTTATTTTCTACATAGTTTAAAATACTACAGCATTTAGTAAATTTCATTGTAGTTATGACTCTTGGAGTTACTTTTGGGATTTTTTTTTTACGATTTGACTGCTATCGATAAACAATTGATATTGCCGATCCCTCCAAAGCCTACTCGCGTAAAGCTGAAAACCTTTATATTTTGAAGTAAATTTAAGCAACATATAAAGTGTGCTACATTTTTAGAATGGTAATTTAAAGCTCTATTCGGATAAGGAAAAATATACAGGGTATCCCATTTAAAAAATATAATTTTGCGTTAATAACTATTAAAAGATTAGTTGTAAAAAAATGTAATTACACTGTTGAAATCCACCTGAAAAAGCGCTTTGAGAATGTTTTTACAGAAATCAAAAATTTTCAATACGAAAAGAATTACAAACATTTCTCCAGATTTTTGAAAAATACCCTGTATATCTAAAACGGTAATAGATATCGATATGCGGTTTTCACCATTGAGTTTATTATAAAAATTGAGCCTCAGACACCGACCTCAGTTTTCGTCTATTTCCTTTAGATAAAGGGGTTTACCTTTAAAAGTGTCCAATTTGGACCACCCTGTACATATTTCAATATAGACAATTTTAAAATACATTGTTCTTTTTACACTACGTAGATCTATTTCTAAGAACTGTTAAGGTAATTTATACTTTTTATATATTTTTTGTATTATGGACGACGCTATGTATACTTTGTGCTATTAGCAATACATGTTTATTTATTAAGCGATTTAAGGTGTAGATTAAAAAACTAATAGACCACGAGGGCGATCCGAAATTTTGATCTGTCGACTAACCGTCTGCGTAGGCATGTTCATTCTATCGGGTGAGTCGAATAAAAGCCTTTAACCTTGATTTTGCGACCCCCGTGCCCTGGAATGCCCAGATAAGGCCCAAAATGTTACGTCCAAAAATGGACTCTTATTTAACCACTTGAATCAAGTACCATAACATCTGTTGACACTAAAAAAGTCGAGCGCCCCAAAGGGCAGACGTCGCCGAGTCCGGACCCAGCTTTAGGGCCCAAAAAACATCGATCCAAAAATAGACTGTCATTTAACCATATGAAATCGATAAATTTAGTATGTTCTTGGACGGAGGACGAAGCGAAACCGGTCGTTTTTTGAGTTTTTGATAAATAAGACCGTAAGTCCCAAGTTTTGAGTCCTACGGGTCTGCCCAAGTTACTTTTGAAACATTTAGGCCTTAATTAATAAAATATCACGAGGACAGACGCCTTGCTTGTATCCGAACAAGCCAACGCATCTTCAAATTTAAAAAAACAAATCGAAATTCTGAGAGTATAGACGCTATCATAGGTTCTATGTAAAATTCATACCGGATGACTGAAATTGATTTTTTTTATGTTTCTTGAACCGTAAAATCCGAATTTGGGCCCAAAAAAGCCTTTTTTTATGTAATTTCTGGGACAGCCTATCTATTGGGAAGATAAATTTACCATTTTCATATGTAACAGAATTTGTGGAATTCGGAACAACTAGTTCCAATGAACAAAATCGTTTGGATCTATTACTGTGGGCCCAGTTAGGCCCAAATCTGTATTTGTTTGTAATACCAGTTGTTGGCATCAAAATGAAAATATCAGGATTCTTCAAGTTCGAAAATGGTTAATTTCCAATTTTCTAGGAAATATTTTCCCTATAGTCGCATGAAATACTCGTACATACGGTAAGAGATGCTGGAAAATATTTCTTTCTTTAATACATTGTAAAAAAACTTAAGATGAATTTTAAAGTATTTACTTAAAATTAAGTATATGCCAGATTTTTGACGCATTTACTAGAAATTTCAAATAAAATGCTTTTAAATTCTAATATAAATCAAGTAAATTAATGCTTGAAAAATCAATCAAGTAAATGTTAGACCGTTAGTGGACAGGTCAAAATTTCGGGTCGCCCTCTTGGTCTATAAAGAATACTCCTTTATTTTCACGCAACTATTTGGTTGGTTCTGAAGGGCCTTTTCTCAATCTCGCCTATTCAAATTGACATGACAAATAGGAAACTATCAAATCAAACATTCAACCTCCTATTTCAAAGATAATAACGAGATTAAATTTAATCCCACAATCTACATTAAATGATTAATCGTCCGATATTTGCATCGCAGTAGCAAAAGGCATTATACTATTCCACTACTCCTAGCAATAAATAAACAAAATAGCCGCAAAAACGATAGAAAAGAAGAACAGTAGAAAAAGAAGAAGAAGAAAAAAAAGAAAAATAATCTCTGATGCGTGAAGATAGTAGTAGAAGCGGAGTTGATTGGCTCTTTGGTCGGTTAGGGCAATTAACATTGACCTTATTGCTGAGGCCGGACTTTCGCAAAAATATAACGAGGAGAACTCGCAACGAATAGCCAAGCAGGTTTGAAGAGTGGGGAGTAGGGGGGTGTCAGAGGGGGATTCAATGCATGTATATGATGAGTTGTAGGCCTTGGAAGTAGAGTTTGTTCCTTTGGAAGATATATGTCGAGGCTTGAGACTGGAACAAAACTTGGCTATTATTTCAATATATGATATTAACTGGTAAAAAAATAAAAAAAAAATTTCTGAAAATTTTTTAAAATTATCTAGTTTGGATTTATTCCTTTATGCTTGGCTATAAATTATAACGCTAGAGTGCATTTTAAAAAATACAACCCTCAAACTGTCAGTAATAGAGTAAAAATAAAGGATCACAAGGAAATTAAAATTTCCTTATATTTTTATTGGTAAAAAAACTAACAAAATACGATTTTGGCCCAATTTATCTCAAATTTTGCGTACTATTATAAAATAAAATTCTAAATGCTTTTTCCTAATAAATATTTTTGATATTTTAACAAACAGCGTGACTTTTTTATTTCAAAATATTCAAATTTCCCGCCAAAAAAACAATCGGCACTACAAAAATCATTTTTTGGATTTCAAATGATGCAGAATCTATTTATCCACTTTTTAATAATAAAGAAAAATGTTGCACAGTTTCTGCCTGTAACTGTATATATATATATATATATATATATATATATATATATATATATATATATATATATATATATATATATATATATATATATATATATATATATATATATATATATATATATATATATATATATATATATATATATATATATATGTATATATGTATATATATATATATATATATATATATATATATATATATATATATATATATATATATATATATATATATATATATACGAGGCTGGTTTGAAAAGTCCGTGCAAAGTCCAAGAGATGGCACCACCGGCGCGTATAGAGGTCATGTTTAGTTAGTAGCATCTCTTGAATGAACGCACACCAAGTTTCAGCCATATTGGTCTATTTCTTTGTGTTTGGCATTCGTGTGAATCAAGGAAGTCGAGTGATTTTCAAGAAATGGACGAAAAAGAATTTCGTGTGGTGATTAAACATTACTTTATGAAAGGCAAAACGCCTCAGGAGACTAAAGAGAAGCTTGATAAACATTATGGTGACTGCACCTTCGATTAGAACAGTTTATAAGTGGTTTCAAAATTTTCGGACTGGCCATATGGGCACAAGTGGCGCTGAACGTTCTGGACGGCCTGTGGAGGTTACGACTCCAGAAATCATTGATCAAATCCATGATATGGTGATGGATGACAGAAGAGTTAAGGTGCGTGCGATTGCTAGTGCTGTGGGCATCTCGACTGAACGAGTACATAATATTTTGCATAAACATTTGGACATGAGAAAGCTATTTGCAAGATGGGTGACGCGATTGCTCACGCTTGACCAAAAACGGAATCGCGTGAAGTGTTGCAAGGATGGTTTGCAGCTGTTCCAGAAGAATCCGGAGGACTTTAAGCGTCGTTTCATCACTGTGGATGAAACATGGATACATTACTATACTCCTGAGACCAAACAACAATCTAAACAATGGGTTACCAAGGGGGAATCTGCACCAAAAAAAGGCGAAGACCGTTCCTTCGGCCGGAAAGGTTATGGCGACTATCTTTTGGGATTCGCAAGGGATAATCCTCATCGACTATCTGGAAAAGGGTAAAACTATTACAGGTGAATATTATTCATCCTTATTGGACCGTTTGAAAACCGAGCTGCAAGAAAAACGCCCGCGATTGGCCCACAAGAAAGTCCTTTTCCATCACGACAACGCACCAGCACACACCTCAGCAGTTGTGGTCGCAAAATTAATGGAAATAGGATTCCAACTCGTTTCACATCCCCCCTATTCTCCAGACTTGGCTCCCTCGAAATACTATTTGTTCTCCAATTTGAAGAAATGGCTAGCGGGACAAAGATTTTATTCAAACGAGGAGGTGATTGCAGACACTAATGGATATTTTTGCAGACTTGAACAAATTCTATTATTCGGAAGCGATCAACAAACTAGAACATCGTTGGACGAAGTGTATAAGCCTAAAAGGAGACTATGTCGAAAAATAAAAAAGGTTTACCCCAAACATATAAGTAGTTTTTATTTTTGCACGGACTTTTCAAACCAGCCTCGTATATATATATATATATATATATATATATATATATATATATATATATATATATATATATATATACCTAAGTAGGGAAGTCAACACCCAGTTAGATCATTTAAAAGAGATTAGGATACGCATTGAGATAGCCAGAGCCGGCTTCATCAGCATGCGAAACTTCTTATGTCACTCGAAGTTATCCATCCATACAAGATTACGAACATTAAAATGGCCAGTAGTATTCCACGGGTGCGAAGCGTGGACCCTTAAACAGGAGGACATAAAGAAGCTTCAGGCATTCGAAATGTGGCTATACAGACGAATGCTAAGAATCAGCTGGACTAGCAGAATGACCAATGCAGAAGCGTTAAGTAAGATGAATGCTCCACAAAGGCTAGTCCAGACAATTAAGAACAGAAAAACAGCCTATCTGGGACACATAATGCGTCACACAGAATACGAGCAACTTCAACTCATACTGGAAGGAAAAATAGACGAAAGTTGAGGCTTGGGTAGAAAAAATAAATCATGGTTAAGAAACATGAGAGACTGGACGAACACCGAAGGGAACATCCTGAAATATATAGCACAGAAGAGAGACGAATTTGCCATTGTGGTCGCCAACTTCAACAGAGAAGGCACATAGGAACAACAAGCAAAAGTTTAATAAGAAAAAACACAAAACTTCATGTTGACAAGAGAAAAGGAGTAATGAGTTATGATGTAAATAAAAAAGGATAGGTGTATAATTAGGAAAAAAGATAATGAATAAAGGGAGAGGAGAAATGGTGTACAAAAACAAAAATAAAAAAGTAGTAATGTAACATGAAGAGACTTAAATTAGAGTTATACACGATCGTAAATCCACCTGGATCACAGCGACCGCAGTAAATTCCTCCTCATTGTATGCTTGAATGTGTTGAAATAATGATAGTCAACACTGCCAAAAATGTTTTAAAAAAGGCTATAATATATGAAAACGATATTCCCAATATTTCTTTTCTATGTTGTGGAATTATAAGATGACATCTATGTAAATGTTCTGAATATCCTTTCAGAAAGATAACTTTTCATATGGTTGTTGAAGTTACATACAACTCGAATTTTTAATTAAAACTAAAAATGCAAATAATTGAAGAAAAAATTTCGGCCGCTTATGGTTTATGACATGTTAATGTTTATAACCCATGTTGTTTGTTATCACCTCCAAACAAACTGATTTTACAAAATGTCGAGAGGTTTTTTTTAATTTTTTTAATTGACAATTTTTGCATACTAAAGTTTGAAACAAAGTAATTTTTTTTATTTTTCAAAAAAAACCCTTCGAAAATTTTTAACTACAACACTATTTTACAGGATTAATTTTTATTTTAGCAGATTGGATTATTTTTTATGAAGTTATCCTGCCGACAAGGAGGTACCATGGTTTTCATCAGTGGTCAATTTAACCCGATAAAAAATAACGTTAAAATTTGAAACATAATTTTTTAAAAAAATGTTTCTTATCATTTATTATTGGTCTAGCACACGTGATGCAGGGAGGTCCCTAAAACGTTACAAGGGCGACACGTTGTTCTTGAATCGCTGTAAATTGTTCTCGGTGGGAAACACAGTCCTGGGCAAATTATTCCAAAGGGATGATGTTCTCCATATAAAAGACTGCTTGAAAAGTGTTGTACGAGGAGTAACAAGCTGAACCTCATACGGATATGAAGTATCAGCGCGACGTTTTTCTAACATGCCCCGCTCTGGGAGGAATTAAACGGGCCACATCCTCCGAACACTTTCCATGAACATACTTGTAGAATAGGCTCAAGTCGCCAACCGTTCTTCGATGTTCCAGCGAATCAAGGCCGCCGGTCAGTTCCGGGTCTCCAATCAGACGAACAGCTCTTCTCTGAATAGAATCGAACAAATGCAGTGTATAACATATTTGGAAGCGGACCCCCAAACATGGGAGCAGTATTCCATAGTTGGTCGAATTTGAGCTTTGTAAAGAATTAACAGTTGTTGTGGAGTGTAAAGTTTTCTGGTTCGAAATAATATTCCCAACTTTTGAGAAGCTCTGCCCTTGCTCCCAAATTAACGCCCAACAAATTGAGTGACGATGTTAGAGGAATGGAGTGCCCCGCCATAACTATGTCGGGTTCAGCAACGTTAACTGTTTTAGAAAAAACTGCCGCCTGGGTCTTTGTAGCGTTAAATTCCACTTGGTTACTGTCACCCCAAGATAGAATTTCTTCTAAGTCTTTGTCAAATTGAACAACTTCCCGCTGTCTGCGGACAATTGCCTGAGCAGTCGATGTCCGAGCGTTCAAAGTGAATGAAGAGATAAGCGTACTGTCATCTGCAAAGCTGTAGATTGGATTTCCGGTCTTTTCCAGCAGATCGTTAATGTAAATGAGAAAGAGAGTAGGAGACAGTAGGGAGCCTTGGGGCACACCGGCGTTGATAGTGAAGGTGTTAGAAAGAAATCCGTCGACCGCCACTCGTAAAGAACGCTCACTAAGGAAACATGAGAGCCACAAACAGAACTTTTCAGACATACCACAAGAACGTAGCATAGCCAACAGCCATCGTGCCAAATACGGTCGAATGCCTTGGATATATCAAGAGCAACCGGTCGAGATTCTACAAAGTGTTCAATTGCATTGTTCCAAACGTGTGTTACATAAATCAGAAGATCTCCTGTTGATCTATGTTTACGAAAGCCATATTGGTGATCGCTAATAATGTTCGCTAATAATAATTCTATTGTATTGTTCACTTAATAATCTTTAAAATATATATTTTTTTAATATGCATACTTTTTCCAACGCCCAGGTATATCTAACCCCTTAAACGTTATTTTAAAGCAGAAATAACATAGTTATAGTTTATATCTATGAAATATATTAAGGTATTTTGAGGCAATAACAAACGGAGTAATGTGATTTCATTTTGTGATACAGAAAAACGCACAGCGATGATGATTATATTGAGACAAAACAACTGTATCGCATACATTTTTCTAGTATCTCCGAATGAGTTTTTAAAATTCCAAAGGCAAAGTTATGTGTTCTTTAAATCGCAACTTTGAACCAAGTACTAATCTCAGACTTTTACAAAAATTAGAAAAAGACAGCGTTACATTGTTTAGTCTAATTTCAGAGTTGTTTTTGACACATACATAGATTTGAGGCTGATTTTCGAAAACGATAACAAAATTTACTGGGATTGAGTTAAAGCAGACGATCGGATGTTATTATGTATTTTTTTTAAGTTATAGTTCTGTACTGTTTCTGATTCCCTAACTAAAACTCTGAGAAGGACATGTAACATCATATAATCGAAAACCTCGGTTGAAGAGAAGTCGTCTAAAAATGATAGGTTCCTTACCCACTTCAAGCACTATAAATCTACCAAATTTTAGATGAATATCTCATTTCGTTCGGGAATTATTAGATATGCTGGCGAAATTTAGAAACTATGTTTTGCGTGATTTCGATAGATAAAACAAAAATCTCAGAGGGTTATTTTTTTCCGAAATCATGTTTCTCTTAGTGAGAGATGTAAAAACTGCGGTTTCACTATTTAGTCATATCGAAAATAAATGCACCTTATTATACCGGACAACTGCAACGCCATAAACTTTACCAAAATCCGGTCAGCCTTTAGGAGCCACAAAACCAGCCTCTCTCTGGCATCGCCCTCGCAGGAGATGCAGCGCGATAATTCAGATTATGCTGCAGGACGAATGTATGCATGCGATCTCGCACATTTGACCTTCACCATGCGGGCTGCAGGAATATACATACATCGGCAGCTGCACGAGAGAACACGCACTTTTGCAGGAGACGGCCAAGATCGCTTTTAGAATAGCTAAATTTATTTCGATTTTAGGATTTTCGATGATTTAGCGGAGTTAAATGTTGAAATTGTGATTTGTAGGTGGTAAATATTAAAACGTTTGTAAATAAGACACGTAATGATAGAAGTAAAATGAAATAAATAACGCCGGCATTATCTATTACACATTAAGTGGAAATTGTTGAAAAATTAGGTTGACTAAAATGAGCTTTAGTCGTCCGGTTAGAGTCGTCTAAAAAAATTTACTGCAAATAACGTACCAGTAACAACAGGTGGTAATTCAGTACCCTTAGTATTGAGTTTTGCTGAATCGTACAGAAAGTAGCAGTACGTTTTGCGTGTTGGCGCATTTTTTTACAGTGATAGCACAGGGGCTGCAGGGGAATCCCTCTCTAAAGCTCTACAGGAGCGACACGTCAGGAGGAATTAAACAGGTTACAATCATCAAACACTTCCCATGAAAATACTTTCACGGACAGTGTTCTATGGATATAGCCCGCCCAGAGTGGTGCATGCTAGGTATACACTTTGCTCTAATATACCACACCCGTATGGGGTTCAGCATGTAACATCTCGTACTACCCCTTTCAAGAATTGTTTTATAGGGAGAACCTCATCCCTGTCAAATAATTTGCGCAGAGCTGTTTCCCATCGAGTACAATTTGCGGTGATTCAACGCCAATGAGAATCGCTTTTTTAGGACACGCCTCTCCCCTGCTCTTTAGAGATATGTGTGTGGTAGGTTACGTAAGAGGTGTATTAATGTTTCCCATTCTTGATAGCCAAAAACATTATTAATCATATATATATATATATATATATATATATATATATATATATATATATATATATATATATATATATATATATATAATAATAAAATAAGAAAATAAATGTTAAGATTCAAACCTAAGATAACTTATAAAAAATATGCAAGCGTAGACCTTACAAATTAAATTCCATATATAAACTATAAACTGGCCTAACTTCTAACAAAACCAACAAAACCTAACCTAAACTAACTACAGGCCCACAATTTTTTTTGTTAAATATATGAGAAGTAATATGCTATGAATATGTATGTATATTTAATATCAGTCGCTAAAAACATGCCTTTAAAAAATAGTTCAATATTAGTGAATATTTTCGTTCTTAGGACAGAAATACTAAAGTATGGTAAAAGATGTCTAAAATAATATATTTTTATGTATTTTGAGATGCTCAATCTGAATCTGATGTCGGAATTTATCTACTAAGTCACCATTTTTTCCTAACCTCAAAAGATAGCACAAAATCAGAAAATATCTTCATTCTTACAAAGGGAATACTGCCAAACTGATAAAATATGTCTGAAACAATATATGTCTGTGTCGAAATTCCTCTACTAGTTCATAATTTTTTTCTAACCTCAAAAAAAGCGAAATCAGTGAATATCTTCATTCTTATAACGGGAATACTTTCCAACCTAATCCTAAAAGCTTTACACCAAGAACTCCAATTTTTAAAGTTAAAAGCAGAACTGGTATAGAGCTATTTTTTACGGTTAGAAAAAAGATGGTGATGTAGTTAAATTAGTTTCGAAGTTCTTGGTGTAAAGATCTTAGGATTAGGTTAAGTTAGTGTAAACTTTTTCCATTAGGTTATGTTAGGTTCGGAGTTCTTGGTGTAAAGTTCTTCTATTAGGTTATGTTAGGTTTGGAGTTCTTGATGTAAAGATCTTAGGATTAGGTTATGTTAGATTTGAGGTTCTTCTACCTGAAATCCTGAAAAGATGGAGCAAAACAAACAACGGCATAAATTTAGTGAGCGAAATTAAATATACAGAATACAGATTCATAGCATATTACTTCTCATCTATTTAACAAAAAAAAATTGTGGGCCTTTTAGGTTAGGTAAGGTTAGGTTTTGTTGGTTTTGTTAGAAGTTAGGCCAGTTTATAGTCTGTACACGGAATTTAATTTTTGTAAGCTCTAGGCTTGCATATTTTTTATCAGTTAAGTTATCTTAGGTTTGAATCTTGATATTTATTTTGGTAATTTTACTTAAATTGTTTTGACAATCAATGACAATCTTACACCATACACATTACACTTCGCAGACGACCAGATAGTAATTGCTCAGGACAAGGAAGACCTAGAATACATGACCCGAAAGTTAATCGAAGAATATGGAAAATGGGGACTTGACATAAACAAAACCAAAACGAAATACATCTGCGTGGGAGGAGAGCCGGAAGAGTTGGAAGTTGAAAATTACATCAAAATTGAAGGCTGTGCGGAATATACGTACTTAGGGGTAAAAATAACAAGTGAAGGAAGATGTGAGAAAGGAATTGAAGACAGAATCAGCAAAGGAAGGAAAGTAATAGGAGCATTAAACTCTGTGCTTTGGTCTAAGGATATACTGGATAACAGGAAAAGGATACTATATAACACTATCCTTAAAAGCATAATGCTATACGATTCAGAGGTGTGGCAACTGAGTGAAAGGCAAAAAAAGAAACTCTTGTCAACAGAAATGGACTTCTGGCGGAGAACGGCCAGAATCTTTCACTTAGACAAAATTAGAAACGAGAGAATAAGAGACAAGAAAAACAACTACGTTGGTATGGCCACGTACAACGTATGGCTGACGAGAGAATACCGAAGCAAGTAATGCATTGGACACCTGAGGACAGACGAACACTAGGCCGACTTAAGTGTCCCTGGAACCAAGGAATAGAGAGGGCCATGTCTCAAAGAAACCTGCAGCCAGGAGACTGGAACGATAGACGAGAATGGC
Source organism: Pachyrhynchus sulphureomaculatus (assembly GCA_019049505.1). Classification (NCBI taxonomy): domain Eukaryota; kingdom Metazoa; phylum Arthropoda; class Insecta; order Coleoptera; family Curculionidae; genus Pachyrhynchus; species Pachyrhynchus sulphureomaculatus. Next base: position 26,679,706 of record CM032453.1, on the reverse strand, counting down.
AACTGGAAACCGTAGGGCGTCGCAGAACACTATGAAGCGGATTTATATATATATATATATATATATATATATATATATATATATATATATATATATATATATATATATATATATATATATATATATATATATATATATATATATATATATATATATATATATATATATATATATATATATATATATATATATATATATAATAGTTTTGAGATTACTTTTCTAGACGTGCTGGGTGGAAACGGACAACGAATTCGTTTTCAGCGACATAAAATATGTATTGTTTTGTTTCAGTAAAAAAAAATAAATTGTGGTCCTGTGTTATCTACTTCACCTAAAAATATTTTATTTCAACATATTCATTACGCCATTTTCCCTGCAATTTTTCTCAGTTTTCCCGATCCCGGGGAGCGAAAAAAATCAATGTACCCTCTCACCCCCTCTCCATCCGACAGCCCAACCGCCCTGTTCATTTTTAAACGAGTGCAGCGGCGCAAATTTCCCTTTTTTATCGTATGCAGATCCTCTTGGCTCCTTTTGATTCGCGAGTTTTATGCATTTTTGATTTTTGCTGGTGGTATATCAAAAGAATTTTAATTAAATCTTACAGCCAATCGTGTGTGTGCTGTAGACGATATTTTTAGTTGATATGAAAATTGAAAATAATTGCCGCTATTTCTAACTGAGCAATTTTTCTAAAATAATTCAATAGTTGGGATTTTCATTTGTTTTACTCTATTTATTTGAAAGTGATAGCAATAAATCATGTAGAATTATGCAAATTAGCATCTAGCAGTAGTAAGGGCCTCAGAGTTTTACTTACATTTTACCTGTAATGCAGCAGTTCAACAACTTTATCGGAATACCATCTGGCATCGGTCTAATATTCGCAATCTCTTATGTTTGAATACAATAGGAAAACGACCCTTTTTTGTTATTTGGGGCTAAATAGTCTGAAATAGTTCTGGCCAGTGGTAGTGCACCTGGTCGTGTACATATTATTTGCGAATAGTCTGAATGAAACAGTTTTATACTGTTTAAACATTTATTAGAAAATATGACATTTTATAATGGAACAGTATTAATTAAAAAATATACAAAAGAAGAAGTCAAACAACAATGAAAAAAGTATGACCAATCTTCTATCTCCGACATGCTACTACCATCGTTCGACTCATTTGAATTTACATGTATAATTAAAGGTTCAACAATGGCATCCACTGCCATGTTCACAGTCCACATTTTATCTTCCACCTTCGATACATGGTCGACGCATTTTCGCCAATTTTCTGTGGAAACATTAGTTATGCCATTCTGAAAAAGGTTTTGTACGTCTGCTAATTTATAGGTCGTATTGTTCCTGGCGACTTCACCTTTAACTTGTGCGTATTAATTAACCTACCTCCCTAACCAGATGGCAGTTTAAGACAAGTAGAGAGACCTTCATTGAATGCTTGACGAGCATCTTTGATATTCCCATTTTGCCAAAATTTCTTGACTGTGTAGACTTCATTTATCTACGTCTCATCTAAGTAATATATCCTTTTTTCTTCAAAGCGAGCTTTTCTAACTTTCCTTAAATAGTCTTTTCTCTAATGTACAATTTCTCCACTGTCTATAAATAAAGATTTTGTTTCACACGTTTTCCAATAAAAATTCATATCTTTTAAAACACTCCATACCATAGTTTTACTATACCCATTTTCGGTATTTCTGGGTGACTTGTCGCAGCCTGCACGATCATATCCAAAGTTGGATTTTTTTTTTTCCATAAATGAATTCATGTAAACAATATGCCTCACTGCTTGTTTTAGGTTGTATGCGTTGACCTGATGGTTGAACCGTGTTTTCTTTGTTCTTTTCTATCTGGTCTGGTTTTTTTTCTTCTCTTAAAATTCTATAAACTGTGACTTTACCAACTCCGGTCATTAAATCACAATTTTGATTGTTTTTTTTTAACTATACGCTTTTCATTATGGGTTAGCTGCCTGAACTGTTGGCGTTCCACTGGAGAAGACATTTTGTTTACACACTAACTGATTTGTCACTAACTGGCTTGACGCTTGCGCTCTAAATATGTATTTATAGTTTGGGCAACAGGAAGATATGTAAATAAAAATTTGATCGGCAATAAAACTTCGTTACAAAAGAGCATTGTTACCTAAAAAATACCTGGGGATCAGTTTCAAATAAATAGAGTATAATAATGTGAATTTTTAATTTACCAGTTAATTTGATGATAGAAAGAATTTTAGTTATTTTAGGCCATAAAATATGATGAAGGTTGATTATTTTTAGAAAGCCAATTTTTGAGTAATTTGTAATTATTTGCTTATTGTTAATATTTTTGCGTGATTTTTAACAATGATGACCAACAATCCAAAATGCCAAAACAGTTGAGTAGAGTACACAGCTCTAATTAAAAACGTCTTGTTTCACCATAGATTAGCACCTTTATTCTGATGAAGACGACATATTGACGAAACGTTAATAAATTATGAATATTTAGACGTAATTTTGTTATACCATACATGGAGCACAAACCCCAAAAATTCCAAAAAATGTCAGCAAGTGTTCAAGAAAAATGTTTATATATATATATATATATATATATATATATATATATATATATATATATATATATCTGGGGTATTATAGACATCTATTAAATGATTTTCATAACACCCTGTATATACATACTTTTGCAAGTATCCGCAGACAACAGGAAGTCGTTCAACGTAACAAATTCTCTCTTGGAGTGACAGTAACCAAGTAGAATTTAACGCTACAAAAACCAATGCGGCAGTTTTTTTCTAAAAAAGTTAACGTTGCTTAACCTGACATAGTTATGTCGGGAACTTAAATGGGGTCGTACAAGCACCGATGATGCATCACATCTCGGACGTCCAATTGAGGCAGTCACTCCAAAAAACATAAGAAAATCCGTAAAGTGAACATGGGAGAGACAGCTGAGATCGTGAAAATATCAACAAAATCAATGAAGCATATTTTGCATGAATATTTGCAAATGAAAAAGTTGTGTGTCCGACGGCCGCGCACTCTCGCGATTGATCGAAAATAGTAACGTGCCGGAAGATTCAGAACGTTGTTTGGCACTGTTTCGGTGTACTCCAAAAAAGTACACGTCCGAGTCCAACAGGCAGTCCGGAGAGTGGCTGGAACCGCATGAAAGCCGACCGAAGCATCCAAAAACATAAATATCGGCAGGAAAGGTTTTGGCAAGTAATTTTTGGGATGCGCAGGGAATATTACCGATCGACTATTTTGAGAAGGGGCGAACAATCACCGGAAACTATTGCGTTAGTTTATTGGACCATTCGAATGGTGAAAATTAAAAAAAAGTCACCAACTTACAAGTCTATAAAAGCGGTACTAAAATTGGACCAATGAATTGCTTCCACATCCATTGTATTCATCAGGTCTGGCCCCCAGAGATTATTACTTTTTTGCCAAATTTAAAAAGGTGGCTCCAGGGAGAAATTTGGTTCACACGAAGAAGTCAAATAGGAAACTTCCGATTATTTTAGAGAGCTCGACCAATAGTACTGTATAAAAGGTATCCAAATTTTGGAAGATTGCTGGAATAAGTGTATCGCTTTTGAAGGAAACTAAGTCGAAGGATAAAATTGATTTATGGCAAAAACATTGTTTTTTTCTTCAAAACTGTCAGGACTTTTTACCCCATGTTGCAACATACACAAAGTAAGGGTAATATTATCAAGATTTACTTAATAGAAATATAATAAATTCGAAAGTAGTGCGCCTGTGTTAAATTACATAAGTATACAAAAAGATTCTTTGTCTTTTGAGCGAGACATGTGTTTTCTTAAATATTTTTTTATGCTGTAAAAAAATCATAAAAAAATACATCCACCATGAAGTTTTTTCAGAAAACAGATTTTAAAGTTGCCAGAAAACTATCAAATTGTTGTAAATTATAATTATTAAAATTATGTAATAAACCTATTATTTCGGACATCTTTAAATGTTGTGAACCTACATTTATCATAAAAACTTAAAAATATACTTACTTACTTAATCCTTATGCCTTTCTAGCCCTTGAGGTCCTTCCGTATCCTTTATCTTTGCCAGGGTTCCTTTGAATTTCCCGTTCATCTTTTGTTAAATCGTTGTTTATGTAAATTCTCTCTCTTAGGTTTCTCAGTTTGTTTTTATTTTTCATTACAGCTTCCTTTTCTCCCGTGTTTCCAAGTTCTATCTTGTATATAGTCGCTCCTAATTTTATCACATCTTTAATCTGTACTTTTGTGTCCATACTCCTCTCCATAAAATGTTCTACACCCATTTTCAGATCTGGGTGGCTATTTGTTTCAAATCTCATTCCCAATATTACGATATTATTCCTTATGTCTTTTTCCAGTCTACTCATCTTCAAATCCATACTTCTCATGTTTTATCTAATTATCTTATTTTCCTCTTTCAATATTTCATTCTCCTTTCTTAGTTCTTTCAACTCTTGTTGGTATCTCTTCTGATCTTGTTTTATATCCTTTATATCTTACATTAGCTCTCTGAACATTTCTATCAAATTGTCTATCTTATCTACACTTTCGTTTTTTTCTTTGATTCTTCCTCTTTTCGAGTCCCCTGAGGTATAATCATCGCTATCCATTGTTCTTTTTGTTATAAAAACTTTACGTGTGTTCCTCGTATATTCCATTTTCAAACACGGGAGAAAAAGAAAAAAAAAATGTTGTTTATATTTCTTATCACTGTAAACAGTAAAATGATCAAGGTTGTCGCTTATCGTTTCGTTAGCTTCATACAATTTCACAAAATTATTCTTTTAAATCTTCAAACTTTTTACTTATTGTCTTAATCTAACACTACACTCTGCTTTATTTCTAGTCCCTCTCGTTTGCAATTACTACCGTAATAATGCTCGTTAAACGAGTTGACTATTGCCGGGCGTTCGATTCACATATATACACATCGCAATTCGAAACTAAAAATATTAGGTTTTAGTGCTCATGTTTAACAAAAATACGCATTCACCACCTTTAACTAAGCTACGCAACAAAATGCTGTTTAAAATAAATATGTGCAACAGCTAAATTAAAAAATTCGTTTTAATTTTTGTTATTATTGAACAAAACAAATTAACAAGACCAAAAAGAAAAGAAAAACTTATCCCTAGTAAATAAAAAATTCTAATAAAAAAACGAAAAAAAAAAAAGAAAATTAAAATGAAAATTTATAAACGAAAGATTTAATTTTACTTTTATGTAAACAGTTCAAATAACTAGTTAATAAGTAAGCAAATCACTCACATACTCAAATACTCACACATTCACTCATTCACATATCATCAAACTCACTCAATTACTTACTTACCACCTAACACACTCGCTCGCTCAGTTACTCACTCACTCATTTACATACCTCCAAACTCACTCACTCACTCACTTCTATACTCACTCACTTATTCGCTCACTCACTCACTTCTACACTCACTTACTCGCTCACACACTCACTCACTCATTCACTACCTCACTCACTCTCTAGCTCACTCACCCACTCCCATTCTCCCATATTCACTTAATCAATGTCCACAAAACTGACTTCTAAAACTGTCAATAACATTAGATTGCATTTTATAGCCTTTTGTTCCTAAATAGTAAATGGATATTTTTTTTCAACACTAAACACTATTCTTTATGTTTTGATATCAAATTGGAATTTAACACTTAAAAAACTACTAGAAATGATAGTTTTGTTCGAAAGGAAAATTGCATTTATTTACTTAAAAAAAGCATTTTACCTACCACATAGCACTCTTGTAAGTGTTAAGACCGCGTTCTTTGTTGAAACTGAACATAGAACTTTATTTTTTGATGTCAAGTTAGGATCAAGAACTTCAAAAAACACTGGAAGTAATAGTTCTGTTCAATATTAATAAAAATTAAAAACAATTTTTTAATTTAGTGGTGGCACATATTTATTTTAAACAGCATTTTGCTACGTAGCTTAGTTAAAGGTGGTGTATGCGTATTTTTTGTTAAACGTGATCATTAAAACCTAATATTTTAAAATTTTTCTGATAAATGTCGATTCAGAACATTTAAAAAAGTCCGAAATAATAGTTTTATTCCACAATTTCAATTGTAATACAGTTTTACATTATTTACTAAAATGTATTTTTTTCAATTTAATAGTTTTCTAGCAACTTTAAGTGTTGATTGATTGGTCCGTTACTTTGTGACATTTTAACAATAAAATTACTTAATTACTTTGTTAACTGCCACAAAACTTTAAGTTGGCAACACTTTTTTAACTGGCGGCCATTTTGTCAGCTGTCAAGTGATTTATGTTTAGTTTGGTTTGGCATTTCAACATGAATAGACTGACGCCTGAACAACGCTGCCAAATTGTGCAAATTTATTTTGAAAATCATGGTTCTGTTCGAAATATATATCGCGCACTACGTCCATTTTACGGTCAACATAATCGTCCATCAGAGCAATTAATTCGATTAACTATGGAACGTTTTCGCACCACGTTTACTCTAAATGATAATACGCATCCACAGAGACGTCGTACAGTGCGTACAGAGGAAGTCATTGCTGCTGTAGAGCGTAGCGTAGAGGAAGACCCGAATCGGTCTATCCGCCATCGTGCACAGGAATTCGATATGTGTCCATCCACTTTATGGAAGATTTTGCGGAAAGATCTTGGTTTGCGTGCTTACAAAATCCAACTCGTGCAACAATTGAAGCCACACGATCACCTAGCAAGGCGTAGATTCGGTGAATGTGCCCAAAACAAGATTGCCGTTGATCCCGATTTTCATAAGCGAATTTTGTTTAGCGATGAAGCTCACTTTTGTTTGAATGGATATGTCAATAAACAAAACTGCCGTATTTGGAGTGATGATAATCCTCAAGTTTATGTTGAGACACCGTTACATCCAGAAAAACTGACTGTTTGGTGTGCTTTATGGGCTGGTGGAATCATTGGTACGTACTTCTTTAAAAACGATGCTGGAGAACGTTACAGTCAATGGTGACCGCTATAGAGCCATGATTACTGACTTTTTCGTTCATCAATTGAACAACCATGATGTGCAGGAGCTGTGGTTTCAAGAAAGACGGCGCAACATGTCACACAGCTCGTGCCGCAATTTATTTATTGAAGGAAACGTTTGGTAACCGCATAATTTCACGTTTCGGACCCGTGAATTGGCCTCCAAGATCGTGCGATTTAACGCCGCTAGACTATTTTCTGTGGGGGATATGTGAAGTCGCTAGTCTACGCCGATAAGCCCGAAACGATTGGCCACTTGGAGGACAATATTCGCCGCGTTATTGCCGATATACGGCCACAAATGTTGGAAAAAGTCATCGAAAATTGGACCTCCAGATTAGACTACGTCCGAGCCAGCCGTGGCGGTCATATGCCAGAAGTCATATTTAAATTATAATGCCAGAAGAATATCTTTCGAATAAAGTAAATTTCATGTCAATTTAAAAAAATCATCTTTGTTTTATTCCATTTCAAAGTTCTATACCTCTATAAAAAACACCCTTTATTTATAAAGATTTTACAATTGCGTTATCGCGATTTCGTAGTACAACTACATTGTCAATCAACTCTTTAAAAGAAGCAAGTACTACAGACCAGTCCAAACTCTACTTTAAATTAAGACTCAAACAGTCTTAGTTAAGCATTTGACAATGTAGTTGTACTACGAAATCGCGATAACGCAATTTTAAAATCTTTACAAATATATTTAGTGACAGTTAACAAAGTAATTAAGTAATTTTATTGTTAACTTTAAGTATGTTTTCTGAAAAAACCTCACGGTAGATGTCTTTTTTTATGATTTTTTTTTGGATTCAGCATTAAAAAATATTTAAGAAAACACGTGTTCCACTTAAAAGACAAAGATTTTTTTATGTACCTGTGTTATCAGTCCACGGTCCGAGACTGATGTGTCTTCAAAATCATTTGTGTTTAATCCTAAGATAATATAGTTGCAAATACCTCAAAATCTCAAGTTTCATTTGTGTCTCTTTTCATATAACAATTTTTAAATGCTGTATTTGAACTATTCTCAACCTCTCATAGTTTCGAGTTTCTGTAATTACATCTTTTAAAATATGACACTGAACATCTTGAGGTTTTAATAATAGAAATGGTGCGCGCGGCAAAAAAACCGTCTCATTCTCTGGAAACATGGACGTAATTGGCTACTAACCAGAAAGGACGGAAACTATCTGGAATGTGTGTTGGTAATGTGACTTTTGACTGAGAAACTAATTCATGGGCGGAGACGGTTTGTAACATTTTAATTGGAAGTTGTAGAAAACAAGATAAAATCCATCACAAATAATTTTTATTTCGTATATAAACTAGGCAGTAAACCTAGTCAAATAGGATCCCGGCCAGACATCCATTTAAATAAATCTATTTACATAACTTGGTTCGAAAATGATAAAACACTTACACAACACAGCAATAATCATATATGCAAGATAGTTAAGCGAAGTCTAAATTTCCTTCTTGTCCGAAGGTAGTAAAAAATTTGCCGTTATTTGTCAAGGGAATAATATCCAGCCAAGATTAAAAACACGCTCGAGTACCTGAACCGAACCTCTTATCAGTAAAATATATTCGAAGTCTAACGAGTCAATACTGGTCATTTGAGTAGGTAGTTATTGTCAAGAGCAACTATATAAATCATATCATTGAGCTGTTAAATGACAGCACCTACACAATTATTTAAAGTAAAATCTAGGAATAATTTGAGGATTTTTCAAATTCTTGGGCTGTCCAAAGTTCACAAGCTAGTGTACAACCTCGTTAAAAACAATCTGTCAAGTAAGAACGTGACCGTTCGTATTCTTGAAAAAATGCGTGACGAGATTCTCTGCAATAATCTCCAAATTTTTCGAATCTCGCGAGACAACTGAGTCAAAGTCCTCAGAGTCTTTCCCCTGAGCTTTCTCTTTACAAGGGACCAAACGTGATCAATAGAGTTGGCATCCGGCGATTTTTAAGGGATACTCTAGGATCTGATCGTTGGCCCAAGCGAGCCACTTCGTGACGTGATTTTCGCCTAGCAAAGGTATCTTCAACGTGCTTCGGAATTTGACATCATGAGCACGAAAATTTGTCAAATGGTCTCATGGGACACGTTCAAAGTCGATTCTCTTATTTTTGCCGCTCAATTTCGCAGCGTCAATTTCGGGTCCCGTTAAAACAAAGACACGATTCGTTTTTCGACTTTCGGAGTGACTTTGCCTACCGAGCCACTTTCTGGCAGGTCGTCGACATTTTTCTTCTCATTAAAACGATTCCCATAGTGGTTCAGGTGGACCCCCAGGGGTCCACGGGAGACTCGACGGGGGTCTACGTTGGCGTGAAAAAAAAATGGGGGTTCACAAGTTGTAAGTGGAGGTCCACGAAAATTTATCTGGTTTCGATAGTAAAGAACAAAAATGTTGGCTTGGCTTTACCTATCAATGTAGGCAGATAATACACTACTCAAAAAAATTAAGGGAACAACAAAAAATTCCAAATTTTTCGGTGATTTTTGACAGGCTGTAATTCGGTGAAAAATGGTTGTATTGAGACTTTAAAAAAAGCATTTTGAAGCTTTAAGATTCTAATTTTCAGATTTTTTGGCTAAAATTTTTTAGGAGCTACGGTTCTCATGCAATCCTAACAGATAGCGCGAAAAAATAATATTGCAAATATTTTGCTTTTTTTTTGGTCCACGGACTTGAAAAAAATTTTTCAGTTAAGCCGGCATATGGATCAGATAGCCTGTTTATTTAGCATTAATGACCTTGTTTTAAAACCTCCCTTAATTTTTTTGAGTAGTGTATTTTAAGAAGGTATGCGACTGTTACTTGTAAAAACTTGCATATTCGATATTCAGTACAATGCGCGTCGAGACTTGCAAAGCGCCGCCCGTCCACCTGCAACGCAACCCGTTCAGACGTGCAAAGGGACGAAATACGACTTGTGCTGTGCTTGCAATCTTGCATGAACTTGTTTGATTCTTCTACTCATTTGTTTTCGGAATTTTGAAAAAAAAAGTGTGAGTGAATCGATGTCAGTGTTTGCCAGTGCCGGAAAAAGTAAGTACTTGCCTATTTGTTATTCATACTTTTATTTTATATTGTAATAATATTATATTTGTTATGTTTGCCTGTAGTAGGTACGTAATAAAAATTAAATACTGAACAGGGCCATTATTCGATACTTCTATAAAAGAACAGAAAGCCGAGAAAGATTGAACTTTTAGTACTTTTTATTATAAAATTATTTATTTACCCGACTGTGGTGATTCACTAAAGGAGAGATATATGATTGACCTGCATGTTTGTACATATTTGAGTGGTTTTTTCATTGCAATAATTAATTAATCCTATTTAAATGTGTTAAAATAGCCATATCCTGTTAAAGTCGCCTTATGATTATTAAAACAAACTTTTTTTTTCTTTACAGGTAGGTAACTGATACGAAACATGGCTGAATCTAAGAAGAAATGTCGACAGTACAGTGTTGATTATTTGAAATTTGATTTTTCTTCCATCAAAGGCAGACAAACGATTGCCCATATGCCTTTTATGCAACAAAGTTTTGAGCAATGACTCTATGAAACCATCGAAGCTCGAAGATCATCTAAGAAGGTGTCATCCTGATAAAATAGGTAAGGATTTAAAATATTTTCAAACATTGAAGAAAAAATATGAAAAGATACCCATCGTGCACAGTATTTTCGCTTCAACGTCTCAAAGTAACGATGATGGCTTGCGGGCATCTTACAATATCTCATTGTTTATAGCAAAATCTGGAAAACCGCACACCATCGAAGAACAGTTAATTTTACCCGCTTTAAAGAGGTTTTAAAAACTGTTCTGCACAAACCCCCATTTGACGTACTCAAAAGAATTCCTTTGAGTAACAACACTGTACAAAGACATATTGATGAAATGAGCTCTGATATTGAAAGCTTCTTGTGTAATTAGCTGCAAACAACTCATTTTTCTATTCAACTGGACGAGTCAACTTTACCTGGTAATGAAGCATTATTATTGGCATATGTTCGATTTGTTATGGACGAAGAAATCCATGCTATTCGCGAAAACTTTGGAGACGGACACTAAAGGCGAATCAATATTGAATGTCCTGAGTGATTTTTTTTAAGGAAAAATCGATTCCATTTACAAATATTATTTCGGTGGCAGCAGATGGAGCTCCTGCCATCTTCGGGCGATATCGTGGGTTTATAAGCCATCTTAAAAAAATTATACCAGGAGTAACTGCAATTCACTGTGTCATCCACCGAAAACATCTGGTAACGAAAAATTTGAGTGATAGATTGCACCAATCGCTTCAATTTGTGATTAAAGCAGTTAACAAACTAAGAAGCAATGCGTTGAATACCCGTTTATTTGCACAATTGTGCGACGAAAATGATGAATACTTCCATCGATTGCTCTTACATACTGAAGTACGCTGGTTGTCGAAAGGTGCATGTTTAACAAGATTTTACTCACATTTTGAATCAGTTTTTGAGTTTCTGGAAAGTAAAGATCCAGATTTAAAAGAAAACCTGATCAAATTGAAACCAGACATCGCGTATTTGACAGATTTGTTCAAAAAATTTAATGACATTAACTTGCAGTTACAAGGGGACAGCCTCATTTAATAAAAACAAAGGGTGTAATTTCAGCTTTTCTTGGAAAATTGAAATTTGTGAAGCAAAATATTAGTCGGCGCGAATTCTCCCAGTTTCCAAACTTGTCACAGGCAGAATGTCTTGATGAGGATATTCAGATATACGTTCAACATTTAAATGCCCTACATGATGACTTCAAAAATAGATTTGAAGATATTTTGACGATGGAAATACCACCATGGATCATAAATCCATTTGATGAAACGGAAGTGGCGAATGTGGTATTACAAGAGGAGCTACTCGAGCTTAGCACCAATAAGGAGCTGAAGGTGAAATTTAAAAAAGGCTATCAAACATTTTGGCTGCAGGTAGAAATACCCGAAAAATTGGGAAATTGCCAGAAAACTTTTGATAGCGTTTCCCTCGTCATACCTTGTCGAAAAAAGTTTTAATGTCGTTACAACCCTATTAACAAAAAAAAGGAGCAGATTGAACATCACAGAACGGGGAGATTTGCGGTTATTCCTTACAAAACTGAAGCCAAATATTGATAATTTGCTGTCAATCCCTCCCATTAAAATTATGACTATTTTTTTTTTAATTGTTGATTTGCATTGTTGAAGTTACGGTAGGTTATTAATGTTTAATTTTAATTCTATTAAGTCTGTAATCATATTATTTTAATAAATAGAACACAAGAAAATACATTATTTTTCTTTTTATTTTTACCACTCCGAATTTAGGGTTGGAACTCAGCCACGACGCAAATTTCCATCGTTAGAACTAATCTTCACATTTTTTGACGAGTTTTGGGAATATGGTAGAAATGTAGCAGCAGGGGGTCCACCGAAACCAGTAAAATTTTGAAAGTGGTCTACGAGAAAAAAAAGTTTGGGAACTTCTGTTTTAGACCCTTTTGGATGAGAACAAAGAAAGACTGCCTCGAACTGACACGCCAACAAGTGACTCATTTTGGATTTTACGTGATTTCGACGAAAGTTCGGAGTCGTCTGATACTTTTACTAAAACGCATTGTAGATAAAGATTCCTTTTACTGATTTTTTGTTGAATCGCTAGAATGGCATCTACCATAAATGAATTATCGCGTTCTTACTTGACCGACTGTATTGGCGTTTTTAGAAATAAGAGTACTATTAAAGTGAAAAATAATATAAGAAGTGTTTCATTTAAAAAAATATATAAAATTTATGTTACATACGAGGCTGGTTTGAAAAGTCCGTGCAAAGACCGAGAGATGGTACCACCGGCGCGTATCGAGGTCATGTTTAGTTAGTAGCATCTCTTGAATGAACGCATACCAAGTTTTAGCCATATTGGTCTATTCCTTTGTGTTTAGCATTCGTGTGAATCAAGGAAGTCGAGTGATTTTCAAGAAATGGACGAAAAAGAATTTCGTGTGGTGATTAAACATTACTTTATAAAAGGCAAAACGCCTCGGGAGACTAAAGAGAAGCTTGATAAACATTATGGTGACTCTGCACCTTCGATTAGAACAGTTTATAAGTGGTTTCAAAATTTTCGGACTGGCCATATGGGCACAAGTGACGCTGAACCTTCTGGACGGCCTGTGGAGGTTACGACTCCAGAAATCATTGATCAAATCCATGATATGGTGATGGATGACAGAAGAGTTAAGGTGCATGAGATTGCTAGTGCTGTGGGCATCACGACTGAACGGGTACATAATATTTTGCATAAACATTTGGACATGAGAAAGCTATCCGCAAGATGGGTGCCGCGATTGCTCACGCTTGACCAAAAACGGAATCGTGTGAAGTGTTGCAAGGATGGTTTCCAGCTGTTCCAGAAGAATCCAGAGGACTTTAAGCGTCGTTTCGTCACTGTGGATGAAACATGGATACGTTACTATACTCCTGAGACCAAACAACAATCTAAACAATGGGTTACCAAGGGGGAATCTGCACCAAAAAAGGCGAAGGCCGTTCCTTCGGCCGGAAAGGTTATGGCGACTGTCTTTTGGGATTCGCAAGAGATAATCCTCATCGACTATCTGGAAAAGGGTAAAACTATTACAGATGAATATTATTAATCGTTATTGGACCGTTTGAAAACCGAGCTGCAAGAAAAATGCCCGCGATTGGCCCACAAGAAAGTCCTTTTCCATCACGACAACGCACCAGCACACACCTCAGCAGTCGTGGTCGCAAGATTAATGGAAATAGGATTCCAACTCGTTTCACATCGCCCCTATTCTCCAGACTTGGCTCCCTCGGACTACTATTTGTTCCCCAATTTGAAGAAATGGCTGGCGGGACAAAGATTTTATGATTGGTGATTGCAGACACTAGTGGATATTTTGCAGACTTGGACAAATCCTATTATTCGGAAGGGATCAACAAACTAGAACATCGTTGGACGAAGTGTATAAGCCTAAAAGGAGACTATGTCGAAAAATAAAAAAGGTTTACCCCAAACACATAAGTAGTTTTTATTTTTGCACGGACTTTTCAAACCAGCCTCGTATATCAAAAATTTGATGAGCGATGATTCTTTCTGTTGCAATTCTGTCCAAAAAATTCTTTAAAAACGCTAGAATTGATCCGAGATAAAATCCAGTTTTAAAGGTATAACTTCAATAATAGCAAAGTGATTAGAAAGAAACGAAAATATCCCATTTATTCCGTTTTTGATAGTAAAATAATGTTGTAAATTCCATAAATGACAATTAGATTAATTGCTACCTTGAAAAAAAAATCGCAAATTTTCTCTTATCTTTTTTATAATTTTCCATCAATTTTCAACCTTATGAAATTATACGATCGGTAGTTTTATTGATGACAAGACCATAATTTCGCAGTTATTAACTACTTTTACCGGAATAACATAAAATTAACAAGAAGCTAACTCGGGCTATAACTAACAGCGCGACCTTCATCACGAATTTACTACTCCACACATTCTTGAACTTGCGTGCAGTTTGCAAACGAAGCAGTTCGTTTATTTTTCCTCCTTTGATTTGCAGGAGCTTTCGTCATTTCTTTTTGTTTCTGCTGTTGATGTTATATTACTGTGAAATTAAAGTTCGCCTGCCTTTTTTTTTAAATAAAATGTGCTAGAACAGTTAGATTTTTGAAAACTGTTTTAAAAATGCATTTTTTTATCTTTTTTTATTGATACCGTACACTTTCTTGCTGGGAAACTCCTAAAGCGCTTCAGGAGGGGTGTATGTCAGAAAAATACGATTCAAGCATGTCCATATAAGGAATTTCTTCATATGGAGTAGTGAAAAACTGAACCTCATACAAATATTATGTTTTAGCGCCACGTACATGGCTAGTATGCACCACTTTGGGAGGAATTATGCGGACTACATTCAACGAACACTTTTCATGGAAGTAGTTCATAGAATAGACTCGAGTCGTCACCGTTCTTCGATAGTTACAGATGAGTTTTGGGTATCACTAACAACTGGTGTTAGATAACTTGTGCATTTTTTGAGTACTATGGCAGGTATTTCATCGGCGCCAGAAGTTTTCTTAGTACCTGCCTTCGTTAAAATACATCTTACGACACACTGTTTCAAGACAATATCAAGCCTCTTTGACTGCATATTAGTGGCTGATGTTTTTCTTCCTGGAAATCTACTGAGATTTCGATTGAAATATACTTTATTTATGTTAAAATAATCCTAATAGCTAATACTGCTCGGACAAATACACCTTCTATCCGAAAAGAAATAAAACTTTTTGAAAATATTAGCGCCAGCTGTGCAATTTGTGGTCTAAAGCGGCAATCTTTATTAGTATTATTGCAACTGTTTTATGATATGGTTAAATACCTAGTTATAGTAGTACGAGGGACAGTGTATTTTGACGAACTGTCAAAAAATGAGTTTTAAACTGGGAGGTTAAGTATTGTATTAAACTTAGTAACTTAAACGTAGCAAACGTTTCAAAAACAACGTGATGATGAAAGTAAAGTTTATGTCAACAAACCAAAAATATTTGATGAATTAAAAAACAACGTCCAAACCCAAAATGGTGAAATAAACGCTATAGTAGATGAAAATGTCATTACACATAATTACGATTCTAGAATCGATGCTTGTAAACGTAGTCGTGGTGATCATTTAAATGAGATTGTATTTCATGTATGACTGCTATCGATCATACTAATAAATAAAAAAACTTTAAAAGATTCGAATTTTTGTGTTTCTTTTTAAAAAAAATCAAAGTATCTATATATATATATATATATATATATATATATATATATATATATATATATATATATATATATATACTTAAAAATTTTCTTGAACCATCAATTTATATTTGTTTTCAATTCTTGGGCTTTGGGTTCGTTTTATGAATATTTGGTATTTAAATGAAACTTAAATTGACGTTTCGCCCTTTGGTTCATTTTTTTCATTATTTCTTGAATCTCACATATTTTATTTACTACTGACGTCAGTAGTAAATAAAATATGTGAGATTCAAGAAATAAAGAAAAAAATGAAAATGCTCTAAACCAAAGGGCGAAACGTCAATTTAAGTTTCATTTAAATACCAAATATTCATAAAACGAACCCAAAGCCCAAGAATTGAAAACAATATATATATATATATATATATATATATATATATATATATATATATATATATATATATATATATATATATATATATATATATATATATATATATATATATATATATATATATATATATATATATATATATATATATATATATATATATATATATATATATATATATATATATATATATATATATATATATATATATATATATATATATATATATATATATATATATATATATATATATATATATATGTCGTAGGATTATTAGCAATACTGGAATATTATAAATTTAATAGTAACATTATAAACTTACGGATTATTGCCAATCGACTCTAATCCCTACAATATTATGGACTATAATTTATTATCTTACTATAGATTACAAGTTAGTTCAGGTTATATATGAGATTAGGTATTTAAATTAAATAACCAATCCAGATTTTTGCAAGGATTTCCAAATATCCGGACCACTGCAATCGTCTTAGGATTTTCGCAAAAATCAGTTTTTTTCAATTATCCTGGGATATATATATATATATATATATATATATATATATATATATATATATATATATATATATATATATATACACATATACATATATATATATATATATATATATATATATATATATATACATATATATATATATATATATATATATATATATATATATATATATATATATATATATATATACAGTCCCTGGCCAAATTATTAGACGCACTGCGAGATTTCATGTAAAATATTAATTACCGAGTGATATTGTACCGTTTTGTTATTTTAAATTGATTTGTTTTTTATTTTTATATTATCCAATCAATTACCTATTTATTTGACATAAATAAAACAACATTAATTTAGAAAAGCATAAGTTTATTAAGTTTTAAAGAAAAGTGAAATTAATGTTAGTAAAAGTCAATATTTAGTTGAGCCACCTTTAGCCGCTATCAAAGCTTTAATTCTGCGCGGCAAGATTGTACTGTCTCCTGCATTTGAGGATGATGATTCCACACATGAATAATCTTTTCTAGGAGCTAGGTTTTGTTGGTAATCACATCTTTAGCCACTTCTCTTTTCATCAGCTCCCACACATTTTCAATGGGGTTCATACCCGGCCAATCCAACAGAGGGATATTTTTTTTTGCCAAAAAAGCTTTAACAGATCGAGCAGTGTGGCAGGGAGCTCCATCTTGCATGAAAGTGAATGGTTCCCCATTTGGAAACCATTCTCTGAGCTGCGGAATCAACCGATTTTGTAATACTTCTTTGTACTGATCTTGCCTCATTATTCCTTTGACGACGTACAGACGTCCAGTGCCCTTGCCGCTGATAACTGACCAAATCATCACTTTGGTGGGATGTTTAACCGTCGGGACGACACAATCAGGATGAAACTTTTCTCCATGACGACGACGCACATACTGAACTTTATTCTGCAAAATTTCGAATGTGCTTTCGTCACTGAAGCAGACCTGTCAAAAATAGGAAAAAAAAATATATAAACTTCCATGTTTATTTGCTTTATTTAACTGAAAATGATAATAATGTATCAATTATTGATTAAATTGCTGTATCTTACCGATCTCCAGAAGTCCACATCTTTATCTTGCCATTGTTTGGCCCACTTCAGGCGCTTTGCTTTCATTGCAGCTGTTAACTTGGGCTTCCTGGCGGGGCGACAGGCCTTAAAATCTAATTCTTTCAATTTTCTTCGAACAGTGCGCTCAGAAGCATTTACGCTAGCATCCTGGAGTTGTGATTTTATTACCTTTGTGGTAGCAAATCTGTTTTCTACACAAATTTTCTTCAAACATCTCTCTGACCGTGGAGTGAAAATTGGTTTTCTACCGCATCTTTTCTTTCTTTCCGGGCTTAATTCCTTCCCTGACTCAATTTTCTTTTTTATGCGTCGTACACTAGCTTCAGAAACCTCCAATCTTCGTGATATTTCTCGGTTTGTAAATGTTTTCGCAATCACAAGGGCCTTCACTTCAGCTTTTTTACGTGGTGAAAGATCGCCTTTTCTACCCATAATGAAAATAGTCCAATTACTTTTTTAAAACACTGCATACAAAATAAACTAATAACTGAGTAGTATAAAACTGTTAAACAAACAATCACAGTCCATAAAGCCACAGAAACACGTCCGTACCTGACTCAATTCCGATCGCGACTGATACAGGTTTGTACTTATTTACGTTCATGTTTCACCTTGTCAACACAGTGCTGCCATAGGTTAAAAATAAATACAAATATGTAGTCTACAACAATTCTTTTAAATAAAAATCAATAATATTGTAGTTTAAATATACCATTATTGCATAAAAACTCTTAAGAAACATAAAATTACTAAAAAAAAAATACAGTGCGTCTAATAATTTGGCCAGGGACTGTATATATATATATATATATATATATATATATATATATATATATATATATATATATATATATATATATATATATATATATATATATATATATATATGTATATATATATATATATATATATATATATATATATATATATATATATATATATATATATATATATATATATATATATATATATATATATATATATTGAGGTGTCGAAAAAGTATTGAGCCTTTTTTTCATTAGGTAGCTTTAACAACACATATCTCAGGTAATATAAGTCACACCGGTCCAGACTTAGCGCCATTTGAAAGCTGACACTTGACCGTAGTCGACGTGTAAAAACTGTTGGGATCCGTTTATTCAGACTTAATTTAGAACGCCTTGAAAATGAGTAAAGGTTCTACAAAAGTTCGCTACGTTTTAAAATTTTATTTCGATATAGATCCAAATGCTGCGCAGATCGATGAAAAAATTAAAGAAGTTAAAACATGACTTGACGTTAAAACTCTATCCCAACTAGTTAATCTCCACAAAAAGGTAACGAAATCGAACCATTTCTAAAGAGGTTAATAACTGGTGATGAAAAGTACAAATGACGATAATGTGCGAAAAACATTGTGGTCGAAAACGGATGAAGCTTCACAAATGATGACAAAGCCTGGATTGACGCCCAAAAAGGTGATGTTGTGTGTTTAGTGGGATTGAAAGAGAATTGTGCATTACAAGCTGCTTCAGCCCGGCCAAAATATTGATTCTGTACTCGACTGTCAACAATTGACAAGATTGAAGCTAGCGATTGAAAAAAATCGGCCGAAACTAGTCAACAGGTTTCGTCTTTCATCACAACAAGACCAGATTACACCCACTTTTGATGACTCGATAAAACCTGAGAGAGATTGGCTGGAAAATTTTAATGCATCCACCGTATAACCCGAATCTTGCACCTTTAGACTACCATTTGATTTGGTCCCTGCAAAACTTTCTCACTGGTGTGTGCGCTGTGAAAACCACTTGTCACAATTTTTTGCCCAGAAATCACAGATGTTCTACAGTGACGGGATTATGGTGCGGCTAGAAAAATGGCAGAAGGTCACTGGCACATGTTTGGTTTACTAAAGTTCTTTCAAAACTTTCTCAATTTTGACTTTAAAACACTAAATATGTATTTTCCAAATAACCCTTTATATATCGAAAAAGACGCCAGTGTGTTAAAAATAATGATTTAACTTAGGAAACCCCCGTATTTTCATACTTGTTCACGTAAAACATCAGTAAAAGACAGAGTTTGTGCACCACTTTTTCTAAATCGCGCCTAAAGCCCAGCATATTCTCATTATACAGTCTGTCCAGTAAGACGTGACCGCTCGTATACTTGAAAAAAGGTGTTTCAAAAACATTTTTGATATCAATGTATTCTTTGGTGTACTAATAACGGCGCAATTACCTTAGTAAGTCATCCGATCGCCTTCTGCATCAATAATCGCCTGGCGTTTTCGAGGCATGCTGTCGACGAGATTTTCTGCATACTCTACAAATCTCTCGCGAGACAACCGAGTCAAAATCCTCAGAGTCTTTACTCTGAACTTCCTCTTTACAAGGGATCAAACGATTTCATTCAATAGGGTTGGCGTCTGGCGATTGTGAGCACCACTCTAGTGTCTTATCGCGGGCCCAAGCGAGCCACTTCGCGACTTGATTTTCGACCAGCAAAGGTTTCTTCAACGTGCTTCGGAATTTGACATCATGAGCACAAAAATGTTGTTGAATGGTCTCATGGGACACATTCAAACCCGATTTTCTTAATTTTGCTGCTCCTTGACGCAGTGTCAGTTTCAGCTCCCGTGAAAATAAAGACACGTTTCGAGGAGTAACTTTATCTACCGAGCCACGTTTTAGTAAGTCGTCGACATTTCTCATCTCATTAAAATGATGTACCCACTTCTTCACTAACGATATCGACTTTTTAATATATTTAGCGGCCGCGGAATGTCATTTTAGGATCCTTTGGATGGAAACAAAGAAAGCCTGGTTCGAACCGACGCGCAACCAAATGACTCATTTTGGATTTTACATGATTTCGACGAAAGTTCGGAATCGACTTAAATTTTTACTAAAATGCGTTGTAGACAAAGGTTCCCTCTGCCGATTTTTTGTTGTGAACCGCTAGAATCACATCTACCAAAAATTAATTATAGTGGGCATGTCCTTACTTGACAGACTGTAAAAGACAAGAGGACTACAGTTAGTCTTAAAATACGCAGAAAAACAAAACCAAAATTGAGGTTTGCTGTAAACTGGCCTATTAGGCTTTTAAAGTGAATTTTGTTAGAAGTATTATCATCATCATCATCAGCTATGCGGTCCATCGTCGGACATAAGCCTCCCCTAAGTACATCCTTCTTCTTTGGTTTTGGACCTTATTTATCCAGTTGTATCCTACTAGTTTCTTGATGTCGTCAGACCATCAACTTGCGGGCCTCCTCTACTTCTTTTCTCATTTCAGGGACTACAGTTGATTACTTAATGGTTCCATCGATTATCGAAGAGCCTTGCGTTATGACCCGCCTATCTCCTCTTCAACCTGCTTACCATACCTTCTCAGCAACATCAGTTATCCTGGACCTTCCTCGAATTTCTTCATTAGTCAGCCTATTCCTCAACGATATTCCCAACATTCCATTGCTCGTACTTGTAGGCGATTTATAATTTCTTGATTCAAAGCCCGCCATTCCGTACGTCAATACCGGCAACACGCATTAATTAAATGTGTTCGCTTTTAGTGTATTTGGGACACTTGAAAAGAAGATGCTCTGCAATCTGCCAAATGCCGACTAAGCCAATGATATTCTCCTTAATAAATCCACTTTCAAGTTTTTTTTTTGGATATTACTATTTTTTGTCCAAGATATACGCATGCATAAGTTCTTGAGATTTTTGCGTTTTTAATGTTCAGTACTGCTCCTTTATCACAGTCGTCATTTGTCATGTACATGGTTTTGGTGATGTTCATCATTCTTCTTTGTTGTTAGATATAAGCCCAATATCATCCGCTAATTGCAAATGTATTTATACCCTTACTTATCCATGGAAGTTGTTTGAAAATATCTTCTAGCGCCAACGTAAACAATTTCGGCGAGATGGTGTCCCCTTGATGTACCCCTCTTTTCATTTCTATCTTATTGGTGTTTTCTTTCAATACCACCTGAAATGTTGCATTTTTAGATATATTATGAATAATTTGCGAGTATTTGCTGTCAATGCTACAGTTACTTAAACTATTTAATGTTGCCCAGATTTCAAGAAAGTCAAATGCTTTCTCGCAATCCACAAAGGCCACCCAAATCTTAAAATTATACTCGTTTGAATTTTCTATTAAGGTTCTGAATACTTGGAGGTGGTCCAGTGTACTAAAGCCTTTTCTAAGGCCTCTCGTCCACTGGGAGCGGAAAGCTGCGAACTGCGAAGCAACGAATTCAGGCGAAGACCGTTCGCACGAAATCGTGCGAATGCCTATCGTCCATTGCCTCAGTATTCGTCCGGATTCGCAGTAGACGAGATGGCTCTTCGGAACGGTTTTTATGATGAAACCTCCTTCCATAATTGTTTTTGTACATTCCGCATGTGATAGTTCGTTTCCCGTTGGTCCCACAGATATTTCCTTTCCTGAACAAGCAAAACTGACTTTTCACAGTCCATTTTTCTCTCAGTCTCAGCTCTCGTTTCGCACTCGTTCGCAAGTAAGTCCCAGCAGAACGGGATCGGTTCGCACTTCGCACCTGTTCGGACGAAAACTGACGAACGATACGGGCCCAGTGGACGCGGTCCCCCACCGAGCCTCGTGTTTGGATCGTTCGTGCGTTTTTGTGCGAATTCGGACGAATTGATTTCGCAACTTTTCGCAGCTTTCCGCTCCCAGTGGACGAGAGGCCTAAATCCGGTTTGTTCTCTGGATTGGTAAGCGTCCAATTTCTTTGTGAGTCTCGCAGTTATTATTTTTATAAATAACTTGTACATTACGGATAGTAGGCTGATTGATCTATAGTTGGTTAATTTAGACTTATCTCTTTTTTTTAAGAGCAAGAGCACCATAGCATTATCCCAGTCTCGAGGTACATCGCACATATCGATTTAGATATATTAAACAATATATCTAGCTTTCGTAATATGGGCTCTCCGCCCTGTTGCAGCATTTCGTCAAGTATGCCGTCTTCACCTGCTGCTCTTCCTCTTGCCATTTTATTTAAAGAATCTTGTATTTCGTATTTTGTGATGTTGTGAATATCTTCAGATCCTTCATTTATTATTCGCATTCGAACTGGCTCGCTACTATCTGGTGGTGGTTCTACTTTACCCTCATAAAGGTCCTATATCGTTATTCAAAGTTTTTAACTTATTTTCACCTGCCACCGTGTCTTATTTCATGAATTTTCGTTTTTGTATTAGTTTGACCGTTTCTTTGGAGCGTTTTTCTTCTTTGATATTTCTCGTGAGAGTTACTTCTTTCGCACATTCTACGATACAGTGAACGATGTTTCTATTAGTTTCGTTTAGGGATGAAGTGTCCTCTTTGATTTTATGTTCTTCAAGTTTATGTACAAGGCTGGTTTGAAAAGTCCGTGCAAAGTCCGAGAGATGGCACCACCGGCGCATATCGAGGTCATGTTTAGTTAGTAGCATCTCTTGAATGAACGCACACCAAGTTTCAGCCATATTGGTCTATTTCTTTGTGTTTGGCATTCGTGTGAATCAAGGAAGTCGAGTGATTTTCAAGAAATGAACGAAAAAGAATTTCGTGTGGTGATTAAACATTACTTTATGAAAGGCAAAACGCCTCAGGAAACTAAAGAGAAGCTTGATAAACATTATGGTGACTCTGCACCTTCGATTAGAACAGTTTATAAGTGGTTTCAAAATTTTCGGACTGGCCATATGGGCACAAGTGACGCTGAACGTTCTGGACGGCCTGTGGAGGTTACGACTCCAGAAATCGTTGATCAAATCCATGATATGGTGATGGATGACAGAAGAGTTAAGGTGCGTGAGATTGCTAGTGCTGTGGGCATCTCGACTGAACGGGTACATAATATTTTGCATAAACATTTGGACATGAGAAAGCTATCCGCAAGATGGGTGCCGCGATTGCTCACACTTGACCAAAAACGGAATCGTGTGAAGTGTTGCAAGGATGGTTTGCAGCTGTTCCAGAAGAATCCGGAGGACTTTAAGCGTCGTTTCGTCACTGTGGATGAAACATGGATACATTACTATACTCCTGAGACCAAACAACAATCTAAACAATGGGTTACCAAGGGGGAATTTGCACCAAAAAAGGCGAAGACCGTTCCTTCGGCCGGAAAGGTTATGGCGACTGTCTTTTGGGATTCGCAAGGGATAATCCTCATCGACTATCTGGAAAAGGGTAAAACTATTACAGGTGAATATTATTCATCGTTATTGGACCGTTTGAAAACCGAGCTGCAAGAAAAACGCCCGCGATTGGCCCACAAGAAAGTCCTTTTCCATCACGACAACGCACCAGCACACACCTCAGCAGTTGTGGTCGCAAAATTAATGGAAATAGGATTCCAACTCGTTTCACATCCCCCCTATTCTCCAGACTTGGCTCCCTCGGACTACTATTTGTTCCCCAATTTGAAGAAATGGCTGGCGGGACAAAGATTTTATTCAAACGAGGAGGTGATTGCAGACACTAATGGATATTTTGCAGACTTGGACAAATCCTAGTATTCAGAAGGGATCAACAAACTAGAACATCGTTGGACGAAGTGTATAAGCCTAAAAGGAGACTATGTCGAAAAATAAAAAAAGGTTTACCCCAAACACCTAAGTAGTTTTTATTTTTGCACGGACTTTTCAAACTAGCCTCGTATATACTCTTGTGTTCTATCTATCATTTTCATCTTTTAATTCATAGTTTTTCTTCGTTCCACCCTGGTGTTAAGATTTATTTTTGCCCGACTCATTCGGTATGACTTCCCATTTTGACCTTATTGATAACCTGTGTATCTAATATTATGTTCCTCTTGTTAGACATTATATAATCGATCTCGTTATCTATTATTCCGTTTGGGCTTTTCCATGTCCACCTTCCTTCTTTTTTCTTTTTAACATTAATTTCAAAACCCCCCCCAGGTGGGTAATAAGCCCCACACTTCAATAGAAGTCTGTCCTAAGGATTCTAGGGTGGGCAAAAGTTCGCTAATCTTATCTAAAAGTATGATTTCATTATAAATCTTTTGTTCGAACACTGATTGATACATACAAGAAGCTAACAGTATCTACCTTAATTAAGCTCTGCTATTAGCGAATACGATACACAATAACAAGAAATTTTCCGCGTTCGGTGTACAGTTACACCGAACAGATTAACGATATCAGAAGCAGCTCCGCGGTAAAATTACTCTTGTCCCGGGGCGCATTTTCTAATGGTCAGCCTTCTTATGGCCAAATCACACACGATATCTCAGGTAATAATACGTTTGCAGATCAGTTTGCACCGTTAGAGTTCTAGTTGCAACTAGTGCAAGAGCATGCATATGAAAGGATCAATCAAAAATTGAAACACGATCCGACAGTGAAATTTCTTATTAATCCGTATTATTATAAAATCAAAATGGCTTGACTTAATGTAGCTATCATTAACTAACTATTTTAAAAAAATCAAATGCGTTACTTATCAATTTAAAATATTTAAAACACATAGCAGTATGACACTAGGCACCTGCTTATTTCAAAATAGTAAAAGATAATAATAATGCCCAAATATTTAATTACTGGCTCACAGGCGTATCCCCTTTCAATTTCAGTCTAATGCGGAGCCACAGGGCGAATATATATGCTAAAAGTTCACATACTGGAAACTGCATAAAGAGCAAGTAGGGGATTATCTGAAATGCCAATCAGCTCCGATGATGACACTAACATTGTGCTCTTGTACTACTCAGTATATATCACCTCTACACCAAACACTTTATTTTTGCACTCGACGCGCATTTCGCTAACCATGTTAGCTTTATCAGGAGCGATGATTGACTAAATACCATATAATCCGAAATATAGCAAGGGACTCAATAAGGTATTTAATAAGGTAGGCCTCACCTTAGTCTATAAGTCATCAGATAATCTGAGGATAAGATTCCTAATTGTGAGAAAAGTGGAATTTATGAAATTACTTGTAATGATTGTGACAAAAAGTATGTTGGGCAAACTAAAAGGTCAATTAAAACACGATTTAAAGAACATTTAGCACACTTAAAAAATACAGTAGAATAGAAAAGTCTAGCATTGCCAAATATGCCCTTGAAGCTGATCATATTGTAACATTAGATAATCTAAGATTAATTAAAAATATATTTGATAGGAGATTATTGAACGCATACGAAAGTATGGAAATTATAGGGCCTATTCCTTATAGTCCCCTCTACTGATTACTTGATCGGAACTGATGACCTTGCCTATGCCATTAGTTCCGCCTGAGTAATACAAGGGTTAGGCTAGGTATAAATAGGGTAGATTTGTAGTTTAGTAGTCAATCATCGCTCCTGATAAATATGGTTAGCGAAACGCGCGTCCAAAAATAAAGTGTTTGGTGTAGTGGTGATATATACTGAGTAGTGTCATTGGGCCAAAGATTCCACATTCCCAGCTTAATTGTGCTCTTGGTGAGCTGCCTCAGCTCCGCTTTTGCCGAGTCCTACTTAGCTAGCTGTCCTCCGAAATAAAGGCTTAGCAAAGTTTGTAAGCTTTCCCAACAGGGCCAAACGAACGACAAGAGCAATAGGCAACATGAGAAGGCTCCGAAAGACTCTTAGAGGCAAACATGGAAATCTCACCGTGAAGGTATCGAATTGATGCATGAATCAGTAAGACTCTGTAAAATACTCTTTCCCGGCTCTAACTGAAACAGGAGCGTGGCAGCAGTGTAGTCTTTATTTTACTTCAGAACTGCCAGCAGAGTAGTAACATATGTAATTATGGAATGGTCAGAAGAACCATCCTTATAAGTTATCGGGTGTAGACGGAATGTTCTATCTGCATATGGTGAGAATATTTGGATCATGCTTGGCTATGAGAGCGACTAAGATCCTTTTTATTTCAAAAATAAAAAAGGATGACTATACCCAGCCTAAGGCATACTTTCAGCCCTACGAGCTTTCTCCTTAATGCATTCAAAAAGCTAGTAGCATTCGAAACAACGAGCTTACCACCCGAATAAGTGCACGGGGACGTCGCTTTTCTAAGTCATCAGTAAAGTTGCAAATGCTTTGGATCGTGGATATTGCTCTGGGGCTTTTCATAGATATGGAAAGCACGTTTGACGACGCATCTTTCGAATCAATAGGTAGGACTTCCGAGGAGAGAGGGGTCGAAGACATCGTGATGCCCTGGATAAGGATCAAGCTCACAAAAAGGCAAGTTTTCGCTAAACTAAACAGTCAGACATTGAAGGTAACTAAAGAACACCTGCAAGGGGAGTTCTCTCCTCCCTGTTGTGGTACCTCGTTGTTAATCACATTAAACGATGGAGGATACACAGGCATATGTCGACGATGTGATAGTTGTAGAATAATTAATATCGAAAACTTTAGGGCCCCATTGCAAAAAACCCTAAGCAAGCCTCAAATCAGGGACTGAGCTTGAATCCAAGTAAAACTAAGCTAGTTCTATTCACATAAATAAAGAAGCTGAGCGCTCTCCCGAGACTTCTTACAATTCTAGAAAAGGTGCTGCAGTGTAAAGGATCAGTTAGATACGCAGGACTAATAATGGATACGACATCTGTCTTGGACTGTTCTTGCAAAACTGCATGACCTGCGTTTTGAAGTGCTTCCACGTTGACCGTATTCACTAGATTTTGCTCCCAGTGAATACTTCTTGTTTCAAAACTTGAAAAAATGGTTGGCTGACTAGACGAAGATTCACTTCGAATGGTGAAGTTAAAGCTTATTGGCAGAGTTGGATAATTCTTATTATAATCCCTTTAAACTTGCATTTTCTGTGTTAGGCCAAGAACTTTGGAACTACCCTCGTATACCTTTGGTTATTCTTGTCGACTGCCTCTGAAAATACTCCATAGAATATACGCGTTTGCGATAAGACCACAACTCTCATATGGAAAAAAACTCTAAACTAAATCACGGTCACGACGGGTCTGCAAGAAACTAAGATGATTTTTTTTATTTATTGTTTGGTAGTGTTAGACAAAACGGCTCCTAATATCTGCTCCAGTCAACCACAAGTAGAATTATTCTTGAAATTATAACGAATTTAGAATAAAGAAAAATATGTAGATATAAAAAACACTACTTTCTTTATATTGTTTTATTTACAATACTAGCCTCCTAAGTTACCATCTGCAAGCTAAAAAAAAAATTGTTGGGCGCCTGGGCGTCGCAACGAACAAACCCCTCGACACGGTCGTTGCACCTACTTGCCCCGGAGCTGTTCGGAATCGCACCAGAACAGCGGGAGCTGCTCTCGGCCCGCAGTCGAAACGCTTCATTTGCGATTTAGAGCCACGGCAAACAGCGTACAAACAGGAGCGATCCTCGATAAATTGTTATTTGAAGCTAGGCTATGTTTTTTCGTGGTCTAGGAAAAAGATGAACTACACCAAAGAGGGCGATCTGAGAATTACTAATTTAAAATGCCATTTTAAGATTTTTCAAGAAAATCAGGTGAAAGAAATTACTTCCTCTACAGAGTTGTACACCCGATTTTTTTGTTTGCCTCCGTCGCCCATAATCTCACCAGCTGATCTTTTCTATCAGTAAATTTTTTCGAATAACTTGCAAAGGTGTCTTTGATATGTTTCTCCGTTGAGACAAAAAAATCTGTAAAACAGGTGATAAGCAGTCAATCATTTCCTCATATTGCTTTGATTTAAAAGTTGCTGTGAGTTCTCTGTTATCCTCAAAAAAATACGAGATTATTCCACGCACCGACATTTTAAGCCAAGTCGACCCTTTTGTGGAACGTAAAGACCTTTGATATTTACATGGTAGGACTCTAACAATAGCAATTTTGCTTATGGGGCTCCCTGTATTATTTTTTATTTCCTTAGTTGTACTTTTCTCATATCGAAAGCCACGGAAAAGGCCATCAATCAGCAATCTTCTAAAATATCTTGAAGGATTCAACATTATTAGCGATCACCAATATGGCTTTCGTAAATACAGATCAACAGGAGATCTTCTGACTTATGTAACACATGTCTAGAACAACGCAATTGAACACTCTGGAAAATCTCGAATGGTTGCTCTTGACATATCCAAGACATTCGACCGTGTTTGGCACGATGGACTGTTGGATACACTACGCTCTTATGGTATATTTGAAAAGTTCTGTTTGTAGCTCTCATGTTGCCTCAGAGAGCTTTCTTTACGAGTGGTAGTCGACGGATTTCTTCTTTACTACCTTAACGCCGGTGTGCCCCTAAGCTCCATAGTGTATCCTACTTCTCTTTCTCATTTACATTAACTGTCTACTGGAAAAGATCGGGAATCCAATCTACAGTTTGCAGATGACAGTACGCTTATCTCTTCATTCACTTTGAACGCTCGGACATGTTCGGCAGGAACTCAGACGAAATATCCGCAGACAGCAGTGGAAAAGTCATTCAACTTAACAAAGAGCCTGGACATAAGCAAATTCTATCAATTTTTTGGGTGACAATATGTTGAACAGGCCTAGCAAGGAGAGCTTCTCAAAAGTTGGGAATATTATTTCGAACCAGAAAGCTTTACACTCCACAACAACTGTTAATTTTTTACAAAGCTCAAATACGACCAACTATGGAATACTGCTCCCATGTTTGGGGCTCCTCTCCCAAACACACTGCATTTGTTTTTTATTCAGGAAGAGCTGTTTGTCTGATTAGAGACCCGGAACTGACCGGCGGCCTTGATTCGCTGGAACATCGAAGAACGGTTAACGACTTGAACCTATTCTACAACTATTTTCTTGGAAAATGAAGGATGTAGCCCGCTTAATTCCTCCCAGAGCGGTGCATGTTAGAAATACACGTCCCGCTAATATGGTACTTCACATCCGTATGAGGTTCAGGTTCTTACTCCTCGTACAACGCTTTTCAAGCAGTCTTTTATATGGAGAACATCATCCCTTTGAAATAGTTTGCCCAGGACTGTGTTTTCCACCGAGTAGAATTTACAGCGATTCAAGAACAACGCGAATCGCTTTTTCCGCACACATGACGCTCCAATAGCGCTTTAGGGACTGCCCTGCAGCACGTGTGCTAGACCTATAAAAAAAAATAGCCAGAGTGTGCTGGTACAGCAAATAGCAGGTCTCTGATTTCATACTGCGCGAATACGATAGTATTTTAATTTTTTCAGTGACCCTGCTCATTCAGATTACGGTAGATCCGATCTGAGAGAAAAATGGAGGAAGCAAGTGAGAAATCCGCAATAAAAACGGAGAATAAAGGAGAAGGAGCTGTTTCATTAATTCTGCTGACAGTTTCGCTTGTAATTCTGGCTGAACATTGTTATAATG
Source organism: Pachyrhynchus sulphureomaculatus (assembly GCA_019049505.1). Taxonomy (NCBI): domain Eukaryota; kingdom Metazoa; phylum Arthropoda; class Insecta; order Coleoptera; family Curculionidae; genus Pachyrhynchus; species Pachyrhynchus sulphureomaculatus. The sequence continues at coordinate 26,649,529 of CM032453.1, read as the reverse complement.
GGTGCAGTTAGGTATTTGTGGTCGACGCTGAAACTTTTACTAGGACTTCACGATGTATATAACGGCAGCAAATCCTCAATAAGCCTATTAGCTTCCTTAGTTCTTACCTCTTTGCTAATTCTAAATTGAGTCTCGGCCCCAATGAAACTGTTTAAACTAAAATTTTACTTGAAATTAGATGGGCCATCATTACCATATATTTGGGACATTCTTTCATGAATAACTTTTAGTCCATTTCGCTATCTATTCATAAACTTTATCGCTGCGCGATTTTTCAAATTACCTTCCGTCATTACGGGAGAAAAAAAAACGTAAAAACTACCAAACGCAACGTACTCATACTAAATTTCGTTAAAGACATAGTAAATTCATAGCAAAGCAATTTTTTGTATGATGTCATTTTCGTGACTGAGTAGATAATTTACATATTTATAACTAATTATTTTTACAATTATCGTCTTCTTCTTAAAGTACCTATTCGGTTCGAATGTTGGCAATCATTTTGGCTATTATTACTTTATCTACTGCAGCTATGAAAAGACTGGTAGTATTTGTTGACAACCAATCTGGCCGGTTGTTTAGCCAGGAAATGCGTGTGCATCCTGGTCCCCCTTTTTTCAAATAGCTTCCCTTGAAGAATTTACTGCAGTAATCCATATCTGTGGAAATTTCTTATTATGTGTCCTAAATACTCCAATTTTCCCACATTAACAGTTTCCATAATTTCCATTCTCTTGTGCATGCGACGTAAGCCATCCTCGTTGGTAATATGGTTAGTATAAGAAATTTTCAAAATTTTGCGATATAGCCATAATTCAAATGCTTCAAGCTTCTTAGAAGTAACTTCAGTCAGCGTCCAAGATTCCACACCGTAAAGAAGAACAGGACTGTTTTTAGTCAATTTCCACCTAAACCAGTGGAAATTGACTAAAAACAGTATTTTATTATATATTTATAATGAATTTCCATCAAGTAGAAGCTAAAACCATCCAAAATGTAAAACAAAGGACACTGAAGACATAACATCTGAGGAGTCTTATCTTTGTGCTTTATTTTATTGCTGAGCTTTTCAATAATGATGTCATTTTGAAGAACATTGCCCTTGCTTTTTCGATACGGCAACGAATTTCCTGCGAGTGATCTCACTGCTCGTGTATCATGCTACCTAGATATGAAATATTGTGCAGTTCTTTGTATTTATTGATTGTTAACCAAGGTAGGAACCGGAGACTTGCTGATTACCATATACTTTGTTTTGGTGATATTAAGTTCGAGGCCGTATCGATTACTGACTCTTTTTATGTTGTAAACCCTTTAAGTTATCAGCCATAACTGCCGTATCGTCAGCATAACGAATATTATTTATTCGTTCCCCATTAAGCAGTATTCCTTTATCAGCCTCTTCCAATACCTCCCTAAAAATTTGCTCAGAGTACATATTAAACAATAGTGGAGATAAAACACAACCCTGCCTTAATCCACGCTCAATCGATATTGCTTCTTGTTCTCTCTTAACGCTCCCCTTAATAAAGGCCATCTGGTTTCAGTAGAGGTTGCTAATAATTCGCAGATCCTGTCCATCTAGCCCAAGGACTTTCAAAATTCCGACCATTTTGTGATGTTGGACTCTATCAAAGGCCTTTTGTTAGTCGATCATGCCCAAATATACGTTAAAATTGACGTCCTACATCGCTGAATCACAACCTGCATAGAAAATGGATCTCATGGCACCACGAAAGCCGAATTGTGAAGCAGACATGTTTTCTTCACACGACTTGCATATTTTTCTGTGAATGATTTCCAGAAATGTTTTTAAAAGATGGCTTATGAGGCTAATTGTTCGATATTCTCCGCATTTTTTAGTGCCTGCATTTTTTGGGATCGTTATAAACTCAGACTTTAACCAACTTTCTGATATTGTACCTAAATCATAGATTTTATTGTAGATCACCACTTAATTCCATTCTTATCTAAGAGCTTAAGGAACTCTCCATGGAATTCATCGGGACCAATAGGTTTTCCATTTTTTAGTTGATTGCAATGCGCACTTCATCGGTGGCAATACAGGTCCCAAACAATTCTATGATATAGTCTTACCATATCTTTAGTTTCTCCTTCTTATCAATAACAAAGTTTTCTTGATGATCGTCCATTTGGTTCCGGTCTCCGTTCACCAGTTAAGTATAGTAGAATCCCGGTTATCCGAGGTAACGTGGGGGGGGCACCCTCCTCGGATAATCCGGATTTGTTTTTGATTCATTCAAAAAATAAACATCAATACTTTAAACCCATGTATTAACGTTTTTAACATATAAATAGGTACATACATTATAAAACAGTGAAATAGGTATCTATGCGCTTCTGTTTCATATTGCATCTTCTTTTTCTCGCTGCAATGTTTCTCCATCGATTTAGAAGAAGCAAATCCGCTGGGGTTGCCTCTGGTTGTTGTTCGATATACCTCAAAGCTTTTTCCAAAGAAGCAAAACCTTCTTGATGAAAGATCCGCTTCGTCATCGTCATCGTCATCTGATTTTTCGGTTTCCTGAAAGGCATTCGTTATTTCTTCAATACTCATTTCTTCTTCTAAATCATCTGCTGTAATCCATTCAACAACATCTTCTCTTGTCACATTTTCGCGACCTTTTAATTTTTGCATTAATTCAAATAAACTTTTTTCTTTTTCTTCTATCTCGCTGTCAAAATTTGAACAGGACATTTCTCCATGGCTTCTCAATTTCAAAGCTAATTCATTTAATGGAGTATCATCTTCACTGTCATTAAAGTCCTCAAAATCAATAACTTTTGACCAAGATTTTTGAATAGTGGTAGTACGCAGAGAATCCCAAGCTTGACTTACCCAGTAAATAACATTTTTCAGTGTAACCTTTCTCATCCGATTCATAATATCCTCCTTTTCTGTGTATTCTAACAGAGGTTCAAGATATAAGCGTCTACAATTTTTTTTAATGTTTTCGAGGATGCCTTGATCCATTGGTTGCATTATGCTGGTTACATTTGGAGGAAAAAAAAATACAGCAATTTCGCCCACATGAAGTCCTTCTCCAGGATGAGAGGGGACATTATCCATTAACAAAATTGCTTCAATAGGAAGACGGTTTCTGTTCAAAAATTTAGTCACGGATGGCACGAACTCTTCTTCAAACCAGTTAGTAAATAAGGTCGCATCCATCCATGCGCTCTTCCGACTTTTGTAATAGACTGGTAGGGCTTTGGGTGAGATGTCTTTTGAAGCTCTTGAGCGTGCAGACTTGCCAATCACCATCAGTGGAATCTTGTGCTTGCCAGATGCATTGGAACATACCATTATAGTTAATCTTTCCTTACTTCGTTTGTGCCCAGGAGCTGATTTTTCCTGTCGAGATGTCAATGTTTTTGATGGAAGCATTTTATAATTCAGACCAGTTTCGTCATAGTTGCAAATTTGATCACATGTGTATCCACAATCTTCGATTTGCTTTTTAAAGTTCTGCTTAAACTTCTCAGTTGATGACACATCAGCAGAAAGTTTTTCACCACATACAGTCAGTTGTCGTACACAGTACCGTTTTTTTTTCCAGTGGTCAAGCCATCCAGAACTGGCGGTAAACTGATCTATCCCTGGGAATTGCATACTAATCATTATTGCTTTCTGTCGTAAAATTGGGCCTGACAGAGGCACACCTTTTGATCTTTGTTGTGTTAAACCACTCTTCTATTTTTGTGCGGTTTCTTTTCCAATCTCCAACTGTTACCTCACCTACTCCATAATCTCGTGCAACAACTTTAATTGTCTCTCCTACTTCAATTCTTCTGATGGCTTTTAATGCTTTTACGCTTGTTTTGCTCCATTATAATACGACAAACAAAAATTCAAACAAAGCAGTTCGTATGAATTACACTTAACTACCAAGACTCCAACCAAATAAATTATGTAAGTATACTCGTACTTCTCCGTAGTAAACGCTATAACGCACTGCATTCACGCAAATTTACATACTGAAAGAGCCCAGAAACATAAATAGGGGAACCTCTCACACGGGCCAGGGGAATTCCCCGAAGGCCCCAATGATTTTAAATGGAAATATGTACATACATATTTTAGAAGCTCGGTTAATACGCAGCATAGACGCGCGTACCTCGGATAATCAGGTTCTTAGATTGGCTCGGTTAATCCGGAGCTCGTATAATCGCGACTCGGTTAATCGGGGTTCTACTGTACGAGTATTTAATTTTTCGATAGATATTAAAGCTATCATACTTTCCCTGCAACTCCTCTATCTCTTTACATCTTTCACCATTCCACCTATCTTTAACTGTTCGAATTTCTTTCTGTATTTGTGTGTGTAGTTTGCTATATTCTCTTTTGTTACCTCTGTTTTTGTGTAACCGTCTTAGAATGTCATCCATTCCTTTCTTTCATGTATATGTACCATTGTTAGATATTTATTCTTTAGCTCCCTTGTTATTTCATTTAACTTTTCTATTTCAGATTCTATGTCTTCTTTTAGCTCTGTCTCTGAGTTCTTTGTTAGGATCTTTTTTAATTACAGATACAACACTACTTCTAAAACGTTAATTCACTAGCGTAATCTATTTGATTTCTGGTGATATGGTCTGGTGAGTCTAGTGGGGACTTCCACGTGTATAATCTTCATGGTGGTAGGTTAAAGAAGATATTAGTGATAACATAACCTATTTCTTTACTGAAAATGTTTAGTCGCTCGCCTCTATTGTTTCTTTCACATAGACCATATGGTCCTACGGAAGTTATTGACCTACCTCTTCCAATCTTGGCGTTGAAGTTTCTTATTATGACTGTCAAGCCTCGTTTCGATATTGCTTTTAGGACTTGTGTTATTTTCTGGTAAAATTGCTCGACCACTTCATCCTGTTTATCTGCAGTGAGAGCATATATTTTTATGACGTTAAGAGGAACGGGTTTCGCTCTTAGTTGGAGAAGCATTATTCTGTCTGAAATAGGCGTAAACATTGTAACGCATTTATCTGCATTTACATCTGTCTAGAAAAAAGAAGGCTATTTCGACCCTGTACATCCCCAAAAATAATTCTCAGAGGTTCTCGTTGCCAACCTGAGATCGATTAATCACCCGTTTGACAGGCCAGGCCGACGAAGAAGTGCACAGCCACGACACCGTCGTGCAGGTTGTGGCCAGGAATAGCCCGGTCCCAATTACGCCTTTTCTCTTTGTTGCATATTAGACTACAACGACCGACGGCAGTCGGGCACTTTTGGCAGCTCAAGGGGTTGTTGTTCTCTCGGAATAATATGCGTCAGGTTCAAGTTGAACCAGGGACGGAGAAAAATTGGCAATATTATATGAATCGCTTTTCGTCTAAGGTTTATTGAAAACGGTTTAATACATTAAAACTAATAAGTCCCAATATTTAAAAGAATTGAGCAAAAACAGGGATAAATGACGGATATCTAAAATAAGTCGAAACTCAAAAAGCTCTTATACTGTAAAAATGCAAAAATGTCGCTGCCACTGACCATAATATGCTTAAAATAGTTTACCGATTTGAAAATTATTTAACTGACATTTTATTGGGGTAAAATAAATAAAAGAAACTTGGCTCGTATCTTTTAAATATGGAAATCCATATCTAGAAACGTATCAAAAACACTTTCCATGTCATTGGTACTCCGTGTGAGTTTGAACCTGCTTCGTTTCAATCGATCGCCTTTTGGCGAGCTGTAGGGACATGTCGTAGTCTATAGTGGAAATCCTAACCTTGATTTTCTCTGACATGTCAAGAAAGTTAATTTGCATGAATTACATAAATAAATAATTTTAAATATTTTTAACCGTCTTCAAAAGGAGAAGGTTCTCAATATGACGCGTATGTATTTTTTTTTTTAATGAATGTTCCCGCATAACTCTGGCAAATAGGTATCGATTTGGATGATTCTTTTTTTATTCGAGAGAGTACAGATTCGAGATGGTCCCATATAAATTTTATTGAAATTGGTTATGAAGTTTCTGAAAAAATCTTGAAAAACCTAAATTTTTGTAATTAAACACAGATAATTCTGGCAAATATGTACCGATTTGGATGATTCTTTTTTTTTTTATTCGAGAGAGTACACATTCGCCATGGTCCCATATAAATGTTATTGAAATTCGTTATGTGGTTTCTGAAAAGCTTATATTTTTGTAATAAAACACCGATAACTCTGGCAAATGTATACCGATTTGGATGATTCTTTTTTTATTCGAGAAAATACACATTCGGATGGTCATATAGTATCTGAAAAAACCTGAAAAACTTAAATTTTGTAATAAAACACCGATAACTCTGTCAAATATGTAACGATTTGGATGATTCTTTTTTGATTCAAGAGAGCACATATATTTATGATGATCCCATATAAATTTTGTTAAAATTAGTAATATAGTTTCCGAATAAAAAGTTCTTTAAAAAAAAACCGACTTCAAAAAAACAGCACCCAAAATTTTGCCACCATAAAGTAAAAAATAATGTTTTTGAAACACTCGTAAAATACCTCTAAGATAAGATGTTTCTTTAATTTGAGAATTTAGTTATTAATTCCGTATAAACAAATCCTACAAATGTCAAAAATAGCTATTATTTATTATTACTAGCCGTGCCCGCAGCTCCGCTCGCGTGGACTTGATTCACTATTATCGTCACTGCTTATTCCTTATGTTACCTAATGTAACATAGAACATACGTATTTTATAAAAAAACACGTAAATCGGATAAGTGATTCTTGGGTGCTAAGCGCACTAACGGACAAACAGACAGAGAGACGTTACGTTTTATATATATTATAGATTTTTTTGATAAATATTAAGGTAAGATTAAAAAAAAACACGTAAATTGGATAGGTGGTTCTCGAATGATTAGCGCACTAACGGACAGACAGACAGACAGAGAGAGATTGCATTTTATGTATATTGTATTCTGTACATGATATTGTTCCATAGCCATTGCTTTTTTCTTATATTACCTAACGTAATAAAATATATCCTATAACCTGGCCAGAGAACATATGTATCAATCTAAAAAAAAAAACATGTAAATCGGGAGAAGTGGTTCTCGAGTGATAAACGCACTAACGGACAAACAGATAGGCAGACAGAGAGACGTTGCATGTTATATATATTATAGAAGACATCCGTATGAGGTTCAGCTTGTTACTCCGCGTACAACGCTTTTCAAGCAGTCTTTTATATGGAGAACATCATCCCTTTGGAATAATTTGCCCAGCGCTGCGTTTCCCACCGAGTACAATTTACAGCGATTCAAGAACAACGTGAATCGCTTTTTCCGCACACATGCCGCTTCTGGAGCGCATTAGGGACTTCCCTGCAACACGTGTGCTAGACCCATAAAAAAAAAATTAGAAGATTAGTGATAACCTGGCCAGAGAACAAATGTAAATCGGATAAGTGGTTCTTAAGTCATAAGCGCACTAACGGACAGACAGACAGAGAGACTTGCATTTTGTATATATTATATTCTTTGCTACATGATATTGTTCCTTATTATTATTGTTTTAGGCAGTGGATTGCAAGACGCGCTAGCGACAAACTTTTTTCCGACTTAATTCACTGTTGCCGTCACTGCTTATTCTTTATGTAACCTAACGTAATAAAATATAACCTATAACTTGGCCAGAGAACATATGTATGTTTTAAAAAAAAAAAGCACGTAAACCGGATAAGTGGTTCTCGAGTGATAAGCGTACTAACGGACAGACAGGCAGACAGACAGACAGACGTTGCATTATATATATATATATATATATATATATATATATATATATATATATATATATATATATATATATATATATATATATATATATATATATATATATTTTATAGATATAGATATTTTTTGCTATTGTTATATTGTTCCATATTTAATGGTTTAGACAATGTATTGCAAGAGAACGCACTAGCGGCAAACTTTTTTCCGACTTGATTCACTATTATCGTCCTTCCTTATGTTACCTAACAAAATAAAATATAGCCTATAACCTGGCCAGAGGACATATGTATGTTTCAAAAAAAAGCACGTAAATCGGATTAGTGGTGCTCCAGTAATAAGCGTACTAACGGACAGACAGATAGAGTGACGTTGCGTTTTATATATATTATAGATGATTTCTTTGTAAAAAGATAATTTTTGAAGACGGCCCCAATTTTTTATGTCAATTTCAATTTTTTAACCGACACGAAAGATAACTTCAAAAGTTATCTTTTTATAAGGAAGCCATAATAACAAATAATAGCGGTTTTTAAAATTTGTAGGGTTTGTTTATACGAAATTAATAACTGAATTGTCACATTAACACATTGCCTTATCTTAGGGGTGTTTTACGAGTGTTTCAAAAACATTATTTTTTACTTTAAAGTGGCAAAATTTTGTGTGCTGATTTTTGAAGTCGGTTTTTTTTTTTGTTAAAAAGTTTTTATTATTATTTTGATTGCAATTAGAAATATTAAACACATTATCAAGTGTACCTTTTTTGCCATGCTTATTAAGAATATATTTTTTATTCTCTTTTTGTGGTTTTATTTATTAAGAATTTTGATACTTGAACAAGAACAAAGAAAAAACTCAGATATCTTGATAAAAGTAAACAAAACTGTTTATGGTATAAACTCGGGAATAATATTGTTTTGAATTGCAAACTAATGTTCCGAACCATTTTTTTGCCACACCAAATTATGGTCAAAATACGCTTTAATAGAGAAATTTTGCAACGCTTATTTTGGTAGACCCATAGAGATATTAGAATAGAGGAGGTAAGCTCTCGCGAAAAGCGTGGCGCTCGTAGAAAGATAAAGAAATAAAATGAGTCATTCTGTCTATTTAACTCGGCGCATGTCCACAATACTCTCGCACGGGTACCCACTCTAACTTAGTGTTATGGGCGTGCGTACCCGTGCGAGAGTGTTGTGGGCGTGCGCCGAGTAAGAGAGACAGAATGACTCATATTATTTCCTTCTCTTTTTAACAACTATACGCTTCCACTTACAGCAGGCTATATACTTTCTTTCTTCTTTTCTAATATCTCTATGGGTAGACCAGGGTCTCTAGCGTTTGGAGCTTGCGCACTAGTAAAGGAAAGATATTAAATACAAAAGTAGTATTAAAACAAAATAAGAGAGATCGTTATTAAGGATAACGATTTTCTTTATTTAGGAACTAGGTTATTTAAAGTGCGTTATTCTGATCGTTACTATGATAGGGCCTGTTTTTTTCCTACTTAGGTATATAAACCACTAAGAAAATATAGTAAAACTGAAACGATAATCTTTTATTGCAAATAACACTGACGACAGTTAATCAGTGTGTGGATTATGTTGAGATTTTACAATCGTTGGCACAATGGCATTACAGTGTGTCTAGTGCTAATTTCAGTTATTTTTATCGCACATTCGTATTACCTTGGAAACATTGAAGAAAGTGATAGAAACATGCTAGACTCAACTTTAATTTAGAAACTTGTGTTGACCCATCAAATACAAATAACCGGCGTACTTAACCATGAATTGAATGAAAAAAAATCCCCCAGGTTTATAGAAGATGAATACTAACCTAACCTAGCAATTCCTCCGCGCATGCTTGTGGGACCAAGGCATGTGAAAATAAGCGTTGCAAAATTTATCTATATAAGAAGTATATTTTTATTAACGGAGTTGCGAAGAAAATTGGAATTAAACAAATAAAAAATTTACGTAAGAAAATGAAACATTTAAACCCATACTTGAATTCTAACAATTATAAATGTATCCAAAAAAATGTAAAACTATTGGAAAGAGAAAAAGTCCGTATTTCACCACTTTACCCCATTGTTCTCCTATTTGTCGAATCCATCCCAAGACGCATTTCGCCGTATTACAGCTCGTCAGTAGGGCTAGGATCGACAAATAAACTAACAGAATTTACTAGTCCTTATCCAGGTACTTACGGAACGTAACAGTAAAATACAACGAATTGTATCAAGTACGTACACCACACAATATTCCATCGTAGGCTGACACAGCAACCACAAGCCGACAGAGTGGTTGACAAAGTCAAGACTTCAACACAGGCCCAACTGATGAGCCGTTATACGGCGAAACGCGCCTCAGGATGGATACATATATTACAAAAGTAATAATTCTATCTCCATCTGGTTGAAGGAGTTATTCAGTCCAACATATCAAACTATTTAAACAACACTGTATAAAATGTTTGCATCTTTGCAATTTCTTTAACATCCAATCACCCGTCATTATTATGTTTTTAGTTTGGTCGCAACTATCTACCCAGACACCTCCAGAGGTACTCATAACGTTATTTTACGATTGCTCAAGATCGTATTGAGAAAATTGCTCAGCTTACCTAGAAGTAAAGTCAGATGGACATCATTATATAACCTCAACAATAGTTTTCTCTAGGAAAAGCACTTAGTGCTACGTAAATAGAATGCTAAACTAGAATAAAACTCCAAAAAGACGTCTTTACATGTACATTAAAAACTGCTAGTGTGAGTCCTTTTTGGTACACCGTCATCAAAAGATGTTAGTATGACGTACTTTTATGTCTTCGTACTACCTGAAGTAAGTAAATATAAAAAATAGATTATGAACCTTTTTTCGGAGAAGATAAAATTTTTTTATTAGTATTCTAAACATATCGAGCCTTCACCCCTGGAAAAATTATTCTAAAAAGGCGAAAAAAAAATGACGGAAAAAAGACGATTTTTCTTTTCAGTTTTTTTCTTTTACATTTCTACATGAAGCACGGTAAACAGCTGTTAATAATTCAGAGTATAAAGGGTGGATGCTCATCAGGATAGGGCGATGCAAGTATCATTGTCCAATTCTGCATTAAACATAAGGGTCTTACGAAAATGGATTCGGAAATAATAATTTACATTTATTATAGTACGTAAGGTCGCGGCCACCAAGATAACAAAAAAAATATTAGAAGCGCATCAAACCAGTACGTAGACCATTAAAAAAGTTTAACAATCCGCAAGTGTGTGTGTATGTGTGTGTTTTTTCAAAAGAGGCACCATAAAATTTTACAAAACTGTATTTAGTCCGGTCGAGATAAATTTCATAATTACATCCCCTCTTATTAAATATCGTTAGCATTTTGGCACTGCGATATCAATATCATATTCAATTGACGATGTAAATCATTCTATGACCTAGAGTCCGTCAAGTAAGATCCTGTCCGCGATAATTCATTTTTGGTAAAAGTATCAGTCGAGTCCGACCTTTCGTCGAAATCATGTAAAACCCAACATAAGTCATTTGTTTGCGCGTTAGTTCGATGCAGTCTTTCTTTATTCTTATCCAAAAGGGCCTAAAATGACACATTCTGCGGCTGCTAAATATATTAAAAAGTCGGTATCGTTTGTAAAGAAGTGGGTAAATCATTTTAACGATACGAAAAATGTCGAGGACTTGGTAGGCAAACTCACTTCGAAAGTCGAAAAATGAATCGTGTCTTTGTCACGCATCAAGGAGCGGCAAAATTAAGAAAATCGGATATGAATGTCCCATGAGACCACTCGACAACATCTTCGTTTCATGATGTCAAATTCAGAAGCAGGTTGAAGAAACCTTAGCTGGGCGAAAATCACGTTGCGAAGCAACTCGCTTGGGCCCACGATAAGATACTAGAGTGGCTCTCACAATCGCCTTACGCCAACCCTACTGAAAACGTTTGATCCCTTGTCAAGCTCAAAGGAAAGATCCCGAGGACTTTAACTCAGCGGTCCCGCGAGTTTCGAAAAATTTTCAGAGTATGCAGAAAATTTTGTTGACATCATGCCTCGAAGATGACAGGCGATTATTGATGTAGGAGGCAATTGGATAACTTACTAAGGTAATTGCGCCGATATTAGCACACCAAAGAATACATTGATGGCAAAAAATGTTCTCGAAACACATTTTTTCAAGAAAACGAACCATCACGTTCTTACTTGACAGATTATATATATTACTCAGTATATATCACCACTACACCAAACACTTTATTTTTGCACTCGACGCGCGTTTCGCTAACCATGTTAGCTTCATCGGGAGCGATGATTGACTAAAGCTAAACTACAAATCTACCCTATTTATACTTAGCCTAACTCTTGAATTACACAAACGGAACTAATGACATAGGCAAGGCCATCAATTCCGGTCAAGTAACCAGTAGAGGGGACTATAAGGAATAGGCCCTCTGTCTTTATTTAAACGACTTGTACATTTTATGATTTCCATACTTTCGTATGCGTTTAACAATCTCCTATCAGATACATTTTTTATCAATCTTAGATTATCTAATGTTACAGTATGATCAGCTTCAAGGGCATGTTCGGCAATGTTAGACTTTTCTGTTATTGTATTTTAAGTGTGCTAAATGTTCTTTAAATCGTGTTTTAATTGACCGTTTAGTTTGACTAACATACTTTTTGTCACAATCATTACAACTAATTTCATAAATTCCACTTTTCTCACAATTAGGAATCTTATCTTTGGGATTTCCTAAGATATTCCTCAGATTGTCTGATGACTTATAGACTAAGGTGAGGCCTACCTTATTAAATACCTTATTGAGTCCCTTGCTATATTTCCGATTATATGGTATGGAGACATACTTGGTGTTAATTTCTTCGCGTGTAAAAAAGGTGGAATTCTGAATATTAAACCTAAACTTACGTCTATTTATTAGCTTATTTACTAAGTCGTCGTCATAACCATTAACTCTAGTTATATTTCTAATACGATTCCTTTCTTTATTAAAGTTTACTCTATTCAGAGGGAAAGTGATTAAACGATGAACTAAAAAATGTAATGAGGCTAATTTATGTTGTTTGCAATGAAATGAATTATTAGGAATATATCTATCTGTTACTGTGTCCTTCCAATAGATATCAAATTCTAATCTATTATTATTTTTAATAATTAAAATATCTAGAAAAGGCACCTTTTTTACACGCGAAGAAATTAACACCAAGTATGTCTCCATACCATATAATCCGAAATATAGCAAGGGACTCAATAAGGTATTTAATAAGGTAGGCCTCACCTTAGTCTATAAGTCATCAGACAATCTGAGGAATAACTTAGGAAATCCCAAAGATAAGATTCCTAATTGTGAGAAAAGTGGAATTTATGAAATTAGTTGTAATGATTGTGACAAAAAGTATGTTAGGCAAACTAAAAGGTCAATTAAAACACGATTTAAAGAACATTTAGCACACTTAAAATACAATAGAACAGAAAAGTCTAGCATTGCCGAACATGCCCTTGAATCTGATCATACTGTAACATTAGATAATCTAAGATTGATAAAAAATGTATCTGATAGGCGATTGTTAAACGCATAAGTAAGTATGCAACGAAAGTATGGAAATCATAAAATGTAAAAGTAGTTTAAATAAAGACAGAGGGCCTATTCCTTATAGTCCCCTCTACTGGTTACTTGACCGGAATTGATCGCCTTGCCTATGTCATTAGTTCCGCTTGAGTAATTCAAGGGTTAGGCTAAGTATAAATAGGGTAGATTTGTAGTTTAGCTTTAGTCAATCATCGCTCCTGATGAAGCTAACATGGTTAGCGAAACGCGCGTCGAGTGCAAAAATAAAGTGTTTGGTGTAGTGATGATATATACTGAGTAGTATCATTGTGCCAAAGATTCCACATTCCCAACTCAGATTATATATATATGTATATACAGTAGCGAACAAAAGTATGGAAACATTTTCTTAAACAAAAATATAAAACATTATCCTTTAGGAATAAAAAAACTAGCCTTGTTTTGTTGACAATTTCTTTATAGAAAAATTTTGTTTACCTTTCATGGTAGATAAGGTTTTTAAGAAACGCGTTTTGTCCTTATCGAAAGCATTGAAATAATTTTATCATTCTGCTTTAAGAGTACGTTATTGTTGATACGAAGTAATTTAGTAGCATTGTTTAAGAGTGCGGTTTTTGCCAAAGTGCAAATATTACAGTTCAGATTTGTATTGGTGTCAGACATGACTATTAGGCGTCGTCTGTTATCTGAAAATCTTCATGGTAGGCGTGTTGTTAAAAAGTCACTCCTTACAAAGCGTTACAGAAAAGAGAGATTGAAATTTGCTAAGGAACATAAAGACTGGACTCAAAATCAGTGGTCTCTAGTATTCTTTAGTGACAAAAGTAGATTCAATCTCTTTGGAAGTGATTCTACTGATTATGTAAGAAGACCAGTTGGTCTAAGATATGACTTACAGTACCTTGTACCTACTGTCAAACATGGCGGTTGAAATATCATGGTATGGAATTGTTTTCGACGGTCTGGTACGGGGCCACTGGTAAAGATAAATGGCAGAATGGATGCTCAAATGTATCTTGAGATATTTGAAATGATTTGATTCCTTATGAAGAAGATTTTTCACTGTCATGGATTTTTCAACAAGAGAATGACCCAAAACACACATCTCGCTTGGCCCAGAATTGGTTTTCTGAACGAAGGATTCGGGTGATGTGCTGGCCTTCACAATCATCTGATTTGAACCCGATAGAGAATCTTTGGCACTATCTGGATAAACAAATTAGGAAAAGCAATATAAAAAACCGGGACGAATTTTGGATCGCATTAAAACAAGAATGGGAAAAAAAAAAATACCACCCGATTTTTGTGAAAGGCTTATTGACTCTATGGACAGAAGATGTCAAGCAGTTATTGACGCAAAAGGATATCCCACTAAATATTAGTCGTCTTAGTGGATTTTTTATTTTATAAAAAAAAGGTTTCCATACTTTTGTTCGCCACTGTATATATATATATATATATATATATATATATATATATATATATATATATATATATATATATATATATATATATATATATATGTATATATATATATATATATATATATATATATATATATATATATATATATATATATATATATATATATATATATATATATATATATATATATATATATATATATATATATATATATATATATATATATACTAGCCGTGCCCGCGGCTCCGCTCGCGTGGACTTGATTTACCTTTATCGTCACTGCTTATTCACTATGTTTATATTATTATATAGCTAGAGAGGCCTCAGAGGCCCATGGCTTGGTTGCATACTCGTCTCCACTTCTTTTTGTCTCCTGTTAGCTTTTCCCAGTGCGGGATTCCCATCAACTCCAGATCTTGCTTTACTGCCTGAATCCATGTAGATAGAGGTCTACCCTTGCCTCTTCTTCCAACCACTCCTCTTATTAGGGCTTGCTTTGCCTGTCTTTCTTCTTTCATCCTTGCCACATGTCCCAACCATCTTAATCGCTGGCTTCTTATGATTTGGCTTATAAGGGGTAACGTATATAGGCATTTTAATTCGTAGTTTGTTCTTTTTCTCCACAGTCCCTCTCTTTTCCTTCCTTCATAGATTCTTCTCAAAGCTTTCCTTTCCCACACCTCCAACGTCTCCTATTCTCTTGCATTCAGTTTCCACGTTTCGCATCCATATGTCACCGTAGGTCTGACAACTGTCACATATATGTTTTCTTTTGCTTTTCTTGATACAGTCTTTGATTTCAATATTGGATTCATTTCCCCCAAACATATCTGTCCTTTCGCTATTCTTTCTTGTATCTCCGTCCTTTCTTGTCCACTCTCTGCTAGTGTTACTCCCAGATAATTAAATTTGTCTATTTTTTCAAACATATATCTTTTCCCTAAGTTGTTTATTATATCTAAACTTTTGTTGTTTTTATTATCCTTCTTCTTTGTAATTTCCATGTATTTTGTTTTTTCCTCATTTATCTTTAGTCCTCTCATCCTTCCCCTTTCTTCTATCCTACTTATGGCTTTTTTGAGGTTCTCTTTTGCTCTTGCAATCACTGCTACATCATCCGCATAGGCCAAGTATTCGCAGGTTTGTTGGTATATCGTTCCATTTGTTTTTATTTTTGACTCCCGGATAATCTTCTCTAGTACCAAATTAAATAAACATGTCGACTCGGAATCCCCCTGTCTTAATCCTCTCTTCACCTTAAACTTGTCTGATACTTTGCCCTCTCTGTATCATTCAGGGTCATTCTCATCATGCGAATCAATTTACTTGGAATTTTTAGTTCTTCTATAATCTTGTAGAGTCTTTCTCTATTTACAGAGTCATATGCTTCTCTGAAATCCACAAAGACCAAGGGTAGTGCCAAATTTTGTTCTAAGGTATTACCTTGGTTTTGCTTAATAGAAAATATCTGGTCTGTAACCGAACTATTTTTCCTCAATCCACACTGGTACTCTCCCAGAATAGACTCGGCTTTCTCTTCTAGTCTAGTTTTTGATAGTCACCACTACTATCTTGTACACGACATCCAGTAAGGCTATTGGTATTATTAGCACATATAATTTTTTCTCCTTTTTTGTATATTGGACAAATGAGCGACTCTCTCCAGCTCACTGGCATCTTTTCTGTTTCCCATATTTCTTGCACCAACCAGCATATTTCATTTTCCAGATCTACTCCTCCAGCTTTTATCATTTCTACTGTTATACAATTTCCACCCGGGGCCTTATTTTTTTTTGGGTTCTGAGTATTTCTCTTATTTTTCCCTCCTGCCCTTCAATTAACTTTGCTTCCTATTTCTCATTTAACTCCTCATTTTTATCTCCATTTAATGTTTCTTTAAAGTATTCCGCCCATCTATTCAGCCTTTCTCCTAAATTTCCATCTTTTTTCCTACATATTAGCTTTTTGTCTCTGTTTATTCCCTTTGTATTTTATAAAAAAAACATGTAAATCGGATAAGTGGTTCTTATGCGCTAAGCGCACTAATAGCCAGACAGACAGACAGAGAGATGTTACGTTTTATATATATTATAGATTTTTTTTGATATATATTAAATTAATAATTTTAAAAAAACACGTAAATCGGATGAGTGGTTCCCGAATGATAAGCACACTAACGGACAGATAGACAGACAGGCAGACAGAGAGACGTTGCGTTTTATATATATTATATAGATCATTATTATTATTATATAACCTGACCAGAGAACATATGTATGAATTAAAAAAAAACACGTAAATCGGATAAGTGGTTCTAGAGTGATAAGCGCACTAACGGACAGACAGACAGACAAACAGACAGAGGTACGATGCATTTTATATATATTATAGATGTAATAAAATATATATCTATAACCTGGTCAGAGAACATATGTATGAATTTAAAAAATCACGCAAATCGGATAAGTGGTTCTCGACGAATAAGCGCACTCACGGACAGTCAGACAGACAGACAGAGAGAAGTTGCATTTTATATATATTATAGGTATAGATTATTATTATTATTATATAACCTGACCAAAGAATATATGTATGAATTTAAAAAAAGACAGGTAAATCGGATAAATGGTTCTCGCGTGATAAACGCCCTAATGGGCAGACAGACAGACAGAGAGACATTGCATTTTATATATATTATAGATTATAGATTTTCTCTGTTACATAATATTGTTCCATATTTAATGGTTTAGGCTGCGTATTGCAAACGAACGCGCTAGCGGCAAACTTTTTTCCGACTTCATTCACTATTTTACGTCACTGCTCATTCCTTATGCTACCTATCGTAATAAAATATAGCCTATAACCTGGCCAGAGAACATATGTATGTTTTAAAAAAAAAGTACGTAAATCGGATAAGTGGTTCTCCAGTGATAAGCGCACTAACGGACAGACAGACAGACAGACAGACAGACAGAGAGACTTGCATTTTATATATATTATAGATAGATATATATATATATATATATATATATATATATATATATATATATATATATATAGGGTATATATATATATATATATATATATATATATATATATATATATATATATATATATATATATATATAGGTATATACGAGGCTGGTCCGTGCAAAAAATAAAAACTACTTATGTGTTTGGGGTAAACCTTTTTTATTTTTCGACATAGTCTCCTTTTAGGTTTATACACTTCGTCCAACGATGTTCTAGTTTGTTGATCCCTTCCGAATAATAGGATTTGTCCAAGTCTGCAAAATATCCATTAGTGTCTGCAATCACCTCCTCGTTTGAATAAAATCTTTGTCCCGCCAGCCATTTCTTCAAATTGGGGAACAAATAGTAGTCCGAGGGAGCCAAGTCTGGAGAATAGAGGGGATGTGAAACGAGTTGGAATCCTATTTCCATTAATTTTGCGACCACAACTGCTGAGGTGTGTGCTGGTGCGTTGTCGTGATGGAAAAGGACTTTCTTGTGGACCAATCGAGCGTTTTTCTTGCAGCTCGGTTTTCAAACGGTCCAATAACGATGAATAATATTCACCTGTAATAGTTTTACCCTTTTCCAGATAGTCGATGAGGATTATCCCTTGCGAATCCCAAAAGACAGTCGCCATAACCTTTCCGGCCGAAGGAACGGTCTTCGCCTTTTTGGTGCAGATTCCCCCTTGGTAACCCATTGTTTAGATTGTTGTTTGGTCTCAGGAGTATAGTAATGTATCCATGTTTCATCCACAGTGACGAAACGACGCTTAAAGTCCTCCGGATTCTTCTGGAACAGCTGCAAACCATCCTTGCAACACTTCACACGATTCCGTTTTTGGTCAAGCGTGAGCAATCGCGGCACCCATCTTGCGGATAGCTTTCTCATGTCCAAATGTTTATGCAAAATATTATGTACCCGTTCAGTCGAGATGCCCACAGCACTAGCAATCTTACGCATCTTAACTCTTCTGTCATCCATCACCATATCATGGATTTGATCAATGATTTCTGGAGTCGTAACCTCCACAGGCCGTCCAGAACGTTCAGCGTCACTTGTGCCCATATGGCCAGTCCGAAAATTTTGAAACCACTTATAAACTGTTCTAATCGAAGGTGCAGAGTCACCATAATGTTTATCAAGCTTCTCTTTAGTCTCCTGAGGCGTTTTGCCTTTCATAAAGTAATTTTTTAATCACCACACGAAATTCTTTTTCGTCCATTTCTTGAAAATCACGCGACTTCCTTGATTCACACGAATGCCAAACACAAAGAAATAGACCAATATGGCTGAAACTTGGTGTGCGTTCATTCAAGAGATGCTACTAACTAAACATGACCTCGATACGCGCCGGTCGTGCCATCTCTCGGACTTTGCACGGACTTTTCAAACCAGCCTCGTATATATATATATATATATATATATATATATATATATATATATATATATATATAATATATATATATATATGTATATATATATATATACATGGTGTTATGGAGATCACTGCATAGATTGGAACGGGTAACACGTGGGGTCATATAGGAGCACATTCAAAACTTCTTTTTTTTAAATCTGAAAATTTTTGAATAAATAAGAAAGGGCAAAACTTGGTTTTATCGCCAAACCAACCCATTTGGGAGTGAATCTCACCAACACTATAAATGTCACGTTCTTGTTAACAATCGACCATACTGTTTAGTTGTTTTGTTTAACAGTGGCCGAAAGAAAACTATATCTTCATTTCATCATTTCTTTAGGGTCAATTTTTTATTTTATTATTGAGATCCGTTATTTAAAACTACAAATTCTATCAAAAGATTTGAAGCCTTTAACTTTTCACTCGAACTACAAAATCATTGAAATGAAATTCTCAGCTGTTAGAAATCAGTCAGAAATCTTCCTCTTATTTGATTAATAAAAATATTGATAAATATCTTACACTCAAAAATCACCAAAAAACACTGAACTGTTCCGAAATTAATTGATTTTAAAGCAAAAAATCACTCAGTAATAGAAATATTTAACAGCGACATGAGCGATTAATGCTCATCTCTTAAATTAAAATTTCAACAAAGTTTTTTTCGGATCTTTACTGAAAACTGATGACCTTTTTTTTTAACTATAGCCCAGATAAATTATTAAAGGTAATGCACTCGTGATAATTTTCGTTCAATCTATACCGTGTGGATTAGACATCACCAAGGATATACTACAAGCAGCTTCATCCTCAGTCCTCAAATACAATCTAAATTCCACAAAATCACCGGTGCCATGGTGGATAAAATCTTGCTCTATAGCAATTAGAGAGAGAAAGAAAGCATTGAACCTTTTCAAAAGACACCCCTCGAGCGAAAATTTCATAAACTTTAAAAAAAAAAGAGAGCAGCTTCTAAGAGAATTATCAAACAAGCAAAAACTACGTCCTGGAACGAATTTATCTCAGAAATAAACACCTCAACTACAGCCTCTGAATTATGGAGAAGTTTTAGGAAAATGAAAGGCTCTCCCCCAAGAATCATTCCAGGCCTGTTAATAGATAACTCATGGCATTCAAACCCAGAAATTGTCAGCAACAGTTTGGCATCTTTCTTTCAAAAAAAAAACATCCCAAAATCCACTCAGCTACTCCTAAATGACTTCAATTCCTCAGATCTACTTAACTATAACTGTCCTTTCACACAAAAAGAATTCGATATATCCTTAAAAAGGGCCAAAACAACCGCTCGCGTGCCAGATGGTATATACACTCAATTTCTAAAAAATGTACCTCTAATGTACAACAAAATAATATTAGATTTCATAAACCACCTATGGTCCACTGATTCTTTTCCATCTGCATGGCTAATATCCACAATTATACCAATTCACAAATAGGGCAAACCTAGAAATCAACCTAGTAGCTATAGGCCCATCTCACTAACTAGCCATCTCTGCAAATTGATGGAAGGATGGTGAAAAATCGCCTGGAATGGATCTTGGAATCAAAAAATCTTCTTAGTTCAAATCAATTTGATTTTCGGAAACACCGTTCAGCGTTAGAATACTTAGCTTTATTAGACTTCGACATTAATTTATCAATACACACAAATAATCATCTCTCTCTCTTATCACTCGATGTACAAAATGCTTTTGACACTACAAATACTCAATTTATCATCAAACAGCTAAAGAAACTGGATCTTCACGGCCATCTACCAAAATTCATTGTAAATTTTCTACAACCCCACTCCTTCAGAACCAGGGTTAATAACAAATTATCAAATGAATATAAGTTTGAACTAGGAGTCCCACAAGGCTCGATACTGAGTCCCATCCTTTTTCTGTTAGCAATACAAACTATAGAAGAACACATTCCGAGAAACACAACTCTAAAACTCTTTGCAGACGACATAATCATTTATAACTCCTCGTCGAATAATACCTCCATCACAAACACCTTACAGTTAGCTCTAAATGGGATCTCAGACTGGTCTTTGCAATCAGGTTTTACATTCTCTCCATCCAAAAGTTCGGTAATTCATTTCTGCAGGAAAAGGAGATGCTCTAAAATTAATACCCTAACCCTTTCCAACAACCTCATTCCTACAAAAGAAAATATTCCCATACTAGGTCTAATCTTTGATAATAAATTAAATTGGAAAAATCACATTGAATACCTCAAGACAAAAACATCGAGAGATTTGAACATAATGAGGTTATTATCAAATACCTCATGGGGAGCAAATTTCCCCTCCTTAACAAAGCTATATAGATCGATCATTTTATCTAAACTGAAATACGGGGATTTTATTTACGACGCAGCTAGTCATACAAAGAAAAGATCTCTTGAAACAATCCAAAATCAAGCATTACGCCTATCGACGGGAGCATATCGAACATCTCCAATTCTTAGTCTACAATGTATAGCATCCACTCCTCCCCTTTCCTTACAAAGACAAAAATCTCTAATGAGATTTTACTCTATCTCATTATTTAAACCTCACATAAAACAAGCTTTAAAATTACATCAATTATGCTCAAAATCATTCAGTCCAAACTCCATTCAAACCAGAATTAAAAGCTTTCTATCTACACATGAACTCACTTTTACCTCATCGGACTCATCTAAATTTCCTTTACTCCCTCCCTGGACCGCTCCGGTTCCCAACATAGATACCTGCTTGATAAAATATAACAAAGAATCATTTTCTTCTTCTCAAATAAAATCATTGTTTCTTCAACAAATCCACGATAAATATCAAAACTACCTTCATTACTACACTGATGGATCTACATCAAACTTAGGAGTAGGTGCTGCTGTAGTGACGCCAATAAATATTCATAAATACAAACTAAACAACAATTCTACAATCTACACAGCCGAATTATTAGCTATCAGAGAAGCCATCAAAATCGCAATAAAAACAAATAATAATAGCAACATTCTCATCATAACTGACTCACTTAGCTCTCTGAAATCCATCTGTTCCTCGAAAACTTCCATTCCGTTAGTGTTAGACATAATTAACCTCCTACATATAAGCGATATCCGGAAGATTAACATAGTATTGCTATGGACTCCCAGCCATATCAACATAAGGGGAAATGATTTGGCAGATACGAACGCCAAATTGGCTATAACCTCCGGAACAAACCTAAACACAATATTATCACCAACGGACCTTATAAATTTCTTCAAAGACACCTTTAAAAATATTTTCCAACTCTCATGGGATTTACAAGAGGAAAACAAATTATGGGAAATAAAGCCCTTAGTATATCCTCCTTTTCATCTTACAAATTTAACACGTAAAGAAAATGTTTTACGGAGAAGAATATCCATAGGACATACAAACCTAACCCATTCATATCTACTAAAAGGAGACCCCCCCCCTTTATGCCAACACTGTAATACACCCCTTACGATAAAACACATCCTTTCTCATGATTATTTCCCCCAAAGAAATAATAATAATTTACTTAGACCCTTACATCAAATACTTGCACCAAATACAAACAATATAAAACATCTAATTGATTTCTTAAAAGAATCCGGTCTTTATTCTAAAATATAACCACAATAAGAACTGGCGCTAAATGATCCTAGCTATCGATGCGCTTCACCTAAACATACATACATACATACATACATATACCGTGTGGAGAATATTCCAGATTTTTTTCAAAATTTTTTAATCAGTACTTTAATTTAAGGAGGGACAACAATTTTTCGCAATTTTTTAAAAATAATACAAAGAAAAGTGTGCGCAAGTATTACATTATATATATTTATAAACTCATATTTTTCAAGCTTTCATTTGACACCCCACTTGATGACTTGGTAATTTTTTTTTTTCACTTCCGATTTCACCACCCAAAAGTCAAAATTTAACTTTCAAAAGTATACAGCTCTGATAAGGCCATCAGTTCCTATATTAGTGTCAAATTTTAGCTTTCTGTGTCAAATAGTTTTGGATAAAACCGGGTGCGACAGATGGGCAGACACCGAAGTGATCTTATAAGTGTTCCGTACCGAGCTCTAAAAATTTGTCTAAATCGTAATGCACCGATCTTATTTTCATAAAATTGATCATACGCGAGGTGGGTAAAGGAAAGGTGGCTTTTATTTGTTTTATGGAACGTGAAAATAATGGACACTGGATAAGTTTTTTTTTTAGTTTTTTTACAGTTTCGATTTATTTATGTCTGTTGCGAGGGTCTCAAAAAAAGGGTTGTTTGATAACGGTACACAAAAGTAATGGTGCTAAACAAGTAGTAGTGATGAAGGGCGTTATAGAATAAAAATTTAAAAATATTATTGATGGGATAAATTACGTTTCGAATGTTTAAAAATATGTGCGTTATTCGTCTTCAATACTAACAATAACGTTACGTAATAAGAGCCAATTACTGTTTTACTCTTTTGTAAATAGTCAATCCTGATGATAACATGCACTATACCATAAAAAAAAAACAGAAGGAGGAGTCCCACCTCCCACACTCCACCGCAGGTTCCTGAAGGGAGCTCGACGGTGCCCCTCTTACTACATAAATTTTAATCAGAACTTATTTAATTTTATTCCTCATTCGATTTTATTCGATTATACTTTACATATTCATGAATTTATTTGATGATATGGCGAGGTGCCCTACCTCAATGTGGGACACTGTCCCGGGGTACCTACAACCCCCATGCACTATACCATAAGTCTCAAAAAACAGTTTCCATCACTTTACCCGTCGATAAAACTAATCCCATCAAAAACATAAAATGTAAAAAAAATGCCAAGTCGCGCAACGCAGTCCTTTCACCACAAAAAGTTGTGAAATCTCATATAAAACCAAGTCAGTAATTTTAGTTAGTATCTATGGAAGCACCTATTCAACAACTTTGTCATAAATTGTTATCTATTTAGTTACCTACCAACATTTATAGTGACCGTATCAATATTAGACATCTTTACTGCTGTAATAAATATACTGACTTGGCAATCGCACGGCAACATAATCACATAAGAATAATCTACTATTTCGATTGCTAAGTAAGTCTAAACAGTGCACTTAAGAATAAAGTATTTTAAATAGTAAATTATTCTTATGTGATTATGTTGCCGTGCGATTGCCAAGTCATTATATTTATTATAGAAATAAAGATGTCTAATATTGATACGGTCATTATAAATGTTGGCAGGTAACTAAATAGATAACAATTTATGACAAAGTTGTTGAATAGGTGCTTCCATAGATACTAACTAAAATAACTGAATTGGTTTTACATGAGATCTCACAACTTTTTGTGGTGGAAGGACTGCGTTACGAGACTTGGCATTTTTTTACATTTTATGTTTGTGATGGGATCTCATTTCTTTTTGCAGGTAGTCCCCTTTTTTTTTCTTCTCGGGTAATATTTCTTGTACGTCAGCTATGGACTTTCTTAAAACCCACTCCCTGTCTCTATTGGTTTTTCCCAAAGGCTATGATGTAACAATTTTTGACAAGTCTGGATGATAAGTGCTTCTAAGTCGATTATATTTAACGATTGCGGACTCTTGAGCTTTGATACTACCGCAGTCGACATTAATTAGATGTGATCTGTCCAGACTTGTCACTCTCGAAAGTGCCACGTACGCTTGACCGCATGTGAACACTGAAGAACCGATGTCCATCAGCGCACTGTTTAGACTTAGCCCCTGACTTTTGTGTATGGTAATAGCATCGGCTATATATATCGGAAACTGTTCGCGATGAACATAAGCTCTATTAATAATTTCAAATTTAGTTTTTTCTGGACCAAGCTCGTAAAGATGTTCATTATTAAATGTAATATGTATTTTTTTATTTTATTTGTATTTTTAGTATCAACCTTTACTCCTTGTACTATCCGATAGAACCGTTGACTAAGCCAAGATTCACGTCAATATTTCGTCTTAACGTGACTTTTGCTCCTCTCTTAATAACCATATTCTCTTCTAGCCCTGCTGTCATGGAAGCATCATCTCCATACTTTTTTATAATTAAAATATACTTAAAGTATTTCACTTAACAATTTTTTAAATACACGAAGTAGGTAAGTATTATTAAACGAATATATTTGATAAATGAAAAATATTATTAAATATAATATATTGTAACAATTTTTGACAAGTCTGGATGATAAGTGCTTCTAAGTCGATTATATTTAACGATTGCGGACTCTTGAGCTTTGATACTACCGCAGTCGACATTAATTAGATGTGATCTGTCCAGACTTGTCACTCTCGAAAGTGCCACGTACGCTTGACCGCATGTGAACACTGAAGAACCGATGTCCATCAGTGCACTGTTTAGACTCAGCCCCTGACTTTTGTGTATGGTAATAGCATCGGCTATATATATCGGAAACTGTTCGCGATGAACATAAGCTCTATTAATAATTTCAAATTTAGTTTTGTCTGGACCAAGCTCGTAAAGATGTTCATTATTAAATGTAATATGTATTTTTTTATTTTATTTGTATTTTTAGGATCAACCTTTACTCCTTGTACTATCCGATAGAACCGTTGACTAAGCCAAGATTCACGTCAATATTTCGTCTTAACGTGACTTTTGCTCCTCTTCTAATAACTATATTCTCTTCTAGCCCTGCTGTCATGGAAGCATCATCTCCATACTTTTTTATAATTAAAATATACTTAAAGTATTTCACTTAACAATTTTTTAAATACACGAAGTAGGTAAGTATTATTAAACGAATATATTTGATAAATGAAAAATATTATTAAATATAATATATTGTAACAATTTTTGACAAGTCTGGATGATAAGTGCTTCTAAGTCGATTATATTTAACGATTGCGGACTCTTGAGCTTTGATACTACCGCAGTCGACATTAATTAGATGTGATCTGTCCAGACTTGTCACTCTCGAAAGTGCCACGTACGCTTGACCGCATGTGAACACTGAAGAACCGATGTCCATCAGTGCACTGTTTAGACTTAGCCCCTGACTTTTGTGTATGGTAATAGCATCGGCTATATATATCGGAAACTGTTCGCGATGAACATAAGCTCTATTAATAATTTCAAATTTAGTTTTGTCTGGACCAAGCTCGTAAAGATGTTCATTATTAAATGTAATATGTATTTTTTTATTTTATTTGTATTTTTAGGATCAACCTTTACTCCTTGTACTATCCGATAGAACCGTTGACTAAGCCAAGATTCACGTCAATATTTCGTCTTAACGTGACTTTTGCTCCTCTTCTAATAACTATATTCTCTTCTAGCCCTGCTGTCATGGAAGCATCATCTCCATACTTTTTTATAATTAAAATATACTTAAAGTATTTCACTTAACAATTTTTTAAATACACGAAGTAGGTAAGTATTATTAAACGAATATATTTGATAAATGAAAAATATTATTAAATATAATATATTAATAAATAAATAATACAAATTATTCATAATTATGGATTTTTTTGCGATTAATTAACTTTATACGACGCATTATTTATCGGAGATTTTATGAGACTTTTGAAACAACTTTTAGAATGCCAAAATAAAAGTTTCTACAAGTTTACAGCTTATTATCTCTCATTCCGAGGTTGGCCCTCTTTTTTTGGCTTAAGTGACTGTACCATTTAGAAAGCGGGACTGAAATTTCAGGATGTTTCACTTTTTCCTTCCTTTATAGGCTAAACACTAACTAAATTCAAAATTTGAAGTTTGTGTGTCTGCTAGATGGACCTTAGAATTTTGATGATCGGTGAGTGTGTCAGTGACAAAATTAAAGAACTTCGACTGGCGACAGTTCGTAAACTATGAGGTATAAATAGTAGGTAATTTAGGAATATAGCTAGTATAGTATGTCCTCTTGGTCACTGAAAATTCAGACTTCTAGCTTTATCCACAACGAAGTTACAGGGGGGTCGAAAGTGCCGTGAGTGGCTTCGAGAAAAGGATGGTACGGCTGTGCTTTCTGCTCGACTTGCGTGCCCCCAGATTTCACTTTTTTTGGTCCTCCTTTCACTTTCGCCAACCCATTGTTTTGACTGCCGTTTTGTCGCCGGATTACGATGCAACTTTTTTAAACACGAATTTGAAATCTCCTTTTTCGCGCTCAGCTTTTTCATTTTTAGAACTTTATGCAGGATTTTATGTACCCTGTATGTATCTGCAAAGCTGTAGATAGACAAAGAGAGTAGGAGACAGTATGGACACAGTAAACATAAAACACAGACAAACCGACGCGGCACCTTTGATCTCGAAGCGTTCGAATTTCCTTCAAGAAAAATCCTATTCTGTACAATAATAACCGGTCAAGTGCAAGTTGAACTTGCACAATTAGTGTTTCGTACGTTAATTGCTTTTAAAATAAAAAATTTTGTTGCGGTAGTATAAAATGATCTGACTGTGACTTCACAAAACACACCCCAAATGAGTTTTCAACAAAGTTTGTTTCCAATCTTTACTGAAAACTGATGACCTTGAAATTTTTTTACATACCAGATAAATTATTAAAGGTAATGCACTCGTAATAATTTTCGTTCAATCTATACCCCGTGGAGAATATTCCAGAATTTTTTCAAAATTTTTTGATCAGTACTTTTCGAGATAAGGTAGGAGGACAGTGATTTTTTGCAATTTTTTAAAAATAATACAAAGAAAAGTGTGCCCAAGTATTACATATATATATATTTTTTACTCGTGTTTTCACAAGCTTTTATTTGACACCACACTCGATGACCTAGTAAAAATTTTTTTTTTGACTTCCAATTTCACCCCTCAAAACTAACCCCTTAAGTCAAAATTTAACTTTCAAAACTACACGGCTCTAATGAGGCCATCAGTTCCTATATTAGTACCAAATTTGAACTTTCTATGTCAAATAGTTTCGGAGAAAATCGGGTGTGACAGACAGACAGAGAGACACCGAAGTGATCTAAAAATGAATTTTGCCGATTGAAAGAAAGAAAAAAACGAGAATTTTTTTTTTCTGGAAATATTTTTTTATCAAGTTCTTATTAAAACAGATATACAAAAAACAGATAATAAGGCAAAAAATACGAGTGTTGTTAACCAATTATTTTTATTATTATCTTACTACATTGTTTTGTCCTTTAATTACGCCTATGAGTTTAATACAAAGCCATAGTTTAACAATAACCAACTCTCAATAAAAGATATACTATGTACACTTACTAATAGCTCAGTAAGACAACTTTCTATAATAATTATTTTCTTTGTAAACTTTTTGAGGGCGCCGAGAAGTCGCCAGACTCTGCAATCATTAGGATGATTGGTAAATACTTGTTAGCTAAACTTAAGAGTACGCCTATGGCAAATTTTAGAGATTAAATGTATAAAATAATATCCAGTTAGCTAGAGAAGACACTATTATTGCATTGTTATTATTATGATTCTGGTCGCTCGTTTGCACGGTACTAGAACAGTCATCAGCCGCAACAGGATGACGGTCTACTATTTCATATATGTAGATTTAAAAATATCCTGACAATATGGCACGTATTCAGGATTATTGATTTTTGCATTTCACTAATTAATGTTAGAGGTAGATCTAAGATTGTTAAATTTTTGGAGAGAGAATGATGTACTATTCCAGTGGAAGATATCACTATGGGGATAATGTCAATCCAGTCCTGCCTCCACTGTGGCTTAATCTCATCTGTTAAATCAGCATATTTCGTTTATTTTTTGTGGACTGTTTCCTGGATGTTGTTAGAGTTTATTATTACTGTTTTTATTCTTCTTTCTCACATTTGGTCAATGTGGTTCCATGTTTGGCTGACGGGCCTAAGCTAAGTCAGCATAAACGCTATTACCATTGTGTATTAAGGAATGACCTGACAATGTTACATGTTTTCAAAATCACTGACTTCTGAAGGTTGTTGTGTATATTTGTGTTGAATCCTAATTGTACTAAGTGTGGTGTGAATGTTGTTGGTGTAAGGCCTGTGGCTGACATGACGAGGGGGACAATGATGACTTTTTTTTGTGTGTATTTCGTTTGGATGTTTCTGTCGTTGGGGACCGCTATGTCAGTCAGATAGGTGAACTTTCTTTTTTTTTATTGAAAAGTAATATCGGGTCTATTGGCAGGGGCTGTTTTATCTGTATGGATACTGATGTCCCAGCAGAGCTTATAATCTTTATTTTCAAGTATGGATGTTGGTATGTATTTCGTAATTTCTTTGTCAGGTTTTGTAATTTTATTATTGCAAGGCATGACGTGTTCGTCGATTTCTGTGGTGCAACTCATGCGTTGCTTTGATTTTCCCGCTTACTCGCCGGCACAATACTTTTGGTGGGTTAATTTTTTTTTTGCCCGATTTTCGTCGTTTTGGTCGAGCTGCCATTTCCCGCGACGTCCACGACCGTTACGTCGCTCGCCCGATGCTTCGTTTATTGGTTTACAGTTATTTGGAGTGTTTTCAATGTTCTGTGGTGTCAAAACCTCAAAGTGTCCCGACATTGGGTTGTCTGTTAGTAGAAGGTAAATACGAGTAGTTTTGGTGTGTTTTCCTGTGCTTATTATTATTGGTCTATCCCTAAAAGTTATTTTTGTATCTCTTGTTCTTCGTTGTTTTGAGAATCTTCTCTCCTCCTCTCTGAAAGTTGCTATTTTGGGTTTCCGAGAGGGCGAGTATCTCTAGGCTCGTTTCATAGGTGCCGTTTTTCCCGATATAATTATAATAGTTACTGAAGTCTTCAATTAATGAAAAAGTTCCGACCAATTTTATTGTATATATCCTCTCGGAGTTTCTCATGATGGTTGGATGATAAATGTAAGTTAACTGAGGTGAAAAAGCAATTTCCATCACCTGCAATGTCGGATCTGGTAAAACTATTGGAGATGGTTTCGGCTGTGGCAGTTGTTTGGTTCGTCTATGGTTGTTGTTGCTGTCTTAGCGCTGTAGCTGTTTATACGACAGGGGTCCGCCTTCACAACACTCCACACACTGCCATTATTATTATTATTACTATTCAACATAGTGTTCCCACAAGTATCCTAGGAAAGGAGGGTCTACTGCGGCAGAGCCTGGATGCCACAGCAAGGCTACTTACTCACGGAGGGCGCCCGGTATCCGGGGGAACCGTTCGCGACTCATGAACGCTAAGCCATTCATCTTGACACGGTAAAGAGCGTAGGATTGCGTTTTTGTTACAAATAATCTGGACAACACAAGATAGCACAACATGCCTCAGGTACCTCGGGATCGTCCATGCACGTATTAGGAGAATCCTAGGATTCCCCTAGCCCCTGAGGGGGCTATTATTATTATTATTACATTATTATTCTTAGTGAATTAGCAAGACTTAAAAGGCATTATTATTAACAATAACATTAAGTATTAAATATTGTTATTACAAACATTAATATTATTATATTCATCCCAAGCTAATAAGTATTATAAAATTTTCTTAATAAACAGTTAGAAGTTTTATCATATATTATTTATGATCGACTTACAAAAAAGTAAAGCAATAGTCCGTTACAACACGAGGAAAAAATACATTTAGTTTCAACGCTTTTTGCATGTTATTCATTTAAATATCTCATTACTGAACTTATATTTCTCAACTATGAGAGATATTTTTCGAGGGGAAAAATGTCCATTTTGAGAATATATCTTTGCACACCGTCAGCTTCGCACGTATAATGTCAACAAACATGCCATTCATATTTCAGCAAATCTCAGTAATGTGGAGAAATTGAAAATAATTATAATTATCATTTTAAGATGAGATCGTCTTGCTTCTGAACTTAAACATAACTGTTTTACAAATAAATGTGTCTCTAATATGAAAACACAATTATCATAATCTTTATATAATATATTGCACTAGCCGGGCCCGCGGCTCCGCTCGCGTGGACTTGATTCACTACTATCGTCACTGCTTATTCCTTATGTTACCCAACGTAAAAAAATATCTCCCATTATGTCTCCTTATCTCCCAATATTTCTCCTTATTTCCCATTATCTCTACATACTTTCCATTATCTAGGCTTATCTCTGCTCATCTCCCATTATTTCTCCTTATCTCCCATTATTTCTCCTTATCTCCCATTATCTCACCTTATTTCCCATTATCTAGGCTTACCTCGACTTATCTCCCATTATTTCTCCTTATCTCCCATTATTTCTCCTTATCTCCCATTATCTCACCATAACTCCCATTATCTAGACTTATCTCTGCTTATCTCCCATTATTTATACTTATCTCCCATTATCTCACCTTATCTCCCATTATTTCTCCTTATCTCCCATTATCTCCCATTATCTAGGCTTATATCGAATTATATAGAACATATGTATAAATTTATAAAAACACGTAAATCGGATAAGTGGTTCTCGAGTGATAAGCGCACTAACGGACAGACAGACCGACAGAGAGACGTTGCATTTTATATATATTGTATTCTTTGCTACATGATATTGTTCCATATTTAATGCTTTAGGGAGTGTATTGCAAGAGAACGCGCTAGCGACAAACTTGATTCACTATTATCGTCACTGCTTATTCCTTATGTCACCTAATAAAATATATATATATAACCTGGCCAGAGAACGTACGTATGTTTAAAAAAAAAAGCACGTAAATCGGATAAGTGGTTCTCCAGTGATAAGCACACTAACGGACGGACAGACAGACAGACAGACAGACGGTCAGAGAGACATTGCATTTTATATATATTATAGATATTCTCTGCTACATAATATTGTTCCATATTTAATGGTTTGGACTGTGTATTGCAAGAGAACGCGCTAGCGGCAAACTTTGTCCGACTTCATTTACTATTATTGTCACTGCTCATTCCTTATGCTACCTATCATAATAAACTATAGCCTATAACCTGGCCGGAGAACATATGTATGTTTTAAAAAAAAAAAGTACGAAAATCGTTTAAGTGGTTCTCCAGTGATAAGCGCACTAACGGACAGACAGACAGACAGAGATACGTTGCATTTTATATATATTATAGATATAGATTATTATTATTATTATATATAACCTGATCAGAGAACATACGTATGAATTTAAAAAATCACGTAAATCGGATAAGTGGTTATTGAGGGATAAGCGCATTAACGGACAGACAGACAAACATTGCATTTTATATATATTATAGATATAGATTATTATTATTATTATATAACCTGGCGAAAGAATATATGTATGAATTTAAAAAAAGACAGCTAAATCGGATAAGTGGTTCCCGCGTGATAAACGCACTAATGGACAGACAGACAGAGAGACATTGTATTTTACATATATTATAGATTATACATTACAGATATTCTTTGCTACATAATATTGTTCCATATTTAATGGTTTAGGCTGTGTATTGCAGAGGCACGCGCTAGCGGAAAACTTATTTCCGACATCATTCACTATTTTACGTCACTGCTCATTCCTTATGCTACCTATCGTAATAAAATATAGCCTATAACCTGGCCAGAGAACATATGTATGTTTTAAAAAAAAAGTACGTAAATCGGATAAGTGGTTCTTCAGTGATAGGCGCACTAACGGACAGACAGACAGAGAGACGTTGCATTTTATATATATATATATATATATATATATATATATATATATATATATTATAGATAATAGAAATAAAGAATTATGAATTAATTACCTTTTAGGAACTTTGGGAAATCTAATAAAACTAACTCTTTTGGAGATACCTCATATATTTTTACCAGCACTAACCTCACAACAAAAACTTCCTCTTGACATATTTTTTGTAATTAGATTAGAATCTCTTTGAAATCCAGATTAAAAACACAACTTGCGTCAGCGCTGGCAACCATATGGTTGGTATGATAGAGGGCAGATGCGTGATAAAAAAATAGGACCTAAGAATTTTCTTGAGCGTCGCTACTGTGTCTATGTTTACTGCGGTATGGAGCCGACATTGATAGTGGAGGTAGTAGCAAGAAATTCGTTGACTGTCACTCGTAAAGAACGCTCTTTGAGGAAACACGAAAGTCATAAGCAAAATTTTCAGATATACCATAAGAGAGTAGTTTAGCCAGAAATCTGTCATGTTAAGCACGGTTAAATGTCGCCTTGCAAGTGCAACAGCTCGAGATTGTCCAAAGTATTCAACTGCGTGTTAAAAAGTCAGAAGATCTCCTATTGATCTTTGCTTACGAAAGCCATATTGATGATCGCTGATAACATTGAATACTTTCAGATACTTTAGAAGATGCTGATTCATAGCCTTTTTCATAACTTTCGATATTATTGAAAGCAGTGTGACTGGATGGTAGTTGTATGGCAAGGTCTTCTCGCATTTTTTGGGTATCGGCGGAATTGTAGCGCATTTCCAGCAAGAAGGTAAGATTCTCTTTATGTAGGGAAGGTTGAAAAGTTTACACAGAACACCGGGCTTAGCTCGCTCTCGCATTTTTTGAGTTCTATGGCAGGTATTCCATCAGCGCAAAAAGCTTTTTGGTGTCTAGCTTCTTTAAAATACGTTTTATGATACGCTATTTGAAGACAACATAGGGCATCCTTGACTGCACATTGCGAATAGCGGATGGTGTTTTTCCTTGGAAATTGACAGCAGAGAGAAGGAGCAAAGAGTTTAGCTAACAAGATCGCTTTCCCAACTGGAATTGTTGCAACTGCCATTTTTTTTTTAAACTATGAAAGAGAAATATAGAATATCATTTTTTTTTTGTTTTGTTTATGGGTCTAGCACACGTGCTGCAGGGAAGTCCCTAAAGCGCTATAGGAGCGACACGTGTGCGGAAAAAGTGATTCACGTTGTTCTTGAATCGCTGTAAATTGTACTCGGTGGGAAACACAGTACTGGACAAATTATTCCAAAGGGATGATGTTCTCCATATAAAACTGCTTGAAAAGCGTTGTACGAGGAGTAACAAGCTGAACCTCATACGGATGTGAAGTATTAGCGCAACGTGTATTGCTAACACGCACCGCTATGGAAGGAATTAAGCGAGCTACATCCTTCGAACACTTTTCATGAAAATACTTGTAGAATAGGCTCAAGTCGCCAACCGTTCTTTGATGTTCCAGCGAATCAAGGCCGCCGGTCAGTTCCGGGTCTCTGAATAGAATCCAACAAATGCAACGTATGTTTGGGAGCGGAGCCCCAAACATGGGAGCAGTATTCCATAGTTGGTCGAATTTGAGCTTTGTAAAGATTTAACAGTTGTTGTGGAGTGTAAAGCTTTCTGGTTCGAAATAATATTCCCAGCTTTCCTTGCTATGCCTGCGACATATTTGCTCCTAAATTAACGCCCAACGAATTGAGTGACGATGTTAGAGGAATGGAGTGCGCCGCCATAACTATCTCGGGTTCAGCAACGTTAACTTTTTTAGAAAAAACTGTCGCCTGGGTTTTTGTAACGTTAAATTCCACTTGGTTACTGTCACCCCAAGATAGAATTTCTACCAGATCTTTGTTAAGTTGCACGATTTCCCGCTGTCTGCGAATATTCGTCTGTCATCTGCAAAGCTGTAGATTGGGTCTTTTCCAGCAGATCGTTAATGTAAATGAGAGAGTAGGAGATAGTATGGAGCCTTGGGGCACGCTGGCGTTGATAGTGAAGGTGTTAGAAAGAAATCCGTCGACTGCCACTCGTAAAGAACACTCTCTGAGAA
Organism: Pachyrhynchus sulphureomaculatus; assembly: GCA_019049505.1. Lineage (NCBI taxonomy): Eukaryota > Metazoa > Arthropoda > Insecta > Coleoptera > Curculionidae > Pachyrhynchus > Pachyrhynchus sulphureomaculatus. Next base: position 26,614,588 of record CM032453.1, on the reverse strand, counting down.
CACATGAGAGCCACAAAAACAACTTTTCAAACAAATCATAATTATCTTTTAAATCCGTTTTTTTCCCGTACAATTCAAAAATGATATAATATACAGGGTATTTTATAAGAAATGACGAAGTTAATTTCGTTTCCTGCTAACCCGGAAGTGATAGTTACTTGCTTTACAATCTAATTTTGCACTTATTTGAAGCATGTAAGTACCTAAAACTTGAATTTATCATCTTTTTTATGTTAAATTGAGAGCTTGGCGAGTAATTTCGCAGTCACCGGTAAATTGTTTTATTTGTTTATTTACTACTGCTATCGGCAAAAATAAATTTCTGTATTATTAATATTATTATTTCTATTTTTAGATGGAATTATTCGAGATATGAACTCCAACGAAATGAAAAAGATAAAAATAAACGCGTTTTGAATTGAATAAAGGAAGAAAATTCTATTTAGCAAACAACAAAAATAAAGTTTTACCAAAAGAGCCAGAGGTAGCAACACCTACTATAGTAAATCCTATGATTTTATTCGTTTCAAATAAAACCGTAACAAAACTAAAATGTTACCGGACTGCCGCATAACAAGTAATAACTACCGATTTACAATTTTACTACGGTAAACTTCATTCATAAGTTCTCGACTTCCTCATTAAAGGATGTAAACCGGTGGTTTTTAGGTGAGCAGTATACCGGAAAAATTAATAATTATATTGCAGTGTTTGAGGAAATAAGAGATTTCCTTTTACATAAATAATAATGCGTAGGTATTAATAAGATCATAACAGAAGTTACCTGTACATTGACTATTTTTAGCGTTCTGTACAGAACACTTACACAGGTCTGCAACAAAAATGCTGTCTGGATGTTTTCAACTGATTTCTATGTATTTAGGTGTTCTGAAAACTAAAAAAATACTCAAAAAATTCCAGAACGTCAGGTTATTTTGCAAAACGTAAAATTTTATTATAAAAAGGGTTTTTTTGGGCTAACTTGAACTCATAAATAAATAGGTACAATTTTATTTTGATTACTGTTTTTAAATGTATACAGGCCATAACTATCATTATTTTCTAAATAAAGAACGCCCTATGTGAGCTAAATTAACAAACGTAAACGTTGTAACCAGAACGTGCGCGCTCCGATAGTGTAGAAGGTGGCGCGGTACAATTACGTGTTAACTTGTCACTGTTTTATAGATCTTGGTTCAATATAGTGCAATGTCATCTATGCGGAAGTGTGTGAATTCGTCTGATAGTTTCTGTTATATTTGTGGCTAATATATGGTATTAAAGCAACAACTTAATATTACGGACTTTGTAAAAAAAGTATACTTCACGTATTTTGGCTTAAAACTTGGAGATCAGGATAAAGTTTGTGCACCTCATAAAGTCTGCAAACGATGTGTTGAAGACCTTCGAAATTGGTTTAAGGGCAAGAAAAAAGCTTTCCGATAGGCGATTCCTATGGTATGGCGCGAGCGAAAGAACCATAGTGATGACTGTTACTTTTGTTCGTGTAATGTCAAAGGGTATAATTCAAAATGGAAGCAGTTCATTTCATACCCCAATCTGCAATCAGCTATTCGTCCCATCCATCATGGGACCGAAATACCAGTGCCCAAGGCCCCTGCAACCTTGGAAGAGATTCCAAGTTCTGACGAAGATGGTGCTGTACCTGAACCCGATGACAAGTCAAGTTTTCAATTTGAAGATGACAGCAGTCCGAAATTGTTTTCCCAGGGCGGGCTAAATGATTTGGTAAGAGACTTGAATCTTCCCAAAAACGCTGCTGAGTTGCTTGGATCAATGCCTAAAAGCAGGAACTTACGGGAGCGTCTTCCTCCTGGTTTAGATATTGTGGGAAGCAGTTCACTTCCTACTTTGCCCAAGAGGACGAGCTGGTTTATTGTACCAATATTAAAGGTTTGATGGATACATCTAAGATCTCATACGACCCAGCACAGTGGCGTATTTTCATAGATTCTTCAAAAAGAAGCCTTAAAGCAGTTCTGCTTCACAATGGCGGTTTCTATGCTTCCATTCCTGTCGGTCATTCCGTACACCTCAAGGAAACCTACAAGAAGTTGGAATTGGTTCTTTGCAAACTAAAATATAAAGACCACGGTTGGCAAGTGTGCGGTTATTTAAAAATCTTGGGCATGTTGCTCGGACAACAATCTGGGTTTACCAAATTCCTTGCTTTTTGTGTCTATGGGATAGTAGAGACCGAGCAAATCACTGGACCAAAAAGTGTTGACCTCCAAGGGAGCTTAAAGTTGACGAAAAGAACGTCCTGCATGAAACTTTGGTGCCTCCTCATAAAGTTCTTCTACCACCGCTTCACATAAAGCTGGGATTGATGAAGCAATTTGTAAAGTCACTTCCAAGAGATGGAAATTGCTTCAAATACTTAATATCAAAGTTGAAGGAAGGTGTTTTCGTTGGACCAGATATTAGACGGCTTATGGCTGACCCACAATTCATCACAACCATGACGGATCCTCAAAGAGAAAGGTGGATTGCCTTTAAAGAGGTCATAGAGAAATTTTTAGGCAATAACAAAGACCCTAACTACAAACAAATCGTCAAAAAAAGAATGTTAAAAGCATTTCAAGCTTTAGGTTGCCTAATGAGTTTAAAAGTACATTTTCTTCATTCCCACCTCGACTACTTTCCAGAAAATTTAGGAGATCTGAGTGAAGAGCAAGGTGAACGATTTCACCAAGATATTAAGGAGATGGAAAGAAGATACCAGGGAAGATGGAGCGTCTCAATGATGGCAGACTACTGTTGGACGCTTCAGAGAGACCTTCCAGATGCTTCCTACAAGCGAAAATGTACCAAAACGAGTCTCACTGGGAAAAAGAAATGTGTTTAGTGCTTACAAATGAATGTATTTTAGATAAAAAAATAAGTTTTGTTACGCAATTATAAATTTAAAAAAAAATTAGTTAGTTTTTTATCTTTTATTTTAAGATGATAACTTGTTTAACATAGATACCTACATTCTCAGGAAACGTGACGTTCATGACAAAATGAAAGTCATTTTCGGACTCAGTACACCCAAAAACATAAGAATTACGCAAAAAAAACCAAAACAGCTCTCAATTTTTTTTTTTTTTGACAGACTTGTGTTATCAGATCACTTCGGTGTCTGTCCGTCCGTCTGTCACACTCGATTTTCTTCGAAACTATTTGATATAGAAAGTTGAAATTTGGCACAAATATAGGAATTAATGGCCCGATCAGAGCTGTATAGTTTTAAAAGATAAATTTTGACTTAAGAGGTTAGTTTTGAGTGGTAAATCGGAAGCTAAAAAAAAAATTTTTTACCAGATCATCGAGTGGGGTGAAATATATATGGTGACTTTCACGCACTTTCCTTTGTGTTATGTTAAAAAAATTACTAAAAATCGATGTTCCCCTTAAGTACTGATTAAAAAATTTTGAAAAAATTCTAGAATATTTTCCATAAAGTGTAGATGGAGTGAAAATTATCACGAGCGCATTAGGCTTGATAACACTGGTCAACATGATTTTTTTGACAAGGAAACTGAAAAGAGACCCTAGGACAGTTTTTTTTATGCTGAATTCAAATATGTTATCAGATTTCTTCTATCAGGCATAGTTTTCTTGTGACAGTCATTTTTGTATAATATACTTCTCTATATTAGGATCTCATTGTTATAATTCTTGTAAATATAGAAGTGGGAATTTGTATTCAGAATAATTTGGCACCAGGCAGACTTATTCATGTTGAGACATATTTTAACTCTGTTCAGGCTTAATGATGTTCAAACCTGTCCTATCTTGTACAAATATTGCATTTTTTTAGCAAGCAGAGCCAGTATTGTAATTGTAGTGAGTCTGCTAACACGCGTACCTACTTATTTTTGTGTTGTTCATTGTTTTTATTTGTAAGTTTTTTTTATAAACGTTTCAAAATGCCAAGAAAGTGTGTAAATCAACCAAACAATTTCTGCTACGTGTGTGGTAAACTGACCTTCAAGTCTCAGAAGCGAAATTTTACATCGCTTGTGAAAAAATATTATGAGCTTTATTTTGATTGTAAAGCTGGTGATTTTAATAAAGGCTGGGCGTTAAATTTATGCTGTGTATCATGTGTTAGGCTTCTCACTGGAAAAATGGTGTTCACCATATGCCGTTTTCAGTCCCTATCATTTGGAGAGAACAGGAGGACCATTTAACTAATTGTTATATCTGCTTATCTAACATTAAAGGAATTACGTCCAAAACAAAATATACAGTTAAGTACCCCAATTTGACATTTGCAATTAGACCTGTGCCACAGAGTGAAAAGTATTCTGTACCAAAGTTTCCAGATTTCATGACCTTAAGTAATAACACCGACTCCGACTCAGTTCATACTGAAGACGGAAAAAGCGAAGAAGTGACCCTACATTTGAAGCAAGTAGTTCATCAGAATCTCATTTTTAGTGTTCCGTACGGAACACTTATAAGATCACTTCGGTGTCTGTCCGTCTGTCTGTCCGTCTGTCCGTCTGTCCGTCTGTCCGTCTGTCACACCCGATTTTCTCCGAAACTACTGGTCATAGAAAGTTGAAATTTGGCAGCAATATAGGAATTGATGGCCTCATCAGAGCCATATAATTTTGAAAATTAAATTTTGACTTAAGGGCTTAGTTTTGGGGGGTGAAATTGGAAATGAAAAAAAATTTTTTTTACTAAGTAATCGAGTATGGTGTCAAATGAAAGCTTGTGAAAACACGAGTAAAAAATATGTATATAATGTAATACTTGCGCTCACTTTTCTTTGTATTATTTTTAAAAAATCGCGAAAAATCGCTGTCCACCCGCCTTATCTCGAAAAGTACTGATCAAAAAATTTTGAAAAAATCCTGGAACATTCTCCACGGGGTATAGATTGAACGAAAATTATCGTTACCTTTAATAATCTATCTGGTATATAAAAAACAAAATTTCAAGGTCACCAGTTTTCGGTAAAGATTGGAAACAAACTTTGTTGAAAACTCATTTGGGGTGTGTTTTGTGAATTCACTGATCATTTTATACCACCCTAGCAAAAACTTTTTATTTCAAAAACAATCAACGTACGGAACACTAATTGTGCAAGTTCAACTTGCACTTGACCGGTTATTTATCTCAAGAAGATTCTAATGATCTTATACGGGATTTAAATTTGTCAGCTGAGCTTCTAAGTTCCAGGCTCAAAGGTTGGAATCTACTTCAAAAAGATACAAGGATATGCGTTTATGGTAGACGTCATAGTGATTTCACTGACTACATCTCTAAAGAAGGCCATGTAGTTTTTGGTAATGATGTTTGTGCAGTAATGGAGGCTCTTGGACATCAACACCAGCAAGATAAGTGGCGATTGTTCATAGACTCATTGAAAGTCAGTTTGAAGGCTGTACTATTCCATAATGGGAATGAATTACCATCAATACCTGATATGAAGGGAACATATGAAAATATGAAATTGCTGTTAGAAAAAATTCAGTATATTAAATATAACTGGAATATCTGTGGTGATTTGAAGTTTATAGCTTTATTGTTAGGTTTGCAACTTGGATACGCGAAATTTTTGTGTGAATGGGATAGCAGGGATAAGGAGTCTCAGTACATAAGGAGACAATGGCCTAAAAGTGAATCTCTTATTCCTGGGCATAAAAATGTATCAAATACCCCATTAGTGGATCCCGAAAAGGTGTATTTACCTCCCCTACACATAAAACTGGGGCTTATAAAAAATTTTGTAAAACAAATGGATAGAGGTTCTGCTGCATTTATGTATTTCAAATCTAAATTTCCTAAAATAAGTGATGCAAAATTGAAGGAAGGAATTTTTATACGGCCCCAAATAAGATCATTAATATCGCATGATGAACATTTTGAGGAACTGTTACATCCACGGGAAAAAGCAGCGTAGAAATAATTCAAAAATATCTGTTGTCGATTTCTTGGCAATAATAAAGAAGAAAACTATGTTGAAATAGTGAGTGATCTTCTGACTTCATACAAAGAATGGGCAACATGTCCTTAAAAATTCACTCCCACCTAGACTTCTTCCCTGAAAATCTTGGGGCTGTCTCTGATGAGCATGGTGAGCGTTTTCATCAGCAGATTTCTACTATGAAAAAGAGGTACCAAGGCAATTGGAGTCCCAGTATGCTGGCCGACTACTGCTGGACCATGAAAAGAGACATTCCGAAGGCAAAATATTACCGAAAATCATATAAAATTTTTTAGGTTAGACAAAATTAGCCGTGTATTTATTATTCAGTTTTTGTAAGTACTAATTTTTAAAACTTTAAACACGAGTCACAAAAAACTCCTGCCTGATGGATAAAATCTGAGAACATATTTAAACTCAGCATGGAAAAGATATATGTATTCCGTTAATTTAGCCCTTGTGAGAGAAACAAAAAATTTGTTTATAGACCAGTGATAATTTATCGGGTATAAAAAAAACTACGAAAATTATGTTTCTTGACGTATGGTGGAGGTAAATGTAATCGAGTGGCGAATCGTTTTTGTACCGAGATATAAATTTATTTTATTTTAAAAACAAACACCGTACGGAAAACTAATTGCCCGAGTCCGACTTGCACTGGCCCATTTTCTTTGGGAAAAGTAAATATTATTCAATTATTATTCCTTCTTTAACGGACGGTCATTTTTTTGGTGTTCTTGTCTTATGAAATATAGTCACTCCTTGATTTTGAAATTTAGTATAAGGTTTCAGAGTTCCATTGTAGGTAGGGGATCTTTTTTACCCCGTTCATCGATTGCTCACTTGTTCTGTTGAGAGAGATTTAAGCTTCCAGATTAGATCACTTCGGCGTCTGTCCGTCCGTCTGTTACACACGATTTTCTCCGAAACTATTTGACATAGAAAGTTGAAATTTGGCACAAATATAGGAATTAATGGCCAAATCAGAGCTGTATAGTTTTGAAAGATAAATTTTGACTTAAGGGGTTAGTTTCGAGCCCCCCCCCCCCCCCCCCCCCCCCCCCCCCCCCCCCCCGTGGTGAAATCGGAAGCTAAAAAAAATTTTTTTACCAGATCATCGAGTGGGGTGAAATATATATGGTGACTTTCACGCACTTTCCTTTGTGTTATGTTAAAAAAATTGCTAAAAATTGATGTCCCCCTTAAGTACTGATTAAAAAATTTTGAAAAAATTCTAGAATATTTTTCATAAAGTGTAGATGGAGTGAAAATTATCATGAGCGCATTAGGTTTGAGAACACTGGATCAACATGATCTTTTTGACAAGGAAACTGAAAAGAGACCCTAGTTCAGTTTTTTATGCTGAATTAAAATATGTTATCAGAATTCTTCTATCAGGCATAGTTTTCTTGTGACAGTCATTTTTGTGTAATATAGGGTAAGTCCGGGATATACGCCCCATCGGGTTAGACGCCTCAGGATATTTGTGTAAAATGTAAGATGCGTAAACAAAAGAATACCTTATAATACGAACGTGCCCCTCCCTCACTTCAATCTGCCACAAAGCGTTGGCGCGTGCGGTTGTGCGTAGGAGCGTTAATGACAGTGACGAGCCAAACAATCCAGATTTTACTTTGTGGATGATTTTCGGCCCTCTATAACTTTGGAGTTAACATGTAAGTTTATTTTATTTTTACTTCTGAATAAGGAGTAGGGTATGTAGATTATTATTAATTACATTTTTAGGATAAAATAAACGTATTTACTATTTTTTTTTTCGAAGGCATCTATCCCTGTGAAAAGGGATATATGCTCCGATATGTTTTGGGATAGTCGCCCCTAAGAGCATCTATCCCTACTTCACTTTAATGCATGCAGGCTTTAAGGGCATCTATCCCTTACCGTACTTATTGTATGTTATATGATTCAGATTGGAAATGCCCCGTAAATACAAGCGTAAATCCGGCGTCCAACCGCGTGTCATTACTTGGACCGAGGACACATTGGCTGCAGCTATAGCCGAAATGCAAGATAAACGACTTAGCGTCAATGATATAGCAAAAAGACACGGAATACCATCTAGGACGTTACATCGCCGGTTTGCTACACAAAATAAGAAAATAATACTATTAGGTAGGTACCTACTTTTATGATTGCACTTTCGCATTTATAGTAATATTGCTTCGGATTGACAATACTTACCTACCTCGTATAATTATGGGCAGGTAGTATTTTTTTTTTAGTTTACCTAACTAATACCCACAATTTTTTTAGGAAAACATCCAACTCTTGGATTCGAAAATGAACGTCGGTTGGTCACTCATATTCAGAAGCTAGAACGATCCGGGTTTTCTCCTGACAGAAAAACTGTTCGTACCTTAGCTTATCAATTTGCAGAAAAGTTGAAAATAAAACATAATTTTAACACAAAGAGAAAATTGGCTGGAACTGATTGGCTTCAGAGCTTTTTAAAAAATAATCCTATTTTATCTATTAGACAGGCCGAGGATATGCGTTTATCGTAGAAGCCATAGTGATTTCAGTGACTACTTCTCTAAGGAAGGCCATGTAGTTTTTTGTAATGATGTTTGTGCAGTAATGGAGGCTCTTGCCCATCAACACCAGCCAGATGAGTGGCGATTGTTCATAGACTCATCGAAAGTCAGTTTGAAGGTTGTACTATTCCATAAGGGGAATGAATTACCATCAATAGCTGATATGAAGGGAACATATGAAAATATAAAATTGCTGTGAGAAAAAATTCAGTATACTAAATATAAGTGGAATATCTGTGGTGATTTAAAGGTTATAGCTTTTATTGTTAGGTTTGCAACTTGGATACGCGAAATTTTGCTGTTTCTTGTGTGAATGGGATAGCAGGGATAAGGAGTTTCACTACATAAGGAAGGCCTAAACATGAATCTCTTATTCCTGGGCAGAAAAATGTATCAAATACCCCATTAGTGGATCCCGAAAAGGTGTATTTACCTCCCCTGCACATAAAAATGTTTGTAAAAAAAATGGATAAAGGTTCTGCTGCATTTATATATTTGAAATCTAAATTTCCTAAAATAAGTGATGCAAAATTGAAGAAAAGAATTTTTATAGGGCCCCAAATAAGATCATTAATATCGGGTGATGTACAATTTGAGGAACTGTAACATCCACCGGAAAAAGCAGCGTGGAAATCATTCAAAAATATCTGTTGTGGATTTCTTGGCAATAATAAAGAAGAAAACTATGGTGAAATAGTGAGTGATCTTCTGACTTCATACAAAGAAATGGGCTGCAACATATCCTTAAAAATTCACTTCTTGGACTCCCACTTAGACTTCTTCCCTGAAAATCTTGGGGTTGTCTCTGATGAGCATGGTGAGCGTTTTCATCAGCAGATTTCTATTATAGAAAAGAGGTACCAAGGCAAATGGAGTCCCAGTATGCTGGCCGACTACTGCTGGACCATGAAAAGAGACATTCCGAAGGCAAAATATTACCGAAAATCATATGAAATTTTTAAGTTAGACAAAATTAGCCGTGTATTTATTATTCAGTTTTTGTATGTACTGATTTTTAAAACTTTAAACACATGCCACAAAAAATCCTGCCTGATGGATAAAATCTGAGAACATATTTAAACTCAGCATGGAAAAGATAAATAATTAAGGTTAATTTAGCTCTTGTAAAAGAAACAAAAAATTTGTTTGTAGAAAAATGATAATTTATCAGGTATAAAAAAAAAACTACGAAAACTATGTTTCTTGACGTATGGTGGAGGTAACTGTAACCGAGCAGCGAGTCGTTCTTGTACCAAGATATAAATTTATTTTATTTTAAAAACAAACACAGTACGGAACACTAATTGCCCAAGTCCGACTTGCACTGGTCCATTTTCTTTGGGAAAAGTAAATATTATTCAATTATTATTCCTTTTTTAACGGACGCTCATTTTTTTGGTGTTTTTCTCTTATGAGAAATAGTCACTCCTTGATTTTTAAATTTAGTGTAAGGTTTCAGAGTTCCATTGTAGGTAGGGGATCTATTTTGCCCGTTTATCGATTGCTCACTTGTTCTGTTGAGAGAGATCTAAGCTTCCAGATTTCCAGTGCAAGGTCCTTTTTATTTCGTCAAGGGATCTTGTCCTCCAATTGTCGATTGACTCTCCCCCCTCTTTATAAGTAGCTTTGCTCTTACTGCTCTCTTTCTTTCCTTTAAAAAACACTTTTTGTAGCCATACGCCTCCGCTTCTTGAAGCTGGCTACGCCACTGTTGTAAAATATGTGCCATTGAGGGTGAAGCTGCAGGAACAAGTTGATAATAAACAGAAACGATATTCTTAGGCTTGTCTGTAAATATTGCTTCAAAACTTATGTGATTTATCGTCACACCCATCAATTTAAGTTTTAAAAACTTATAGTTTAATGTCTTTCCTTTTTTAGTGTTCCGTACGGAACACTTATAAGATCACTTCGGTGTCTGTCTGTCTGTCTGTCTGTCACACCCGATTTTCTCCGAAACTATTTGACATAGAAAGGTGAAATTTGGTAATAATATAGGAATTGATGGCCTCATCAGAGCCATGTAGTTTTAAGAATTAAATTTTGATTTAAGGGGGTGAAGTCGGAAGTGAAAAAAATTTTTTTTACTAGGTCATCCAGTGTGGTGTCAAATGAAAGCTTGTGAAAACACGAGTAAAAAATATATATATAATATTATACTTGCGCGCACTTTTCTTTGTATTATTTTTAAAAATTCGCGAAAAATCGCTGTCCCGGGCCTTATCTCGAAAAGTACTTATCAAAAAATTTCGAAAAAATTCTGGAATATTCTCCACGGAGTGTAGATTGAACGAAAATTATCACGAGTGCATCACCTTTAATAATTTATATGGTATATAAAAAAAAAACGAAAATTTCAAGGTCATCAGATTTCAGTAAAGATTGGAAACAAACTTTGTTGAAAGCTTATTTGGGGTGTATTTTGTGAAGTCACTGATCATTTTATACTTCTGTAACAATTTTTTTTTACTTTAAAAGCAATCAACGTACGGAACACTAATTGCGCAAGTTTAACTTGCACTTAACCGGTTATTTTATCTAATATCAGGTATAAAGGAGAGACTACGAAATGATTCAGGAGATATTGAGACGAAATTTGATAAAACATGTTCTATAATGAATAAAAAAGTGAGAAAGCTTAACTTTTAATACATTTCTATAATCTAATATTTAATTACCTAGGCTGTCTGAAATGTTCTCGGCCTGACACATAGATGGCGTTAGAAACTGTAAAACCATAATTGTATTGGAAAGTTCCATCCTTTATATAAACACATGTAAAATTTTATTTTGATCTGTCAATTCATTTGAGTAGTAGCAGCTGTTTAATATTGACGTGTCATTGATGTTTTTAAAATGGAAAAAATTATATATCGAGCATTGACTAAATTCTTTGTTTTCGATGGTTTAACACCAACAGAAATTCATCCGTTATTGTTAAAAGTAAATAAGGATGTATCATCTTCACTTTCCACTGTGAAAAAATGGGCTGCTCTTTTTCAATCTGGTACTACAAGCCTTGAAGATGATCCAGAAGTTTTTGGACGACCTTCGCAACACCACAAATCATTCAACAAGTCCATGATACGGTGTTAGATGATCGATGAGTGAAAGTGCGTAAAATAGCTGAGGCCATAGGCATCTCAGAAGAATTGGAAATATTTTGCATGAAGAATTACATATGGAAAAGCTTTGTACAGGGTGAGTTAACGATAGAGTAAAGTTCATTATCTCATTTGTTTCGGGAATGACAAAAAAATGTTAAAAACAATAGTTTTAGGGAATGTTAAGGTGCATAGGTTATTTTTGAGTATACAGGATACTTCAAAAAAGTGTGGCCGATATATTTTCTAATTTATTTTTAAATTCTACGTAAAATTTTATAACTTTTTTATCAATAATGTTACAAACCTAAACCTAGTAGTTTTTCTAATATTTCAATTTTTTTAAAAAATACTAGTTTCCAATTTTGTAAAAAATTGCCAGTGGCGCCATTGTTTCTAAAGGTAGAATACTCATAATTGGTACGAGCGTTTCTATAGAGATAAAAAAAAAGATATATGCTACAGAGTGTTCAAAATAAATGTATGCATTTCGACTATTTTTTAAACTGAAAAATCTCAAATTTTTTAAATAGCACACCCCGTATATTATTATTTTTTCTGATAGATTTTACAAAACCCTCCAACTTTTATTAAATATGTCATGTACCTATTTAATAAAATTTAATAGTTTTAGATTTTTTTTAAATTTTTCAATTTTTACCCTTGTTTTTAATACACTTACGTTATAACATTATAGTTGCCAAGACAAAATAAAAATGTAGTGTTTGTCAAATTTTGACATGTCTATTATCAAGTTTAATTTGTTGTATTAAGTGACGTGTAAAGGTAGCAGTTACGGATTTTCCTAAAAATGAATTAATTGATATGGTTTATATCAGAGGTTCCCAAACTTTTTTTTTCTCGTAGACCACTTTCAAAATTTTACTGGTTTCGGTGGACCCTCTGCTGCTACGTTTCTACCATATTCCCAAAACTCGTCAAAAAATGTGAAGATTAGATCTAACGATGGAAATTTGCGTCGTGGCTGAGTTCCAACCCTAAATTCGGAGTGGTAAAAATAAAAAGAAAAATAATATATTTTCTTGTGTTCTATTTATTAAAATAATATGATTACAGACTTAATAGAATTAAAATTGAACATTAATAACGTACCTTAACTTCAACAATGCAAATCAACAATTAAAAAAAATTTAATGGGAAGGTACTTGATGGATTGACAGCAAATTATCAATATTTGGCTTCAGTTTTGTAAGGAATAACCGCAAATCTCCCCGTTCTGTGATGTTCAATTTTTTTTGTTAATAGGTTTGTAACGACACTAAGACCTTTTTCGACAAGTTATGACGAGGGAAACGCTATCAAAAGTTTTCTCGCAATTTCCCACAGCCCAGGATATTTTTCAGGTATTTCTGCCTGCAGCCAAAATGTTTGATAGCCTTTTTTAAATTTCACCTTCAGCTCCTCATTGGTGCTAAGCTCGAGTAGCTCCTCTTGTAAAACCATATTCGCCACTTCCGTTTCATCAAATGGATTTATGATCCATGGTGGTATTTCCATCGTCAGAATATCTTCAAATCTATTTTTGAAGTCATCATGCGGGGCATTTAAATGTTGAACGTATGTCTGAATATCCTCATCAAGACATTCTGCCTGTGATAAGTTTGGAAACTGGGAGGATTCGCACCGACTAATATTTTGCTTCATAAATTTCAATTTTTCAAGAAAAGCCGAAATTACACCCTTTATTTTTATTAAATTTTAGGCTGTCCCCTTGTAACTGCAAGTTAATGTCATTAAATTTTTTGAACAAATCTGTCAAATACGGGTTTTCTTTTAATCTGGATCTTTACTTTCCAGAAACTCTAAAACTGATTAAAAAAGTGAGTAAAATCTTGTTAAACATGCACCTTTCGACAACCAGCGTACTTCAGTATGTAAGAGAAATCGTTGGAAGTCTTCATCATTTTCGTCGCACAATTGTGCAAATAAACGGGTATTCAACGCATTGCTTCTTATTTTGTTAACTGCTTTAATCACAAATTGAAGCGATTGATGCAATCTATCACTCAATTTTTTCGCTACCAGGTGTTGTCGGTGGATGACACAGTGAATTGCAGTTACTCCTGGTATAATTCTTTTAAGATGGCTTATAAACCCACGATATCGCCCGAAGATGGCAGGAGCTCCATCTGCTGCCACCGAAATTATGTTTGTAAATGGAATCGATTTTTCCTTAAAAAAAATCACTCAGGACATTAAATATGGGCAATCGTTTGTCTGCCTTTGATGGAAGGGAACCAAATTTCAAATAATCAACACTGTACTGTCGACATTTCTTCTTAGATTCAGCCATGTTTCGTATCAGTTACCTACCTGTAAAGAAAAAAAAATGTTTGTTTTAGTAATCATAAGGTGACTTCAACAGGATATGGCTATTTTAACAGAATAAAATAGGATTAATTAATTATTGCAATGAAAAAACCAAAATGCCGGCGGCAAAACTGATTTTAATTATTAAAAGCAATAAACTGCTAAGACCCATATAGAGGTTTTCACGAAACGGCTGAACCTATTTTAATGTAATATAAAATATTTTTTGATTAATTATATTTTGATACATTTCTGTAAATTCGAGAAAAAAATACTTTTAAAGAATATTTTGACATCAAAACTCCGCGATTTTAATGATTTATTTATTACTATGATGTTCGTTACGAGTGGTACATAAAGACACGTACAATTTATGAAAATATTTTTAGTCATTTAACAACTACGAGGGCACTGAAATATGTACAAACATGCAGGTCAATCATATATCTCTCCTTTAGTGAATCACCACAGTCGGGTAAATAAATCATTTTTATAATAAAAAGTACTAAAAGTTAAATCTTCCTCGGCTTTCTGTTCTTTTATCGAAGTATCGAATAAAGGAAATTAATGCTAAAATAACAAAACTGATCCATATGCCGGCCTAACTGAAAAAATTTTTTTCAAGCCCGTGGTCCAAAAAAAAAGCAAAATATTTCTAATATTATTTTTTCGCGCTATCTGTTAAGATTGTATGAGAACCGTAGCTCCTAAAAAATTTTAGCCAAAAAATCGGAAAATTAGAATATTAAAGCTTCAAAATGCTTTTTTTTAAAGTCTCAATACGACCAAATACAGCCTGTCAAAAATCACCGAAAAATTTGGAATTTTTTTTTATTCCCTTAATTTTTTTGAGTAGTGTATTATCTGAATACATTGATAGCTAAAGCCAAGCCAACATTTTTGTTCTTTACTATCAGAAGAAACCAGATATAAATTTTCGTAGACCCCCATTTACAACTTGTGAACCCCCATTTTTTTTTCACGCCAACGTAGACCCCCGTCGAGTCTCCCGTGGACCCCTGGGGGTCCACCTGAACCACTTTGGGAATCACTGGTTTATATACTGGGCGAGGAGGGAAAAAATTATCTTTTGGCAGTAAGGCTTTACGGAGCGAAGTCCCCTTATAGACGTATACCATCTAGAAAATCTTTTCAGTGCTTTATGGAACAGTTTGATGGTAGTGGTAACGTCGAGTATACGAAACGGAAAGTAGTAACCCGAATGCTACCAATGAGGAAAAAGAAATGGAGATTTTACTTCATGTTGAAGATAATTGCCAGGTCAGCAGCCGTCAACTAGCTGACTTATCTGACACATCCCAATCTACGGCTAATCGCACCACGAGAAAACACAAGTATCATCCCTTTCATATGGAACTACACCAAGAACTTCAAGACCACCATGAATAGAGCAATAGAGGCCGATCCAAATTTTATATCCAAAATAATGTTTTCTGATGAAGCTACTTTTCGCAATAATGGAGCAGTTAATAGCCATAAGATGCATTATTATTCAACAATTAATCCATTTTGGGTCCGGGAAGTTCAAAACCAAAACCATTGGTCGCTTAATGTATTGTGTGGAATATTAAATTTTCGAATTATTGGTCCATATTTTTTCCGCGAATCGCTTAACGGGCCTAGATATATAAATTTTTTGCTAAATGAATTACCCCAGCTTCTTCAAGAAGTTGATAACTTTGAAAGGGAACAAATATGGATTCAACAAGACGAAGCTCTTGCTCATTACCACCGGGAAGTTCCGGAATTTTTAAACTATCGTTTCCCACAAAAAATAGATCGGTAGGAATGGATTCATTCAGTGGCCCCCTCAGTCATGTGACTTAACACCTTTAGACTTCTTTTTGTGGGCTACATTAAAGATCGTGTTTATGTGAATCCCCCTACATCACCAGTAGATATGGAAAATAGGATACGGGATGCGTGCAGGACAATAACTCCCTTTATGCTAAGGAAAGTGAAGGAAAATATAGTAAAACGAATAAACATGTGTATTCAAGTAGACGAGCATATTTTTGAACATTTATTACGTCATAATTATTAATCATTAGATAATTAAACTACATTAAAATTATTATTAACTATTTGTTTATGTTTTTACAATAGCGTAAGTGTATTAAAAACAAGGGTAATTGAAAAATTCAAATTAAATCTAAAACTATTAGAAATTGGTATATGACATACTTGATAAAAGTTGAAGGGTTTTGTAAAATCTATCAGAAAAAATAATAATATACAGAGTGTGCCGTTTAAAAAATTTGAGATTTTTCAATTTAAAATAGTTGAAATGCATAAATTTATTTTGAACACTCTGTAGCATCTAACTCGAATTTGTTTACATATATCGTTTTTTTCATCTCTATAGAACGCTCGTACCAATTATGAGTATTCCACCTTCAGAAACAATGGCGCTACTGGCAATTTTTTAAAGAACTGAAAACTAGTATTTTTTTTAAAAAAAATAAAATATTAGAAAAACCACTAGGTTTAGGTATATAACATTATTAATAAAAAAGTTTACGCAGAATTTAAAAATAAATTAGAAAATAGGATATTCCATTTAAAAAAAAACATATGTTATATCGGCCACACTTCTTT
The DNA here is from genome assembly GCA_019049505.1 of Pachyrhynchus sulphureomaculatus. Classification (NCBI taxonomy): domain Eukaryota; kingdom Metazoa; phylum Arthropoda; class Insecta; order Coleoptera; family Curculionidae; genus Pachyrhynchus; species Pachyrhynchus sulphureomaculatus. The sequence continues at coordinate 26,598,032 of CM032453.1, read as the reverse complement.
GAAGTATCCTGTATACTCAAATTAATTTTAAACTGCGGACCTTAACATTCCCTAAAACTATCGTATTTACATTTTTTCGTCATTCCCGAAACAAATGAGATAATGAACTTTACTCTATCGTTGACTCACCCTGTACAAGATGGGTGCCGCATTTGCTGATAATTGACCAAAAACGCATTCGACTGCGTATTTCTCAACCGTGTTTGAATCATTTTAAGCAAAATAAAATGGATTTGAAGGGTGATTTCATAACTGTTGATGAAACTTGGATCCACCACTATACACTAGAGTGAAAAAAACAGTCGAAATAATGGATTAAAGCCGGTGGAAATGCGTCAAAGAAGGCAAAGACGGTTCCACCAGCAAGGAAGCTTATGGCAACAGTTTTTTGGGATTACAGAGGTGTTTTATTGATCGATTATCTTCAGAAAAGTAAAACAGTTAACGCTGAATACACAGCCCCACAAAAAAAAAGTGGGGTATACTTTTGATGCGATATATCAGATCCGTAGTATTTGCCCGCTGATCACGAATCTGACGTCAGAATATCGCCATCACATCTCAATTTTTTTCTAACCTCAAAAAATAGGTAAAAAATTAGTAAAAACTAAGAAAAATATACTCCTAAAAAATTGATTCAAGCTTTTTCATGAATCCAAAGATGTATTAATATGTATTCGGACACGCTAAGCTAATATTCATCGGTTGGATTGAGCCATACAGTTCTGTTTTCTTTCTAACCTCAATAAATCAGACAGATATAGCGCTTCTCGAATGCAAAAACGAATTCAAATTAAAATTCAACCGATCCTTACCAAATTTGGTACACGGGGATTTTTTGGGTCGCTGATCACGAATCTGAGGTTGGATTTGCAAAATTCAAGATGGCAGATGTTTTCGCGCCATTTTGAACGCCGAGAAAATCCATCGGTCGATTTTTATTCTTCTACCTGCATCCAGGGCACCTCCACGTGGTGACGGTGGGCAACGGTGTTACTCCACTAGCCGGCAGAGTCCCTGGATAACAGCTTAGATGCCGTCATGGCAGGTAGAAGAAAGAGAATTACGATGCAGGGACTCGGAAACCCAGTATCGGCGGTTGGTCAGGGTGGGAAAGCGGGCCCGCAGCCGTCGTCATCCAGCGACCGTAGCTCTTCATGTGTGGGTGACTTGGCTCATGTAGAGAATAATGCTACAAGAAAACGGTCTCACGGTACAAGAACTTTTCATAAGTGCGATAAAAACAGTGATTCATTTTGTTATATTTGCTGTCAACACGTATTGAGTAAAATGGGGTCACCGATAACGGATAAGATTAAAACCTTATATAAGGATTGTTTTAACATTGAAATACAGCACCAGGATACAGACTGGGTTCCCCACATCATTTGCAGTTCTTGCAAAATAATGTTGTACATCAATAAGAAGGCGATTAAATATTTCAGACCAGCAATATGGAATAGACCATACAGTGAAAATGATTGTTACTTTTGTATGAATGTTGTATCTAGGCATAACCGAAAAAATAAAAGCACTATTACTTATAACGATGTTTCGACAGTAACAAGACCAACTAAACTAATTGCGCCTCCTGAACCACTTGATGCTGATGTTATGGAAACAAATGATTTCACCTTATCAGTTCATGCCAAAAACATTGAGATTGTCGAAAAAGATTCAAACACTGTTACTAATGAATGTTCTAGTGACAACCTATCATATACTAGTGACACAGATAAAGAATTTCTACCATACAACCGTAAACCAGAACCAATACTCGTATCACAGTCAGAACTTAGTGATCTAGTCAGAGATTTAGGCTTATCCAAAGATGGTTCAGAGCATCTTACTTCCTTTTTAAAGAAAAGACATTTACTTAAGCCAGAAGCTACGATTTCTTATTATAGAAACAGAGATGAAGAATTTCGAAAATATTTCACAATGGACGAGGAATTGTCACTTTCATATTGTACCGATGTAAAAGGTCTAATGGATGAATTTCAAAATAACTCATACGATCCTGAAGAATGCAGACTGTTTATTGATTCTTCTAAACGGAGCATTAAGGCAGTTTTGCTGCATAATACCAACGTTTACGCTCCCATTCCGATTGCTCATTCCACAGTTATGGAAGAGCAATATGAAAAAATGAAGCAGCTTTTGATAGAAATAAAATATGCTGATCATAACTGGAAAATTTGTGGAGATCTGAAAATTGTAACAATATTGCTTGGCCAACAGTCAGGGTTTACACTTTATCCCTGTTATAAATGTCTGTGGAATAGCAGAGACAGGGAACGTCATTATAAGAAAAAAATTTAGCCAACAAGAGAATCGTTCACTCCTGGTGAAAATAATGTATTGTTTCCACCATTGGTTGATCCAGGAAAATTTCTTATTCCCCCGCTTCACATTAAGCTTGGACTTATAAAGCAATTCACGAGAGCATTAGATACAAACGGCCCATGTTTCAAATATTTGCATAAAAAATTTACCGAAATTTTCTGAAGCTAAAATTAAGACAGGCGTATTTGACGGGCCACAAATAAGAAAATTGTTTCAAGATTCGTTATTTGTTACTAAAATGAATAAAGTTGAAAAAGCTGCTTGGCTTAGTTTTAAAGAAGTCGCAACAAACTTTTTGGGAAATAATAAAAGTCCTAAGTACAAAGAAATAGTCGAGAAAATGGTAAAAAATTTTCAAACATTAGGTTGCTTAATGAATCTAAAATTACATTTCCTGGACTCCCACATCGATGATTTCCCAGATAATCTTGGTGACTAGAGTGAGGAGCAAGGGGAACGTTTTCACCAAGATCTGAAAATCATAGAAAATCGGTATCAAGGATGACCATATGCTAGCGGACTATTGCTGGTCACTAAAAAGAGAAACAAGTCCTCAAAAGCGTTTGGGCAGAAAGCCTTTGAATAGGTCATTCGCGGAAAAAAGAACAAGATACAGCCAAAAAAAGGAAATTTAGGCGCGGGTCTAACCTTCGCAATTCTAGGGCTTAAGGGTCTACTATTTGAGCGTATATGGTTTAAAAGTCCTGGTTTTGAGTTTATTGGGTCTCATTTTTAAAGTTACAGGGTTATTGAGGTCTATTTTTTGAGGTTACAGAGTGTGGGAGTCTAAGGTTTTAGGGTTTAGGGTTTAAGAGGATCAGGTTTGAGGATTCCCCAACTGTATACCAAATTTGGTAGGAATCGGTTGGTTTTCAAAAATTTTGTCCGCCATCTTGGATCCGCCATTTTGAATTTTGCAAATCCGACCTCAGATTCATGATCAGCAACCCAAAAAAACCCCCGTGTACCAAATTTGATAAGAATCGGTTGAATTTTAATTTGAATTCGTTTTTGCATTCGAGAAGCACTATATCTGTCTGATTTATTGAGGTTAGAAAGAAAACAGAACTGTATAGCTCAATCCAACCGATGAATATTAGCTTAGCGTGTCCGAATACATATTAATACATCTTTGGATTCATGAAAAAGCTTGAATCAATTTTTTAGGAGTATGTTTTTCTTAATTTTTACTAATTTTTACCTATTTTTTGAGGTTAGAAAAAATTTGAGATGTGATGGCGATATTCTGACGTCAGATTCGTGATCAGCGGGCAAAAATACTACGGATCTGATATATCGCATCAAAAGTATACCCCACTTTTTTTTTTGTGGGGCTGTGATATTATTGCAACCTTCTGGATTAGTTGGATGCAAAAATTCGCGAGAAAAGACCTGTTTTAAAGAAGAAAAGAATCAGTTTTCATCAAGACAATGCACGTGTTCGCACAAGTGTTTTGACGATGGCAAAATTCAACAAATTAAAGTACGAATTGCTTGAACATGCAGCGTGTTCACTAAATTTAGCACCCCCTGACTATTCTTTGTTTTCAAACCTGAAAAAATTCCTGACTGGAAAACGTTTTACATCAAATGACGAAGCTATTGCAGCCGTGGATAAATATTTTGCAGACTTTCCGGAATTACACTTTAAGGGTGGTATTGAATTATTGGAAAAACGCCGAAATAAATGTATCGAAGTTTCATTGTTAGGACGAGAATTTTTCAGACTGTCCACGTAGATTACATGAACGATTTTGCTTTCCACTTAGATGAGAGAGGTATAAAAAAGGTGATTATCGAAGTGTGTAACTTAAAGAGAATTAATTAAAAATTTCAAATTTTCTTTGAAATCTATACGAAAATCGACCATTTCTCTTATTGTCATTAGGATTTTTTAAAACCACTTTTCGCCCGAATTGTTTTAAAATAGTGGTGACACGCTTGACAGGTCATTCGCGCTTAAGTACTAAATATTAGAGAAATACAACCGGTACGTATGTAAAATCCGATACCTTTCAAAATTACGAGGGTCAGTCAAATCTAAACTGCGCAATTAACTTTCAAACTATTTAGTTACAAGCGAACGAGATTTTTCTTATAGTACACCTCCCCGCCAAAATAAGAATTATTCCTTCCTTTTTCCGAATCAGACGGATATCGGTGAGGATGTTGTTACATTCGTAAATGCTCTCCAAGTGCCAAAATACACATTGGTTTTTCATGGTACCCTGTAGACAACCTGGTAGAGCACTCTACGGGCGTTGTTGCATTTCTGAAACAACTAATATACAGGATGCTCAATATGTATGGAATAATGATTTCACAGCATTTATTAATCAGTGTATTAAATCTTTATCAATCAATCAATATTTAAATAAAAGTTATAGGGTGTTACGAGGCTGGTTTGAAAAGTCCGTGCAAAGTCCGAGAGATGGCACCACCGGCGCGTATCGAGGTCATATTTAGTTAGTAGCATCTCTTGAATGAACGCACACCAAGTTTCAGCCATATTGGTCTATTTCTGTGTGTTTGGCATTCGTGTGAATTAAGGAAGTCGAGTGATTTTCAAGAAATGGACGAAAAAGAATTTCGTGTGGTGATTAAACATTACTTTATGAAAGGCAAAAACGCCTCAGGAGACTAAAGAGAAGCTTGATAAACATTATGGTGACTCTGCACCTTCGATTAGAACAGTTTATAAGTGGTTTCAAATTTTCGGACTGGCCATATGAGCACAAGTGACGCTGAACGTTCTGGACGGCCTGTGGAGGTTACGACTCCAGGAATCATTGATCAAATCCATGATATGGTGATGGATGACAGAAGAGTTAAGGTGCGTGAGATTGCTAGTGCTGTGGGCATCTCGACTGAACGGGTACATAATATTTTGCATAAACATTTGGACATAAGAAAGCTATCCGCAAGATGGGTGCCGCGATCGCTCACGCTTGACCAAAAACGGAATCGTGTGAAGTGTTGCAAGGATGGTTTGCAGCTGTTCCAGAAGAATCCGGAGGACTTTAAGCGTCGTTTCGTCACTGTAGATGAAACATGGATACATTACTATACTCCTGAGACCAAACAACAATCTAAACAATGGGTTACCAAAGGGGAATCTGCACCAAAAAAGGCGAAGACCGTTCCTTCGGCCGGAAAGGTTATGGCGACTGTCTTTTGGGATTCGCAAGGGATAATCTTCATCGACTATCTGAAAAGGGTAAAACTATTACAGGTGAATATTATTCATCGTTATTGGACCGTTTGAAAACCGAGCTGCAAGAAAAACGCCCGCGATTGGCCCACAAGAAAGTCCTTTTCCATCACGACAACGCACCAGCACACACCTCAGCAGTTGTGGTCGCAAATTTAATGGAAATAGGATTCCAACTCGTTTCACATCCCCCCTATTCTCCAGACTTGGCTTCCTCGGACTACTATTTGTTCCCCAATTTGAAGAAATGGCTGGCGGGACAAAGATTTTATTCAAACGAGGAGGTGATTGCAGACACTAATGGATATTTTGCAGACTTGGACAAATCCTATTATTCGGAAGGGATCAACAAACTAGAACACCGTTGGACGAAGTGTATAAGCCTAAAAGGAGACTATGTCGAAAAATAAAAAAGGTTTACCCCAAACACATAAGTAGTTTTTATTTTTGCACGGACTTTTCAAACCAGCCTCGTATATGGCGCACATGCTGACGTTGACAATAAAATGTTTTGAATTGTCAGTTCGAAGAAATTACGCCATCTTAAATTTTTTTGAATAGAAAACCCTGCATATTATTTTATTTTTGAGTCCTACTAAAAATTCTAGATATTATTTGTCTAACATAACATATGTCTAAATTAAACTATTTTGGAATTATTGTCATTTAAAATTTAAAATAAAAAAAGACAGAGTAACCGGTCAAGTGCAAGTTGAACCTGCACAATTAGTGTTCCTTACGTTGATTGCTTTTAATATAAAAAATTTTGTTACGGTGGTATAAAATGATCAGTGACCTCACAAAACACACCCCAAATGAGTTTTCAAAAAAGTTTGTTTCCAATCTTCACTAAAAACTGATGACCTTGAAATTTTGTTTTTTTTTTATATACCAGATAAATTATTAAAGGTAATGCACTCGTGATAATTTTCATTCAATCTACAACCCGTGGAGAATATTCCAGAATTTTTTCAAAATTTTTTGATCTGTACTAGGGTACAGCGATTTTTGGTGATTTTTTAAAAATAATACAAAGAAAAGTGTGCGCAAGTATTACATTATATATTTTTTACTCGTGTTTTCACAAGCTTTCATTTGATATCACATTCGATGACCTAGTAAAATTTTTTTTTTCACTTCCGATTTCACACCCCAAAACTAACCCCTTAAGTCAAAATTTAACTTTCAAAACTACATGGCTCTGATGAAGTCATCAATTCCTATATTAGTACCAAATTTCAACTTTCTATGTCAAATAGTTTCGGAGAAAATCGGGTGTGACAGACAGACGGACAGACAGACAGACAGACAGACACCGAAGTGATCTTATAAGTGTTCCGTATGGAAAACTAAAAATATTAAAAACACGCTACGTTTATTTTTAAGTTAACAATTGCTCAAAATGGCTACCGTTAAGAGCGAGGAAATGATTCAATCTATCATAAACAGCCTGAACAGAGTTTTGTAAAGAATCCGGGGTGATCTGTGCTACTTCATATTGAATTCCTGGTTTGTTGTAAATCTCCTACAATTACACGTCGACTTCGGTAAACTTTGGTTTTCAAATGATCTCATAAAAAATCGAGTGGTGTAAGGTTGGAACTCCTTGCAAGCCATTCTAAAGCACCCCTTCTGCCCATCAATAGATTAGAAAAAAATCGCATCCAAATATCTACGAACACTGATTTCCTAGTGAGGAGGTGCTTCGTAGCCAATTGTCACATGAATTTAATTTTGCTGAAACCAAAATCCTATGTAAAGAGAGAAATCTCGGCAGGAGAATCTTTAGGGAGATGGTGGAAATCCATCTTCAACCGAACTCGATCAATAAATAAAAAAACTGACATTGAAGATCTGAGTCTTATTTTCTCCAATTTATTATATTTTTATTAGGCAGTCAAATGAAAACTCTTACAATATATCTGACATATCTCTTTGATAATAATCCTACTGATTTTCACTAACTTCTCAACTTTAAAACGATCAAACAAAATGTCAACGTTATTCTATTTTCAAATATAAATTAACAACTTAACTAAGAGATAGCCCTTGCCCTTAGCAAAATGACAAGAAAACAACAAAAAAATCCTTTGTAAATTAAAATCACTTTTCAACCACACAATTTTCTGTACTATTCTAGCAAAATGAAGTAAAAATTTATTATAATTCCCAGAGATGAGTATGTCGAGTTTTCTTGTGTTTTTCCTGTTTTTCTGATGAATAAGTGTAATAAAGTGCCCCCACAAACAACAATTTTTGAACACACCACTTAGCAGTAAGTACGTTAATGTTACATATAAAATAAGGTTGTTCTTTACTTTTAATCTCAAAAATACTGTAATTGTAGCCTTGATGAAGAAAATGAAATATTTTCGAAAGCTTGGCGTAGCTAAAAAGGTGTCCAAAACTTTTTAGTTCTTTTCCAAAGACCGCTTACCCCAAGAACACAATACTGCTGTTTAACTAGTCGGTCAAGACTACCCTTCTCCTCTTATATAATATATATATATATATATATATATATATATATATATATATATATATATATATATATATATATATATATATATATATATTATATATATATATATATATATATATATATATATATATATATATATATATATATATATATATATATATATATATATATATATATATATATATATATATATATATATATATATATATATTTATATATATATATATATATATGTATATATATATATATATATATATATATATATATATATATATATATATATATATATATATATATTATTTAAACCAAATGGCAACCAAGCAAGAAAATGTCTCATAATGGTATTGAAATATACAAAATTTTTCTCATAGGCCATCATCCCTACAGAGTGTTTAGTAGCATGTTACATAAATAGGTAGGTAGTTCCTGTTTTGTACGTTTTTACTTTCCAGGTTAAAGGAAAGTAATATATTCGTAGATTACGAGAAACATTACCGTCGGCCTGTTGGCAATATAACTTTTGAACAAAATGAGATATTAATTTTAAACTTGGTACATATATAACACCTAATGAGGGGATGGAATCTATGGTTTTTAAGTAATTACTCTTCAGGCAAACGAGATGAATGAAAAGCTCCAGGTGAAGACAATATTGTAGTAGAGACAATTAAACAAGGAGGACAATAAATTATCAAATCTCTTAAAATGTTATTAAATAAATGTATTCTGGAAGGAATAACTCCATCGCAATGGAATAATGCAACTATCGTCATCATGCATAAAAAAGGAGATACTTCAGACCTTACAAACCATCGACCCATTAGCCTCCTGAGCTATGTATACAAGTTATTCACGAAAATACTTACCAAACGTCTAGCAAATAAATTCGAGTTTTTCCTTTCAAAAGAATAGGCAAACAACCATCTGCTTACAGTTAAAATCCTCATTGAAAAATATATAGAATACATGTTTAATAAGCCTCTTGTGCTCATATTTGTGGACTTGGAAAAGGCTTTTAATTCTGTAAATAAACAGAGACTTCTGGAAGCGCTTGCTGAGTCATTATCGATATTCCAATGTAATTAATTAGTTACATGAAAATGCCATTGCTCATATTAAAACACAAACCAACCAATCCACCAAAAAATTTCGAATCGAAAGAGGAGTGCGGCAGGGTGAAACGCTCTTTCCCAAGAATGAGACTTAACATTGACGGTGAAAAGTTAAATCACCTCTGTTTCGTCGACGACATTGTCTTAATGACAAAGTACAAGAAGCACAAACTATGCTGCACCGGCTTCAGGAAAGGTAGGTCTAAAAATCAAACTATCCATGACCGAGTTTATGACAAATGTTGCGACACTATAAAACAGAATAACGTAGAGGTAGAGCAAGTGCATCAATATAAATACCTGGGACATGAAATCAGCATAGGACGAGACAACCAAACACATGAAATTCAGCCGAGAATAGGTCTCTCCTGGGCTGCATTAGGCAAACTGGTCTAGGTATTCAACTCTTAACATTCCTATGTATTTAAAAAGAAAAGTATTTGACAGATAGATACTCCCCGTTCTTACGTATAGAGCCGATACTCTCTTAATGACGAAGAAAAACATCAATAAAATATGCGTCATGCAATGAACGATGGTGAGGTCAATGATAGGCGTTACTGTCACATCCCAAATCGGTGGACTGATGATTTGAAGAGAGTGGCTGGAAATTGGGTACAAGCGGCCTAAAACAGAAAAAAGTGGCAAGACTTGGGGGAGGCTTTCGTCCAGCAGTGGACACATAATGTGTGGATTGAGGATTGTGTGGGATTGCAGGGTGATTTGGATAGACTTAGTGTCTGGTGTCAGTTAAACGGTATGGTTTTAAATACTTCTAAATGCTTCTCTATGTCTTTCTCGAGATCGCGCAATCCATTGTTTTTTGATTACAGCATAAATAGGACTTCCCTCGTGTCCGTGGTTAATGTTAGGGATCTGGGGGTTAAGTTTGATTCGGCACCGAGTTTTATTCCTCAAATAACCGAGGTAACGTCTAGGTCTCTGAGGATGCTTGGGTTCATTAGGCGTTGCTCATCAGAATTTCCATCCATTACCTCTATAAAAATGCTGTACTGCTTGTTGGTTAGGCCTCTCTTGGAATATTGCTCATGTGTGTGGAACCCATCTTTTGCTTGCCATGCTAGGAGCTTGGAGCTTGTTCAGAGTAAATTTCTACGTCATATTAATTTCAAATTCTTTAACAATGATTCTTTTGTTATTCAAAACTGACACCTATATTAAACTTGAATACCCTGTCTAACCGCAGAGTTCAGCGCGATCTTGTAATGTTCCTTAAAATTTTAAATTCCATTGTAAATTGTCCAGAACTTTTATCTCAGATTAATTTGTATGCACCCTCTAGACATACTAGATCTACGTTGTCCTTCTTCAAACCCTATCATAAGACGACCTACGGAGCTAATACCTTTATGACAAGATCTATGGGCATTGTAAATAACTGCCCATCACTGGACTTGTTCTCCAGCTCCTTGTCCCTTTTTAAGAGGCAAATCGGGGTTCTTTTCTGAATTTCTTAGTTTTAGCCTTTAGTTTTAAGTAGGTTTAAGCAGTCTTAAGTGTCATTTATATATGTAAACTTTTATATTTTGTCTTTATGAGTTAATGAGCCTGTCCCGCAAATAAATAAATAAATAAATAACGGGTGAAAGGAAGGAGGCAATTAGAGGGGTCGCTTCGTACATATCGTGTTTATGTCCTTTTCAGGATTTTTGCGGTATAGGAATTAGGTTAGGTTTGAGGACACGCTGTCTGAAGACAATATCGAGCATTTTTGACCCAACATTGAAAATAGTGGTTGGTATTTTTCACTGAAAATCAACATTAGAGTGTGAAGCAAAGAGAAAAGCCAATAAGTCTGCTTATTTAACAGTTGTTGTTTGCCATGTCCCCCCAAATAAAATGCTAAGTGAGCAACTTACACTTAATCTACGCTATTTTTTAGGATTCTTTGCACCTTTTTAATATACTAAGTTAATGTAAGATACTTTCCATTCCTTCAAATAATCAGTTTATTTATACATATATTTAAGATATTCGTAGTTTTCTTAATCAGCAGATGTTTACCATATTTAATTAGTTCGACCATTTTACCATATTTAGTTAGTTGCCGTGCACGACCATTTTCCATTTTTATGATATTCTTTAAGATTTCTTTTAAGACGAAAAGAATCATTTTCTAAAATGAATAGTCTTGTTTGCAAATATATCTAGCAATACTTATTTTATAACAAAATTAGGTATATAATGTTACATTTACTTAAGAATTAAACTGCTTTATTTCTCTATTATCGACATTACAAAAAATCATAAAAATTGAAATTGTCACATCATTTCAGTAAAGCACAGCACGTCCACTCAGCTAAGCTGTTTCGGCCCATGGGACAAGAGTACGTGCGATCTCAACGGTTGGTAATTTTAATTCTACGAGAAAAAAAGAGTTTAATTTTTTAAGTTACTTAGATAATATAATTTTTTTTATATATTGTGCTCCAATTTGTAAAATTTAGGCTTATAATAATGATGGTGACAATCATAATAATGAATAATAAATAATAAGAAATAAAGAATATTATCTATCCGAATAACATTAATAAAAAATCGACTCAACTCACATACCAGGGTATTTTTTAAAGTTATTTACCAAGGCAAGCAAATAACGTCAAAAAAATTGCTTGATTGTTAAAATTCTGTCACTATTCTAAGTACGGTGACGATCTTTTGGTACGAGCTCGTTGCGTTTTTCTTCCAGAAAATCGGTAAAGTGATAAGTACCAAATTTGACTTCCTCAAGTACACAAAAAATTAATTTCCATAATATGAATAAAATGACACAACATATCGGCACCCACCCCTTTCGCCATGGTTCCCTTGAAACGACATCGCTCAAAAACTATAGATTTCATCCCTATTTTAGTTAATATACAGGGTGAGTCAACGATAGATTAAAGTTCATTATCTCATTTGTTTCGGGAAAAAATGTTAAAATAGTTTTAGGGAATGTTAAGGTGCACAGTTTAAAATTATTTTTGAGTATACAGGATACTTCAAAAAAATGTGGCCGTTGTTGCGGCATGTTTTTTTGTAAATAGAACATCCTATTTTATAATTTATTTTTAAATTCTGCGTAAATTTTTTTTATTAATAATCTTATATACCTAAACCTGGTAGTTTTTTCTAATATTTCAATTTTTTAAAAAAAAAATACTAGTTTTCAGTTTTGTAAAAAATTGCCAGTAGCGCCATTGTTTCTGAAGGTGAAATACTCATAATAGGTACGAGCGTTCTACAGAGATGAAAAAAAAGATAGATGTAAAGAAATTTGAGTTAGATGCTACAGGGTGTTCAAAATAATTTTATACATTTCGACTATTTTAAATTGAAAAATCTCAAACCTTTTAAGTGGCACACCCTGTATATTATTATTTTTTCTGATAGATTTTACAAAACCCTCCAACTTTTATTAGTATTTCATATACCTATTTCTAATAGTTTTCGATTTATTTTGAATTTTTCAATTTTTACCCTTGTTTTTAATACACTTACGCTATTGTGAAAACATAAACAAATAGTTAATAATAATTTTAATATAGTTTATCTTATCTAATGATCAATTATTATGACGTAATAAATGTTCAACAATATGCCCGTCTACTTGAACACACATGTTTAGTCGTTTTACTATATTTTCCTTACTTTCCTTAGCATGAAAAGGCATTATTGTACTTGACGCATCCCGTATCCTATTTTCCATATTAGATAGATAGATTTATATAAACACGTTCTTTAATGTAGCCCTACCGATCCATTTTTGTGGGTAACGATTATTTAAAAATTCCCGGACTTCCCGGTGGTAATGAGCAGGAGCTCCGTCTTGTTGAATTCACATTTGTTCCCTTTCAAAGTTATCAACTTCTTCAAGAAGCTGGGGTAATTCGTTTTGCAATAAATTTAGATATCTAGACCCGTTAAGCGGTTCGCGGAAAAAATATGGATCAATAATTCGAAAATTTAATATTCCACACCATACATTAAGCCACCAATGGTTTTGGTTTTGAATTTCCCCGACCCAACTGTTGAATAATAATGAATGTTGTGGCTGTTAACTGCTCCATTACTGCGAAAAGTAGCTTCATCAGAAAACATTATTTTGGATAAAAAATTTGGATAGGCCTCTATTGCTCCATTCCTGGTGGTACAAAAGTTTACTCGTCGTTCAAAATTACAGTCTTGAAGTTCTTGGTGTAGTTCCATATGAAAAGGATGATATTTGTATTTTCTCGTGATGCGATTAGCCGTAGATTGGGATGTGTCAGATATGTCGGCTAGTTGACGGCTGCTGACCTGGGGATTATCTTCAACATGAAGTAAAATCTCCATTTCTTTTTCCTCATTGGTAGCATTCTGGTTTACTACTTTCCGTTTCGTATATTCAACGCTACCACTACCATCAAACCGTTCCATTATGCACTAAAAAGATTTTCTAGATGGTATACGTCTATTAGGGTACTTCGCTCCGTAAAGCCTTGTTGCCAAAAAACAATTTTTTCCCGCCTCGCCCATTATATAAACCATATCAATTAATCCCCTTTTAAGAAAATCCATACTATTACTTTTATACGTCACTTACTACAACAAATTAAACTACTTTAATTGCTTAATAGACATGTCAAAATTTGACAATACCTGCATTTTTGTTTTGTCTTGGCAACTATGATATTATAGCGTAAGTATATTAAAAAGAAGGGTAAAAATTGAAAAATTTAAAATAAATCGAAAATTATTAGGTATATAACGTACTTAATAAAAGTTAAAGGGTCTTGTAAAATCTATCAGAAAAAATAATAATATACAGGGTGTGCCATTTAAAAAATTTGAGATTTTTCAGTTTAAACTAGTCGAAATGCATAAACTTATTTTGAACACCCTGTAGCATCTAACTCAAATTTCTTTACATATCGCACTCTTGCTTCAAAAGTGCCACAACTCAAAAAACTCTATTTTCTAGGAAATACAAAAAACGGTTTCCAGCTGCGTAGGTAAATTTTAGTTGATCTAGTAATGTCACCAAGCAGAACTAGGCGTATAATATATGATAGGTTGTGGTTCAAGTTTTTTTCTGATTTTTCAAGTTTTTAACTAAAAATCCCGTTTCTTTTGAGCTGTGACCCTTTCGTCGCATATCAAAGACTAATGAGTATGCCATCATTTTGAGTTGTGACACTTTTGCTGTTTGTTTTCTGGACATGTGACACATTTGATGACTCGACAGACAAATGGGTTTTCAGTTATGGCGTTTTATTAACAAAGATTAAGTAATCTATTTTTTTTTTTCATCTGTAGATACTAACGGACAGACAGACAGACAGACAGACAGACAGACAGACAGACAGAGAGACATATATCTTATTTGGGTGATTGGGTAAATAAATGAAGCTGCAAACAAGATTGAATAATATTATTCTTTTATTTTGACTGACTTCAAAATGGTAACTAAACAGTTTTCATAATAGGTAACTTCAAGAAAATGCTTTCCTTTGCAAATTTTCAACTCTAAACATAGTAAAACAAACAGTATAAATAGAAACATTAAGATTAATGACTAACATTAGGTGTAAATTAACCAGTTGTAGTTAAGGCTACTGAGCTTCCAGATTTGATCCTGAGTGTTCCATAAGTGGAAGATAAGCGCACAGCTAATTAGTAAACTGTTTTCACTAGATTCAACACGAGATCAATAACTAACCAAGGTTTTTAAAGTAATATTTTAATGTATAATAAATTTATCGATTGTACCAATATAATTAAACTTCTTGACACAAAAAGAGAAGTTACGTGCTTTCCTCTCTTGTCAGATTCAACAAATCCTGATTCAGTCTTCTTAGATAACGCTGTGCGGATAGGTCTGTTATTAATATCAAGCGTAGATATAAAGAACGTTTTACACACCCTGATACGCTTCTGATTCACATCAAAGCAATAAGCCATATTCATACTCCTCAAGTTCTGAGTACTCGAATACCTATACTTTGGTTTTACAGGCTCAGCATGTGCTACTATGAATTCTCTTTATCGTTGTAAAGAGGCGAGGTTCCAATAACCAGAAAAAATCTCAACCCGAGTCGTGTCGTTAATTTTTTTACTGCAGCCGAATCGGCATTTTTCTCCACAAGGTGTGGACCTATTTTCCTTGAAGAGAACGGCTTTTTTGTTTTTGATGCAGAAACGTAAGGTTTTCCAGAATTTCTTAGCAATTTGGCTTTTTTAGTACACCAATTTTCAGGATGTTGTACTTTCATTTTTCATTTCTTTCCTGCTGTTGCGCGTTCTGATGAATTGCTACTACTACTTTCACTCTTATTAGATATGGCATCACTTTCATTACTGGAAATAATACGCTCATTGCCTCTTCATCTGTTAGTCGCAAAGCAGTAGGATTAGTGGAATCATACGAGGCTTCATAATATAATGTGAAACATATTTTCTTCAG
This sequence comes from Pachyrhynchus sulphureomaculatus, assembly GCA_019049505.1. NCBI lineage: Eukaryota > Metazoa > Arthropoda > Insecta > Coleoptera > Curculionidae > Pachyrhynchus > Pachyrhynchus sulphureomaculatus. Next base: position 26,582,433 of record CM032453.1, on the reverse strand, counting down.
AAGTTCTTAATTCAGGAGATTGCTGAGTGAAAAACTGTGAACTTTCAGGCAATACTGGCACTTCAAATCCACCTTGCGAACAGCTGCTCACAACGTGTAGATCGGAAAAACTACTTAAAGCCAACTCACCAAGTTCAGATACCTTTCTTCATTGTTCCCTTGAATGTTATCGCATTGGTCCATATTTACTTCAGGCTAAGATAAGGTGGCGTCAAAGTTCAAATATTGGACAGATGAAGATGCATTTCCGTTATCACCTTGTTCACTATTGTAAGTTTCAGTATTTAACTTGGTTTCACAGCCACCAGACGAAAGATTGGACGACTGCTTCTCCTCATCGAGATTAGCTAAAGCGAGTTTAACAAAAACAGCACCGCGACTTTTATCCCACATTGTTACATTTCCTCGTTTGTAACACCAAAGAGACACATTTAGAGTTATAACCAATAATTGTAGCTAACTTGATCTTCAAAAATGTCACAATTCAAAATAGGAAACGGAAGATATTTACACATGAATCTTCTAGACTGCTACAATTCAAAATCATTTGGATATCACCACTTGAATCATCAAAAACGTCACAACTCGAAATAGCGCAATATTGAACCTCAAGTTCACTATGAAGGTTAGATCACAACTGAAGATGAGGCACTTCTTGAGAAGGCCCTTTTGACATATTGCAAACATGAAAAACGACACAACTGCTACCTGGCGGCTGGATTTTCAGTGCACTATCTGGCACTTTAGGTGGTAGATAAAGGTGTAAAAACCAAGCCGAATGGCAGCCATAACTCAAAAAAACCTAATTTTTGAGTTATGGCACTTTTGAAGCAAGAGTGCGATATATCTTTTTTTCATCTCTATAGAACGCTCGTACCAGTTATGAGTATTCTACCTTCAGAAACAATGGCGCTACTGGCAATTTTTTACAAAACTGAAAAACTACTAGGTTTAAGTATATAACATCTATAATATATATAAAATGCAACGTCTCTCTGTCTGTCTGTCTGTCCGTTAGTGCGCCTATCACTGAAGAACCATTTATCCGATTTACGTACTTTTTTTTTTAAAACATACATATGTTCTCTGGCCAGGTTATAGGCTATATTTTATTACGATAGGTAGCATAAGGAATGAGCAGTGACGTAAAATAGTGAATGATCTCGGAAATAAGTTTGCCGCTAGCGCGTGCCTTTGCAATACACAGCCTAAACCATTAAATATGGAACAATATTATGTAGCAAAGAATATCTGTAAGGTATAATCTATAATATATATAAAATGCAATGTATCTCTGTCTGTCTGTCTGTCCATTAGTGCGTTTATCACGCGCGGGAACCATTTATCTGATTTACCTGTCTTTTTTTAAATTCATACATATATTCTTTGGCCAGGTTATATAATAATAATAATAATAATCATAATCTATATCTATAATATACATAAAATGCAATGTTTGTCTGTCTGTCTGTCTGTCCGTTAATGCGCTTATCCCTCGAGAACCACTTATCCGATTTACGTGATTTTTTAAATTCATACATATGTTCTCTGACCAGGTTATAGGTATATATTTTATTACATCTATAATAACATATATATAAAATGCAACGTCTCTTTCTCTGTCTGTCTGTCCGTTAGTGCGCTTATCACTGGAGAACTACTTATCCGATTTTCGTATTTTTTTTTTTTAAAAGAGACATATGTTCTCCAGCCAGGTTATAGGCTATATTTTATTACGATAGGTAGCATAAGGAATGAGCAGTGACAATAATAGTAAATGAAGTCGGACAAAGTTTGCTGCTAGCGCGTTCTCTTGCAATACACAGTCCAAACCATTAAATATGGAACAATATTATGTAGCAGAGAATATCTATAATATATATAAAATGCAATGTCTCTCTGGCCGTCTGCCCTGTCTGTCCGTCCGTCCGTTAGTGTGCTTATCACTGGAGAACCACTTTTCCTATTTACGTGTTTTATTTTTAAACATACGTATGTTCTCTGGCCAGGTTATAGGATATATTTTATTAGGTCACATAAGGAATAAGCAGTGACGATAATAGTGAATTAAGTCGGAGAAAAGTTTGCCGCTAGCGCGTTCTCTTGCAATACACTCCCTAAAGCATTAAATATGGAATAATATCATGTAACAAAGAATACAATATATATAAAATGCAACGTCTCTCTGTCTGTCTGTATGTCCCTTAGTGCGCTTATCACTCGAGAACCACTTATCCGATTTACGTGTCTTTATAAATTTATACATATGTTCTATCTAATTCGATATAAACCTAGATAATGGGAGATAAGGTGAGATAATGGGAGATAAGGAGAAATAATGGGAGATAAGTCGAGATAAGCCTCGATAATGGGAGATAAGGTGAGATAATGGGAGATAAGTATAAATAATGGGAGATAAAGAGAGATAATCGGAGATAAGCAGAGATAAGTCTAGATAATGGAAGTTATGGTGAGATAATGGGAGATAAGGAGAAATAATGGGAGATAAGTCGAGATAAGCCTAGATAATGGGAAATAAGGTGAGATAATGGGAGATAAGGAGAAATAATGGGAGATAAGGAGAAATAATGGCAGATGAGCAGAGATAAGCCTAGATAATGGAAATTATGTAGAGATAATGGGAAAATAAGGAGAAATATTGGGAGATAAGGAGAAATAATGGGAGATATTTTATTACGTTGGGTAACAAAAGGAATAAGCAGTGACGATAGTAGTGAATCAAGTCCACGCGAGCGGAGCCGCGGGCTCGGCTAGTTAATAATAAAATAGTTATAAAATTTCACTCAGAATTTAAAAATAAATTAGAAAATAGGATGTTCCATTTAAAAAACGTATGTTATATCGGCCACACTTTTTTGAAGTACCCTGTATACTGAAAAATCGTTTTAAACTGTGCACCTTAACATTCCCTAAAACTATTGTTTTTAACACTTTTTCGTCATTCCCGAAACAAATGAGATCATGAACTTTACTCTATCGTTGACTCACCCTGTACAGCATGTTGGTAACGAATGTGTCAGTCTGTGATAGCCGTGCTTTTAAACGCAAACCTATTTACTGATTCATTAAACGCATCTTTTTAATATTCCTGTAAATAAATCTAAAATATCTAATACCAAAGCATAACAAAATAATAATTTCGGTCTACTTGCACGAATCAATTAATAACTACTGAGTCCGCAAATAAATTAATATTTCGAAAAAAAACCGCAGGAAATCATTAAGAATCCAAGAAAAAGTTTAATAATCTTATCTCAACCAATAAAAATGTTTGTTTTGCAGAAAACAACAGTATACGTTATAAATAAATTCTGCAGAAATGATCTGTTAGTAATTTCTAATGGTGACATCGCAAATTTTGATATAGATTAATTAGTTTTAATATTATAGAAAAATGATCAAATTAGGTGTCGAAGGGAATTAAAAACATGAGAGGTTTTATATTAGGAAAGAGTCTCATTTTATTTTTTATTAAGGTTATCTTAAAGTAAAAGTAAAATAATCCACAATGAATTATTTTCAGTTCATTTCCCTCTTTACTACAACGAATTCGTTACAAAATTTTGTCAAAGAACTTAGAACAGCAACAGTAATTTGACAACTAGACGATTTTTGTATGACGTCATTTTTGTCCCTAAGGATATACGAGGCTGGTTTGAAAAGTCCGTGCAAAAATAAAAACTACTTATGTGTTTGGGGTAAACCTTTTTTATTTTTCGACATAGTCTCCTTTTAGGCTTACACACGTCGTCCAACGATGTTCTAGTTTGATGATCCCTTCTGAATAATAGGATTTGTCCAAGTCTGCAAAATATCCATTAGTGTCTGCAATCACCTCCTCGTTTGAATAAAATCTTTGTCCCACCAGCCATTTCTTCAAATTGGGGAACAAATAGTAGTCCGAGGGAGCCAAGTCTGGAGAATAGAGGGGATGTGAAACGAGTTGGAATCCTATTTCCATTAATTTTGCGACCACAACTGCTGAGGTGTGTGCTGGTGCGTTGTCGTGATGGAAAAGGACTTTCTTGTGGACCAATCGCGGGCGTTTTTCTTGCAGCTCGGTTTTCAAACGGTCCAATAACGATGAATAATATTCACCTGTAATAGTTTTTTTACCCTTTTCCAGATAGTCGATGAGGATTATCCCTTGCGAATCCCAAAAGACAGTCGCCATAACCTTTCCGGCCGAAGGAACGGTCTTAGCCTTTTTTGGTGCAGATTCCCCCCTTGGTAACCCATTGTTTAGATTGTTGTTTGGTCTCAGGAGTATAGTAATGTATCCATGTTTCATCCACAGTGACGAAACGACGCTTAAAGTCCTCCGGATTCTTCTGGAACAGCTGCAAACCATCCTTGCAACACTTCACACGATTCCGTTTTTGGTCAAGCGTGAGCAATCGCGGCACCCATCTTGCGGATAGCTTTCTCATGTCCAAATTTTTATGCAAAAATATTATGTACCCGTTCAGTCGAGATGCCTACAGCACTAGCAATCTCACGCACCTTAACTCTTCTGTCATCCATCACCATATCATGGATTTGATCAATGATTTCTGGAGTCGTAACCTCCACAGGCCGTCCAGAACGCTCAGCGTCACTTGTGCCCATATGGCCAGTCCGAAAATTTTGAAACCACTTATAAACTGTTCTAATCGAAAGTGCAGAGTCACCATAATGTTTATCAGGCTTTTCTTTAGTCTCCTGAGGCGTTTTGCCTTTCATAAAGTAATATTTAATCACCACACGAAATTCTTTTTCGTCCATTTCTTGAAAATCACTCGACTTCCTTGATTCACACGAATGCCAAACACAAAGAAATAGACCAATATGGCTGAAACTTGGTGTGCGTTCATTCAAGAAATACTACTAACTAAACATGACCTCGAGTGAATCGCTTTGTCCGGACACGCGTCGCTCCAGTAGCGCTTTCAGGATTTCCCCGCAGCAAGTGTGTTATATCGATAAAAAAATAAGGATAAATCAAAATTTATGTTTTCGCAACTATTTGCTTCACAAACAAAGAAAATGACCACTTTCTTATTTTCTTTGTTTGTCGTTATTTCTCTCCCATTACCGCGGCAGAGCAGTTGTCTGTTTTTCAGTTATTTATGTGAAAAAGTTGCAAACTTAAAACGGCAGGAATGCGTGTCTGTGCATCAAGACGCACGCGACGCCTATTTTTAGGCTTCGAGGGCACTGAACACGGCGTACGACAGCGTCGGTCGACGTCGTTTCTGATAAAGTTGTTTAACATCTGTAAATGAGTATTTGCAAAAATCAGAGGCGGAGCAAATGTAGCGAACAGATATATATATATATATATATATATATATATATATATATATATATATATATATATATATATATATATATATATATATATATCTGGGGGAACGGTAGTGCTCTCGCCAAGTCGAGTAGAAAGCACAACCCTACCATCCTTTTCTCGAAGCCACTCACGGCACTTTCGACCCCCCTGTAACTTCGTTGTGGATAAAGCTAGAAGTCTTAATTTTCAGTGACCAAGAGGACATACTATACTAGCTGTATTCCTAAATTACCTACTATTTATACCTTATAGTTTACGAACTATGGGCAGTCGAAGTTCTTTAATTTTATCACTGACACACTCACCGATCATCAAAACTCTAAGGTACTTCTAGCAGACACCCAAAGTTCAAATTTTGAATTTAGTTAGTGTTTAGTCTATAAAGGAAGAAAAACTGAAACATCCCGAAATGTCAGTCCCGTTTTCTAAATGGTATAGTCACTTAAGCCCAAAAAAGAGAGTCAACCTCGAAATAAGAGATAATAAGCTGTAAGCTTGTATAAACCTTTATTTTGGCATTCTAAAAGTTGTCTCAAAAGTCTCATAAAATCTCGTGTCCGCGTCTTAAGATATTCAAGGCCAAAAGTCACAAAAATCGGTTTTTCGCAAATATCTTGCTTCCTATGGTTTCAATGATATTTGTATTTCTTATGAAAATTGTAGAGCATAAAATTCTATATAAATTTTGTTCTAAACATTTTTTTATACGCTTAACCGTTTTTGAGATAGAGCGCGGAGAGCGCGGAGAGCGCGGAGAGCGCGCAGCGCTCAGCCATACATAGCATAATGCAAGGTTAACCGTGAGTCCCGGTAAATAATACATCGTATAAAGTTAATTAATCACTAAAAAATCCATAATTATAAATAATTTGTATTATTTATTAATTAATATATTATATTTAATAATATTTTTCATTTATCAAATATATTCGTTTAATAATACTTACTTACTTCGTGTAATTAAAAAATTGTTAAGTGAAATACTTTAAGTATATTTTAATTATAAAAAAGTATGAAGATGATGCTTCCATGACAACAGGGCTAGAAGAGAATATAGTTATTAAAATAGGAGCAAAAGTCACGTTAAGACGACATATTGACGTGAGTCTTGGCTTAGTCAACGGTTCTATCGGTATAGTACAAGGAGTAAAGGTTGATCCTGAAAATACAAATAAAATAGAAAAAATACATATTACATTTAATAATGAACATCTTTACGACCTTGGTCCAGTCAAAACTAAATTTAAAATTATTAATAGAGCTTATGTTCATCGCGAACAGTTTCCGATATGTATAGCCTATGCTATTACCATACACAAAAGTCAGGGGCTAAGTCTAAACAGTGCACTGATGGACATTGTTATATACTTGACCCTTTGCGTAGTAATAAACGCACTCCACACTTGCATTCCTTCTTGATTTGTTTGCTCGCCCAACTAGTTTATATTGTATAAATTTTATATTTTTGCCGCATCATAGTCTCAGAATTATTATTTTTGTAAACTGTTTCAGAGTAATTGAGTTTCCAAGGAGCAGGGTTATGCTTTATGTCCTTCCCTTGATCCTCCAGGTAGTTTGATCCTCCAGGTAGTTACATTCTCACAATAATATAGACAAATTTAAACTTATTTATTGAACATTCAATACAATAAGTCATATATACCTTAACGTTTAGGAGAGCATTCATAAAGCTTAAAACCAACGTTTTAAATGCCCTAGTGGAGTTTAGGTTTCATAGGAACATTATGTGTGTTTAGATAAATGGACAGAATATATAATTTTCAAATGTGTTTAACAGTCGTAGAAAGAAATAATTTCTAATTACCAGAAAAACCTAGAATTTATCTAAAAGTTCTATACAGTATCTCAGTATAAGGTTTTCTTGTTAGAATTTCCATTATTTATTTAATTTTACTCTTCAAGTAATTTTCGCAGGAAACAATCGGAAATAAATATATAAATATATACGGATAGAAATGTTGAGAATGGACATCGTTACTGTTTCGTCCTAAAAAAATTTAAATAATCTACCAATCCCAGTGATTCAGATAATTTTATTCTACCGAGTATACTGTATGTAACAAGCACGTTCTCATAAGATTGCGAAGCTGCAAAAAAGTTCTAAAATTGTAGTAAACGATGGATTAGGTTGAAAGAGGTATTGTAGTTGATTTACTGTGTAAGTGCGACGTCAGGCTGTTAAAAGTACGATAATTGAAAAAGTGATAAATAATTTTATCAGCATAGCAGATGATCCCTACAATTTTTTTATGTTTAGAAATAGTATTTATATTCGATTTTACCGGAATATACAAAAAAACTTAAATTAAAAAAAAAAAACAATAAACGATTTTAAAAAAGTGATAAAAGATACAAAATAATATATTCTCTTAATTTATTTTTCAACAAGTGTGTTATTATTCTTACATATATATATATATATATATATATATATATATATATATATATATATATATACATATATATATATATATATATATATATATATATATATATATATATATATATATAGAGGGTGTTATGAAACTCACTTAATATATTTAAACTGGTATATCTGTGTAACAAAAGCAATTAGAGGATAATGTTGATAATAACACGTAAAACTACCTTAAGGAAGTCTGAAATATTTAATCCACGTACCCTGCCCGTCAGACTGAATTGAAAACTACTTACCGATACCTATTTTACTACTGCAATCAGTTAGTTGCATGCTTAAAAATAAATAACAAACGACTTATTTCTTCCTAACAATTACAAATCTCAGAGCAATAATGCATTAAAAACATTGGATATAATTAGAAATTAACTATGACAAACCCAGAATAAGAATATCACTGTTTTTGTTTAATTAAAGAAACACTTAGGGCATTTTTTGCATTACAAATTTGCAATATTTTACGAAAAACCAGTAATTTTTGAAGAATGTTTCAAGACTTAAACAAAGACTCTGAGATTTCATTGTTGGATTTATCGTCTCTATCCAACTCGTTTTTCGAACTTCCTCCTTCTCTACCTCTCTGTCGCATGCCACTGTTCATCCCAGCTATGTCAATGGCGCTGCATTATTATTTAAAATTACGTAGTCCAGTAACTCATAAAATTTTCAACTATATATTCAAAATTTAGTAATTGTCCAACTTCTGTCCATAGCAACCACTTTTGGTTTTGATAATGGGAAGTTTCATTACCGAATCTAAATAACCAATCATAGGAAAATTAGGTAATTAATAAAAAATTATAAGGTTCAAAAAAGGAAATATATACAGTCGACACTCTATATATATATATATATATATATATATATATATATATATATATATATATATATATATATATATATATATATTTATATATATATATATATATATATATATATATATATATATATATATATAGAGACTGTTTATAGTGATACTCTATACAGTGAAAAACTCTTTATAGTGCAATTTTTTCAAGAATATTTTAATGAAATTTCATGTAAAAAGCCCTGCATATAGTGAATCTGTAAAATAGTAACACTTTATATAATAAAATTTTTACCGGAATTTTATGTATAAATTTTTATGCATTTATTGAGATCTTGGCCATTTCGGGTTTCCCATTTTTATCCAACATTAGCAGAATTCCATTTTTATGACGCATTCTTTTGATAAGGTTCTTAACGTGTTTATAACGCCTAATGGTTGGCAAAAAATCAGGTAGATTTCTGTGAAAAACCCGAGGAATAACCCATTTTATAGAAACCCGGGGAAAAACCCATTTTATAGTCGAGGCCTAGTAATTCGCAAATTCAGGTTCAGTTTCTTTTTGTTTAAGAATCAAGTAAGATGTCCAAGCGAGTGTGTTTAAGTTTAGCTGAGAAAATTAAAGTTTTGGAGGAAGTTGATAAAGGCTGCAAAAAAATTGATGTTGCTGCAAAATTTGGTGTTTCTCCAAGTTGCGTCTCTCTGATAATAAAAAGTCGCGACAGTATCATCAAGAAACCTAGTGTTCCAAGCAGTCGAAAACGAGTACGGGTGAGTACTTACGAGGATGTAAATGAAACAGTTTTACGTTGGTTTCAAGTGGCCCGTACGCATCAAAACGTACCAATATCAGGAAATTTAATAAAGCAAAAGGCTCTACAATTTGCTAAAGAATTTAACTGCGTTAATCTTCAAGCTAGTGAAGGGTGGTTGAGTGCCTGGAAGACTCGCAATTCAATTGTTTTCAAGACGGTGTCTGGCGAGAGTGCGAGCGTTAGTCAGGAGGACTGTGACATTTGGACTGAAACTGTTTTAAAAAGTGTATTGAAAAAGTACGAGCCAAAAAACGTTTTCAATTGTGATGAAACCCGTTTGTTTTTTGAATGTTTACCAAATAAAACTTTTGCTTTTAAAACTGATAAATGTTTTGGTGTTAAAACAAGTAAAGAAAGGGTGACATTTATGGTTCGAGCAAACATGGATGGCACAGAAAAACTGAAATTACTGCTCCTAGGTAAAAGCAAAAATCCCCGTTGTTTAAAAGAAGTTAAATCTCTGGAGTTAGATTACGCCAATAATAAAAAGGCATGGATGACTTCTGAGATTTTCGAAAGATGGATCAAAGAACTGGACACGAAAATGAAAAGCCAAAAGCCAAAGATTGTGATGTTTATAGACAATTGTCCTGCACATCCAGTTACTGTAAGTAAAAAATTAAGGAATATTGAATTGATCTTTTTTCCCACCAAACATGACCTCCAAATTGCAACCTATGGACCAGGGTATTATAAAAACATAAAACATCATTGCCGAAACAGAATTGTTCACAAAATTGTTAATGCGATTGATAACAACCTTCCAGTCCAAAAATTGATTACCCTTAAAGAGTGTATAACCGAAGTCGCTAAAGTATGAAGTGAAAATGTTTCTCAGAAAACTATCAAAAACTGCTTTTCTAAAGCAGGTTTTACTGAAAAAATTGACGAATGGGAAGAAGAAGACGAAATGGATCTCGCTACCTTAAAAAGGCAATGGGGTATTCTACAAAAAATTGCTACCGTCGACACAGATTTTTTACTTAAAGATTTCTTAGAAATCGACAATGATGTTGGCACGACAGATCTCCCAACTGACCAAGACATAATTGACGATATAAAAAGTATAGAAGATCATGAAGAAGAAACTGAAACCGGGGAATGTCCTGCTAAATTTAGTGAAAATGAAATAAGAAAGTCATTTGACATTGTGCGAACTACTCTCAGGGGCCAGGAAAGTGTACCTGATCAAATCTTTATGCATTTGAATAAATGCGAGAATTTTGTCGAGCAACAATTATTTTTCAAAAGTAATGTTCAAAAATGACTGATTATTTTTCCTAGTACGTATGTACGTAGTATGTACATATGTATTAACAGATTTTGTATTATTCTTTTTATTTCGTATGTAGTACATACATACATAAAGTCCGTACGTTATATCTTTATACGTGCGTCATAGTTTTCAGGCAATATCCCAGACGACTATTATATTTTTTCTCTTTTTACCAATACCTACGATTTATTAGTGAAAAGAGACAAATAATATAATAGTCGTCTGTTATTTGGCCTGAAAACTATGATGCACGGGGAAAGATATAACGTACGGACTTTATGTATGTATTTAGCCCTGTACATGCGATATACTATTTGAACTTTTAAATGTTTAATAAAATCTTTTCTAATAATTCAATTTTGCAATTTTTTTTGTTGCTTGTACCTTATAAAATACAAGTAAATGATTACCAATATAAAATACATACATAGCAATATATACGGATTTTTTCTTTATATAGTGAAAAACTTTCTATAGTGAAATTTCGGTCAACATTTTGGTCTTTCACTATATAGAGTGTCGACTGTATATATTCCCTTTTTTGAACCTTCTTATTTTTTATTAATTACCTAATTTTCCTATTATTCGGTATTTAGATTCGGTAATGAAACTTCCCATTATCAAAACCAAAAGTGGCTGCTATGGACAGAAGTTGGACAATAACTAAATTTTGAATATATATATATATATATATATATATATATATATATATATATATATATATATATATATATATATGGATGGACATATATAGGCCGCACAAGATTTGGCACTACAAATCTGCTAAAAGGGAAGATATCATGGAATACTTTCGAACTTTCCCTTGGATGGACGTTTGTTTTCGATCCGATAACCCATCTGACTGCGCCAGGGAGGTCTCCGATGTTATTTTGGCTGGTATGGAAGCTTACATCCCTTTTTCGAAGAAATGCTCCTCCAACGGCAAGCCTTGGTTCGACCGAAAATGCAAAGAAGCTGTTGCTTCTTTGCATTTTCTTGCCTACCAACAATGGCGTGAAAATCCTAACACAGTAAATCGAAACATCTTTGTTCATGCCAGGAACAGATGCAGGGAATTATCGACGAAACCAAGGAGGCACACAATCAACGAATTAGAAACAAACTTCTCGCTTGTCCCAACAATTCCAGGTCCTTTTGGGCAGTCGCTAAGGCAGCTAGTCAAAATTTTACCAAATCCACCATACCACCACTCACACGGCCAGATAATTCCATTGCAACCACACCTGTTGAGAGAGCGAACTTGTTGGCTGAACTCTTTGATTCACATTCTAATGTTGATTTTCAGTGAAAAACACCACCTACTATTTCCATATTGCAGTCAAGGATGCCCGATGTTGTCTTCAGACAGCGCATCATAATGCGTATTTTAATGAAGTTAAACACCAAGAAGGCTTCTGGCGCTGACGGAATACCTGCCATAGTTCTCAAAAACTGTGCAAGGGAATTAACACCAGTTTTCTGTAGACTTTTTAACCTATCCTACAGAAA
>CM032453.1:26480217-26562717 GCA_019049505.1 Pachyrhynchus sulphureomaculatus | reverse complement strand
GGACAACGATATGTGGTATATGGAACATACAAGGTCTCTCCAGGAAAGTAAATGAAGTTGTAAATGAATTAGAAAATCTTCGAGTCGAAATTGCAGTACTGACGGAAACAAAGAAGGAAAAGGCTCCGAAAGTTGGGGGCATTACGATCACTTTTATAGTGGAGTGCCCAAAGAAGATAGAGCAAAACAAGTCGTATCCATACTAATACACAGAAAACTGAGGAAATTCATAACCACCTGGGAACCGCTTAGTGAAAGAATCATAAAGATGAATCTCAAAATACTAGGTAATAACACAACCTTACTGGGGGTATACGCTGTCAACGACGACGATCTGGCTAATAACAAGGATTCATTTTTTGAACAACTAAATGAGGAAATACGAAAAATTGGAACATCAAGAAAGATATTACTTTTGGGTGATCTAAATGGAAGAATAGGAAGGAAAAAACACGATAAAGTAGGAAAATATGGCGAAGAAGTTACTAACGACAACGGAAGAAGAATTATAGAGATATGTGAACAAAACAACCTTACAATATTAAACGGACCCTACCAGCATAGGGATATTCATAAATATACGTGGAGACAAACAACAAGAGATTTAAAAAGTATTATCGATTATATGATAATACGTCAGAGATCTAAATTAAACTTCCTAGATGTAAGAGTCCAAAGAGGGGCTTCATGTGGCAGCGACCACTACCTCGTGAAAGGAAAGATAATCTCACGAACAACACGGGAAAGCAAACTGGAAGATACAAGTACACACCACACAACAAGTGAAACAACAATAAGATATAATACAGACAGCTTACAAAATGAAAGTATCAGAAATCTATACAAGAGTAGACTGGACCAAAAGATACAACGAACGGGATTTGTTAATATAGAAGAAGAATATAAGTATATAAAGGAATGCCTATACGCAGCCGCACTGGAAGCATTAGGGTACCAAGAGAAAAGGGGGAAAACAGCAAAAACCATATTGGTGGGATGAAGAAATTAAATACGAAATTAAAGAAAAACGGAAAAGCTATCACAAATACTTAAGTTCAAAGAGCACAAACGACAAAGTACAAAGAATCCCAAGCTAGAGTACGCAAAATGATTAGTGACAAAAAGAACAACCAATGGGAAAAGACATGCTCAAGACTCAACACTTACATAGGAGGAAGAAAAAGCACAGAAAGCTGGAGACTTCTTAAAAATATGAGAACAGAACGGAAAAGGGAAATCTTCTCACCAATAACACCAGAAAAATGGAACCAATATTTTACAAATATGCTAACAGAAGATAGACCAGAGTTCAAAAGTACCCAACATGGAAACCCAAATATAGTTATACGAGGATCCCCAATAAGGATAACAACACCAGAAGTTAAAGAAGTATGTAAAACACTAAAAAATGGTAGAGCTCCAGGACCAGGAAACATCCCAGGAGAGATAGTAAAATACGGAACTGAAAAGCTATTTAGCGCTTTGAGGAACTTATTCCAAAGATGCATTAACACATCAGAAGTACCTGAGGAATGGAAAATATCATACATATCAACAATTCATAAGAAAGGAGACAAAAATAATTGCGATAACTATAGGGGAATAACGGTTACAGGATCTATTAGCAGAATATACGGAAAAATACTTAAAAATAGAATAGAAACGGAATACGCGGACGTAGAAGCTGAAGAACAGGCAGGCTTTAGAGCAGGAAGATCCACAATAGACCATCTCTTCTCACTGACTCAAATCCTAGAAAAGAAAACCGCATTTGATCAGGAAGTCCATGTCTTGTTTGTTGATTTAAAAAAGGCCTACGACAGCGTGCCCCTAATGAGATTGTGGGAAACACTACAACAGAGTAATGTAAGCACTGAAATAATTAAAGCCGCAAAATCCTTATACCAAGATGCAAGAAGTAGTATGAAAACCAAATATGGTATAACAACAGGGTTCCCGGTCACAAAGGGTCTCAAACAGGGCTGCTGTATATACCCAACGCTATTTAAAATCTATTTGGGAGAGTGCACTGAAGAACTGGAAAAGGAAAATGCAGCAGTATGGGATTACCACTGGATGACGATACTACATTGTACACGCTATCATTCGCAGATGACCAGGTAGTAGTCGCTCAGGACATCGATGATATGGAATACATGACACGAAATCTTATGGAGGAATATGAAAAATGGGGCCTAGAAGTCAATATTAAAAAGACCGAGTACATGTGCGTCGGAGGACAACAGCAGGACTTGAAACTGGCCACAGGACACACCATCAAACACTGTGCCAGTTATAAGTATTTGGGAATGAGAATATCTACGGACGGAACACTGGAAGAAGCAATATTCGAGAGGAATATCCAAGGAAGAAAAGCAATTGCAATGCTTAATAGTATACTATGGGACAAAAACATAACCATTGAAAATAAGAAGAGAATTTACAACTCAATAGTGAAAAATATAATAACTTACAGCTCCCAGGTGTGGCCATTAAAGGAAAGAACAGAAAAAATACTAAAAGCTACAGAAATGGATTTCTGGAGACGAGCAGCCAGAAAATCCAGAAAAGACCGCATACCAAATGACACGATAAGGCGAGCTTTAGAAATAAAGCACGATATAATGGACGAAATCACAACCCAACAGTTGGTATGGTACGGACATGTACAGAGAATGTCACAAGAACGGTTACCTAAAAAGATTTTAAATTGGAACTCTCATGGAAGAAGAAAGCGAGGAAGACCACGCCAAAGCTGGAGAGCAGGAATCAACAAGGAAGTACTAGAGAGAGATCTGGAGGAGGAGGGATGGAGAAACCGGGCATCGGAAGACGGAAGACGTTATAAAACCGATTGATATATATATATATATATATATATATATATATATATATATATATATATATATATATATGTCTCCATACCATATAATCCGAAATATAGCAGGGGACTCAATAAGGTATTTAATAAGTTAGGCCACGCCTTAGAATATAAGTCATCAGACAATTCGAGGAATATCTTAGGAAATCCCAAAGGCAAGATTCCTAATTGTGAGAAAAGTGGAATTTATGAAATTAGTTGTAATGATTGCCACAAAAAGTATGTTGAACAAACTAAAAAGTCAATTAAAACACGATTTAAAGAACATTTAGCACATTTAAAATACAGTAGAACACAAAAGTCTAGCATTGCCGAACATACCCTTGAAGCTGATCATATTGTAACATTAGATAATCTAAGATTAATTAGAAATATATCTGATAGGGGATTGTTGAACGCACACGAAAATATGGAAATTAAAAAATGTAAAAGTAGTTTGAATAAAGTCAGAGGACCTATTCCTTATAGTCCCCTCTAATAATAACCTGACCGAAACTGATGGCCTCGCCTACGTCATTAGTTCCTCCTGAGTAATTCAGGTGTTAGGCTAAGTATAAATAGGGTAGATTTGTAGTTTAGCTTTAGTCAATCATCGCTCCTGATGAAGCTAACATGGTTAGCGAAACACACGTTAAACGCAAAAATGTATTTGGAGTAGTGGTGATATATAATGACTAGTGCCATTGTGCTAATGATTCCACATTTCCAATATAGCCTCCTTATATGTTTAACCACAAATAATTATCTCTAAAATTTGTTCATTATCTCAACAATAAATCTGAGAAAAATTCTCGTGATGATATAAAAAGTACATAAAATTTATCGGTCATCACGTCAAGTATTAAAAAATTACCAAATTTGAAGACTACATTTCATTTTGTTCGAAAGTTATCGTGTCATCGAATCGATAGACAAACAGACAGATAAATTGACAGACCCTCGGAATTTGGGGAGTATGCTTTTTGTGATTTAGAAACCTGGAAATGTGAAAAAAACTAGAAATATCGTTAGTTAATTGTTTTATGAATACGATACTTTCAGCAACAGAAGTAAAAATCTAAGATCAGCATAGTTAAAGATGTAGAGTTGCTTCAAATTAAAACCACTACCATGATTGAAAACTAAGACACAGATAATCATAAAATTAGTAGAGGGAAGTGATTGATCTAGTCAAAAACTTTAGCCGAAAAGAATCAACCTAGTGAACTTGTTTAGTTTTACTAAGCCTACGGTATTAGCTGAGGCTTTATGTCAACTTTGTCAGGTGATTATGTGTCGGCTCCGCATATTTCTTGTCAGGTGAGTCAGGCTTTAATCTTTGTAAGGTCTAAGAACAAGCATTCTTGTCGATTTAATTTAGGTATGATGATACGTTTCTACAAAATCTCTTGATTTATCCGGTAACAATGACAATTCACTTCCAACCTTACTAAAATGAATTAATAAAGAGGATTGAGTCATGTAATAAACTCTTAGGTACGATATCCTCAGTATAAGAGTAAAAATTGCACTTAACTAGATTTATTAACATATTTCAAATAAATTTTTTAAAAAAAACCTCTTATTTTTGTGTAGTGTAACAATGGCTTTTTGTATTTTGCCTAGTATATGGCGCACGCGATGGCGAGCGACGAAAAATTCGTCGTCGCGATTCACGATTGCATCGGTGCATCTCGCAGACCGCCACGGTTCAATCGAATATTGGAGAGGACTGGGCCGTAGTAAGGCCCTCATGATATAAAACATTAATATTAAAGAGGAATATTCTGTTTTTCCTCATTCTAAAAATTGCTTATTTTAAAAACAAAATAAATCCAACCGCGTTAGCTGATTAACTAAAAAGAATCAAATAAGTATCCGTTGTCTAGGTCGCTATAATGTTAGCGGACTAGTTACGGGGTTCCCTACGTAGAGACATGTTCTGTCATTTTAATTCGAAGAATCGTGAAAAAATTGTCACGATAATATATTTTACCAACAAATCCACCATACCACCACTCACACGGCCAGATAATTCCATTGCAACCACACCTGTTGAGAGAGCGAACTTGTTGGCTGAACTCATTGCTTCACATTCTACTGTCGATTTCCAAGGAAAAACACCACCTACTATTCCCATATTGCAGTCAAAGATGCCCGATGTTGTCTTCAGACAGCGCATCATAAAGCGTATTTTAATGAAGCTAGACACCAAAAAGGCTTCTGGCGCTGACGGAATACCTGCCATAGTTCTCAAAAACTGTGCAAGGGAACTAACACCAGTTATCTGTAGACTTTTTAACCTATCCTACAGAAAGGAAATATATCCGTCCTACTGGAAATGTGCCACGGTTCAGCCGATACCTAAAAAAGGCAAGAAGACCTTGACAAATAACTACCGACCAGTCGCACTGCTTTCAATAATATCGAAAGTCATGGAAAAGGTTATCAATGAGCATCTCCTAAAATATCTTGAACGATTTAATATTATTAGCGATCACCAATATGGTTTTCGTAAACATAGATCAACAGGAGAACTTCTGACTTATGTAACACATGTTTGGAACAACGCAATTGAACACTTTGGAGAATCTCGAGCGGTTGCTCTTGACATATCCAAGGCAGTCGATCGTGTTTGGCACGATGGACTGTTGGCTAAGTTACGCTCTTATGGTATATCTGAAAGGTTCTGTTTGTGGCTCTCATGTTTCCTCAGAGAGCGTTCTTTACAAGTGGCGGTCGACGGATTTCTTTCTAACACCTTCACTATCTACGCCGGTGTGCCCCAGGGCTCCATACTGTCTCCTACTCTCTTTCTCATTTACATTAACGATCTGCTGGAAAAGACCAAGAATAAAATCTACAGCTTTGCAGATGACAGTACGCGTATCTCTTCATTCACCTTGCACGCTCGGACATCGGCGGCTCAGGCGAATATCCACAGACAGCAGGAGGTCGTTCAACTTAACAAAGACCTGGATAAAATTCTATCTTGGGGTGACAGTAAGCAAGTAGAATTTAACGCTACAAAAACCCAGGCGGCAGTTTTTTCTAAAAAAGTTAACGTTGCTGAACCCGACATAGTTATGTCGGGGCACTCCATTCCCCTAGCATCGTCGCTCAATTTGTTGGGCGTTAGTTTGGGAGCAAATATGTCCTGGCATGAACATGTTGCAGGCATAGCAAGGAGAGCTTCTCAAAAGTTGGGAATATTATTTCGAACCAGAAAGCTTTACACCCCACAACAACTATTAATTCTTTACAAAGCTCAAATTCGACCAACTATGGAATACTGCCCCCACGTTTGAGGCTCCGCTCCCAAACATACACTGCATTTTTTTTGGATTCTGTTCAGAGAAGAGCTGTCCGTCTGATTGGAGACCCGGAACTGACCGGCGGCCTTGATTTGCTAGAACATCGAAGAATGGTTGGCGACTTGAGTCTGTTCTACAAGGATTTTCATGGAAAGTGTTCGAAGGATGTAGCCCGCTTAATTCCTCCCAAAGCGGTGCATGTTAGAAATACACGTCGCGCTGGTGCTTCACATCCGTATGAGGTTCAGCTTGTTACTCCGCGTATAACGCCTTTCAAGCAGTCTTTTATATGGAGAACATCATCCCTTTGGAAAAATTTGCCCAGCGCTGTGGTTTCCACCGAGTACAATTTTCAGCGACTCAAGACCAACGTGAATCGCTTTTTCCGCACACATGCCGCTCCTGGAGCGCTTTAGGGACTTCCCTGCAGCACGTGTGCTAGACCCATAAAAAAAAAACAAAATGTCGCTAAAAATGCTAGAATTTATATTTATTATTCTCAAACAATCTTACAATGGAATTTATCTAGACGAGAACATATGATGTTGCAATCGAATAAATATACTGCTGCAGCCACTGCAACTTAACAATAAAGAAAGAAGGTTCTCCTACTTCCTATCCTAACCACAAAAATATCGTAGATACCGAGTTGCGGTCCACCCAATGGTCTTTAGAAGGTTGAAAATATTTTGATCTGCTTTTCACCCGAGTTACAGTAATCGACAAATCGGTAGGTAGGTAGGGTTAAATTATCAAATATTATTAATTCTTAAATATTTTTACATTAAATTAGGGTTAGTTCAGGTTAGGGTTTCCAGACTGAAACATGCGCGAAAATCAACGTTATACAAACCAGTGCACCAAAGTGTTCAACTAATAGGTACAATTCAATATTTTTAAAAAATAATATAATTCAATATGTGCATGCTGTAACGTTTGTCAAATGAATGTCTTACAAATATAGTAATTACTAAAATATGTCTTTTGCTTTAATTTTCACAAATAACTTGCATACTTATAGCTCTGTACCTGCCTGTGACGGACCGCAACTTGGCCGTCAATTTTAGGTTCGAAAAAGGTCTGTACCGCAACTCGGAACTTTTTATTGCCTTTCACCGACCCTCACCGCAACTCGGTATCAACCAAAAATATACGGCCGTTTTATTGCCCGTATTCGCCTGATTTATCACCTAACGACTTCTTTTTGTTTCCGAATGTCAAAAAAAATGCATGGACGGCGATTTTCATCACCTTATGAAGCTGTTGAATCCTTGCAAAACCATGTGTTTGAGGTACCAGCTTCAGAGTAGAAAGAATGTTTCGAGAATTGGTTCGAGCTCATGCAAAAGTGTATAAATCTTAAAGGCAAATATTTTGAGAAACAATAAAACGATTTGCACCAAAACATCGTTTTCTTTTATTGTTTTCATAAAAACTTAAAAGGTAGTCCTCGTATGAGTAAAACACCAGGTAAACTTGCTTTTGATATGGCACACATAGAAACAAATTTATCAAATAAAAATTAACACGGCGTGAATGTTATTCAAGAAACTTCGGAGATATATTATTTTTCAAAAAATGTGAAAATTTACCAGTCTTTCTATTAGTAAAATTGACTAGTAAGTTCATAAACAACACTACTTGCACTAAAAACACTAAATTTATAATAGGAAAACTACATCATAATATATTCAAACGTGTAATAACATTTTTCATTTCTTACTACCTAATTATTTATGCTGTGTATTTTCAAGGAACAACAATATGTCTTTGATACACTTTTTTGCTACATCGCTTGAGGCAAGACGTAAAAAATTTCTACAACAGACGCAAAAAACAATAGATTTGAACAGACAGTTTTGAATATATTTTAACTTTATGATAGTAATATGTATCTGACTGTCGAAGTCTATCTTTTATAGTTCTAATGACCGTCAATTGTCAGCTAGAATGAGGATAGACCAAGAATGCGACCCGAAATTTTCACCTGTCGATTAACCATCTGCCTAGTTGTTCATTTTATCGAACGAGTCGAATAAATGCCTTTAAAGTTGATTTTGCTGCCTCCGTGCCCTGGAATGCCGAGATAAGGCCCAAAATGCTACATCTAAAAATTGACTGTCATTTAACCACTTGAATCAAGTACCATAACATTCGTTGACAGTAAAAAGGGCGAGGGCCTCAAAGAGCAGACGCCGCCGAGATCGGATCCAGTTTTAGGTCCCAAAAAACGTCGATTCAAAAATGGATCCATATAAAATCAATAAATTTAGTTTGTTCTTGATAAAATAAGAGGAAACCTGCAAAGGGCAGACGCCGCCAATACCGGAGAATGAAGCTGGACCCGTTTTTTCCAGCTAAAAACGAACGTTCTATTTATTAAAACTCGAAAAATGACCGAAAACAGCTTCTTCCTCCGGTATTGACGGAGTCTGCCTTTTAAAGGTTTCCTCTCATTTTATTACGAAGAAGCTAAATTTATTGATTTTATATGGCCCTGAAGCTGGATCCGGTCTCGGCAGCGTGAGACCTTCGGGGTGCTCGACTTTTTTAGTACCAACAAATGTTACGGTATTTGATTCAAGTGGTTAAACGACAGTCCATTTTTGGATGTAACATTTTGGGCCTTATCTGGGCGTTCCAAGGCATGGGGGCCGCAAAATCAACGTTAAAGACTTTTATTCGACTCGCCTGATAGAATAAAGAACTGGGCAGACGGTTAGTCGAACAGGTCAAAATTTCGGGTCATCCTCTTGATCTATAGTAGAACTTTATTCAACTAAGTCGTCCAGTACTACTTCAACCGAACGTCAAGAAAATTTGCGTCAAGATTGTGTCGAAACCCTCAAAAAATTGTACTGGAAATAGCATTCCATGAACTGGAAAATCTCAAAGGAAAGCGAAGAATTCTTACAAAGAGTATTCACAGAAAAATCGTGGATCTGCGAAACGCAGAGCAGAAAATGGAAAGATCAGCTGAGACTTAAAAAAATCACAAGAAATTAACAATTAAAATCATATTGAACGATTTTTTCTATCATGAAATAGTGTGCCACAAATTCATATCAGCTTTCTACGTGGAGGTTTTGAAACATATGAGCGATCTTGTGCATCGCGTTCAACCAAGATTATTGGAGAAAGGGAGGTCCCATTGCAGTCGGCATTAAATACGCTCCTTACACATCTGATTTAGCCTCCTGAATTTTTTGCTTGTTCACCACCTACAACGCGGACGGCATTTGAAATTTGTGAAGATGATTAAAAAAGGTATGGCATCGCTACTCAAAACCTTAATAGAAGAAACCTTCCAAAGCTGTTCCCAAAAATGGAGATTGAGTTGAAACAAATGTATCTTGTGTAATGCGGGGTAGGCTTTCATTAAGAAAAAAGTATTTGTTTTTAATCAAATACGAGTATATACAAAATCTACTTGCTTTTTTTAAATAATACTATCATTTAAAGGGTCACATCTACCTAGCAGGCAAGAAGAATAGGCTCTGTTTGGGAATTTTTTTACACCCTACTATACATGCATATTAAAATGTACAAAATAATTTTTTATTTTATGATATTGGACAAAATGGTGGCGCACTAACACGCAGAATAGAGGCATCTGTTTTTGGAGGTGTTTCGCGGCCGGCAGGAGAACAATTTTAATTCTCCATCTAGAGCAGAGGTTCCCAAACTTTTTTTTCTCGTAGATCACTTTCAAAATTTTACTGGTTTCGGTGGACCCCCTGCTGCTACATTTCTACCATATTCCCAAAACTCGTCAAAAAATGTGAAGATTAGATCTAACGATGGAAATTTGCGTCGTGGCTGAGTTCCAACCCTAAATTCGGAGTGGTAAAAATAAAAAGAAAAATAATATATTTTCTTGTGTTCTATTTATTAAAATAATATGATTACAGACTTAATAGAATTAAAATTAAACAATAATAACGTACTGTAACTTCAACAATTCAAATCAACAATTAAAAAAAAATAGTCATAATTTTAATGGGAGGGATGTACTTGATGGATTGACAGCAAATTATCAATATTTGGCTTCAGTTTTGTAAGGAATAACCGCAAATCTCCCCGTTCTATGATGTTCAATCCGCTCCTTTTTTTTGTTAGTAGGTTTGTAACGACACTAAAACTTTTTTCGACAAGATATGACGAGGGAAACGCTATCAAAAGTTTTCTCGCAATTTCCCACAGCCCAGGATATTTTTCGGGTATTTCTGCTTGCAGCCAAAATGTTTGATAGCGTTTTTTAAATTTCACCTTCAGCTCCTTATTGGTGCTAAGCTCGAGTAGCTCCTCTTGTAATACCACATTCGCCACTTCCGTTTCATCAAATGGATTTATGTTCCATCGTGGTATTTCCATCGTCAGAATATCTTCAAATCTATTTTTGAAGTCATCATGCAGGGCATTTAAATGTTGAACGTATGTCTGAATATCCTCATCAAGACATTCTGCCTGTGACAAGTTTGGAAACTGGGAGAATTCGCGCCGACTAATATTTTGCTTCATAAATTTCAATTTTCCAAGAAAAGCCGAAATTACACCCTTTGTTTTTATTAAATTTAGGCTGTCCCCTTGTAACTGCAAGTTAATGCCATTAAATTTTTTGAACAAATCTGTCAAATACACGATGTCTGCTTTCAATTTGATCAGGTTTTCTTTTAAATCTGGATCTTTACTTCCCAGAAACTCTAAAACTGATTCAAAAAGTGAGTAAAATCTTGTTAAACATGCACCTTTCGACAACCAGCGTACTTCAGTATGTCAGAGCAATCGTTGGAAGTCTTCATCATTTTCGTCGCACAAGTGTCCAAATAAACGGGTATTCAACGCATTGCTTCTTATTTTGTTAACTGCTTTAATCACAAATTGAAGCGATTGGTGCAATCTATGACTCAAATTTTTCGCTACCAGGTGTTGTCGGTGGATGACACAGTGAATTGCAGTTACTCCTGATATAATTTTTTTAAGTTGGCTTATAAACCCACGATATCGCCCGAAGATGGCAAGAGCTCCATCTGCTGCCACTGAAATAATGTTTGTAAATGGAATCGATTTTTCCTTAAAAAAAATCACTCAGAACATTAAATATTGATTCGCCTTTAGTGTCCGTCTCCAAAGTTTTCGCGAATAGCAGCTCTTCATGGATTTCTTCGTCCATAACAAATCGAACATATGCCAATAATAATGCTTCATTACCAGGTAAAGTTGACTCGTCCAGTTGAATAGAAAAATTAGTTGTTTGCAGATAATTACACAAGAAGCTTTTCATTTCATCAATACGTCTTTGTACAGTGTTGTTACTCAAAGGAATTCTTTTGAGTACGTCAAATGGAGGTTTGTGCAGAACAGTTTTTAAAACCTCTTTAACAGCGGGTAAAATTAACTGTTCTCCGATGGTGTGCGGTTTTCCAGATTTCGTTATAAGCAATGAGATATTGTAAGATGCCCGCAAGCCATTATCGTTACTTTGAGACGTTGAAGCGAACATACTGTGCACGGTGGGTCTCTTTTCATATTTTTCCTTCAATGTTTGAAAATATTTTAAATTTTTACCTATTTTATCAGGATGACATCTTCTTAAATGATCTTCGATGGTTTCATAGAGTCATTGCTTAAAACTTTGTTGCATAAAAGGCATATGGGCAATCGTTTGTCTGCCTTTGATGGAAGAAAACCAAATTTCAAATAATCAACACTGTACTGTCGACATTTCTTCTTAGATTCAGCCATGTTTCGTATCAGTTACCTACTTGTAAAGAAAAAAATATTTATTTTAGTAATCATAAGGCGATTTTAACAGGATATGGCTATTTTAACAGAATAAAATCGGATTAATTAATTAATTATTGCAATGAAAAAACCAAAATGCCGGCGGCAAAACTGATTTTAATTATTAAAAGCAATCAACTGCTAAGACCCATATAGAGGTTTTCACAAAAAAACGGCTGAACCTATTTTAATGTAATATAAAATATTGTTTGCTTAATTATATTTTGATACATTTCTGTAAATTCGAGAGAAAATACTTTTAAAGAATATTTTGACATCAAAACTCCGCGATTTTATTGATTTATTTATTACTTTGATGTACGTTACGAGTGGTACATAAAGACACGTACAATTTATGAAAATATTTTTAGTCATTTAGCATTAGCAACTACGAGGGCACTGAAATATGTACAAACATGCAGGTCAATCATATATCTCTCCTTTAGTGAATCACCACAGTCGGGTAAATAAATAATTTTATAATAAAAAGTACTAAAAGTTCAATCTTTCTCGGCTTTCTGTTCTTTTATAGAAGTATCGAATAATGGCCCTGTTCAGTATTTAATTTTTATTACGTACCTACTACATGCAAACATAACAAATATAATATTATTACAATATAAAATAAAAGTATGAATAACAAATAGGCAGGTACTTACTTTTTCTGGCACTGGCAAACACTGACATCGATTCACTCACACTTTTCTTTTCAAAATTCCGGAAACAAATGAGTAACGTTTGTCCTTGGTATTCGTATTTATATTGGTGAAAAATCAAACAAGTTCATGCAAGATTGCAAGCTCAGAACAAGTCGTATTTCGTCCCTTTGCACGTCTGAGCGGGTTGCGTTGCAGGCGGGCGAGGCTTTGCAAGTCTCGACGCGCGTTGTACTGAATATCGAATATGCAAGTTTTTACAAGTAACAGTCGCTGACCTTCTTAAAATACACTACTCAAAAAAATTAAGGGAGGTTTTAAAACAAGGAAATTAATGCTAAATAAACAGGCTATCTGATCCATATGCCGGCCTAACTGAAAAAATTTTTTTCAAGCCCGTGGACCAAAAAAAAGCAAAATATTTGCAATATTATTTTTTTTTCGCGCTATCTGTTAGGATTGCATGAGAACCGTAGCTCCTAAAAAATGTTAGCGAAAAAAATCTGAAAATTAGAATCTTAAAGCTTCAAAATGCTATTTTTTAAAGTCTCAATACGACCATTTTTCGCCGAAATACAGCTTGTCAAAAATTACCGAAAAATTTGGAATTTTTTTTTGCTCCCTTAATTTTTTTGAGTAGTGTATTATCTGCCTACATTGATAGGTAAAGCCAAGCCAACATTTTTGTTCTTTACTATCGAAACCAGATAAATTTTCGTGGACTCCCACTTACAACTTGTGAACCCCCATTTTTTTTTCACACCAACGTAGACCCCCGTCGAGTCTCCCGTGGACTCCTGGGGGTCCACCTGAACCACTTTGGAAGTCACTGATCTAGAGCAAACAATAATTTTTTTTATTATTTACATTAGTTTTGCTAGAGAAATACACACGATTATTGAAAAATTGTGGAAGTTTGGAGAAAAATTTTCATTTTTGTTTATAAAAAAATGTAACTGATTAATCCTAATAATCGTGCGTACTTCCCTAGAGGATCTTATTAAAAAGCTAGTAGTACAAAGCTCAAGTTAATCGGATGTAAATTGTTGGAGTTATGCTGCCGGTCGATTTAAAAAATGAAGCGACTAAGCCAAATCACTCCAACAGGCTGCGCGCAAAGTAAACGTCCTTTTCGTGCGCTACGACTTCTTTCAGAAATTGAGTACTAGAAGGTAAAAAAAATCAATTTAAAATAAGGCTATGATATGGTTTTGAGGACTATAACATGTCATTTAAGCAAAAAAAAAAGTGGAATTTTTTTTTCAAAAATTGCAGGTAGATAAAACTCCTTAACTTAAATTCAATATTATTTTATTTATTAAGTTATATTGGTAAGGGCGGTAATGCATAAATAATTAAACTAAAATGCAAAAAATGTAAAAGGAATATGTTTTGAGCAAATATTACTATTGATGCAATAAAAAAAACTTTCTTTCTAGTCCCTCCCTGGCCGAAAACCGTGGACCGTCTGGGTGTGCGCGGGGGCGCAGGGCACCGATCGGGTGGCCCGGACCGGCCGGAGCACCGACACGCCGGCCTCCACTACCGCGAGTCCAAGGGGGAACTCGAAAACCCTTGAGAAGGTCGCGGCTAAAAATGCAAAACTGGCTCCGATTTTATTCTCTCTCTCCTTAGCGTTCTTGAATATAAGATTTGCCTGATGTGCACTGCTCTGCTCGTCTAAACGTTGCGTGGTTTGCTCGCCTTGTTTTTATTCTATATGGAGGGATATTCCGCTTATTCTTTTTGATTGTAAACTGTGTCACAGAACAGCTAGGAATATTTAACGATGGAGTTTTCTTAAGTGAAAGGGAAATATCGCGAGGAAGCGTGCGAATTCAGGCTGGATAATCGCTTAGCTGAAGCCAATCAAATTGATTCAACTAAACTGAACTAGATTATTTTTTTGAGGGGTTTTTGCTGATTTCTCTTTTAAAAACACTAATTGTGTGATTGTGAAAAGTACTATACTAAGGTTCTTAATTTGACAATTTACTGGTAGAATTCCGATAACTTTCCGCTAAACTATTACCGGCAAAATTACTTAGGGTTTAGAATTAGAAAAAAAATCCGGAAATTTCATACATTACACTGGTCAACACAAGTCTTGTTTCCTTTATTTATTTTTTCTGTTATTGGGTATTTCTATGGCCCTGACTATGAAAAAAATACTGGGAGATTGCTAACAGCTTTACCTTTTGAAAATATACACTTTTATTATTTTGCAAAAAAAATACAAAAAAATAATACATTATGTTAACAAAATTTCAGTTTTCACAAAGTCAGATATAGGTTTCCGATATTTTGCAAATATGTATATATTCACCACAAATATAGCAAAAAACAATCGGGATTAAGCACACAACATCTTCTTGACAAAGCCATATCTAAAACAACAACAAAATATATTTTAGTGTCCAATAAAAAACGAAAATCTAAGTAAAAATAGTAAATGAGGGTAGTTAGCTATAACTCAAAAACAAAAAGCTGTTAGAGAAAAATTGTTGCCATATTTAAAAAATACGCGTCAATTTGAGGATAGAAACAAAAAAAAATCACAGGAAACAAGCAATTTTCTTTTTTTGTTGACCCAGTGTTAGTTTTAGTGTTCCGTACGGAACACTTATAAGATCATTTCGGTGTCTGTCAGTCTAGCTGTCCGTCTGTCTGTCCGACTGTCACATCCGATTTTTCTCTGAAACTATCTGACATAGAAAGTTGAAATTTGGCACTAATATAGGAATTGATGCCCTCATTAGAGCCGTGTTGTTTTGGAAATTAATTTTGACTTAAGGGCTTAGTTTTAGGGGGGGGGAAATCGGAAGTGAAAAAAAAAAATTACCAGGCCATTGAGTGGGATGTGAAATGAAAGCTTGTAAAAACACGAATTCAAAAATATATATAATGTAATACTTGTGCAGTACTTTTCTTTATATTATTTTTAAAAAATTGTGAATATTCGCTGCTCCCCCCCTTATCTCGAAAAGTACTGATTGAAAAAATTCTGGGATATTCTTCACAGGGTGTAGATTGAACGAAAATTATCACGAGGTGCATTACCTTTAATAATTTATCTGGTATATAATAAAAAAAAAAACAAAAATTTCGAGGGTCATCAGTTTTCAGTAAAGATTGGAAACAAACTTTGTTGACAAACTCATTTGGGGTGTGTTTTGTGAAGTCACTGATTATTTTATACCTCCGTAACAAAATTTTTTATTTTAAAAGCAATCAACTATTTGTGCAAGTTCAACTTGCACTTAACCGGTTATTTTTTTTTAAAGTAATCACGAGCGAAATACTAATTGCGCAAGGCCGACTCGCACTTTTATCATTGAATTCTCTCTCGTGAAGGATATTCTACCCCGATCGTCGATTTTTACATCGAGTATACCTTCTTAGACTCCCATTTTAGACAATGATCTTTTTTAGTAAAAAATCTCCATCCTCTCTCTACAGGACATTGATGTTTAAATTATGTTCAAGTTTTTAGACTTCAACTGTAAGCAGAGTTACCTTTAATAACACAGACCAACAAAAAAATATTTGTAAAAACTTTTTTAAACCAATACTTCTAAGTGTTATGTATTTTTGAGTGCTGAAACCGTATCTGGTATAAATTTTTTTGTATCATAATATGACATCGATTAAATTTCAAAATAGGGAAAAAATAATCCTCTTCCTGCTTGAAAAACTGAGCAAACTGTTGATATCTTGTTCTATAATGGTAAATAGATGTTCCAGATTTCAATAAATGTTTTTCTTTCAGCCTAGAACCAAGCAATTCTGCTTTTTCCTTAGTCACACCCGAATCTTTTATTAAATCATTTAACTCAGCTTGTGTAAACAACTGTGGTTTTAAATTTTCTAGAGAACATTGAAACTCATTATTATCCGGTCGACTTTCATTAAATTCGGGACTGGACTGTAAAACGTCATCAATAGACTGAGGTGGCTCAGGGACAGGAAGTCCCGGTCCATGTCCTACCGGCCGATTAGCTGAAGTAAAGTTAGGATAGACAATTACTTTCTTATTTTTGGAGTTATATCCAGAAACATCAACGCTGCAAAAATTAACAATCATTTGAATAATTTTTTGCTCTCTCCATACCATGGGTACTGCAAATCTAAAAGCTTTCTTTTCTTTCTTATACCATTTTCTAAGATCCTCGACACAAAACATAACATACTTTGTGAGGAGCCCAACATTTTTCTTGATTACCGATTTCTACTCCAAAATATGCAAAGTAAACTTTTTTTACAAAATCAGTAATGTTTCTTTGATGTTTTTTAACTACAAACCCACCACATATATAACAAAAAGTGTTGGGAGAGTTTTTACAACCACGATTAGCCATACTTTGAGTGTGAATTAAAGCAGATGGGTTAAACATGGCAATGCCAGGTTATATTAACTGGAAGAAAACAAACAGTTGTGACATTTATCGTAACTGCCAACCTAATAACATTGGATTTTACTGCCAACCTTATAAAATTCTGATTTTATTGCCAACCTAATAACATTCGAATGATAAAAAAGAAACTTTTCACATTTTGAATATTAAAATGTGAAAAATTGGTGGGTGATACGACTTTTTTATTATTATTTTCAGACACATAGGAATCAGGTAAAATTATTTAAAAAATTTTTCATCGTTGGCCTGTGTTATTTATCTGGTAAAGATCGGAAAAATACTTTGTTGAAAAACTCATTTGGGGTGTGTTTTGTGAAGTCACTGATCATTTTATACCTCCATAACAAAAATTTTTATTTTAAAAGCATTCGACGTACGGAACACTAATTGCGCAAGTCCAAGTTGCACTCGACCGGTTATTTTATAAAATAAAGTATCGAATTTTAATTTGGGTTTGTATTTTTTACAATTATTTCCTAAAACTTTTTAAAATACCCCATATAAAGAATTCTTATCGCACATGGAAATAGAATTATTAATCTTAAAAAGGCTAAACTCAATTAAATTTTATTAAAACTGTTTAAACTTTTCGAAATAAAACAAAATAAATAGGCAAAAGAAAGAAAGAGTAAAGAAAATCTTCGCTACCACTACCGCAGCGGAGAAAATTACTGAATGAAAACTCGGACAGAAAGTTGGCGAACTCAAAACTTCTCAATATTATTTTGTTCAGCCCAGTTTCGTTCCGAATTTATTTTTATATGTTCACTTTCGCTGCCTTTCCTCGAACTTGCTCGGTTCAACATATTATCATGAGTTTTCTGACTTTGAAATAGTAATAAGTAGATGTAACTTACACTTGCTATTTATTGAAACCGCAGTCCAATTTTGAAACACTCGTTATGTCTTTTGGACGCGAGATATTACAACTGAATATAGAATTATTATCTACGACACACGGTTGTGGAACAACGCAATGGAACATTATGGAGTCTCAAGCGGTTGCACTTGTTCAAGGCATTTGTCCCTCATTGGCATGTCGATCTTTTAGCTAAGCCGCACTATTATGGCTTGGTTTAAACTAATATTTAGTGGGACCGCCGTTGGCCTTGATAATTTCCTGTAACCTTTTTGTCGTGCTTGCAACCAGCTTTCTAGTAACTGCTGCTGGCATATTCTCCCATTCGTTCAATATTCTGTTTTTTAATTCTTCTCTTTTTTTTATGGGTCTAGCACACGTGCTGCAGGGAGGTCCCTAAAGCGCTACAGGAGCGACACGTGTGCGGACAAAGCGATTCACGTTGTTCTTGAATCGCTGTAAATTGTACTCGCTGGGAAACACAGTCCTGGGCAAATCATTCCAAAGGGATGATATTTAAAACATTATGTTTGCGAACGCGCTGTTTAAGTTCCTCCCATAAATGCTCGATAGGGTTAACATTGGGTGATTGCGGAGGTATATCAAGCTGCTGTCGCACATTATGGATCATCCATTCTCGCACCAAGTTTGCGGTATGTTTCGGATCATTGTCCTGTTGGACAATGTATCTTTTTCCGAGTGCTAATTTTTGGACACTTTCTCTTAAATTGTCTCTCAAATTGTTCAGATAAACATTTTTTTTTTTTTTTTAGGGGTCTAGCACACGTGCTGCAGGGAAGTCCCTAAAGCGCTCCAGGAGCTGCACGAGTGCGGATAAGGCGATTCACGTTGTTCTTGAATCGCTGTAAATTGTACTCGGTGGGAAACACAGCGCTGAGCAAATTATTCCAAAGGGATGAAGTTCTCCATATAAAAGATTGCTTGAAAAGCGTTGTACGCGGAGTAACAAGCTGAACCTCATACGGATGCGAAGCACCAGCGCGGCGTGTATTTCTAACATGCACCGCTTTGGGAGGAATTAAGCGGGCTACATCCTTCGAACACTTTCCATGAAAATACTTGTAGAACAGACTCAAGTCGCCAACCGTTCTTCGATGTTCCAGCGAATCAAGGCCGCCGGTCAATTCTGGGTCCCCAATCAGACGGACCGCTCTTCTCTGAACAGAATCCAACAAATGCAGTGTATGTTTGGGAGCGGAGCCCCAAACGTGGGAGCAGTATTCCATAGTTGGTCGAATTTGGGCTTTGTAAAGAATTAACAGTTGGTGTGGGGTGTAAAGCTTTCTGGTTCTAAATAATATTCCCAACTTTTGAGAAGCTCTCCTTGCTATGCCATGCTCATGCCAAGAGATATTTGCTCCCAAACTAACGCCCAACAAATTGAGCGACGATGCTAGGGGAATGGAGTGCCCCGACATAACTATGTCGGGTTCAGCAACGTTAACTTTTTTAGAAAAAACTGCCGCTTGGGTTTTTTGTAGCGTTAAATTCCACATGGTTACTGTCACCCCAAGATAGAATTTCTTCCAGGTCTTTGTTAAGTTGAACGACCTCCTGCTGTCTGCGGATATTCGCCTGAGCAGCCGATGTCCGAGCGCTCAAAATGAATGATGAGACAAGCGTACTGTCATCTGCAAAGCTATAGATTGGATTCCCGGTCTTTTCCAGCAGATCGTTAATGTAAATGAGAAAGAGAGTAGGAGACAGTATGGAGACCTGGGGCACACCGGCGTTGATAGTGATGGTGTTAGAAAGAAATCCGTCGACCGCCACTCGTAAAGAACGCTCTCTGAGGAAACATGAGAGCCACAAACAGAACCTTTCAGACATACCATAAGAGCGTAACTTAGCCAACAGTCCATCATGCCAAACACGGTCGAATGCCTTGGATATGTCAAGAGCAACCGCTCGAGATTCTCCAAAGTGTTCAATTGCGTTGTTCCAAAACATGTGTTACCTAAGTCAGAAGATCTCCTGTTGATCTATGTTTACGAAAACCATATTGGTGATCGCTAATAATATTGAATCGTTCAAGATATTTTAGAAGATGCTCATTGATAACCTTTTCCATGACTTTCAATATTATTGAAAGCAGTGCAACTGGTCGGTAGTTATTTGGCAAGGTCTTCTTACGTTTTTTTAGGTATCGGCTGAACCGTGGCACATTTCCAGCAGGACGGAAATATTCCCTTTCTGTAGGATAGGTTAAAAAGTCTACAGAAAACTGGTGTTAGTTCCCTTGCACAGTTTTTGAGAACTATGGCAGGTATTCCGTCAGCGCCAGAAGCCTTCTTGGTGTCTAGCTTCATTAAAATACGCTTTATGATGCGCTGTCTGAAGACAACATCGGGCATCCTTGACTGCAATATGGGAATAGTAGGTGGTGTTTTTCCTTGGAAATCGACAGTAGAATGTGAAGCAAAGAGTTCAGCCAACAAGTTCGCTCTCTCAACAGGTGTGGTTGCAATGGAATTATCTGGCCGTGTGAGTGGTGGTATGGTGGATTTGGTAAAATTTTGACTAACTGTCTTAGCGACTGCCCAAAAGGACCTGGAATTGTTGGGACAAGCGAGAAGTTTGTTTCTAATTCGTTGATTGTGTGCCTCCTTGGTTTCGTCGATAATTCCTTTGCATCTGTTCCGGGCATGAACAAAGATGTTACGATTTACCATGTTAGGATTTTCACGCCATTGTCGATAGGCAATATGTTTAGAAGCAACAGCTTCTTTGCATTTTCGGTCGAACCAAGGCTTGCCGTTGGAGGAGCATTTCTTCGAAAAAGGGATGTAAGCTTCCATACCAGCCAAAATAACATCGGAGACCTCCCTGGTGCGGTAGACCAATAAAAGAAGCATCGGGCGAGCGACGTAACGGTCGAGGACGTCGCGGCAAATGGCAGCTCGACCAAGGCGATGAAGACCGGACAACTGACAATGGACCTGCCAAAAGTGTTGTGACGGCGAGTAAGCCGACACCTACCAAGGCGGGAAAGTCAAGGCAACGCATGAGTTATACTACAGGAACAAACGAACACACCATGCGTTGCTTTGATAAAAGCACAAGTCCTGACAATGCTGACGCCCGGAACATGCTGATTCATGGTACCATAAAATGTAAATTTCCAACCCCTCCAACGGACGTGCATCCCAAAGCAGAACACTGTCACCCCCTTGTCTCACCGTGGAACAAATGTTTTTAATATCGAATGCGATATTCTTCTTTCTCCAAACTTTAGTTCTGCCATCAGACCCAAAAAGGTTAATTTTAGTTTCATCACTAAATATTACGGATTCCCAAAATCCAGGAGGTTTAATAACGTATTCCCTAGCAAAAGTTAACCGCTTTTTTTGCGATTAGCTTCCGAAATTAACGGCTTCTTCTTCCTGGCTGCACACCCAATTTCTCACTATTTGTGATTAAACATTTTTCGAAAATAGTTCCCGTACTTCTTTTAATTTTGGTGTACTTTTCTTGGGATCTATAATTATTTGTCTAACAATACTGGCCTCTTCACGTGGAGTCAGTTTCTTGGGACGACCGGAACGTGGTCAAATTTTATAGGATCTCGTTGATTTATACTGATTTATAATATACTGAACAGTAGCATGCAGTTTTTTAACAATTTTTCCTATATTTCTGTATTTTCCATCTTTCCACAAATCAATTATGATCTTTCGAACTTGAAATGGAATTTCACTATTTCTCTCACTCATTTTTAATGCTACTTTGAAAACCCACTGCAAAATTACTAGCAAACAAGTGACAGATTATAAAATATGGCCGAAAATTATTCATTTATTTTCAGTTTAGCGAGCAATATATAGCTTGATAAAATGCGGCTGATTATAACGTGTTTTCTTCAATGCAGTTCTTGAGTGTATGGACATTTTTTTGACATTAATTTTGTTTACATTTTTATAACAATGATGTAACTTCCGTAGTTGTTTTTAATACTAATCCTCGTTGGCTAAATTACAAATATTAGTTTAAACATATTTTCTCATAGTTCCAGTTAATTAGTTAAAAATAACAGGAAAATAGTATAGAAAGCAGGTGATGTATGGAGACTTTTTGACTGTATATCAGAGAAGAAAACTCCTTAGGGAAGGAAAATATCAGGAAACTAGAGAAATGGCACAAGAAACAAGACGGATGGTGATAAAGGACATGGAAAAATTCTACGATATCCAAGTTGAAATGAAAAATTAATTGACAACAATAAAGGGTTGGGAAGTTTGAAACCAACCGGGAAACAAGAGACTTGACGAGATGGGACAAGAGATAAGGAACAGGGATGAAATTGAAGTTGCAGTGGAACAGTTCTATTGTAAATTGTATGACACATACAATAAGGAACCCTAGGAAACACCGAAAACCCAAAAAGTTATTAATGTTCGGTCAGAAGGCCTGCCTGAAATTACCGAAGAGGAAGTACATCATGCACTGAAAACACTTAAAAATAATAAATCGCCTGGAGGGGATACAGTTTTGGTAAAAATATGGAAGGATGGGGGTCCAGAGGTGGTGAAGAAACTCTATGTTCTTTTCAACTTGTGTTTGGTTAAAGATAAAATCCCAAATAACTGGAACAATGTAATCATCTTGCTACACAAAAAAGGAGATAAATGCCAGAATCGATTATAGGTATACCCAGATACTTAGGTATATATACGACAATGCAACTTAAACTGTTCAATCTGAAAAATCTACGAAGCCTATTTCCATATAAAGAGGTATAAGGCAGGGTGATACTCTCTCGTCAAAGTTCTTTACATTAACTTTAGAAGACGAACTCAAGAACTTGCACTGGGATAATCGAGGGGAAAAGTCTGAATCATGTTCGGTACGCGGATGATATTGTCTTAATTAAAGAGAATCTCGCTGAATTGCAAGTAATATTGACGGACTTGGAGAGAAAATTATCGACTGTCGAATTGAAGACGAAATTGTAAATAACCAACGTAATGTGGAAAGAAGATACGAATGTCTCGGTTCAAAACACTACTCTGGAGAACGTTGATTAATGGCAATAGAATAAAACAGGGCTACGAAAATCAAACAAGATTTATGGAAGAAAAAAATTGGCTTGGGTAGCATTTGGTTAAACGAGTAAAACGCTGACAAACAAAAATATCCCTATGCACCTGCGGACTCGGTTCTTGACCAGTGCATCCAGTCCTAACTTACGGGACCGAAACATGGAAACTTACCAAGCACTCTATGAATCAACTGAAGAAAACACAACGTGCTATGGAACTACAAATGTTGGGTATATCTTTGAAAGATCGTAAAAGCAACACTTATATTAGGTCAGTCACTAAGGTCAGAGATATACCAGAGACAGTGGCTGAACTCAAATGAAGCTTTGCTGGTTATTTGCTAGATATGCAAATGACGAATGATCCCAATCTATATTAAAATGGAGACCTTACGTAGGTAAGCAATCGAGAGTACGCCCTCCCAAACGTTGAACTAATGACATCCAACGAACGGCCGGGTTTGTGAGGATGAGACAGGAACGGGACCGTCAAAGGTAGGAGGCCTATATCCAGTAATGGATCGATGAAGGCTGAAGAAGAAGAATATATATATATATATATATATATATATATATATATATATATATATATATATATATTATGGGTCTAGCATACGTGCTACAGGGAAGTCCCTAAAGCGCTACAGGAGCGACACGTGTGCGGAGAAAGCAATTCACGTTGTTCTTGAATCGCTGTAGATTGTACTCGGTGGGAAACACAGGCCTGGGCAAATTATTCCAAAGGGATGATGTCCTCCATATAAAAGATTGCTTGAAAAGCGTTGTACGAGGAGTAACTAGATGTGAAGAATTAGCGCGACGTGGCTCAAGTCGCCAACCGTTCTTCGATGTTCCAGCGAATCAAGGCCGACAGTCAGTTCCGGGTCTCCAATCAGACAAACAGCTCTTCTCTGAATAGAATCCAACAAATGCAGTGTATGTTTGGGAGCGGAGCTCCAAACATGGGAGCAGTATTCCATGGTTGGTCGAATTTGAGCTTTGTAAAGAATTAACAGTTGTTGTAGAGTGTAAAGCTTTCTGGTTCGAAATAATATTCCCAACTTTTGAGAAGCTCTCCTTGCTATGCCTGCAACATGTTCATGCCAGGACATATTTGCTCCCAAATTAACGCCCAACAAATTGAATGACGATGTTAGAGGAATGGAGTGGCCCGACATAACTATGTCGGGTTCCGCAAGGTTAACTTTTTTAGAAAAAACTGCCACCTGGGTTTTTGTAGCGTTAAATTCCACTTGGTTACTGTCACCCCAAGATAGAATTTATTCCAGGTCTTTGTTAAGTTGAATGACTTTCTGCTGTCTGCGGATATTCGTCTGAGTAGCCGATGTCCGAGCGTTCAAAGTGAATGAAGAGATAAGTGTACTGTCATCTGCAAAGCTGTAGATTGGATTCTCGGTCTTTTCCAGCAGATCGTTAATGTAAATGAGAAAGAGAGTAGGAGGCAGTATGGAGCCTTGGGGTACACCGGCGTTGATAGTGAATGTGTTAGAAAGACATCCGTCGACCACCACTCGCAAAGAACGCTCTCTGAGGAAACATGAGAGCCACAAAGAGAACTTTTCCGACATACCATAAGAACGTAGCTTAGCCAACAGCCCATCGTGCCAAACACGGTCGAATGCCTTGGATATGTCAAGAGCAACCGCTCGAGATTCTCCAAAGTGTTCAATTGCATTGTTCCAAACATGTGTTACATAAGTCAGAAGATCTCCTGTTGATCTATTTTTACGAAAGCCATATTGGTGATCGCTAATAATCTTGAATCCTTCAAGATATTTTAGAAGATGTTGATTGATAGCCTTTTCCATGACTTTCGATATTATTGAAAGCAGTGCGATTGGTCGGTAGTTATTTGGCAAGGACTTCTTGCCTTTTTTAGGTATCGGCTGAACTGTAGCACATTTTCAGCAGGAAGGAAATATTCCCTCTCTATAGGATAGGTTGAAAAGTCTACAGAAAACTGGTGTTAGTTCCCTCGCACAGATTTTAAGAACTATGGCAGGTATTCCGTCAGCGCCAGAAGCCTTTTTGGTGTCTAGCTTCATCAGTATACGCTTTATGATACGCTGTCTGAAGACAATATCGGGCATCCTTGACTGCACTATGGGAATAGTAGGTGGTGTTTTTTCCTTGGAAATCGACAGTAGAATGTGAAGCAAAGAGTTCAGCCAACAAGTTCGCTTTCTCAACAGGTGTCGTTGCAATAGAATTATCTGGCCGTGTGAGTGGTGGTATGGTGGATTTGGTGAAATTTTGACTAACTGCCTTAGCGACCGACCAAAAGGACCTTGAATTGCCGGGACAGGCGAGAAGTTTGTTTCTAATCCGTTGATTGTGTACCTCCTTGGTTTCGTCGCTAATTTCTTTGCATCTGTTCCTAGCACGAACAAATGTGTTACGATTTATGGTGTTAGGATTTTCGCGCCATTGTCGGTATGCAAAATGTTTAGAAGCAACAGCTTCTTTGCATTTTCGGTCAAACCAAGACTTGCCGTTGGAAGGGCATTTCTTCGAAAAAGGGATGTAAGCCTCCATACCGGCCAAAATAACATCGGAAACCTCCCTGGCGCAGTCAGATGGGTCGTCGGATCGAAAACAAACGTCTAACCAAGGGAAAGTTCGAAAATATTCCATGAGATCTTCCCATTTAGCAGACTTGTAGTGCCAAATCTTGCGCGGTTTATGCGCCTCTCTGTAATTGATTGGTAGAATACTCGATGTCGAAAGTAGTTTATGGTCGGAAGAACCTAACTGCGGATTTACGCTGACTGTGTAAATCTCCGGATTGGTGGTTAAAAAGAGATCAAGAAGACTGGCAAACTCTCCGTCTCGATCAGGGATCCGTGTTGGTTCGTCAATAAGCTGAGTTAAGCCACAACTGATTGAAAATGATTCGGCTTCACGACCTTGTTCGTCGGTAGTATTTGAATATTTAAGCCAGTTAATGTTGTGGACATTAAAGTCGCCCAGGATGGCAATTTCGGCATTTGGATTGTTAATTTGTAAATGATGGATGGTGTCTGCATGAGAAACGAAAAGTGTTCTAAAGTTAGTATCACTTGGTGGTCGATAGAGGATACAGATGAACCTTGTGGTTGGTTGAGTCGTTATTTTTAACCACATAACATCAAAGTTTGGGGGCTCCAGAGCCTCTTCTCGTTGGCACGAGAGGTCGCTTCTGACATAAAGACAGATTCCAAAGTTACGCCTAAATCGGGAATAGAAGTCGTACCCAGGATAAAGATAGTTTACTGTGCTGGTCGATGAACTGACCTTAGTTTCAGAGAGAGCGAGGTTTATTTGATTGCAGGTGTTGGTGCACTGAATTTATGTTCGTGTTTAAACCTCGTATGTTGCAAAAATCCATTTTGAAATTCTGATCTCTGCATGTCGACGCCCCTGAACCAGCCCCCACCCGGAGATCTGAACGGGGGGCTATTTTACCTCCGGAATTTTTTGTATCCAGGTGCCTCATCATGCTATTTGGTCCCACGTATATAAATGTAATTGATTGAATTTTGGCAAAAGTTAAGGAAGGCCCGCAAAGAAGCTCGAGCTTTGGGTGCCATATAATTTGACGTATTTCAATCTGCGAGTCTTTACAGAACGTAATGAAATCAAGATGTCTGAAGAGGTTGATTACAGACGATGAGAAGTGGATCATGTACGACAATAATGTGCAAAAAAAAAAATCGTGATCAAAAAAGGTTGAAGCTCCACAAACGATGGCAAAGCTCGTGGGAGTTTGGGGGAATTGGAAGGGAATCGTGCATCATGAGCTGCTGCAGCATGACCAAATGATTGATTCTGTACTATCAGCAATTGACAAGATTGAAGCAAGCGATTGAAAAAAATCGGCAGGAACTAGTCAACAGAAAGGATGTGGTCTTTCACCATGACAACGCCAGACCACACACGTCTTTGATAATTTGGCAAAAATGAAGATAGTTTGGCTGGGAAGAGAGAAGACTACCATTTGTTTTAGGCTCTGCGAAACTCCCTGAATGGTGTTAAGTTAGTTGGAAAAGACGCCTGTGAAAACCATTTGTCCCAATTTCTTGCCCAGAAACCACAGAAGTTCTACGACGTTAAAATGATCTTTCCAGGATTGTAACAGGAAGTTACGTATTAACTTTCGTCAGCCTAAACATCTCTTTGGATCGATCGTTGATAAAAATTGATTTTCGAGTTTGATCTTCTTGTAGTGAGGCATTTTTGTGGTAAAGACTGGGGATAAATTTCAACCACAATTTTTGGTGATGTTCTCTTGAATGGAAAGAAGTGAGCAGTACCTTTGTGAATATGGTGGATTCTAGAGATTAAGTTTGATGTGTTAAGTGTGCAGATTAAAAATGTAGCTGACACATCTGATATATAATACCGACTACCCTATATACAACAACAAGCTTATCACTGTCATAATCAAGGGTTGTTGACACTCTGACTAAACTCGGTACGTGGACTGGGCTAGTATATTGTTTCAAACAGAGACAGAGCAATAAAAAAAAGTTAAATAAAATAAATTTTATAATAGATCACGTTGAAGTAGCACTTTATTCATCTTTAAAAACCGTGCGGTTTTAACGCATGTAGTACCCAAAGGCCAAATTAGATACGCTGATGTTCTTAGCAAGCGGTATTTTTCTGTTTTTCTTAAATAAACATTTTTTTCTTATTTGCCAGCTATATCTTTCTAGTGAGCATAAAGAGTTACAATTATACGATCGGTCGAAACTCTTTGTTGAAAAACCATAAAAAAAGTCATAAAACTTTACACGCTACTAAACGTTAACGATGCTATAGCAACTATCAGAATAATGTAAATCTTTTAATTTCAACGTAAAGATATACCGGTGGATGTAATTTCGATTTACTGGTTAACGAGAATCGAAATTTTTAAACTAAGACAGAAATAACTCCACAAATTTAGATTAGCTGAGTTTAAGTCTGATAAAGAGTGACCCCAAAAACAGGTCAAAAATTGCCCGTTTTGGCACCCTCGAATTCTGATACAAATTGTATGCTAAAAGATTGTTAATGATGAGGACTTACTCATGACCAAGTTTAAGTTGAGTCTACTTTTGGTTTTTGAGATATGAGTGATTGAAGTTATAATAAGCAGGTGATATAAGCAAATATGCACGATCAAATAAAGTTCTATGCCAGATTTTATTCTACGATTGAGGCCGATAAAATTCGGAAAGGGCATTTCAGAATCATGTTTGGAAAAGGTGAAGCGTAATCCGAAGAACTTATCGCGTCGTTTTGTGACTGTAGATGAAACCTCGATCCACCATGTCCTCTCGGAAATAAAACGGCAGTTAAAACAGTGAGTTGGCGATGATGAAAGTACCCTAAACAAATTGAAAACAGTTTTATCGGTAGGAAAAATAATGGCAACTGTTTTTTGGAACTCACAGGGTATTATCATGATTGACTTTTTGATAGAGAGTAAAACAGTCACTAGCTCTTATTACACAACGTTATTGGGTCGTCTGTATAGTGAGTTGAGGCCTTGGGCCTCTATAATTTTTTGAAAAAATCTTTTTTTTTTATTTGTTTAATCGATGCTTCAGCATCTCAAAAATATAATAAAACTCGTTTTATACTAAAAACAAATTTTTAAATATATGTTTGAACCCTCAGTCAGTCAGTTTTATATAGTCAGGAAAATGCCGTATCGGAATCTATGAAATTACATATTTGGCGCTCTTCGAATTTTTCACTTCACAGTAAAAATGAAACCTAACACGTAGGCTGAAAAGTTTTTGGTCTAGCTACTTAAAACACATTTTTTTTTAGCAAAATTCGCCTTTATTCATCAACATAGTCTGCTTCAAGAGCAATACAATCAGTTCAACGCTTTTTCTAACATTTCAGTACCTTTCTTGTACAAGGATTTATCTTTGCCTTCAAAATAGGCCTCAGTTCCGGCGATAACTTCTTCACTGGAGCCAAATCTCTCGCTTTCCCGCGAGCATTTTTTTGAGGTCTGCGAATAGATAATAGTCGCTGGGGACCAAATCTGGTGAAACCGGTGGACGAGGAAGCAATTCGAACTTGAATTCATGCACTTTTGCCATCGTAACTATTGACTTATGACATGGTGCATTGTTTTGATGAAAGAACCTTTTTTTTGTTCATTTGGAGCCGTTTTCTTGCGATTCCTGTCTTCAAACGCACCAATAACTTTATATAATATTCGCTGTTGATGGTTTTTCCCTTCTCAATACAGTGAATGAAAATTATTCCATATGCATCTCATATAGAGAGGCCAAAACCTTCCCTGCCGACTACAGTGTCTTTGGTCGCTTCGAGCGGCTTTCACTGGCTGCTGTCCACTCAGCTAAGTGCTGATTTGATTCCGGCGTGTAATGGTGGATCCATGTTTCATCTATAGTCATATATTGTATAAAAAAATCCTTTTTATTGCGCTTAAACAGGTCCAAACAGCGCTCAGAATCATCAACACGTTGTAGTTTTTGGTCCACTGTAAGCAAACGCGGTACCCATTTCGAATAGAGCTTTCTGATGCCCAAATGTTCATGCAAAATATGACCAACACGTTCTTTTGATATCTTTAGGGTGTCAGCTATCTCACGCAATTTCACTTTACGGTCATCCAAAATAATTTTGTGGATTTTGATATTTTCCGGGGTAACCACCTCATTTGGGGTGTCTATACGACCGCGTTTAAATTCTGCATACCCGTAAATGATGAGGGATTTTCCAGGGGCAGGGTCCCCGTAACACTTATCAAGCTATTGCTTTGCTTGAACGGTATTTTTTCCCATTAAAAAAAACAGTGTTTAATTAACACACGAAATTCGAATTTTTCCATTGTTTTGAAAATATCAAAAGTAGCGTCACTAACACCAATGTAACTTGTAAATTAATCGTGGAAATTTCATAAAATTTTGACACGTATCGCTTAAAGGTTAGTATTTTCTAAAAATCATATAAATTTTTTGAAAAGGGCGACATCTTTTCAGCCTCCAGTAAAACCGTTGAAAGTACGCGGTTTACAGTACGTTCGACGCATGCGCTGCAAGTACGAGTACACGCACGAGAAGCACAGAAGACGAAGAAAATATCAATTTAGAAGGCCACTTATATGGTGCCGGGATCGCAGACTAATGGTAAAAAAATTTTTATTATAGCAATTTTCAATTTTAATAGAGAGAAATCAATATTTGAAACTTAAAGCTCATTTACCTCAAAACTATGTTTTTTCAAATCACGTTGCCGTATAACTCAAACAATTTTTATCCGATTGACTTCAAATTTTAACTGTAGCTTCTGTATTAGATATGGAAGAGAACTACGCAGGATTTTTACGAAATATTAAAAATTGCAAAAACTATTAACAAATTTCTGTCAATCTTTTCTGCGAAAATGGAGATTTTTTCAACAGCTTGCCATTTTTTGAAATAACAATATTTTAAAAATATCCTACGTACTTCTCTAGCTAGTAACGTGTAGATTAAGCAGAATTTTTTTTTTGTCACAGGATCAAGATATTCTGCAAGCCCCGGAGCCCTTTTTTAAAAAGATGTATTTTAAAAAGTTGCAATGTGTAGCCATTTTGTAAAATATATTATATAAAAACATATATAGTTGTACTTCAATACATATGTAAACATGTGGTATAGTTCATTTTTTGAATAAAAATTTCCGAAAAAAAATGTTTCAAAATTGGTTCATTTTCATACCTCTA
Organism: Pachyrhynchus sulphureomaculatus; assembly: GCA_019049505.1. Taxonomy (NCBI): domain Eukaryota; kingdom Metazoa; phylum Arthropoda; class Insecta; order Coleoptera; family Curculionidae; genus Pachyrhynchus; species Pachyrhynchus sulphureomaculatus. The sequence continues at coordinate 26,532,032 of CM032453.1, read as the reverse complement.
CAGTGGAATAAGGCCTTAAAGCAGAAGTGAAAGTGATCGATATTAGTGCGCAAAAAAGTACTTCTTCACCACGCCTGCTCATACATCGGGCCGTTGCAATGGTAAAAGTGCACGAGCTGAGCTTCGAAATAGTTACCACTATTGCACAGATTTGGCCCTAAGTGAGTTTTTTGTATCCTAACCTCAAAAATTGACTTGGGGGAAATAAATTTTTGTCAAATGAGGAATTATCTGTGCAGTATAAGAGTATTATACACAGTTCGAAACAATTTTTTTCTAAAGGAATAAAAAAAATGGAACCTCGCTGTATTAAATATATTGAGCTTGTGGGAATGTGGAATCTTTGGCACAATAATACTACCCAGTATATATCACTACTACACCAAACACTTTATTTTTGCACTTGACGCGCGTTTCGCTAACCATGTTAGCTTCATCAGGAGCGATGATGATGAATTATTTTCAATATAACAGTTAATTTTATGTTCAGAAAGAAGGAATAGCTATGGATAATTGCTTATCACCTTTCATAGCCAATTTATTCGTGAGTAAGTTTGAAACCGAAGCCAGTCCAGAATTTGAATATTTCCCAAGGGTATGGTATAGGTATGTGGATGATATTTTCGCCATTTTTGATACAAAGAAAGCAAATTTTGATGATTTTGTTTCCAAATTAAATAGCCAGTATGATTCCATTAAATTCACTTACGAAGTTGAGAACAAAGGACAACTGCCTTTTCTAGATATTTTAATTATTAAAAATAATAATAGATTAGAATTTAATACCTATAGGAAAGACATAGTAACAGATAGATATATTCCTAATGATTCACTTCATTGCAAACAACACAAATTAGCCCAGTAAACTTTAATAATGAAAGGAATCGTATTAGAAATATAACTAGAGTTAATGGTTATGACGATCACTTAGTAAATAAGCTAATAAATAGACATAAGTTCAGGTTAATTATTCAGAATTCCACCTTTTTTGCACGAGAAGAAAATAACACCAAGTATGTCTCCATACTATATAATCCGAAATATAGCAGGGGTAACGTATTTAATAAGGAGGCCTCACCTTAGTCTATAAGTCATCATATAAATTGAGGAATATCTTAGAAAATCCCAAAGATAAGATTCCTAATTGTGAGAAAAGTGGAATTTATGAAATTAGTTGTAATGATTGTACAAAAAGTATATTGGGCAAACTAAAAGGCAATTAAAACACGATTTAAAGAACATTTAGCACACTTAAAATATAGTAGAGCAGAACAGTCTAGCATTGCCGAATATGCCCTTGAAGCTGATCATATTGCAACATTAGAGAATCTAAGATTAATTAAAAATGTATCTGATAGGAGATTGTTGAACGCATACAAAAGTATGGAAATTATAAAATTTAAAAGTAGAATAAATAAAGACAGAGGGCCTATTCCTTATAGTCCCCTCTACTGGTTACTCGACCGGAACTGATGGCCTTGCCTATGCCATTAGTTCCGCCTTAGTAATTCAAGGGTTAGGCTAAGTATAAATAGGGTAGATTTGTAGTTTAGCTTTAGTCAATCATCGCTCCTGATGAAGCTAACATGGTTAGCGAAACGCGTAAAAAAAAAGAGTAGATCATTGCTCCTGATAAAGCTAACATGGTTAGCGAAACGCGCGTCGAGTGCAAAAATAAAGTGTTTGGTGTAGTGGTGATATACGAGGCTGGTTTGAAAAGTCCGTGCAAATTCCGAGAAATGGCACCACCGGCGCGTATCGAGGTCATGTTTAGTTAGTAGCATCTCTTGAATGAACGCACACCAAGTTTCAGCCATATTGGTCTATTTCTTTGTGTTTGGCATTCGTGAGAATCAAGGAAATCGAGTGATTTTCAAAAAATGGACGAAAAAGAATTTCGTATGGTGATTAAACATTACTTTATGAAAGGCAAAACGCCTCAGGAGACTAAAGAGAAGCTTGATAAACATTATGGTGACTCTGCACCTTCGATTAGAACAGTTTATAAGTGGTTTCAAAATTTTCGGACTTGCCATATGGGCACAAGTGACGCTGAACGTTCTGGACGGCCTGTGGAGGTTACGACTCCAGAAATCATTGATCAAATCCATGATATGGTGATAGATGACAGAAGAGTTAAGGTGCGTGAGATTGCTAGTGCTGTGGGCATCTCGACTGAACGGGTACATAATATTTTGCATAAACATTTGGACATGAGAAAGCTATCCGCAATATGGGTGCCGCGATTGCTCACGCTTGACCAAAAACGGAATCGTGTGAAGTGTTGCAAGGATGGTTTGCAGCTGTTCCAGAAGAATCCGGAGGACTTTAAGCATCGTTTCGTCACTGTGGATGAAACATGGATACATTACTATACTCCTGAGACCAAACAACAATCTAAACAATGGGTTACCAAGGGGGAATCCGCACCAAAAAAGGCGAAGACCGTTCCTTCGGCCGAAAAGGTTATGGCGACTGTCTTTTGGGATTCGCAAGGGATAATCCTCATCGACTATCTGGAAAAGGGTAAAACTATTACAGGCGAATATTATTCATCGTTATTGGACCGTTTGAAAACCGAGCTGCAAGAAAAACGCCCGCGATTGGCCCACAAGAAAGTCCTTTTCCATCACGACAACGCACCAGCACACATCTCAGCAGTTGTGGTCGCAGAATTAATGGAAATAGGATTCCAACTCGTTTCACATCCCCCCTATTCTCCAGACTTGGCTCCCTCAGACTACTATTTGTCCCCAATTTGAAGCACTGGCTGGCGGGACAAAGATTTTATTCAAACGAGGAGGTGATTGCAGACACTAATAGATATTTTGCAGACTTGGACAAATCCTATTATTCGGAAGGGATCAACAAACTAGAACATCGTTGGACGAAGTGTATAAGCCTAAAAGGAGACTATGTCGAAAAATAAAAAAGGTTTACCCCAAACATATAAGTAGTTTTTTTATTTTTGCACGGACTTTTCAAACCAGCCTCGTATACTGAATAGTAAATAAATTTTTGTTTTTGCAAAAAAATGTTATTTAATTTGTTTTTACAAGACTTTTCAATTCACCCTCGTATATACAAGATATACCCTTACAGAATGCGCATATTATTTGGAAGAAGCATGAAGCTATCCTGTATTTTATGGAATAGAGTAGTAGTAAAAATTATTACAATGGTTAACGTAAATAATTTGTAATAAATATTTTACTACTTGTGGCAGTTCAAAGAGCTAATTTTAGTTTTAAGAAATGTTTTATTATTAACAAACCTTTCTTCTGTGAATGTAGAAAAGAACGCCCAGAAACAGTTTTTTTTTTTATTGAAAAGATTTTTTTTTGTGAAAGATCTCTACCCTTTCCCCCGGGCATGGATCCAAATTTTTAAAGTACCACTGCATAAAAGAGTTGTTCTCTCTCTCCACTCTGGTAATTGATTTTTAAATTGGGTGTATGTTTATAAAGTGCCATGTTACGGATCCATCCATCGTGTAACTTTGACATCAATATTCAATTTAAAGTTCATGAAAAACAACATCAAAAGCTTTTTGAAAGTCAAGCAACACCGTGTCCAGTTGGACAGATTTATCTAGAACTACTGCAATGTCATGTGTTAACGCTGAGAGAGCTGACTTACACGAATGCCCATGGCGAAAGACATGTTGGCCATGAAGTTCCGTAGCTCACCGTTTTTATTCTTGTTCGCTATATATACATGCAACGCAAATTTGTTTTAGAGACGAATGACGTCTGACCGAAAAATGAGCCTCTGACATTTCCATTTTTTCTAGAAACCTCACGTGCCACCAAATGCTGGGCGCATAACTCTAAAACATATATAAAGAATTCAGATCCGATTAAAAATGTCGTTTGGAAGTAGATGTTTGGAAAATAACACCACGTCGCGTGAAAATAAAAATCAATAGAAATTAGAATGTCATGCAGTACTGCCTTGTAAAGAAGGGAATAGGTCCTGGGGAAATTCTAAAAGACTGTTTATGTGGGGTCTGCACTATTGTACAATACCATTTAACGACGGACACATCTCCTTCAACCATAAGAAGAATCCTGATCCGGTTACGGTGGTATAAAATGATCAGTGACTTCACAATACACCCCAAATGAGTTTTCAACAAAGTTTGTTTCCAATCTGAAAATTGATGACCTTGAAATTTTTGTTTTTAAACTACCAGATAAATTATTAAAGGTAATGCATACGTGATAATTTTCGTTCAATCTATACCCTCTGGAGAATATTCCAGAATTTTTTCAAAATTTTTCGATCAGTACTTTTCGAGATAAGCTGGGGGGCAGCGATTTTTCGCGATTTTTTAAAAATAATACAGAGAAAAATGTGCGCAAGTATTACATTATATATACATATTATATATATATATATATATATATATATATATATATATATATATATATATATATATATATATATATATATATATATATATATTACTCGTGTTTTCACAAGCTTTCATTTGACACCACACTCGACGACTTACTAAAAAAAATTTTTTTTTTCACTTTCCATTTCACCCCCCAAAATTAGCCCCTTAAGTCAAAATTTGACTTTCAAAAACTACATGGCTCTGACGAGGCCATCAATTCCTATATTATTCCCAAATTTCAACTTTCTATGACAAATAGTTTCGGAGAAAATCGGGTGTGACAGACAGACAGACACCGAAGTCATCTTATAAGTGTTCCGTACAGAACACTAAAAACAACGAGTGATTTAAAATCATAGAATTCGTATTAGGCAGATCGCAGCCGAAGTGAAAACAATAAAGAAGATATTGGTGGACTATTACCCTTGCATGTAAGTGAAGTGAGTGCCAAAAATACTGGTACGTCGCACACTAGGCCAGAAATTTGATGTTTCGTTCGAAATTGTCTAGAGTCCTCAATTATTAACGAAATCAGACTTTTTTTAAATACTCATAAGCGAATTCCGGACAAACGTAAGGAAGCCGATTTGCAAAACATAACCTCAAAATTTTTTAAAATTACAAAAAGCGGCACGGGATCGGGAGGTGAAATTTCGAAGTTCACGTGATTTCAAATTTACGCGTTCAAAACTGGGGGTTTCTGGTGTCGCTGAATCTATTTTCGGATCATCTTGATCATATGCACCCTTTTGACGGGTGAAAATGGGGGTTGGAGGGGAAGGAATTTCAAAATTCATATGAATCTTCTTTTTTCATTAAAAATATCATTGAAAAATTGATATTCACCTGAATTAGAGTTTCGCGTTCAAAAATGGTTCCTTGGGGGTTTCTGAGGTCGCTGAATCTATTTTCGGGATAATCTTGATCAAATGCACCCTTTTGACGGGTGAAAATGGGGGTCGGAGGGGGAGAAATTTCGAAATTTACATGAATCTTTTTTTTTATGAAAAATATCACTGGAAAATCGATCAGAATAGATTTCCTGCACAACAGCGATTAGTTCATTTAATGATTAGGAACAAAATGTTTTTTTTTCGACATTTATGAAACCTATTGTTGTGTCAAGTAAACTGTGAAGTGAACATGTTGGTTTTCTTTTCTAAAAACACTGAATACATAAAAAAAATCACTGTCAATGCGTACAATAAAGAATTCAGGAACGAGAGTACATTGTTAAAGACTGTGCCTAATTCGCCCATTTTTTAATTTTTGGGTTATATTCTTGACTAATTATGTTATAAGTAATAATTCTATTTTCCATTTAAAAATATTACCGACAATAAATATAGGAGTACCTTGTCAACTGCGACTCCATTAAAAATTAATCTTCATAAATAAATAAAATTTCACTTTATAATAAATAAAGTTTAACTCCATAAATATATTTGGATTGACTGCAATAAACAACAATTTCATTGTGCTTATCATTAAAATATTGAACACAAAATTTCTGGCGGGTATCAGTACATAAAGGACCTAATAATCATATAGACAATTGGGTTCATCGAAATTGTCTGTCAGAATCATCTATATTGAGTATTTTGGCTGCTATAGCTCACCAAACTACCATAAATTCGAAAATTCAGGAAAATCGAGATTTTAATATTGAAAAAGTTATGGTTTCCTATAGTAACAGTCCTTTGCCGTCTTTAAATTAATTTTTTTCTAGCTATATGAAGGGCTTGAAAGGATGAAATTAATGTAAAACTCAAAAAATAAATCGAGAATTCATCTTTTATTTTATATTTCTTATTTTATTCTTCGGTCTAAGTATTAATTTTTCCCCATCCAACCCTATTTTCTCCCCTCAAAAGGCTGCATATGATCAAAATGACCCCGAAAATAGATTCAGCGACCCCAAAAATCGTCGAGGAACCAGTTTTGCACGCGAAACTCTAATTCAAGTGAATATTGTAATTTTTCCCCCTCCAACCCTCATGTTTACCCCTCAAAAGACTGTATATGATCAAAATGACCCTGAAAATAGATTCAGCGACCCCAGAAACTCCCGAAGAACCAGTTTGGAACGCGTAAACTTGAAATCACGTGAACCTTTCACGAAATTTCACCTCCCGATTCCATGCTGCTTTTTTCAATTTGAAAAAATTTCGAGGTTATGTTTTGCAAATCGGCTTCCCTACGAGTATTTAAAGAAAAAAATGTCTGATTTCGTTAATAACACAGGCCAACGATGAAAAAACTTTTTTAATAATTTACCTGATTCCTATGTTTTTTGGTGTGCTGAGTCCGAAAATAATAATAAAAATGTCGTATCACACACCAATTTTTCACATTTTAATATTCAAAATGTGAAAAGTTTATTTTTTATTATTCGAATGTTATTAGATTGGTAATAAAATCAGAATTCTATAAGGTTGGCAGTAGAATCAAATGTTATTAGGTAGGCAGTTCCGATAAATGTCACAGCTATTTGTTTTCTTTCAGTTAATGTAGCCTCGCATTGCAGTGTTCAACCCATGTGCTTTAATTCACACTCAAAGTATGGCTAATCGTGGTTGAAAAGCTCTCCCAACACTTTTTTTATATATGTGGTGAGTTTGTAGTTAAAAAACATCAAAGAAAACATTACTGACTTCGTAAAAAAAGTATACTTTGCATATTTTGGTGTAGAAATCGGCAATCAAGAAAAATGTTGGGCTCCTCACCAAGTATGTTATGTTTGTGTCGAGGATTTTTTTTAGGAAATGGTATAAGAAAGAAAAGAAAGCTTTTAGATTTGCAGTACCCATGGTATGGAGCGAGCAAGAAAAATTTAAAACCACAGTTGTTTACACAAGCTGAGTTAAATGGTTTAGTGAGAGATTTGGGTTTGACTAAGAAAAAAGCAGAATTGCTTGGTTCTAGGCTGAAAGAAAAACATTTATTGGAATCTGGAACATCTATTTACCATTATAGAACAAGAGATCAACAGTTTGCTCAGTTTTTCAAGCAGGAAGAAGATTTGGTTTACTGCCATGATAATCAACGAATTTGGCATTGAGTACAAGAAGGAAGATTGGAGGCTTCTAAAAGACTCATCAAAAACTAGTTTAAAAGGTGTTCTGTTACACAACGGAAATACTTATGCTTCACTGCCTGTTGCTCATTCAGTCCATATGAGGCAAACTTACGAAAATCTTAACATGATTTTACAGAAAATTAACCATCCAGTTCACGACTGGATGCTATGTGGAGATTTAAAAGTTGTCTCCATGATCCTTGGTCAACAAAAGGGATTTACAAAGTTTCCATGTTTTATATGTGAGTGGGACAGCAGAGCAAGGGATCAACATTGGTCCAAAAAACAATGGCCCGTAAGAAAAACTTTAACAACTGGCGAGAAGAGCATTTTGCATAAAACTTTAATAGACCGAAAAAAGATTCTTCTACCACCACTATACATCAAGTTAGGCTTAACGAAACAATTTGTGAAAGCCTTGCCTAAAGATGGTGAAAGTTTTAAATATTTGTGTAAAATATTTTCTCATTTATTAGAAGCCAAACTGAAAGAAGGGTTTTCGTTGGGCCTGATATTCGTAAAATGATGTTCGATTCCAACTTTGAAGCAAGGATGATTACAAAGGAAACGGAGACTTTGATATCATTTAAAGAAGTTTTTGGGCAATGTGAAAGACCCTAACTATGAACTTATCGTAGCTAATATGATAGACAAGTTCAAAAATCTGGATTGTCTGATGAGCCTTAAAGTCCACTTCTTGCACAACCATCTTGACTTTTTTCCTAAAAACTTAAGCTATGTGAGTGAAGAGCAGGGGGAACGGTTCCATCAGGACATAAAGGAAATGGAGAAATGCTACCAGGGACGCTGGAATATCAACATGATGGGTGATTACTGTTGGTCACTTCATAGAGAACAACAAAATGCATCACATCGGAGAAAAACCTATACAAGAAACTTCACAGAGAAAAGGGAAAGGAAATACAAAAAAATAAGTACCTGTGAGTAAAAATTGTAGCCTAATCAAATAAAAGTACGGTTTATGTTTTTATTTTTTATGTATCAAATTTTCCCTATTTTGAAATTTAATCGATGTCATATTGTGAGAAAATTGTGGGTGATACAAAAAAACTGATATCAGATACGGTTTCAGTACCCAAAAATACATAACACTTAGATGTATTGTTTTAAAAAGTTTTTACAAATATATTTTTTTGTTGGCCTGTATAATTGAGGGCTCTAGACAATTTTGAACGAAAAATCAGATTCCTGGCCCGAGGTGGCTCATGAGGAAGATTGCCGATGGTTTCAAGACTTATTTAGAAATAACCCGAATGCAATTTATGATCGTATCCTGAGAAATTAAAAAATAAACGGCCAAGTGCAGGTCGGACTTGCGCAATTAGTGTTCCTTTTGTTGATAACTTTTAAAATAAAAATGTTTGTTACGGAGGTGTAAAATGATCAATAACTTCACACAAAACACACCCCAAATGAGTTTTTAACAAAGTTTGTTTCCGATTTTTGTTGAAATTTGTTATGATCTTGAAATTTTTGTTTTTTTTATATACCAGATCAATTATTAAAGGTAATGCACTCGTGATAATTTTCGTTCAATCTACACCCTGTGGAGAATATTCCAGAATTTATTCAAAATTTTTTGATCAGTATTTTTCGAGATAAGGAACGGACAGCGATTTTTCACAATTTTTATAAAATAATACAAAGAAAAGTGTGCGCAAGTATTACATTATATATATTTTTGAACTCGTATTTTCACAAGCTTTCATTTGACACTCCACTCGATGACATGGTCAAATTTTTTTTTTCACTTCCGATTTCACCCCTCAAAACTAACCCTTTAAGTCAAAATTTAATTTTCAAAACTACACGGCTCTGATGGGGCCATCATTTCTTATATTAGTATCAAATTTCAACTTTCTATGTCAAATAGTTTCGGAGAGAATCGTTGCGATAGACGGACAGAACCACCGGCACTGAAGTGATCTTATAAGTGTTTCGTACGGAACACTAAAAAGAAGGCTTCAAGCGTTACAGATACAGGAGAGAACTCACAAACAAATCGTCAAGCTACTTTTTTTTTAAGAAAACAACAAATTAAATGAAAGATGTAGGAACTATGTAAAGGGTGATTCAATTAGAGGTACTTTTTGTGATGGGGATTTAATTGCAGATTGCGCATGCGTCGTGTCAACTGAAGTGGCATTCCTGTTCAGTAGTGTTTGACAATTCATAATGGAAAGACTTAGCCCGGCACAGCGTCTACAAATTGTTCAACTTTATTACGAAAATGGGCGTTCTACGAGGAATGTGTATCGGGCGCTTAGAGCAACTTATGGTCCACATAATCGGCCTACCGAACGCACAATTCGCTCTACCATCAATAAGTTTGAGACCCAATTTTCATTATTGGAGAATGCTCGACCGAATAGACCACATCCAGCACGTAGTGAAGAAAATATAGGGGCGGTAGCGGAGAGTGTACGCGAAGACCGTGAAGTGTCGATTCGTCGCCGTTCTCAACAGCTTGGCCTGTCATATTCAACAACTTGGCGTATTTTACGTAAGGATCTTTCTTTAAAAGCATACAAAATTCAACTAGTGCAACAACTGAAGCCGACCGACCTTCCGAATCGTTTCCGTTTTAGTCGTTGGGTTCTTGACAAGCTTGCAGAAGATCCACTATTTTCGAGAAAAATTGACTTGATTTTTTCCTTTGGGGCTATGTAAAGTCCAAAGTCTACATGGATAAGCCAGCTACAATTGAGGCATTGGAGGCCAATATTACTCGAGTCATTGGCCAAATACCAATTGAAATACTCACACGCGTCATTGAAAATTGGAACTTCAGAATGGACGTTGTTAACCGTAGTCGCGGACAACATTTGAAAGAAATTATCTTTAAGAAATAATTGTAAAGAATGGTTCTTTTATATGATAATAAAGATTATAAAATAAAATTGTTTTTATTCATTTTTTTTGTATTTTAAAAAAAAGTACATTTAAATGAATCACCCTTTATATTAACATAGATGGAGATTAAATTTAAAAATAAACTCGTTAAATTGTTTACGCTACGTCTTTCTATGTTAGGCATTTGTCGGAGTTCCCTCGTATATTACAATCCATTGTTTTTCCTTTTCACACGGTTATATATAAAATCTCAAAAATTTCTCCCCTTATATTTTTATCCCCCTAACAAATTCCTCGACACCCCTGACCTTCCCTTCTTATTTATCCACGCACCGCTGACACACTTTACACCCCTACGGAAGCATTTTCATTAACCTACTAAGATAACTCTCTAACTTTCAGGAGGGGTGAGTGGTGCGAACAAGTGCGAAGTCCTAACTGGGACACAAGTGGCACTTTAGAGGAAGTTTGCCCTGCTTAGGTTATAACTATTACGTCATATAGGAAAACATCTGCTTCGGAGTTTCAGGTGAGTTCTTGAACTTTCGTGATTTAATTATTCTGAAAGTTCTGTTTATAATTTATTTGTTAACCGAAAAATACGGTATGAAATATACAGGGTCCTTTAAATTTAGTGGCCTATAAAAAATCAATAGGAAGCTACTAACATTTTTTTTTTTGAAGGTATTTGGGCAGTAATGTAAGGCGATGAGATTAGTTGCAGCAACTTTTTACTTTTTCTTGCTTACGCTTAAGGATTTTCAGATCACGAACAATGTAGTTTTTCTTTTGCTTCAATCTGTCAGTCGGTCGGTCTGTTACCACGATAACTCTCGAACGAAACGATATATAGATTTCAAGTTTGATACACACAGAAAATTTGAAGTAGGAAAGGAAATTATAGTTTTTGAGTGATATTGTTTATTGTACTAAATATTCTATAATTTTACTACATTACGAACATTTTTCCTAATCGTGAGGGCTTAAAGGGGCGGAGGAAGGTGTTAGAGGGATCAATCACTTTAAAAATTATGTTATTTTTGCATCATTTCAGGTCAGACAGATTTCAAGTGTAAAAATTTTTGAGACTGTTCCTTAGCTAAAACTATTTTTAGTGTTCCGTACGGAACACTTATAAGATCACTTCGGTGACTGTCTCTCCGTCTGTCTGTCTGTTTGTCTGTACGTCCGTCCGTCTGTCACACCCGATTTTCTCCGAAACTATTTGACGTAGAAAGTTGAAATTTGGTGCTAATATAGAAATTGATGGCCGCATCAGAGCCGTGTAGTGAAAAATTTTTTTTTTTACTACTAGGTCTTACTGGGGTGTCAAATGAAAGCTTGTAAAAACACGAGTTTCAATATATATATATATATATATATATATATATATATATATATATATATATATATATATAATGTCTTACATACGCACACTTTTCTTTGTATTATTTTGAAAAAATCGCGAAAAATCGCTCTCCCCCCCCTCTATCTCGGAAAGTACTGATCCAAACATTTTGAAAAAATTCTGGAATATTCTACACGGGGTGTAGATTGAACAAAAATTATCACGAGTGTCAGTCAAATAAAATAATTTAACCGTCAAAAATTTCAAGGTCATCAGTTTTCAGTAAAGATCGGAAACAAATTTTGTTGAAAATTCATTTGGGGTGTGTTTTGTGAAGTCACTGATCATTTTATACCTCCGTAACAAAAATTTTTATTTCAGAAGCAATCAACGTACGGAACACTAATTGCGTAAGCTCAACTTGCACTTGACCGTTTTTTTTTTGTGATTAATATCTGACCATAAAATAGACAACATTTAAAATATCGAATTGTAATATCCAATCCACCTAACCTAACCTGAAGTAATCCCTGATGTTTATCTATAATTAATTATGCTTAAAATTTGTGTATTACTCAGACCAAAAATCAAGAAAAATTGTATGACAAAGATTAGCGAAACTTAAAGAAATGCGAAAATGTCAGAAAAATTTTTAATTTTCTTGACTTACTCCCATACATAAATTCTTTCTTTCTCCGTGCTAGAGACAAAATAACAAACGTTTACCAATACTCTATTATATAAGCGATCAAAACTTAACTCTTAACAAGTCCATATTACTTACTATTCAGAGCAAAAGAAAAGAAAATTGCCATAAATCCTCTCGATAGACGAGATTAAAGGAGGCGGCCGCAAGATCGGTAAAAATATCAAGGAAATCTTAAAACTGTAACTTTTTTTGTTGTTTGTACTAGCGCCGACACATCCTTGTTGTATGACTTCACCATATTTTTTTTAGTATAATTTAATTTTATTTTTCTGGAATTACTTTTAATAAATAAAAGTTCTCCAGGAACGTAATGAAAAAGTTATTAAAAATGTATTTTAAATCAAATACTATCAAAGTATCTGTAATACTTATTTAAATACGCATGATATCTGGAAAGTATGTGAAAGAACGATGGCCCAAAAGTTTACAAGTCCTGCCAAAAGACTACTCATTTCTGGACAAGACATATAAGATATTTTTTTTGTAGTCGTGTAAATTAGTATGAAGAATACATAATAAAAAATTGTCATCAAAATTTCACCATCAAGCTAATGCTACGCAAATGTTGCTATTTCAATATGATTCGATTGACTGTCTAATTAATTAACTGACTCGGTCGTTACTTGATGGAAATTCATATTCAATGAGAACAAAAAACACTAAATTTTTAGTGAAATTTCCACTTTTATTGATTTTTTATACTTGACACGTGTTTCACTAAAACATCAGCTTTATCAAAAGTATGGGTATAGAATGAAATAAAACAAGTGTCAAGTATAAAAAATCAATAAGTGGAAGTGTTACTAAAAATTTAGTGTTTTATTCTCATTAACTAACTGTCTAATCTTGTGACCTGCCTGCTAAAATCGTCTGAAAAAATTGTATTTTTATTATGTAATTTACAATTACAGTTGTCGTTTAAAGCCACAATACAAAACAATAGCTTTCAGCATCATCTTCGGGAATCGTTACCCTGTGAGGTTAGAACACTTACTTATTACCATACTCGATTAACAAAAGATTCGGATCACTTTACAACTTTACAGTATTATTTTGAATTTTTTATTATCTTCCTACTGCTGCAAGTTTGCGTCTCAGCGTGAACTGAAATGGGGACAACTATTACGGTATTAAAAAGACATGTGAACAAAACTGAAAGCAAGAGCATTAACGGTATCGAAAATTTTAAATTTCAATGACTTAATCAACTGGACGCTCCATGAAGTCATATGTGAAACATCGGAAAGTCGTCCTTCTTGTATGTGGCATAATTATTTAGTGATGATTTTTTTTCTCTCAAAAACAAGATTTTGATGCAGTCAAACTTCAAATGACTAGCTAATCATTAAATTTTTTCCGCTCACATTTTTTTCTTCCACTAGGCAACGTTGCCGCATCCGTCATGCTCCCCGTGTCCCCTTCGCAGCTCCCCAATCGCACCCGATGCACGTGCATCTCTCGGCGCGGCGCGGCGCAGCGCAGGGTTGCTGCACTCGGATCGATACTAGGTCGGTGGCAAAAAAGGGACGTCGACGTCGTCGCGGGGGCGTCGGGACGCCGGAGGAGATGCCGACGACCGATCGCGGTGCCGGTGCACCTTGCACTTTTCAGTATAAAGGGTTTTCTCGCTGTGGATTTATGTGGGAATAAAGGAAAAATGAGCAGACAAAGGAAATTATGGAAACTCTACAGACCTAAATTAACAGACCATTGTTATTTTCTGTTATTTGTCATAAGTATTTTACATTAATCATTCTTTGAAGGTGTCTTTGGAGTTTCGTTAAAATGGAAGGTTTCTTAGCTCGTCGGTTTGTCCCGCCGTCTTGGTCATAACTGAGGAACTACTGAAACAATTTAATAGAGTATACTGGGCGTTTTTTAAGTTGAGGCATTATTTTTACTTCGTTATAGTACTCAGTTATGTCCTGGTCTTGAAAAATTATTATCAAAAAAAAAATAATGAATCAAGGTTTTACTCTGGTACGTCCGAAACAAATTGTATAAAAACATCAATGCCGTTAGCATTTCGGCACCACGATTCTAGAGCCGTATTATATTAATAGAAGACAGATCGATCCGAATTATTTTACGACATTTCAGCATCATTTTGGTTTTTTTTTCTATTACTCTTCTTCTATCACAGGCTTACGTCACTGCACTAAATCGCGAAATGGTCCCGAATGGCATCATCTAATACAGCACTATGAAGAGATGTAAACAAAACATAAAGGGAGAGTGTTAATGTTATAGAGATATTTGGATTTCAATGACACAGTTAGAGTAATGAGATTTCTCTAAAATTAATAATTTTTCCAAGATTTTAAAAAAATATGTCGCCGTAGTTAGGGAGCTGACAGCAAATTCAGTAAATGGTTACATCGTAATTCATAAAACGTCGTGTTGTTTAAGTATGTGTGAGTAGGAAAATCCACAATATGAACCTGAACTTTACTTCAAACTGGAAGGGAGGGGACCCTGTTCCTCCGAGAGTTGTCCCTATTTGTTGGTTATCTCCTCTTTGGTAATAATTTTGTAGATACTTTTGGGGAAAGCTTTAGGCCGAGAAGTTTTTAATAGCTGCGCCTCTGTACTTTGTTTTGAAGTGGTAAGAGGGTTTTTTTTTTAGTTTTTCGTACGGAACATTTATAAGATCACTTCGGTGTCTGTCAATCTATCTGTCTGTCGGTCTGCCTGTAACACCCAATTTTTTCCGAAACTATTTGACATAGAAAGGTGAAATTTGGTACTAATATAGGAATGGATGGCCTCATCAGAGCCGTGTAATTTTGAAAGTTAAACTTTGACTTAAGGGGTTAGTTTCTAGGGGTGAAATCGGAAGTGAAAAGAAATTTTTTTTTTACCAGGACATCGAGTGGGGTGACAAATGAAAGCTTGTAAAAACACGAGTTCAAAAATATATATAATGCGCACACTTTTCTTTGTATTATTTTTAAAAAATTGCGAAAAATCGCTGTCCCACTTATCTCGAAAAGAGCTGATCAAAAAATTTTGAAAAAATTCTGGAATATTCTCCACAGGGTGTAGGCTGAACGAAAATTATCAAGAGTACGTTACATTTAATAGTTTATCTGGTATATAAAGAGATAGGAAACAAACTTTGTTGAAAACTCATTTGGGATGTGTTTTGTGAACTCATTGATCATTTAATATCTCCGTAACAAAAATTTTTATTCAACGTACGGAACACTAATTGCGCAAGACCGACTTACACTTGGCCGGTTATTTCTTCGTAAAGTTTTTGTTGAAGATAGTGGAGTTCTAGTATAAGAGGAGTTTTTTTGGGAAAGCCCCCTCCTTCTATCATCATGGGAAGAAAGAGAGGATTTTTTAATGTTGTGACGTTTTATTATAAGAAAGGACTCTTTTGGATTAGTGCCGGCCCCGGTGATTAAAGGTATTTGAAAGTTTCCCTGTAAGAAAGGGTTTTTTTTTCGAAAGATGTTTCTCAGTTATTCATTTTTGATACTACTCTCCTGAAAAAGGCCCATACTTTACAAGATGTACGAGACTGGTTTGGAAAGTCCGTGCAAAGTCCGAGAGATGGCACCACCGGCGCGTATCGAGGTCATGTTTAGTTAGTAGCATCTCTTGAATGAACGCACACCAAGTTTCAGCCATATTGGTCTATTTCTTTGTGTTTGGCATTCGTGTGAATCAAGGAAGTCGAGTGATTTTCAAGAAATGGACGAAAAAAAATTTCGTGTGGTGATTAAACATTACTTTATGAAAAGCAAAACGCCTCAGGAGACTAAAGAGAAGCTTGATAAACAGTATGGTGACTCTGTACCTTCGATTAGAACAGTTTATAAGTGGTTTCAAAATTTTCGGACTGGCCATGTGGGCACAAGTGACGCTGAACGTTCTGGACGGCCTGTGGAGGTTACGACTCCAGAAATCATTGATCAAATCCATGATATGGTGATGGATGACAGAAGAGTTAAGGTGCGTGAGATTGCTAGTGCTGTGGGCATCTCGACTGAACGGGTACATAATATTTTGCATAAACATTTGGACATAAGAAAAGCTATCCGCAAGATGGGTGCCGCGATTGCTCACGCTTGACCAAAAACGGAATCGTGTGAAGTGTTGCAAGGATGGTTTGCAGCTGTTCCAGAAGAATCCGGAAGACTTTAAGCGTCGTTTCGTCACTGTGGATGAAACATGGATACATTACTATACTCCTGAGACCAAACAACAATCTAAACAATGGATTACCAAGGGGGAATCTGCACCAAGAAAAAAAAGGCGAAGACCGTTCCTTCGGCCGGAAAGGTTATGGCGACTGTCTTTTGGGATTCGCAAGGGATAATCCCCATCGACTATCTGGCAAAGGGTAAAACTATATTCGTATATAATGCGCACACTTTTCTTTGTATTATTTTTAAAAAATTGCGAAAAATCGCTGTCCACAGGGTGTAGACTGAACGAAAATTATCAAGAGTACGTTACATTTAATAGTTTATCTGGTATATAAAGAGATAGGAAACAAACTTTGTTGAAAACTCATTTGGGGTGTGTTTTGTGAAGTCATTGATCATTTAATATCTCCGTAACAAAAATTTTTATTCAACATACGGAACACTAATTGCGCAAGTCCGACTTAAACTTGGCCGGTTATTTCTTCGTAAAGTTAGTTTTTGTTGAAGATAGTGGAGTTCCAGTATAAGAGGAGTTTTTTTGGGAAAGCCCCCTCCTTCTATCATCATGGGAAGAAAGAGAGGCTTTTTTAATGTTGTGACGTTTTATTATAAGAAAGGACTCTTTTTTGGATTAGTGCCGTTCCCGGTGATTAAAGGTATTTGAAAATTTGAAGGTTTCCCTGTAAGAAAGGTTTTTTTTTTCGAAAGATGTTTCTCAATTATTCATTTTTGATACTACTCTCCTGAAAAAGGCCCACACTTTACAAGATGTAATATAAGAAAAACTTTAGAGGCATGGCCGCCAAGTTTTCTTATTCTTAATATATTTCGGACCATAACCAAAAAAGTGGAAAAACTTCTCTAATTTCTTTGAAACGGGATAAAATTTATTGACGCCATTTCCCTGAAGTGATATTTTTCAAAAATTATAAGTCTTTTCCAACATCAAGTAGTATATATATGTCACGAATTTCAAATCGATTTATCATTCCGATTGGGAGCTATCGCGGCAACAGACAAGCTGACAGAACATCAGAGAAACAAAAAATTGGAGAAACAATGATCGTGATATATGAGCCCTGTCAGGTAAGTAAATTGAAAAATCTTCAATTCAATTAATTCAAACAAGAAAATTCACATAAATTAAGCAATTGAACAACTTTATATTAATTTATAATTTTTGTCTCCGAAAAAGCGTATAGAAAGATGTATAGTCGCTTTAACCTAAAGAATAATTATCCACAATTCCCTCAGTGATTTCGTTTTACCTGTACCCATAATAAGACAAAGATAAACCCAAGAAGTTCGCGCGATTCGTCGTTCCATTACCTGACTCATGCATCTCGGTGCACCCCAGCAGCAGACTCCATTCTTCTCGTCTGCTCATTCCTGCCTTATGCAGGAGCCGAGGCAATTCATCGCCAAAACGCTCGCAGAGAGTGCAATTACCAAAAGAGCGGCAACAGAGCGTCGTCGTCGTCGTCGCCCCCCCCGCCCCCCTTGCCCCCCTCGCGTCCACCTCGCGCCCGTCGCCGCGTTCTTTCTCCGCTGCCGTGGCCCGAAATCGTATGCAACTCGTTCATCGCGGTGCAGCGCGCCGCACAACGCGCGGCTTTAGTATATTCGCGCCACCCGGTGACCAGTGATATATCTCTCCATTATGTGACTAGTGATTCTGTGATTTGTGATAATTGGTATCACAAGAAAAAATGGCCATCAACTTCTCGGCCTCGTTCGCCGCTTGCCTGGCTGCTGGACTTAAAGTACCTAGGCAGATTATGTATTGCATTTCGCAAGGTAGGAATCGTCCCCCCCTGAAATCCTCACAATTATTAAATATACTTTTCCTCACACTAAAAAAAAAAAAAGAGAATTATTGCCAGTACTCATGTTTCGTAAAAAAAAATATATTGTTGCAATATCCATTTTTTTTTTCTTAATTTCTACTTAAAAAAATACATTTCTTAAAATAAAATTTCTAAGGAAAATGTAAAAACAGGGAAAAAACTTCCTATTTTAAAAATATTTCAGCTAACCGGCAATACATGTCCTTTTTGTGACTGGTCCTTCTGCGATGTATGATAACTGGTATCACAAAAAAACATGGCCATCAACTTCTCGGCCTCGTTTGCAGTTTCCCTGTCTCCCGGACTTAAAGTATCGAGGTTATATGTTGCATCTCGCGAAACAGGAATCTACCCCCTTAAAAAAAAAAAACTGAAAAATTATCGTCAGTCCTATATATTACAATACATATATATATATATATATATATATATATATATATATATATATATATATATATATATATATATATATATATATATATATATATTTATATATACATCATTTTATAAAATATATCTATATATATATATATATATATCTTGATTTTAAAAATATTTATATATATATAGTATATTTCTATATATATAAGATATCACTACCTCCGTTTCGTTCGCCTCTTTCCCAGCTACTGAAACTATATATATATTCTATATATAATATATTATATATAGATCCTTATATATATATATATATATATATATTTATATATATTATATATAATATATATTATCGTGTACCAAATAATTTTCTTGATTATACAACATCATCTTTTTTAAAACAAATTTTCTATAAAAATATAAATAGTGGGAAAAATATCTCGATTTTAAAAATATTTACGTGTTTCAGTAATCAGCAATATATCTCCATTATGTAACTAGTAATTTTGCTATTTCTAATAATTGGTATCAAAAGAAAAGATAGCTATCACTACCTCCGTTTCGTTCGCCTCTTTCCCAGCTGCTGGAAACTATGTATTACATTTCTCAAAGTAAAAAAAAAACACCCCCCACCGTCAAATTCCAAAAAATTATATAGATCCTTGAAAACCTAAAATATTATCGTTGCCTTTCCTATTTTCTGAAAATTCCATATTTTTATGAAATTTTTTTATATTCGCGATTCCCCTAATTAGTAATACATTTCTTCTATTTGACTAGTGATTTGAGCGACTTATGTTATTTGTAATATTAAAATAACAAGTCATTAATTGCTTACTTTCGTTCATCGCTTTTCTAAATGCAG
This sequence comes from Pachyrhynchus sulphureomaculatus, assembly GCA_019049505.1. Taxonomy (NCBI): domain Eukaryota; kingdom Metazoa; phylum Arthropoda; class Insecta; order Coleoptera; family Curculionidae; genus Pachyrhynchus; species Pachyrhynchus sulphureomaculatus. The sequence continues at coordinate 26,512,370 of CM032453.1, read as the reverse complement.
ACTGAAGTTCAAACGGGAATCATCTCTCTGTAAACTCAAATTTTCTTTAAAAACCAAAAAATATCGTGAAAATACATACGTTGTGACAGAGCCTTAATATTTTTTCGTTAAAATGTTTTTCCAATGTTCGTGTCTAAAACAGCCAAGGTATCTAAATTTTCTAAAGCAAATTTTTTGTTGAAACGCAGGAATTGATTGATTTACCATTTTAATTTTATTTTATTATAGTGATTAATACAAATACTACTTATGTTAGTTTTAAATTTCAATTATATTTTGTGCTTTATGACAATTGTTTCCATACACAGTACCTTCGTCAGATAATCGGTAACTCAAAATCCAAGTAAATAGTGCGTTGAAGTACACAAACAAATTATTTTTAAAACCTACAAACATGGCGTGGCAACAATCGGGTTCGTGACGTTTATAGGCTTTAATAATTTGAAAATAACTTTTTGCTACTTTCTTAAATAAAAATCCGAATCTTACACTAAAGAATATCTTAACTCACACATTACAACTTGGTATTTTATAGTAGTTAAAAGGGGATCTAATAAAAAAATAAAATGTTTACCTTTCTCAACTCCAAGAACCTTTGAAGGACGTATGTACGATATGTTCGAAACAACCCTTCCCACTTCCTCCACCTTCCCTATAACCTATACTTTATTTGATTATAAATAATTATGCTTGAAATTTGTTCATTATCTTAACCAAAAATCAGAAATTCTCATAATATATATATATATATATATATATATATATATATATATATATATATATATATATATATATATATATATAAATAATCGTATAACCCCTCTACTGTATGGTGTAGGGCGGTTATACATTCTCCTTTTTTTCCCTCTCAATCTCCATAATTAAACTTCTTCCATAGGTCTCTATTCTTTACCATTATCATTGCTACTTTCCAAGATTTTCCCTTCTCATTAAGTATACTTCCAATACTCCTATTCCAGGTCTATCTAGGTCTTCCACACTTCTGTTTTCCCTGTATTCGAGCTTCATACACTTGTTTCACCTGTCTATCATCCTTTATTCTCTGTATATGTCCCCACCATCCCATTCGTAATATTTTTGGGTACAAAAACTATAAGAAAAACCCCTCTTTCACACCTTTCTGCTGATGAGATGTCGCTTAAAAGATACTCTAGATACCTTTCCTACGTCTAGTATAATAAGTGTACTGAATTTAAAGTCGATATTTTATTTAGTTCGAGAATTACCGTATCGACAGGGAGACCGACGGAAATTGAAAACCATATTTTTCGTGAGCTAGGGCGATTTTTTCACGACTCTAATAGTTACATTTAGTGAAAGAAGTAAAAATTCTTAAACGTGCGAGGGTGTGATTTACCTATATTTAGGGAACTACTTATCATAACCATCAATCATAATCAAAAAGTAACATGGTCAATGTATAAAATATAGAGAAACGATGGGGCGGCCACTTCAACTTGGTTAGACGTTTGTTTTAGATTCGACGACCCATCTGACTGCGCTAAAGAGGTTGCAAATGTCATTTCGGCTGGTATGGAAGCTTACATCCCCTTTTGAAGAAACGTGCTTCTAACCGCAATACTTGGCTCGATCGAAAATGCAAATAAGCTATTGCTTCTAAATATCTTGTCTACCGAAAATGGCGTAAAAATCCTAACGACTTAAATCAAAACATTTTTGTTGGTAATCGGAACAGATGCAAAAAAACTATCGATGAAACCAAGGAGTCACACATTTAAAGTATTACAACAAATTTCTTGCCTGCTCCAAAAATTCCAGGTACATTTGGTCAGTAGCTAAGGCCATTAATCAAAATTTCGCACCAATTTTCTGTAGATTTTTCAACCTATCCTACAGAAAGGGAATATTTCATTCCTGCTAGAAATGCGCTACAGATCAGCCGATACACAAAAAAAAGGCAAAAGACCAGTCGCACTGCTTTCAATAATATCAAAAGTCCTGAAAAAGGCTATCGATCAGCATGTTCTAAAATATCTTGAAAGAGAAAAAAAGAATATTATTGGGACCACGAATCCAATCTACAGTTTTGCCCATGACAGTACGCTTATTTCTTCATTTACTTTTAACGCTCGAACATCCGCCACTCATGCAAAAATCTGCAGACAGGAAGTCGTTCAACTTAACAAAGACTTGGATGAAATTCTATCTTGAGGTGCAGTAATCAAGTCAAATTTAACGCTACAAATACGCACACGATGTTTTTCCAAAAAAGTTAACATTGCTGAACCCGAGATGGCTATGTTGGGGCACTCCATTCCTAGTATCTTTACTCAGTTTGTTGAACGTTAATTTGAGAGCAGATATGTCTTGGCATGAACATGTTGCATGCACAGCCAGAAAAGTTTTTCAAAAACTGGGAATATTATTTCGCACTAGAAAGATCTACATTCAACAACAACTGTTAATTCTGTACAAAGCTCAAATTCAACCAACGATGGAGTACTGCTACCATGTTTGAGGCTCTGCTCGCAAACATGCACTGCATTTGTTGGATTCTATTCAGAGAAGAGCTGTTTGTCTGAATGGAGAACAGAGCTGTTCACCTGATTGGAGACCCAAAACAGGCCAGTACCCTTGATTCCTTGAAACATCGAAGAAAGGTTGGTGACTTAAGTCTGTTCTAGAAGTATTGTCATGCAAAGTGTTCAATGGATGTAGACCGCTTAATTCCTCCTAAAGCGGTGCATACTAGTAAGACACCTCGGGCTAATTCGATATGGGGAACCTTATCCCTTTGGAGTGATTTGCCCAGGACTGTATTTCCCACAGAATACAATTTACAGCAATTCAAGACAACTGCAAACGCATTGCCCCTGTAGTGCTTTAGGGCTTTCCCTGCAGCACGTGGGCTATACCCATAAAAAAATTCTTTCATTCGCATAATAATATTTAAAAAATGAACTTGTACCAAATCCTTAAACTTATAAGTAATAAATATTAAGGATTTTAGTAAAAGAATGTGCATTTCGAAAAAATAGTCTATAAAAAAATTTGCATTTTCTTTTCCTCATCCAAGAATAACAGTATACTCAAATAAGATCCTCAAACTTTCAGACCAGAAATAGGATCTTCTAACTACAAACCAGTTAAAAAAAAAACCGAATGTTATCTTCTTTTCTTGTTTTTTTTTTAAGATAACGAAAAGTCAATCTTTATTATTAAAATGCCAATTGTTTTCGTCACTCTTCCTTTGTTTAATTTCTACTCATTAGTATTTAAACCACTCACGGAGGATTCAAAACCAATATTTTGTTCTGGTTAAGTTTGTTCACTTACCACAGTCATTATCATTTTTAAGACCTTGGCCAAATATTTAAATTTTTAAAAGAACCACTTTATTACCATATTAAGTTGGCCGGCTAAAAAAATATTGCTTTTATTACTTTTCTAGAGGCAGTTACCACATATTAGTATATATATATATATATATATATATATATATATATATATATATATATATATATATATATATATATATATATATATTTAGATTAACTAATTTTGCACTTTTATATCTATTTCAAATTCAAACAGTTTTTCACCACTTTTATATTTGTAAAAACCAATCCTAAAGAAGGATTCATGTGATGCTGCTATTGACATAACCTCAAAATACAATTTCAAATTTGAAATTCAAATAAATGCTCCATGAAGCTGTGCAAATGATTCGTTCAGCTCTGGAGGTAGGTGCTGTCATGCACAAAACATGCAAAATATGGTTCAGCGTTTCAAAACAGTGACTTAGAGTATTCGGATCGTGAACGTTCTGAACAATGCCACGGCAAACATAAAGTGGGATTTTATTCTCTCTCAAGTGATATATTCTCCGGACATTATCCCGTGTGATTACTACAGTCCCTGCAAGATCATCTCGCCAATCCCCACTTTATTTCAACATCAAAAAAAGCATAGAATCTAGAACTTGATGAAAGCTATATAAAAGATCTGCATTTTGTTTGATTTACAAGCAAAATGTTCTAGAACCTTGTAAAATCTCTGTATTTTTATTCTAGAAACCTGTTAAAGGATGTTAATTCCATCTGATTTGTTAAAATAATATTTTAGAACATTCTGAAAATTGTGTATCTGTTTCTATTCTTTCTAGAACTACATAAAAATATTATATTTGTAGATAGTATGTGATAAAACTTCATGAAAATAGTGTTTGTTCTGACTATGTTTCACTGAGAACTTAAAAATGACTATTTGCATCTGATTTACCATAAGATTTTTCTAGAACTGATTATAAATTGATAGATTTGATGGGCGTTAATTAGACCGCCCCGATTCTTTAACTATCTGTTTGGCGAAAAACGGAGACTAGAAGTTTACAAACGAAACTACCAGAATATTGACATTCTATTGAAAATGCTGAATTTTTCCTAAGAAGTGAAATCTATGAGTTCGCTCGTCTCGACTTATGTCGCAGAAAGGAATCAAAAGAAGTTAGATAGGATGAATTGTTACAGATAATGAGTGAACATCTTCATTCAAAGCCTCAGTTATAGCAGAACGTCATAAATTCCAACATTGATGACAAGAACAAGATAAATCGTAACTTAGTTCATGAGAGCTGCAAAACATTTTGCGAAAATATGTGCTTTTGAAATGTAACTAAATAAAAATTGACTGGATGAGTTTGTGCCTGGTCTTCACTTCCTGCTAATCTGCGCACATTAAAACAAATTTTAATTAAAATATATATGTTATTCTATCATTAATTGAAAGACTGTATGTATTATTTAGTTTATGATAATATAAGCATTTCTTAATGTAATTCAAATATTGTTGTTTATTTAAAATTGGCGCTCAACGTACGTTATAGAGCCAGTTTTGAATTTGAATTAGATAAACTATTTCTCTGTTTTTAACTGAAATTTACTTATGCATGTTTTATATGTTTAAATACTATATTAAGTCCAAATTATTCAAATAGGTGAGGAATATGTCAAATGCAACAGAATTCGAAAATGGCGCCCGACGAGAGGGCCAACTTTTTCAGATTTCTCCTATTCTTTACCAGTAATGATAAATAGTGGCATCTAAATAATTTAGCCATTTTTGGGAATGCGACTCTTAACCTTTCTATTCGATTTTTGATCTCTACTGAGTAATATCATGCGTGCATCGTTTACTCTTGTCCCTAGCTACGTATATCCTTGTATTTTTTCTATCTGATGGTTATTTACTACCAGTTTTTTGTTTTGATTGTTGTTCTTTATGTTAAGCAATAAGCCATATGTTTCAATGATTTCACTCACTCTATTCATCATGTCTTGAAGGTCTTCACTGCTGTCTGCAAATATGACCGTATCGTCCGCGTGATACTTATTATTAACGTACTTATTCTTTAATTTATGATGATATAGGCATTTCTTAATACAAATATTTTCGTTTATTAAAATTAGCGCCCAACATATGGAATATAACAAGTTTTGATTTTAAATTAGACAAACCATTTCTATGTTTTTAACTGAAATTTATATTTGTCTGTTTTATATGTTTAAATATTATAATAAGTCCAAATTATTCAAATATACGATGAATATGTCAGATCTAACAGAATTCGAACTTGGCGCCCAATAAGAGGGCCAACTTGAAAAGGTTTTGATTCTCCAATTTTTCAGCGAGAATCATATCAGGTCCCACATAACATATATATATATATATATATATATATATATATATATATATATATATATATATATATATATGGGTTATTCCACGTTAACCGGGACACTGTTCTCTCTAAAATTAAACGCAATGGAAAATATCTTTGAAGGTCCCAAAATGTTCGTATACTTAAGAACTTTCTAATGGAACATAGCTTTTTTCGAAATTTAATATGGCGTCCACAAAATGGCGACTGGAATCAGAAAATTCAAGAAATTAATGTATACTATGGTATAAAAAAAAAAACAAACATAGGGCGAAAAAATGTATAATTATTATCGAAATACTCATTCATATACATATATAGTATTTTAGTAGCTTAAAGTTAATTAAAAGAAATCAATATGGCGGCTAATATTTAAAAAAATATATATAATAAAATTTTATTAAAAAATGACTACTACAACATGTCGCTCTAAATTCAAAAATTATAATAATAATGTTTATTATTTATGGTTAAAACAAAAAGAATTAAATATGTTAAAATATGATTTCGAGACATGATATTTAAAAATGGCGTTTCCAATATAGCGGATCAAAAAAAATTTTCTAGGCGAAATTGATATTAATCAGTGGCAAAAAATACACAAAAATAACACAATTAAGTAACAAATAAAACATAAGATGGTGTCAAAAAATTAACGGGAAAATATATAAAATAGAAAAATGTAATTTGCTGTGCACAATAAACGAGCATGAAACATGTTTTTACCTGTAATATAACCCCACTTCGTTATGTAAGCTTGTAATGAATTTCATCACAGCTTAGTACAACTGTCGCTTTCGTTTTTACGTTCTTGGTGTGATGGTCAAAGCTTTGAGACACATTTTTTCGGATTACAACTCTCTTTATATGATTACATTAAGTCTTGAAGTTTTTGATCTCATTTTCTTTGATTTATTTCAGGATCAATTGAGCTTCATTTGTGTAGCGACTCTTATTATTCGTTTCAATCTTTTTTAATTGAAATTAAAATAAGATGTTTTATTACTATCCTAGAAAATGTTTATTATTCTTCAAAGAATTATTTTTTTTAATTTTATATATTTTCTCGCCAATTTTTCAACACTATCTGATGTTTTATTTATTACTTGTGTTATTTTTGTATCACTTAAATTATTGTCAGCTTTAGAATATTTTTTTTTGTCAGTGATTAATATCAATTTCATCTGGAAATTTTTTTTGGGCCGCCATATTGGAAACGCTATTTTTAAATATTATGTCTCGAAATCATTTTATTTAGTTCTTTTTGTTGTAAACATAAATACACGATTGTCAAAATTTTTGAATTTTGAGCACCGTATTATTCCTTTTAACGACTTTAACGTCTAAAATACTATATACCTAACCGAGGATTCTGACATTAATTATACATTTTTTCGCACAATGTCCGGTTTCTTTCACCATAGTGCTAGAAACTGCCATATACAAATACTTTTATGGAATCCACTCAGTCCGCTTCTGTTATTTATAAGATAGCCTTAAAATTGCCGGGATATAACTATTAGATGCTAATGGGTCTTACGAACACGCGTTCCTGGCATAAATACTGAATTTGATAGTAATAAGTAACCCAATTCAATCATTATATGTCAATATTTTGAATGATTACATAGAGAAACTTGATCTTTATTCTCCGAAAAAGATATATAACACCTCTTTCACACCTTATATGTTTGATTATTAACAATTATGCCCAAACTATGTTCATTATTTAACCAAATACTTATTTATCGTTACAAAAGGCAGACACACCGATGGAAATTACAAACTATGTGTGTAAAAATCACACAATGTTGTTTCTTAACGAATATATTACCTCTCTTAGCAAAAGAAATAAAAATGAAGCATTGCAAACAAAAGGAAGATAATAATAACAATTATATTTTTAGCATATAATTTATGCTTAATTAATCTTGTAATAAGTACAAATCGGAAAAACAGAGTTTCCATAATTTATTAAGTACTTACTCTACATTAAACCACCTAATTTTAGCGCATTATTTATTGTAATTTTTTCCCGATATCCCCAATTATCCAAATTCGACGTCTAACATCGCTCCTCAATAGGAATCACTGACCCGCGCTCAGCAGTCGACGACGACGCTAACGACGGCGGCGTCACCGTCACGACGGACATCGGGACGTCGCACTTGGAAGGTTGCATTTTCAAGTTGTTGTTTTGTTGTTCTGTGTTGTTGTTTCGTTACTGTGTGATGTTGCCCGCGCACCGCTGGCCTTCGGGATCATTTTATTTCCTCTTATTATTAAAGTTAAACTTTGGAGTTAATGAACGCCAGCGAAGATGGGACCGAATCAGGACACCAGCTGATGTAGCACAATAATGACTTTGAGATGAAAATTTTCACATGGACGTCTTTACGATTAATAATTGTTGTGAAAGTTAACTGGAAGAAGTTCTTTAATTTTTTTTTTAACTAATTAATAATTTAAAGAATTGCTCTTTAAATATGAAACTCAACGCCTGTCTGTATAAACGTGTATGTAGAATTAATATTTCAATTTTTACGCAGTTTTCTTTCATAAGTATGTATCTGGGTAGGTTTTTCTCAATATTTATTTTGAAATGATTCAGAAAGAAAGGTAATATTAAAAAAAAGCAAGGAATAATGCAAATCCGTAGATAAAAAAAACGGTCAAGTGCAAGTTGAACTTGCGCAATTAGTGTTCCGTACGTTGATTGCTTTTAAAATAAAAAATGTTGTAACCGAGGTATAAAATGATCAATGACTCACACAAAACACACCCCAAATGAGTTTTCAACAAGGTTCGTTTCCAATCTTTACTGTACTTTTGAGATAAAAATTGATGACCTTGAAATTTTTGGTTTTTTTTTATATACCAGATAAATTATTTAAAGGTAATGCACTCGTGATAAATTTCGTTCAGTCTACACCCCGTGGAGAATATTCTAGAACTGTCTTTTTTTTTCAAAATTTTTTGATAAGTACTTTTCGAGATAAGGCGGGTGGATACCGACTTTTCGTGATTTTTTAAAAATAATACAAAGAAAAGTGCGCGCAAGTAATACATTATATATATATATATATATATATATATATATATATATATATATATAAATATATATATATATATATATATATATATTTTACTCGTGGGATAAGGGTTAGAAGAAATAGTAGTTTTAGAAACTATCGGAAATAATCCCAACACTTCAACCCGACAGTCAAATTTTACTGCAGGATCAGTTATTGAATTGTCAAATAAATCGCAATAAAGTTTGAAAATTACGAAAAAAATGGGATATGATAGTGTGTTTTAAAAGAGTCCACTGGACTACCAAGAACTAACCTTAGAGACGGAAATTTTCAACGGCGTATGGAATTTTTGCCAATTGTTTCTGGAGAATTGTAACCATGTTCCGAATTTTTCATTAAATTGCATTTGGACAGACGAAACTTCTGTAAGCAATGCAGGTATTTTTAACCGTTACAATTCTTATACGTGGGCACAAGAAAATCCTCATTTAGTTGTGGAACAAAGAAATCGAGGCAGATTTGGATTTAATGTGTGGGCAGGAATTTTTAGAGGCTGGGTTATAAGTCCATTTATTTACGAAGGAACACCTCTCAGAGATATTTAGAAATTTTAAGGCAGCAAATAGAACCTCTTGTTGATGAACCTTAGAAATATATTTTTTCAACACGACGGGGCACCCCTCACACACACCCATGGACTTCTATCTCTGGGGAAGACTGAAAGACTTAATTTTTAAATTGCCGACAAACACCAGGCAAGAGTTAGAAGTCGCAGTGATACAAAGTTTTTTGCAGCTCTCACTCCTCTTGAACTAATCAACTCGGTAAGAAGTGTCCAGAAAAGGTGCCGCCTATGTGTAAATGAAACTGGTCGACATTTCGAACATCTTTTATAGAAAATTGTTTTGTTTTAGTTTGCTCTACTCGGACTAAATTGTTTAATTGTTGTTTCGTTTTATTTTCTACATAGTTTGTACTTTAAACTACCATTTAGTAAATTTCATTGCAGTTATGACTTTTAGAGTTACTTCTGGGATTTTTTTTACGATTTGACTGACTGACTTATCGGTAAACAATTGATATTGCCGCTCCGTCCAAAGCCTACCTTACAAAATGTGCATTTAAAACTCGCGTAAAAACTGAAAACCTTTATATGTTGAAGCAGATTTAAGCAAAATATAAAGTGTGCTATATTTTTAGAATGGTAATTTAAAGCTGTATTCGATAAGGAAAAATATACAGGGTATCCTATTTAAAAAAATATATTTTTGCGTTAATAACTATTAAAATATTAGTTGTAAAAAAATAACTTACACTGTTGCAATCCACGTGAAAAAGTGCTTTGAGAATGTTTTTACAGAAATCAAAAATTTTCGATAGGAAAAGAATTACAACCATTTACCATTACAAACATTTTTCCAAAATGCAGATTTTTGAAAAACACCCTGTATATCTCAAACCGGTACTAGATATCGATATGCGGTTTTCACCATTGAGTTTATCACAGAAATTGAGCCTCAGAAACCGACATCAGTTTTCGTCTATCTCCTTTAGATAAAGGGGTTTACCTTTAAAAGTGTCCAATTTGGACCACCCTGTACAGTATAAAATACTTATTTGAGATTTTTCATCGTTTTTTTCTCTTATTTTTCTTATTCGGTAAACTGCCATTGTAACGTAAATAAAATTAATTTTTGATGCGCCGAAATTTTCACGTAATTTAAAAATATACCTGAAGAAAAATGTTCCGGCTATTGTGCACATTTTATCACGGAATAAAATCTAATTATAATATTCTATTTACACCCGATCGATAAAATAATTTATCATGTTATTTTTGACAGCTATTCCTTAAAAATTCATTCCCTTTGTCCTTTAATCGTCCGTTGCTTGTCGACTATTTTTATAACTGCATTGTAAGTACCGTAATGAAAATGCATTTTTTTTTTTTATTTAAGTAAATTAGCTTGTGATAACACTTTGAAAACATATATCTTTTAAAAAATATAATAGAAAATACAAGTTCCAGTAAATAGTACATTTGGTGAAAAGTCACAGGACTCTTGAAGAAAACAATGTTTTTGCCAAAAATCGATTTTATTTTTCAACATTGTTTCCTTCCAGAGCGATAAACTTATTCCAGCGATCCCCCGACATTTGGATATCTCTCTTATAGTACGATTTATCAAGATCTCTCAAATAAACCTCAATTTCCCATTCGCCTTCTTCATTTGAGCCAAATCTGTACCCCTTTGTCATAACGATTCCAGCTGATGTTGTGTGTTTTCGGACGCTTCAGTCGAATTTCATGCGATTCCTGCCCCTCTGAGGACTGTATTCGACTCGGGCTAATACTGGTGGATCCATGTTCGATTGTTACGAAGAAAATAAGAAATTAATTCAACATTTGAAGACTACATTCGGCGACTCTGCCATTCGAAAAATTTATTATTTTTTTGACGGAGCTGGGTCTCAATATAAAAACAAGTTCAATTTCTTCTCTACTTTCGCATGAATCTGAATGTTGTGTTAGTGCAGACTGGCATTTTTTCGCCACTTCCCATGAAAAAGAGGCTTGCGATGAGATTAGTGGATGCATTAAAAGCGTGGCGAGAATTGCAAGTCTTCAGAGAAATAATGAAAATCAAATAATATCTCCCAAGCGCTTGTTTGATTGGGCAGTTAATTACACAAGCCAACTAAAAAATATTTGTAAAATCTTTTTAAACCAATACATCTAAGTGCTGTGTATTTTTGGGTGCTGAAACCGTATATGGTATCAGTTTTCTTGTATCACCCACAGTTCTCTCACAATATGACATCGATTAAATTTCAAAATAGGGAAAATTTAATACATAAAAAATAAAAATTTAAAAAAAAATAAACTGTTGATCCCTTGTTCTATAATGGTAAATAAATGTTCCAGATTCCAATAAATGTTTTTCTTTCAGCCTAGAACCAAGCAATTCTGCTTTTTCCTTGGTCAAACCCAAAGCTCTCACTAAATCATTTAACTCAGCTTGTATAAACAACTATGGTTTTAAATTTTCTAGAGAACATTGAAACTCATCATCATCCGGTCGACTTTCATTAAATCGGGGACTGGACTGTAAAACGTCATCAATAGACTGAGGTGGCTAAGGGACAGAAAGTCCCGGTCTATGTCCTAATGGCCGATTAGCTGAAGTAAAATTAGGATAGATAATTACTTTCTTATTTTTGGAGTTCTATCCAAAAACATCAACGCTGCAAAAATGACAATCATTGGAATGATTTTCTTGCTCTCTCCATAATACGGGTACTGCAAATCTAAAAGCTTTCTTTTCTTTCTTATACCATTTACAAACATAACATATTTTGTGAGGAGCCCAACATTTTTCTTGATTACCGATTTCTACACCAAAATATGCAAATTATACTTTTTTTACAAAGTCAGTAATGTTTCTTTGATGTTTTTTAACTACAAACTCACCACATATATAACAAACAGTGTTGGGAGAGTTTTTTAGAACCACGATTAGCCATACTTTGAGTGTGAATTAAAGCATATGGGTTAAACACTACAATGCGAGGTTATATTAACTGGAAGAAAACAAACAGCTGTGACATTTATCGGAACTGCCAACCTAATAACATTTGATTTTACTGCTAACCTTTTAAAATTCTGATTTTATTGCCAACCTAATAACATTCGAATGATAAACAATAAACTTTTCACATTTTGAATATTAAAATGTGAAAAATTGGTGGGTGATACGACTTTTTTATTATTATTTTTGGACTCAACACACCAACAGGAATCAGGTAAAGTTATTAAAAAGTTTTTTCATCGTTGGCCTGTGCTGTTTTAAAAATGTAAGCTTCGATTTTTATACAAATGAAGCATGTCAGTCTTACGAAAGCGTTTATCAATCGAAGTATCGAACTTGAAAGTTCTATCTAAGACTCGCCAATTCCATGCGTTTACACCGAAAGAAATAACCAGCTGATGTGCAAAATATTTTCTAGCTCTGAAGCAGCAGTAACAGTTAATTTTTGAAATAATTTAACATGTATTGTATAATTTTTGGGTTAAACATTAATGGGGTTTTTGTTTTTGCAAAAAAATGTGATTTACCTTGTTTTTACAAGACTTATCCATCCACTCTTGTATTTGAATGTATAATACTATGGCACTGTTTTGGTAAGGTTTTTAGTGTTAGTGTTAGTGATCATTTTGGTGCCTGTCGGTCTGTGTATCCGTCTGTCACACCCTATTTTCTCCGAAATTATTTGACATAGAAAGTTGAAATTTGGCACTAATATAGGAATCGAAGGTCTCATCAGAGCCGTGTAGTTTTGAAAGTTAAACTTTGACTTAAAGGGTTAGTTTTGGGGGTGAAATCGGAAGTGAAAAAAAATTACCAGGTAAATGAAAGCTTGTAAAATATATATAATGTAATATTTGCGCAATTTGTATTCTTTTTAAGAAATTCCGAAAAATAGCTGTCTGCCCTCCCTTATCGCGAAAAGTACTGATCAAAAAATTTCGAAAAAATTCTGGAATATTCTCCACAGGTTATAGATTGAACGAAAATTATGCTAAGTAACTTACCTTCAATAATTTATCTTGTATATAAAAAACAAAAATTTCAAGGTCAACTTTGTTGAAAACTCATTTGGGGTGTTTTGTGAAGTCATTGTCACTGATCATTTTATACCTCCGTAACAAAAATTTTTATTTTAAAAGTAATCAACGTACGGAACACTAACTGCGCAAGTCCGACGGTTTTTTGTGCTACCATCTCACGGAAAGTCTCAGGAATTTTCACGCCATGTTAGTTTATGAATATTTTTTTATTATAATATATTTATTTATGTTAGGTGGGTCAAATTCAGCAATTACATGGCCGAACTACTCGGAATCGAGCTTGTTGCTCAGGTTTAAATGGCCGAGAGTCATTATCAACAAGACTTTTTATCAGAGTCTCCTGAAAGTAGTTTATAATATGCCATTACCCTAAAACTTAGATTATAAATTAAATAAATCGATCTCAAAAAAGTGATAAAAAGGACAAAATAATATCTTCAGTTAATCTCAAAAACTTAATACTTGGCCGCTTATAAAAGAAAAACATAATTAGGATAAGAAAACTTTGGTGTTGTCGCTGTTAACAAAAAATGTAACTAGTGGGTAATTAATTTTTTTTTATGAGTCTAGCACACGTGCTGCAGGGAGGTCCCAAAAGCGCTACAGGAGCGGCACTTGTGCGGAAAAAGCGATTCACGTTGCTCTTGAATCGCTGTAAATTGTATTAGGTGGGAAACACAGTCCTGGGCAAGTTATTCCAAAGCGATGATGTTCTCCATATAAAAGACTGCTTGAAAAGCGTTGTACGAGGAGTAACAAGCTGAACCTCATACGGATGTGAAGTATCAGCGCGACGTGTATTTCTAACATGCACCGCTCTGGGAGAAATTAAACAGGCCACATCCTCCGAACACTTTCCATGGAAATACTTGTAGAATAGGCTCAAGTCGCCAACCATTCTTCGATGTTCCAGCGAATCAAGGTCGCCGGTCAGTTCCGTGTCTCCAATCAGACGAACAGCTCTTCTCTGAATAGAATCCAACAAATACAGTGTATGTTTGGGAGCGGAGCCCCAAACATGAGAGCAGTATTCCATAGTTGGTCGAATTTGAGCTTTGTAAAGAATTGACAGTTGTTGTGGAGTGTAAAGCTTTCTGGTTCGAAATAACATTCCCAACTTTTAAGAAGCTCTCTTTGCTATGCCTGCAACATGCTCATGCCAGGACATATTTGCTCCCAAATTACCGCCCAACAAATTGAGTGACGATGTTAGAGGAATGGAGTGCCCCGCCATAACTATATCGGATTCAGCAACGTTAACTTTTTTAGAAAAAACCGCCGCCTGGGTTTTTGTGTCGTTAAATTCCACTTGGTTACTGTCACCCCAAGATTTCTTCCAGGTCTTTGTTAAGTTGAATGACTTCCTGCTGTCTGCGGATATTCGTCTGAGTAGCCGATGTCCGAGCGTTCAAAGTGAATGAAGAGATAAGTGTACTGTCATCTGCAAAGCTGTAGATTGGATTCTCGGTCTTTTCCAGCAGATCGTTAATATAAATGAGAAAGAGAGTAGGAGACAGTATGGAGCCTTGGGGTACACCGGCGTTGATAGTGAAGGTGTTAGAAAGAAATCCGTCGACTGCCACTCGCAAAGAACGCTCTCTGAGGAAACATGAGAGCCACAAACAGAACTTTTCAGACATACCATAAGAACGTAGCTTAGCCAACAGCCCATTGTGCCAAACACGGTCGAATGCCTTGGATATGTCAAGAGCAACCGCTCGAGATTCTCCAAAGTGTTCAATTGCGTTGTTCCAAACATGTGTTACATAAGTCAGGAGATCTTCTGTTGATCTATTTTTACGAAAGCTATATTGGTGATCGTTAATAATGTTGAATCCTTCAAGATATTTTAGAAGATGCTGATTGATAGCCTTTTCCATGACTTTCGATATTATTGAAAGCAGTGCGATTGGTCGGTAGTTATTTGGCAAGGTCTTCTTTCCTTTTTTAGGTATTGGCTGAACTGTGGCACATTTCCAGCAGGAAGGAAATATTCCCTTTCTGTAAGATAGGTTGAAAAGTCTACAGAAAACTGGTGTTAGTTCCCTCGCACAGTTTTTGAGAACTATGGCAGGTATTCCGTCAGCGCCAGAAGCCTTTTTCGTGTCTAGCTTCATCAAAATACGTTTTATGATACGCTGCCTGAAGACAATATCGGGCATCCTTGACTGCACTATGGGAATATTAGGTGGTGGTGGTTTTCCTTGGAAATCGACAGTAGAATGTGAAGCAAAGAGTTCAGCCAACAAGTTCGTTTTCTCAACAGGTGTCGTTGCAATAGAATTATCTGGCCGTGTGAGTAGTGGTATCCTGGATTTGGTGAAATTTTGACTAACTGCCTTAGCGACTGACCAAAAGGACCTGGAATTGTTGGGACAAGCGAGAAGTTTGTTTCTAATCCGTTGGTTGTGTGCCTCCTTGGTTTCGTCGATAATTTCTTTGCATCTGTTCCTGGCACGAACAAAGGTGTTACGATTTATGGTGTTAGGATTTTCACGCCAATGTCGGTATGCAAGATGTTTAGAAGCAACAGCTTCTTTGCATTTTCGGTCAAACCAAGGCTTGCCGTTGGAAGGGCATTTCTTCGAAAAAGGGATGTAAGCCTCCATACCGGCCAAAATAACATCGGAAACCTCCTTGGCGCAGTCAGATGGGTCATCGGATCGAAAACAAACGTCTAACCAAGGGAATGTTCGAAAATATTCCATGAGATCTTCCCATTTAGCAGATTTGTAGTGCCAAATCTTGCGCCGTTTAGGCGCGTCTCTGTCAGTGATTGGTAGGATACTCGATGTCGATAATAGTTTATGGTTGGAAGAACCTAATGGCGGATTTACGCTGACCGTGTAAATCTCCGGATTGGTGGTTAAAAATAGATTAAGAAGACTGGCGAACTCCCCGTCTCGATCAGGGATCCGTGTTGGTTCGTCAATAAGCTGATTTAAGCCACAACTGATTGAAAATGATTCGGCTTCACGACCTTGTTCATCGGTAGTATTGGAATATTTTAGCCAGTTGATGTTGTGGACATTAAAGTCGCCCAGGATGGCCATTTCGGCATTTGGATAGTTAATTTGTAAATGATCGATGGTGTCTGCAAGAGAAGCGAAAAGTGCTCTAAAGTTAGTATCGCTTGGTGGTCGATATTCCCTTCCTGTAGAATAGGTTGAAAATTCTACAGAAAACTGATGTTAGTTCGCTCGCGCAAAATATACAAACTAGAATACGTAAATACACAAAATTAAGCCAAATTTGAAGTCGACGCATTTTTTTTTTTTTTACTTGAAATGAATAACTATTGCCTTAGTTGCTCTTACGATACTAAAGACTAACGTTATATATAATATCTTATTTTTTATTCATTTATCAGGTTATCTTTAACATTTCCTCAACAACCCCGTTTCCCTTGTCCTCTAATGACTCGTCGGTCGGCCATTTTTATAACTGCATTGAGCCCGGCGGTCGGGAAAAATGCATTTCCCAGCCATGCAGTTTTTCACACCTCGCTTTCCGAAACGATAGCGTCGGTTTTTAGCCGTTTTCGCGCATCTTTCTTTTTCCAACCAAATCGATAAATATTGCAAAATTACGGGCTACATTGGCCAATAAACCGAGCAAAAATCACACCCCCGAGGTGTCAGATACTATTATAAATGATTTCGTCGGTTCATGCCATTAGAATATGATATTTTTGTCCAATCTACGTAGTGTTCAATATTGTTGAGATCTATAACAATAATGATGGTTATAATTATCATTTCGTATACAATGAATGGCCAAAACTGCCATGACAAGCCTAAGCAAAGTATGGAAAGAATAAATATAACAAAAAAAAGGCTTGTCAATTCACTAATATTCCCTATAGTCACATACGGAGCCGAAACATGGACTATTAATGTAGCATGCCATAAAAAAATAGAGGCTTTCGAAATTACATGCTACAGACGGATGCTCAGAATTTCCTAGACAGCTCAAAGCACAAATGCGTCTGTTCTGAATGATCTTAACATCCAAAATACTGTTACCATCGATTCAGAGAAAAATAACATCATTTTTTGGTCACATAATAAGGAGTGATGGCATGGAAAAGTTGCTGATCAAGGGGAAAGTAGACAGTAGAAGAAAAATAGGTAGATTTCCCAACAGATAAATCGATCAGAGCATGTCTACAATGCTCTTGGGAGTTACTAGAGATGATGAGAAGTGTAGAACATAGAGAAGCCTGGAGGAATGTTTTAAATTCTATGTAATAATGCAATAGAGGTCACGATACTCGGAACCGGGCAACGATGCGAGAGAGATATACAGTGATTGCTATAAATTTATACATTGGAAAAATTTTATTCGTCATTTCTCAAGAATTTTCGTTGCTAGATAATTCTGCATGTTGCAAAAGCTATTTTTATAACATGACAGTCTGTCAAGTAAGAACGTATCCACTCGTATTCTTGAAAAAATGTGTTTTGAGAACATTTTTTGCTATCAATGTATTCTGTGGTGTGCTAACAGCGGCGCATTTACCTTAGTAAGTTGTCCAATCGCCTCCTGCATCAAGAATCGCCTGGCATCTTCGAGGCATTTTGAATTGAATTTTTCGAATCTCGCGAGACAACTGAGTCAAAGTCCTCGGAGTCTTTCCTCCGAGCTTTCTCATTACAAGGGATCAAACGTTTTCAATAGAGTTGACGTCTGGCCATTGTAAGGGCCACTCTAGTGTCTTATCGTGGGTCCAAGCGAGCCGCTTCGCAACGTGATTTTCACCCAGCAAAGGTTTTTTTCACCGTGCTTCCAAATTTGACATCATGAGTACGAAGATGTTGTCGAATGGTCTCATGGGAGACATTCAAACCAGATTTTCTTAATTTTGCCGCTCCTTGACGCAGCGTCAATTTCGGGTCCCGTGAAAATAAAGACACGATTCGTTTTTCGACTTTCGGAGTGACTTTACCTACCAAACTACATTTTGGAAAGTCGTCAATATTTTTCGTCTCGTTCAAACGATTTATTCACATTTTCACAAACTACACCGACTTTTTAATATATTTAGCGCCCCTTTGGTTGAGAACAAAGCAATACGGCCTCGAACCGACGCGCAAACAGGTGATTCATTTTAGGTTTTACGTGATTTCGACGAACGTTTGAACTCGACTGATACTTTTACTAAAATTTGTCGTAGATAAAGGTTCCCTCTACCGATTTTTTGTTAAATGGCTAGAATCGCATCTACCAAAAATGAACTATCGCGGACACGTTCCTACTTGACAGACTGTAAATTTGTAATAAGGTAAACAGGTTGTATTTAAAAAAAAAAAACTGGAAAATAGGAAATCTAAAAATTTCAAAATTGTACATTTTTGAAATGGGCAAAATAAAATACTCAAGAGACGAATATAATAATAATAATAATGATAATAATTAGCACATGAAAGCACTCCTCAAAATCACAGAAACATTCACCTTAGATATCACCATGGAATTTGGTATAAGTAAATGTAAAGTCCTCCACATCAACAAAGGCTAATGGAAAGGCCACCATGAGACAGAAACCATCAACAATGAAACACTCGATAACATGATCAATAAAGAAACATACAAATATCTAGGCTTCCATCAAAGCACCAAACTCAACTACACTCAAAACAGAGCTCAGAACCGAATTCTAAAACAGACTCACGAAACTTATACAAACAAAACTCAACTCCAAAAATCTCACTAAAGCCATCAACACTTTCGCTATACCTATACTCACATATTCATTTGGTATCATCAAATGGTCACACACAGACATAGAAAATATTCACATTCTTATACGTTCTCAATTCACCAAATACAGGAAATTACACCCCAACGCGTGCAAAGAAAGACTTACCATCGAGAAAAAGGCAGGAGGAAGACTAATCATAGATATAAGATCACTACACACAAAACAAATTCAAGCACTTAGGAAATTCTTTCACACCAAGCAAACCAACCTCCACACAGCAACAATGAAAGCAGAGAAAAACTACATACCTCTCGACTTATCTTGGGCAGACCACCCAGCAGACACACACAGTTACACCCAATTACAACAGGAAAAGATGAAAATGTAAATAAAAATCATACACTTGATTACGGGATGGGCAGCTATTTCCTGAAACAGAAGACTACTTACTTGCCATCCAGGATAAAGTCATATTAACTAGAAATTACTAAAAGCATATCATCAAAGACACAACTATTACAGAAGACAGATGCAGGAAATGCCACAAGCATAAAAAAAAAGATCGAACACATAACAACGGAATACACAGCTAGACATGACTCAGCCCTAAAAGTAGTTCACCAAACACTAGCCACAACATACAAACTTATAGAAAACACAGATCCCTACTACAAATACACACCAACATCCATACTTGAAACTAAACATTACAAGCTCTACTGGGATATCAGTATCCATACAGATAAAACAGTCCCAGTCAAGAGACCCGATATTACTTTTTAATACAAAAAAGGAAAAGTCACTTATCTGATTGACATAGCTGTCCCAAACGTCACATCAAAACGATATACACAAAAAAATCTCCAAATACTTTGCAACAGAAATAAAAAGGTTATGGAAACAAGAAAAAATCATCATTGTCCCCGTCGTTGTATCAGCCACAAGCCTTACACCAACAACATTCACACCACACTTAGTACAGTTAGGACTCAACACAAACATACACAAAAACATTCAGAAGTCAGAGATTTTGAAAACATGTAACATTGTCGGGTCATTCCTTAATACACAATAGTAATAGCGTTTATGCTGACTTGGCTTAGGCCCGTCAGCCAAACATGGAACCACATTGACGAAATGTGAGAAAGAAGAACAAAGAAAAGATAATAATAATAATAATTAGCACATAGAAATCATCCATATGAATCGAGGTCTGTATCTTTAATCCTCTGTTCCCCGAATATAGCTTTGATCTCATCAAGGTGGAAGACAGTCTTTGAGCTTAGAGTGTCTGCATGATCAAACTGTAGTAGAACTAATATGGGAAGCTGCAAAAAGCTCCGATTCTTTCTCAGACACATTCAACCAAACCGTAACTCTTTCTTAATCTTATATCACATTTATATGTGAAGAAGTGGAGCCTTGGATTCTTTCCTTGTGGTCTGACACCTTTCTATTTAGGGCTGTAGAAGGCTCAGCGGAACAACTTGGTCTGGCAGGAAACTTTAGCGACGTTATCGAACTACAAAATGACGAGATTAACATTCTAGGTTTAGTACCGTCTAGACTTACAACATATACGAAAACAGCAGAACAACAACAATTTTTATAAGTATGATACAGAAAAGCACTAATGGACTGTGTTACAAAAACATCGATTATTGCAATAATACAAATTTGCGTGTCTTATATTACTATCTTCGACATTCGTTCGGTATTAATGACGTTCCCAGGTAACAGTGTCTTCCAAAGACAGATCGAGTCGGTTGTGGACAATGACAGCTGTGTCTGAAAATCATATTTACTTTCTTCTCCATCAGCTAAAATATGCACGTCAATTTTACTTTATTAGATTAGTCTTTTAATAATATAGCAAAAGCCGATGAATCATCGAATCTGAAAACACTTACATTCAACCAAACCGTAACTCATCATTTCCAATCGCCCTTCCTTAAGTCCACTGTTAATCTTGGATCGCGTTTAGATTTAAACAAGTGGAGCCTTGAATTCTTACCTGGAGATGGCCTGAGACCTTGAATAGAGAGGATGTGGGAGCCTTTCTGTTTAGGGCTATAGAAGGCTCAGCGAAACAACTTGGTCTGGCAGGAAACTTTAGCGACGTCATCACGCAACAAAATGGCAAGATTAACGTTCTATATTTAGGACCGTCTAGACTTAAGACATATTAAAACAGCAGAACAATAACAATTTTATAAGTACCATACAGAGAAGCACCAACATGAACTATTTTACAGAAACATCGATAATGTGAAGCTATCGAAAAAATTAACAACTAATTTTCTACAGTTTGCAAGTCTTGGGTCAGAGACAGAGGGATTTCTCCTAGCTTCGTCAGGATGGTGTGATTGATACCTAACTGTAATGAAATCGGAGATATTATGTATAGAGCATGCAGCAAACGTTTTTATTTCGGCTCAATTTACGCTATTTCCTCGTACATCCATTGCAATAAAACATCTTTGTGTTCTATATTACCATCTTCGATATTCGTACGATATTGATGATGTTCCCAGGCAGCCGTATCTTCCGAGAGAGATCGAGTCAGTTATGGAAAATTACAGGCGCCGAATTTGGTGGGATTTTGTTATTTCAACCTAAAGGAGTTTGCAAATGAACAGACACGATATCGTACTGCTTGATAAAACAACCGTACCTGCTGACAAATATAGCAATTAAAGAGGAAGAAGAGTGTACGAAGATTTAAACTTTTTTTCATGAGGCTCAGTAACATGGTGGTCCTAGTCATAGAAGTTTTAGAGGTAATTAAGAATACATTCACAGAACAGCTAAAACAGATACCAGCTTGTTTTATGTCGGTTCATCAACTCGCTATGAAGATGCAGAGAGCAGTTATCCTTGGTTCTCTCAGGTTGCTAAGGCAGATGAGTTTGACCGAGGATCACTAATCGACTGTTGTGAGGCGTGATCATCCTAATCTGGCCCTAGCGCGTGACAGCCTAAATGTGTCGCACCCACAAGATCTGTCGCTTCGATTTCTTTTAGATAATAATAGTAACCTAACATTTAATTTGATTATAGTAGTTACTCAGCAGAATAACCAGAAACCCAGAACTTCTGTAAACAGTGTTTAATTTTAAAGAGAGGTCAATGTCACGTACTAATATGTTTTAAATGCATATCCTCTCTGGCTCCCGCATAATTTCTCGCATCTGATCATTGCCAGCTAGACGGAAAAATCGAATTTTCCCAGTCTCTTCCGCTTAGCTGCGTTTCCCTACAGTTTTTCTTTTACGGTGCTTTTCCACGCACGTTCTGACTACACTGACCCGCGCTCCACAGAAAAGTTTACGCACTTTCCTGCGTATTGCAAACAGACGGGGTCGATAGTCTTTTGTTCCTGCCGTTTTTACCCTTCAATAAATTGAGTGAAATTCAAGGAAAATCAATGGAGTTTAAACGACCAAGGGCTGGCAACGATTAGTCTGATTAAAATTTAAATTTACATAATATGACACGCAACTGTTGTGTTTATTAATAAAGGGCTGCAGTGTCAAAAGCTTTTAACAGGTCAAAGTAATCATTCGTCACGACACATAGATCCTAAACAGATTTCGTTTTTTTTTTCTGAGATTTAGGGATTTAAAATTTGAATCCTTCATATACCACACTGGCAAGTTAAATTTATTTTTACTTCTGATCGACATAGTACTAGTATAGGCCGAAGAATTAATTCCTAATTATTTAGTGTATGGTAGGAGTATCCTTCGAATACTAAAATAAACAAATAACAGCGCAATAAAACTTCTTATCAAAATTCCAGGCTCCCAAAAATTACGTGCAGCCATTTCACAAATAACAAATAATTGTAAAAAATGCAAACCCAAACAAAAACTCGATAATTTATTTAAAAATTATGCAAAACTATTTTTAAACGTGCATTATCATTTGTGTATTTTAAGAGAATATTATGCCTTTCAATTCTCACGGGCGTGTATTTTTTTTTTCGGACAGGGTCTTCCAAATTTAATATTAGAAAAACTGGCCAAGTTCAAGTCGGACCTGCGCAGTTAGTGTTCCGTACGCTGATTGCTTTTAAAATAAAAATTGTTGTTACAGAGGTATAAAGTAATCAGTGACCTCACAAAACACACCCCAAATGTGTTTTCCCCACTCGACGACCTGGTAAATTTTTTTTTTACTTCCGATTTCACCCCCTAAAACTAACCCCTTAAGTTAAAATTTAACTTTCGAAACTACACGATTCTGACGAGGCCATCAATTCCTATGTGAGTGCCAAATTTCAACTTTCTATGACAAATAGTTTCGGAGAAAATCGAGTGTGACACGGACAGACACCAAAGTGATCTTATAAGTGTTCCGCACGGAACACTAAACACCTTACCAAAACAATACGATAGTGCTATATCATATATTCAAATACAAGGGTGGATTGAGAAGTAATAAGGTAAATCACATTTTCTTGCAAAAACAAAAATTAATCTCCTTTGAGCTCAGTACATTTGGTCTAGCGAGATTCCAATTCCCTTACTATTCCCTCAGAAAAAAATATTTTTCGAACGCACAGTTCTCGTTTACAGTAGCGATAACCTTTTCAATCTACAAAAATGTCTTTCCTCCAGCCAATTTTTGAGGTTAGAAAACAAAAAACACCCACATCCTCACCGATATACTCGTACATCCAAAAAAGGGTAATACCTATTCATGCCGAGAGGTGACTAATAAAAAAACTCAGCCTTTTCAGAATTTCATGCGGGATATTATATGCCCGTTCATATGAGATGCCTACGGTCCCAGCAATCTTACGAAATTTAAAGCGACGATCTTCCATCACGATACCACAGTAAACATAAGGCACAGTAGCGACGCTTAAGAAAATTTTTAGGTCTTGTTTTTTATCACGCATGCGTCCCCTATTACACCAACAACATGGCTGCCAGCGCGGTCGCAGGTTGTAATCGGATAAGTAATTCTTGACTGCTAAGCGCACTAACGAACAGACAGACAGACAAACAGAGAGAGGTTGTGTTTTATATATTATAGATTTTTTTTGATAAATATTAGATTAAGAATTTAAAAAAAAAACACGTAAATCGGATAAGTGGTTCTCGAATGATAAGCACACTAACGGACAGACAGGCAGACAGAAAGACGTTGCGTTTTATATATATTATATAGATCATTATTATTATTATATAACCTGGCCAGAGAACATAAGTATGAATTAAAAAAAAAAAACACGTAAATCGAATAAGTGGTTCTCGAATGATAAGCGCACTACCGGACAAATAGACAGACAGACAGAGAGACGTTGCATTATATATATATATATATATATATATATATATATATATATATATATATATATTATAGAAGATTATAGATAACCTGGCCAGAGAACAAATGTATAAATTAAAAAAAAAACATGTAAGCCGGATAAGTGGTTCGCAAGTCATAAGCGCACTAACGGACAGACAGACAAACAGAGAGATGTTGCATATATTATGTTCTTTGCTACATGATATTGTTCCATATTTAATGGTTTAGACAGTGTATTACAAGAGAACGCGCTAGCGACAAACTTTTTTCCGACTTGATTCCCTATTATCGTCTCTGCTTATTCCTTATGTTACCTAACGTAATAAAATATAGCCCATAACCTGGCCAGAGAACATATGTATGTTTTAAAAAAAAAAGCACATAAATCGGATAAATGGTTCTCCGGTGATAAGCGTACTAACGGACAAAGAGACGTTACATTTTATATATATTATAGATTCAATAAATAAATGACTCGTTTGACGTTATAAATGAAAATAATTATAAAAAGATGTCAAGAAGAAGTTTGTGTTGTTGCGGTTAGTGCTCGTAAAAAAAGTTATGAAGGAATACAGATAAGAGAACAGTAAATACCTGCTGAAATATGAACTACAATTTTAGTAGTTTATATTTAATTTTATATACGTGAGGTACAATTTTAACAATCGCGCTGCTTAGCGGTAATTATAGGCAACTCGCTAAACACTACCCCTATCTATCGATATATAGCCTCCAGCAGGTCCCGACAGAGGACAGGTATGCTCTCAAAACTAGGCTTACGACAGTCAAAGATATAAAATATTTTATAGTAGTGATACTCTGCGTTAGCACTGTGATAAGAACTTGACTTTTGTTCTCTTCTCTGTCGATTCTAGCCCGGCCGATTAAGTGCGATACTACAAATCGTTTTCCGGAATAGATTGACAGATGAGAAAATAGTAAATAAAAATATGGACTTTGTTCAATTTTAGTACTTGATATTGATTTTTTAAATATGTGGAGCAGAACCCTAACAATCGAACTATCTAGCGGTAAATGTTAGCAATTCAGGTGTGCCTTTAAAACTAGGCTGACAGCAGCCACAAATGCAAATTGTTGTATCTTATTGATTGAGAGTTATTAAATGTTTATCTAAAGAATGTTTTTAACCAGAATTCTCGTAGGATAGTCCCAGATATGCAGCCGTTTCCTATATCTTTAAACATGTGTGTGTATTAACTATGATGTTCGTATATTGACGTATATATCAGTTTATAAATAAGTGTACAAATCTTCGATTCGTACAAGGAAGGAGCTTTCCATGCCAAGGTATTCGAAAAAATGATCGCGCTTTAGCTAAAAACATCATATCATCATAAGATTATAGGTTGTAATATGATTTTTGATGTAAAAAGTGAGAGTTTTTTTTTGTGTTGCGCCACTGTTTTTATGCTGTTGCTTTGACCTTGTGCATCTCTCGTAAACTGTTCGCCAAACAATGCACATCCAGACATACTGAACCCGTTTCGGAACCTTGTCTCTGACTCAAGTTTAGCTTGGCCTTTACCAGCAGGTTTGAAACGAAGATGTTTCATATTTAGAGATAACAGAGAGAACAAAAACACAAATGTTTATAATAGTAGATAGCAGCTTTATTAAACTATTGTTATAAATGGTGAAATTAAGATTCATAAATAATCATAATATTACGAGGGTCGCTTACTAAGTATGATAAAAGAATTTTTTTTTCAAATATATTGCTTTATTTTTCAATGTCTCCTTTCAGTTACACCTTACCTATTCCAGTGATGTTCCAGTTTTTTTTATCCCCTCGAGAAAGGGAATGTTTCCTTCCTGCTGGAAATGAGCTACAGTTCAGCAGATACTCAAGAAACGCAAGAAGATCTTGACAAACAACTACCGATCAGTTGCACGGCTTTCAATCATATCGAAAGTTACGGAAAGGGCTGTCATCAGTGTCTTCTAAAATATCTAGGATTTATTATTACTAACGACCATCAACATGGCTTTCGTAAATAAGGATCAACAGGAGATCGTTTAGCTTATGTCACACGTGTTTGGAACAACGCAACTGAATATTTTCGAGAATCTCGAGCTGTCGCACTTGATATATCCGAAGCATTCGACCGTGTTTGATATGACGGATTGTTGGTTTAGTATGTCTGAAATATTTTGTTTATGGCTCTTATGTTCTTTCTAATACCTTCATTATTACCACCGCTGTGCGCCAAGGCTCTATACTGTTTCCTGCTCTCTTTCTCATTTACATTAATGATCTGCTGGAAAGGACCAGGACTCCAACTTACAGTTGTGTAGAAGACAGTACCCTTATTTCTTCATTAATTTTGAACGCTTGAATAACAGCTACTCAGGCTAATATTCGCAGACGTCAGGAAGTCGTTCAACTTAACAAAGACATGGAAGAAATTCTATCTTGAGGTGACAATAACCAGGTATAATTTAACGCTACAAAAACCCAGGCGGCAGTTTTTTCTAAAAAAGTAACGTTCCTGAACCCGACAGAGTTATGTCGGGACTAAGATGTCAATATTGTAACTACCGGATACAAAATACTCGTTAATCGTCCGGATCCGAAGTACCGGGTAGTCGACAATAAATGTACCCGGTACCAGGTATCTACAAATTGATGGCGTATGCGGTCTGCGGCCAACCAATCTAAAACTACCAATGCCATAACGGTAGCGGTAGATAATTACTCGTCTCCACAAAATATATCTTATCTTTATCGGTGGCATTCGGTTTCGGTACATTCGGTATCAATAGTAATGACTGACGAGAATGGGTGCGCGTATACAATGTTAATTTATACATACATACATATACCCGAAATTAAACTGGATAATCAATACAAAAGGAGCGAGCACAATTAGGAATGCAAGCAAAATTTGCACCTCGTTCTTGAAATATTTTATTAAATAGGTATATGAAATATAAGTACACATTTTGTCCTTTTATGAAAATTGAATTGAATATGAATATGTTTTTAATTAATAAATTAATTGGACACAATAATAAATACATAAAGAATAAATCAGGAATTTTGAAAATATTGCTTCTCTGGCTTTAGGAACAGTTTTAGATTAAAATAAGATATTTTATTAATATAATACACAAATATAATACAGAAAATTATAAAAGTAAGGTAAATCCCAAGATATAAGATCCTCTCTTTTTGCTTTTTCAATGGGGCAATAAACGACCCTATTAAGGTTTTGTGTGGCCAGGTATTACGACAAACGTATTTTTATTTTACCTGCTTCGTAGACCGTCCTCGCTTGCACCTGCAATCATATTGGATCAATTTTTACCCATATATTTGCTACTTGGCAACACCAAATCGGAAATACAGGAATATATTTTAGAAAATGGCATTTATTTTGACTTTAGGGTTAAAAAAAGTGATCTTTTGGAAGTTTTGAAAGACTATAAATTGAAAAAGAAATATGTTTGTGATATTATGGCTGAGAAAATGGGACACATTGTTTTTCGGTTTCCTCCGTATTATTGTGTGTTCAATCCAATTAAACATATTTGACATCTAGTTAAATCAAAAATAAGGGCACAAAATGTTTCTCCTACTTTAAGCGTGTCAGTGGTTAAATTAGTAAAAAAGTTATAAATGATATACCTTGTGAAAGCTGGAAGAATTCCATTCAGCACGTTGTTAAAGTTGGAGATTCATATATTTGTGTAAATAATATAAAACCACTGATAATCACCTCAGCTGATGACAGTGATAGTGAAACCGAATTAGGCTTAAGGTAAAATATATTTTTATTTATACAATATGTCCCCTCTTATAAACCCCATTCATTCAAACTGTATATTTGTACTTCTTATCCATTTGTTTTTACATGCATCTATAAATGAACATCTCCAAAAACACTTATAATTTTATTCTTAAGACCTTAAGTCTTAATTCTTAAGTCCATCTCTGCAACCTATCATAAACAAAAGGTCAGAGTTTTTATATTGCCCACTTAAAACGGCAAAAATTAGGATCTTATATTTTGGGACAGGCTATACCTATAGACCTCAATCCTTGAAAACAATGAAAATAAATAAATGAATATTACAACAATAATAAACTTTACAGTAACAGGAACTTTTACGCTATTTTTCATTTCTTAACATTCAACAAAAACTGATTACAGTTGAGTAAAGTCAGTTTATTTACACGTTTTGATTTGAGTTTGTTATGCCGTTCAATTATAATCTGGCCAGGCACCGACTAGTGTAGGTAGGTATATTGGCAACTACGTGACGAGATCGGTATTTTGTACTGGGTACAAAGTAACGGGTACTTTTTTAAGAAATACCGGGTACCCTAAATACTCGAAAGTACCGATACTTGACATCACTAATCGGGACAATCCATTTCTCATCGTCACTAAATTTATAGGGCGTTAACTTGGGAGCAAATAGAGCAAAGAGAACTTCTGAAAAACTAGTAATATTATTTCGAACTAGAAAGCTTCACATTCGACAACAACTGTTAATTCTGTACAAAGCTCAAATTCGGCCAACGATGGAATACTGCTAACATATTTGGGGTTCTGCTCCCAAACATACACTGTATATGTTGGATTTTGTTCAGAAGAGAGCTATTCGCTTGATCGGAGATTCTTATTTAATTTATAACCTATATCTGATGTCTTTAATGCATTTTTTACAAAGGAACATGTAATGGGTAACAACAAAAAACTTAATTATTTGTTACTTACGACTACACGTATTCCACTGAGGTAGGAAACTGGATATCAATGGAAAGATATTAAAGAGAAGAAAGATCAAGACCCAAGTGGGCCAGCAGTTAGATGAGTAGTCAGAATAAAAAGAAATAGCGTGAAAGTCGCGGGACAATGCGAACGCTGTAGATCTTCAAATACACATTTATTATTTTTTTTTTTTTTATTTATATTTTTTACTACTATTCTATTCTACTGAAAATAACAGTATTTTAAACAGCTAATGATCTTTTACTGTATAAATAAATATTTAAAATATTTAAAAAGCTGTTAATATGTAACAAGAAATTTTAAAACTTACCTACGACTCTTTGGAGGCCTACTTTTTTTTAAGAAAATCATATGGTGCACATCCTTTTCCTTAAGACCACATTCTACTATGGCGATTGTTAATCTACACCATATGAAGATAATTTTTATCAAATGCAAATAATAGGATAGTCAACTGATTGCAATAGTAAAATACGTATTGGTGAATAGTTTTCAATTCACCGTCAGACAGACAGGTGCGGCCCCCTTTAAGGGGTTACATACACCTGTGCGCTAAAAAAGTATGTATATTTAAAAAAATAAAATAAAGGTTATTAAGTAAATAATACAAAAGAATGGAGGTTATATAGTTTTATTGTACTTTAAATTATAAGAATTTTTTTTTTTTTTTTTTAATTTGTTAACATTACTTTTTATCGGGTTAAATGGACCACTGATGAAAAAACTATGGCGCCTCCTTATCTACAGGATAAGTTCACAAAAAATAATCCAATCTGCATAAATAAAAATTAATCTTGTAAAATAATGTAGTAGTCAAAAATTGTCGAAGGATTTTTTTTCAAAAATAAAAAATTTACGATGTTTTCAAACTTTAGTATACAATTTTTGACGAAAAAATTTATGTTTAATTATTTATAAAAAATTGTCTATTAGAAAAATTAAAAAAACCTCTCGACATTTTGTAGAAAAAAGTAATTATTAAGATTTAAAAAAAAAAGTTAAAAAGTATTAAAAATTGAAATATTGCAGACTGTGTCTGAAAATAGGTAGCGGTCCCAATCCGACGCCAGGTCACATTTAATGCTATAACTTTGTAATGGAATGGAATTTTCTTATAATGTTTTTAAAAATAATTCTTAGAGGTATAGGGAATAAAAATCCGTAAAAAAAATCGAATTATTGAAAATTCGAGGGGTATGTAACCCTTTAGTTACTTTTATGCTTTCTTTTTAAGGAAGTTTTAAAAGTATTATATTTTCAGGATAATAATTCGGCTGTAACGCTTGTAACAGCAAAAAAGAGTAGCTTTTATTACTATAGACACTGCAATTGACCTTTGGAATTTTTGAAATTATTTAGAAAAGGTTTAAACCAAATTTCCGAAAAAAATTGTTGAACCATGTCCACAATGTTAAGATGAACCGATCAATATTTTTGTTACACTTATTTTCAACAATCTCTAAATATCACACTTCCTTGGTCAATGCTAACACATCTGTCTGAAATTGCAGACTGCAGTAATTATTGTATTTATTTATTGTTAATTTGTTTTTTTTTTATTTATATTTAGACGGATAAAAAGTATTTGGAATAAAATTCCAATCGTTATCATTTAACATCTCAAGATTTCTCAATTTATTTTGATTTTATTGTTTTTTCTTGATTATTTTTAGTGGTTAGAATTTGCATCCTATACTCCGAAATAAAAATTTTAAGAAAATATTATTTTATGACACTATGGTCTGATACATATGTTTAAAGAATGGAAGTGGAGTTTATGGCTCGAGATGTAGCCAAGATTATTAACCGATTGAGTTATTTAGACACATTCCTCGCAGGCATTTATAAAATATATCTTTACAATCGTTTTAATTAGAAAAAAAACGGTCAAGTGCAAGTTGAACTTGCACAATTAGTGTTCCGTACGTTGATTGCTTTTAAAAAAATCGTTACGGTAATATAAAAGGATCAGTGACTTCACAAAACATACCCCAAAGGAGTTTTCAATAAAGTTTGTTTCCAATCTTTACTGAATACTGACGACCTTGAAAGGACCCCGCACAATCCTTATGGAAATTGGGTTTCGGCCAATTTCTTTGAAACTTGGCACAGAGGTAGTTTTCAACATGCTGATTCAAAGTCTCAATGGGCACAACCCCCAAACCCCCCACGACCCCCCAAGCCTGCAATGTGGGCATTGTTAGGTATCGGTGGGTACAGTTTCAATCAATCTTCGAAGCAGTTTTTCCTCGGCTACATTAGCTCAAACACCTTGCAAAGCTAACTGTTAACATTCTGATTGAGGGTCTTAATGTGCAAGACCCCGTAAATCAACCTCAACCCCCTCCCCCCATAACAGAATGAAGGCATTATAGGTATCCTTACGTTGCCATTTTCACAAGTCTTGAAAGGCTTTTTCTTGACTGCGTTAGCTCAAACAATGAACAGAGGTAGATTGCAACATGCTGATCAAAAGTTTCATGACAAAACCACCAAAAATCAACCCCAGACCCCCAAAGCCTACAAAGTGGGCATTGGAAGGTGTCGATACGTAACAGTTTCAAATAATCTTCGAAGCGTTTTTTCTTGGCTGCTTTGGCTTAAATACTCTACAGAAGTAACTATCAAAACTAAGAACAAAAGTCTCAATGTTCACAACCCCCAAAATCGGTCCCAGACCCCCTACCTAAGAATACAATGTGGTAGTTGGGAGGCATCGACGCGTAATAGTTTCAATCAATCGTCGAAGCATTTTGAGCTACATTAGCTCACTTACCGCACGGAAGTTGCTTGTAAAATGCTGACCAGAAACCTTACTAGACACAACTCCCCAAAATCAGCCCCAAACCCCCTCGACTCCCCAAGATTACATTTTGGGCGTTTTAAGGTTACGATAGGTACAGTTTCAATTAATTGAAGCGGTTTTTTCCGGCTATATTATCTGTAACTTGGTATAGAGGTAGCTTACTGTTTAAATCTTATAAAGTGGCCAGCAAATCAATTA
>CM032453.1:26244186-26480117 GCA_019049505.1 Pachyrhynchus sulphureomaculatus | reverse complement strand
TACACCTGGTACATCTAAACTAGATCCAACATTAATAGGGGACTCAAGATAGGCTGACTCCAAACGAAAACTTGCGATTTGGTTGAATATAAGTGTTCTCAGATTTCTAAAAATTTTAAATATTAAAATATATTAATACAAGTCTAATCTAGTAAAGCAAGATCATCGTGCATAGCTTTAGCTAATAGAGAACCAAATAAATAACATTATATTTATGAGGAACAGCTGAATATTTTCTAAATTTGAACTTTCATAAGTTACATATAACGACATAAAACCTGCTATTAAAATTAACTAATGTAAGTGACAACATCCGTAAATATCCGGTTTACTTGCAGAACATGTGTTCAGCTGTGATGTACTGACATAGGATACGATAATTTTTTTTGCATAAAACAGCGTTGTAATTTTGTCCAGTATTTTCTACTTGTCCTTACCGCACTCATTGCAGTTTCTAATGGATTACTGCTTTGTCGAGAAATGATGTGACGAATTGCATACTCTGTCTATTTTTTTATGTGTCTGAAATGCTATTATACAGTGAATTATTTAAACAAATTAGTAAAATCTATACGTATTTAAATCAAAATCTCATCATCAACACCTTACACTGTGCACTGCTGGATGAAAGCCTCCCTCAAATCTTGCCACCTTTTTCTATTCTGGGCCACTTGTACCCAATTTCCAGCCACTCTCTTCAAATCGTTACTCTACCGTATTGGTGGTCTAGCTATACTTCGATCTTGGTCTCCACTCTATATTTTTTTTGTCCATCGTCCAGCTAGCAACATGTCCAGCCCAGTTCCATTTAAGATGTAGAATGAATTTGACTGCGTCTTGTACCCCCGTTCCTTTTCTGACAACGTGATTTGGGATGTGACCTTTAAGAATAACGCCTAACATTGATCTACCCATTTTTCTTTGTATCACACATATTTTGTTAAAATTTTTCTTTGTCAATGTCAGAGTATCCACATCACTTCTTTTTAAACACATGGAAAGATTAGATTTAAATATATGGCCCAGTTTGCCATACGCTAGTACAGGAGAGACCTATTCTCCGCTGAATTTCATGTGTTTAGTTGTCTCGTTCTATGCTAACTTCATGTCCTAGGTATTTATATTGGTGTACTTGCTCGATCTCCATGTTATTCAGTTTTATAATGTCGTAATACAAGATTTGTCATAAACTGAGTCTTGGATCTTAAAGACCCAAACATAAAGTGGGAAAGGTGTGTCCGTGTTTAAGAAAGGAAACAGAAGTGAAATCGCAAACTACAGGTCAATTACTTTAATCTGTGGATTTTCAAAACTTTTTAAAATGTTGATATATCAATACCTGTTCAACAAAATTGAATCAAAATTATCCCCCTTTCAGCATGGCTTTTTGAGAGGTCGGTCAACCACCACCAACCT
Organism: Pachyrhynchus sulphureomaculatus; assembly: GCA_019049505.1. Taxonomy (NCBI): domain Eukaryota; kingdom Metazoa; phylum Arthropoda; class Insecta; order Coleoptera; family Curculionidae; genus Pachyrhynchus; species Pachyrhynchus sulphureomaculatus. Next base: position 26,478,701 of record CM032453.1, on the reverse strand, counting down.
GGCATGTTTTATGAATTATGCTTGCAAGGCTTTAGATGAGATAGGGGTCAGGTTGATGTGGTGTTTACTGATTTTTCAAAGGCCTTTGATAGAATTGATCTCAACTTGATATACAAATTGGAAAGATTTGGGCTGACAAAGAGCTTTTTAACTTTTTTGAAATCATAACTCAATGGCCGAACCTAGTATGTCGAGTGTAATAGCTTTTGAGCAGGATATTTCTCTGCTTGTTCTGGAGTTCCTCAGGGATCCAATCTGGGGCCTCTACTGTTTCTTGTGTTTATCAACGACATAAGTGAGATTATTGAAGTTGATCATCAACTGTTTGCTGATGACCTTAAACTATATGTATCCGTAAATTCAGTTGAGGACTGCATAAGGTTGCAAAACAGTATTGATGCAGTACAAAAATGGTGCACATTGAATAGGTCGATTTTAAATGTTAGTAATTGTTCAGTTATGTCAATAGCCCGGAAAAAAACGCCAGTACACTTTCAATATCAAATAAATAAAGTAAATCTTGATGTTAAAGACCTTGGAGTTAGTATTGATTCTAAATTATATTTTGATGTACATGTAAAAAATATTGTTTCTGATGCTATTAAAATGTTGGGCCTAATTATCAGAAATTGTCAGAACCTTGTTAATATTAAATACATTTAAAACCCATTGGTTCTCACTTGCTCGAAGCAGATTGGAGTATGCATCAATTATATAGTCACCTATCTATCGGAAGTATAAGTTTATGATTGAGGCAACACAGAGAAAATTTATGAAGTTTTTGGCTCTTAAGGTTGATGCGGTATACCCACGTGTCGGGATGGATAATGATATTCTGCTGGATAGATTTCATTTAGATAGCTTAGAAAAAAGAAAAGAAATGCATAAATTAGCTTTTTTACATAAATTAATAAATGGTTCTGTTGTCTTTTCTTATATTTTGAAAGAAATTAACTTTGTAGTACCTAGAATATCTAGTAGATCCAGCAACTATTTTTGTCTATCTTCTGCTAACACCAATGTTGCGCTTTTATCACCTGTCCCCAAAATTTGTTCAAGTTTCATTAAAATATCTGATGCATGCGACTTAAGTCATCCGTTTAAAAATGTATGAATAATTGTTACAACCAACTTAATTCTTAAAAAACTTTGCTCCAGACTCAATGTAATTTGATGTAAGTATGTAGTTAGATGTATACAAATAAAAACCGGTCAAGTGCAAGTTAAACTTGCGCAATTAGTGTTCCGTACGTTGATTGCTTTTAAAATAAAAAATTTTGTTACAGAGGTATAAAATGATCATGACTTCACAAAATACACCCCAAATGAGTTTTCAACAAAGTTTGTTTCTAATCTTTACTGAAATCTGATGACCTTGAAATTTTTGTTTTTTTTATATACCATAAAAAATTATTAAAGGTAATGCACACGTGATAATTTTCGTTCAATCTACACCCCGTGGAGAATATTCCAGAATTTTTTCGAAATTTTTTGATAAGTACTTTTCGAGATAAGGCCCGGGACAGAGATTTTTCGCGAATTTTTTAAAAATAATACAAAGAAAAGTGCGCGCAAGTATAATATTATATATATATATATATAATATATATATATATATATATATATATATATATATATATATATATATATATATATTTACTCGTGTTTTCACAAGCTTTCATTTGACACCACACTCGATGACCTAGTAAAAAAATTTTTTTTTTTTCACTTCCGACTTCACCCCCCAAAACTAACCCCTCAAGTCAAAATTTAATTCTCAAAACTACATGGCTCTGATGAGGCCATCAATTCCTATATTATTACCAAATTTCACCTTTCTATGTCAAATAGTTTCGGAGAAAATCGGGTGTGACAGACAGACAGACAGACAGACAGACAGACACCGAAGTGATCTTATAAGTGTTCCGTACGGAACACTAAAAAGAGATTTCCGTGATAAATGTAATTTCGATTTCAGAATTTAGAATTAATATGTATTAATTTAAGTATATTTATCTAGACTGTAATATGTGTTAATTCAAGTATATTTATATAGACTGTTTATATTTACGGCCCTGTAAATTATTTTGTTGTTGGGCTATGTTTAAATAAATAAACAAATAAATAAAGCATGTGCAGTGTAGTTTGTGCTTCTTGCATATTGTCTGTTATTAAGACAATGTCGTCGGTAAAACAAAGGTGATTTAACTTTTCACCGCCAATATTAAGCCCCATTTTCTCCCAGTTTATTGATTGTAGCATACTTTCTAGAAGTGTTACGAAAAGCTTGGGAAAAAGCCCTGGTGCACTCCTCGTTCAATTTCGATAAATCAAAATCTAGAGTAACTATTAATTTTAAAATTTAGCACATTGCAATACAAAAAATGTAGGATATAAGTTGAACAAGCTGCTAAAATAAATCCACCTGTATAACATGCAAGTAAACCAAAAAGATTGTTCAGTCACTCTCGTTCTGGAAATTTCGATGACCAAGATGCTTTTTGCAATGATCGACTAATGACAGAAAAAGTTTATAGAATTTTGATACAAGTTGGGCAACACCGGCATGAAGTAGCTACAATATCACCAAGGAACTAAACTTCCATTATCAAATAGTTTTAAACCATTTAGTGAAAGCTGGTTACAAAAAAAAGCTCTATGTTTGCCACATGATTTGACGTTAAAATATTTACTTGCTCGAATTCGATCTATTTCTGAAACGGTAGGTCGCGGGCGATAAAAAGTGAATCATGTAAGGAAATAATGTGCAAAAAAAATTGTGGTCTAAAAAGAATGAAGCTCCACAAACGATGGCAAAGCCCGGACTGACGCCAAAAAAGGTGACGCGTGTGACTGGTGAGATTGGAAAGGAATTGTGCATCATAACCTGATATAATCTAGTGTAACGATTGATTCTGTAATCTACTGCCAGCAATTGACAAGATTGAAGCAGGTGGTTGGAAAAAAATCAGCCGGAGCTAGTCAATAGAAAGGGTGTCGTTTTCCACCATGACAACGCCAGACCCATCGTTAATGACTCGGCAAAATTGAGAGAGTTTGGCTAGAAAGTTGGATATTTGGTTTAATAAAGCTCTTTCAAAATATAAAAAAACAATTGCCTGAATTTTGACTTTAAAAGGATCAATACTTTTTCGACCACCCTTTTTGATTTCTTAACTGATGAAAAGTGTGTTTCTTTTTAACGTGACATCATCTATTATGAATAATTTAAATACTTTTATGATTTAAAAAATCAACAATAGTAAACTGCCCCGGCCCGACCAAAAGCAGCTTTAGAACAACTTTAAACGAAGGCGAAAGCAATTTTAAATTTTGGAAAACAACCTTAAGCCCTACCCTGTACTTTGTAAATATTTCTAAAATCTGCATCCCAAGAGCCAGTTGGGTGAACTTTCGGAGTGTGGTCGAATATAAAATCCGTGCACCCGCTTTGCCAAGAGTGTCGTGTTCAAGGACACACCGTCTGCATTTCTAAATTCTGCAACAGCCGCTTTTAGGTTTTCTTTATGCTGCTGCTGGCTGGCTGCTGTTTGCCCGTTTGGCGGATTAATTTTAGATTTTGAAAGATTTGCGACTGATTTCGGTATAAATAACAGTTTAGTATGCATGCACCAGAGCTAATATCTGCTTATTTTGTAATAATTCAGATAGTGTCGTTCGTCCTAGGATTGAAGAAGAGAGCCGATTAACGTGAACCAAATACAAAAATTTAGTTTTACATGTGTTTTTACCAATATTTCCTACGAAAAGGCGTATAAAACCTAAACGTGAATTTATATTGTGGGAACTTTCAGTAGCGGATATATTAGGGTTGATGTCTTCTGAAGTCACAATTTTATACTGGGTTTTCGAAATTAAAATTCTAATGTAGTGAATATGTAACTATGCCAATCATATTAGGCGATACTGCGTAACGAATACACTCGCACATACTCCGGCCCTTGTTTTGGTATTTTTATTTTTTAAATCGGAAGTAAATTGCCCATTTCACCAAAAATTCGATTTCATTGTAAAAACAGATAAAAAAAAAAAACAAAAGTGACAGAAATTATTTTTCGAGACCTGTAATTCTGAAACGTGAACAAAAGTAAAACCTTAATAATAATTTTTTCACGAATGATGGGGCCTAACACATAAATCAGCTTCAGTTAGATAAGACGAACAGAATCCAACAAATGTATGTTTGGAAGCGGAGCCCCAGACATGGGAGCAGTATTCCACAGTTAGTCGAATTTGAGCTTCGTAAAGAATTAAGAGTTGTTGTGGCGTGTAAAGCTTTCTGGTTCGAAATAATATTCCCAACATTTGAGAAACTGTCCTTGCTATGCGTGCAACATGTTCATGCCAGGACACATTTGCTCCCAAATTAACGCCCAACAAATTGAGTGACGATGCCAAGCGAATGGAGTGCCCCGACATGACTATGTCGGGTTCAACAACGTTAACTTTTTTAGAAAAAATTGCCGCCTCGGTTTTTGTAGCGTTAATTTCCACTTGATTGCTATCACCCAAGATAAAATTTCTTCCAGGTCTTTGTTAAGTTAAACGATCTCCTGCTGTCTGCGGATATTCGCCTGAGTAGCCGATGTCCGAGTATTTAAAGTGAATGAAGAGATAAGCGTACTGTCATCTGCAAAGCTGTAGATTGGATTTCCCGGTCTTTTTCAGCAGATCGTTAATGTAAATGAGAAAGAGAGTAGGAGACAGTATGGAGCCTTGGGGCACACCGGCGTTGATAGTGAAGGTGTTAGAAAGAAATCCGTCGACCGCCACTCGTAAAGAATGCTCTCTGAGGAAACATGAGAACCACAAACAGAACTTTTCAGACATACCGCAAGAGCGTAGCTTAGCCAAGAGCAACCGCTCGAGATTCTCCAAAGTGTTGTTCCAAACATGTGTTACATAAGTCAGAAGATCTCCTGTTAATCTATGTTTACGAAAGCCATATTGGTGATCGCTAGTAATGTTGAATCGTTCAAGATATTTTAAAAGATGCTGATTGATAACCTTTTCCACGATTTTCGAAATTATTGAAAGCAGTGCGACTGGTCGGTAGTTATTTGGCAAGGTTTTCTTGCCTTTTTTAGATATCGACTGAACTGTGGCACATTTCCAGCAGGAAGGAAATATTCCTTTTCTGTAGGATAGGTTGAAAAGTGATGTTAGTTCCCTCGCACAGTTTTTGAAAACTATGGCAGGTATTCCGTCAGCGCCAGAAGCCTTTTTGGTGTCTAGCTTCATTAAAATACGCTTTATGATACGCTGTCTGAAGACAACATCGGGCATCCTTGACTACAATATGGGAATAGTAGGTGGTGTTTTTCCTTGGAAATCGACAGTAGAATGTAAAGCAAAGAGTTCAGCCACCAAGGTCGCTTTCTCAACAGGTATCGTTGCAATAGAATTATCTGGCCGTATGAGTGGTGGTATGGTGGATTTGGTGGTATGGTAGATAATAATTTTTTCACGAATGATTTTTTTGTATGGGCCCAACACATAAATCAGCTTCAGTCAGATAACTCGATGCGGCGGTCGTCCACTTCCTGCGATATCAAGGACATTTTTCCCACTTGATGTTGTTTTTGTGGCCATTGACCAAACTGTAGCATTGAATCTTTCCTTGCTGTTCTGGGTGTCTCGGTACCTTCGTAAACCACCTGTTTAGGATTCGTCCAGGCTATGTAACAATTTTTTTCTTATTTTTAAGGCTTCAAGGTAACATATTAGCCAAAAAAAAATTCGACTTTTTAAAATTCCGGAGTGGCCTTAACTCTTAAGCCACCAGAAGTTTGAAAGAGAGAGATTGTCCTTCATAGAATCAGACTGTTAAAAGTGAGTCATACAGACATATAGTCTTCCTGGAATTTCTTTCTAGTAAACAATCAACAACTTAATCAACAAGCAAAATATAAACAGCTTCTTTTGTAAATACTTTTTCGACGTTTAAAGAAATATTATCACTGTGTGTAATTTTTTAAGTTATGGAAAAATAACCATATACGGACACCACTACGTGACAGTAGACCAAAAAAAAAAAAGACCCGTGTCTCCCAGTTTTTTCCGAAAGTCTTGCACTTTTTTTTTATGGGCCCCCAAAGATTTGAGGCCTGGGTGTAATTTTTGCAAAAAACTCATCATATTCTGAGGCTCATATCTTGCAAACCGTTCGGAATTTTAATTTACTTTCTGTGGCAAAGTTGTAGCCCTTGTCATAAGGAACAAAAATTGTGAACATTTAAAGTAAAAAAAAAACTTCATCTTCAAGATCAAAATAGCTAAAAACTGTAAAAAATTCGATTTTTTTTTACCTTTTTTCCCTGTTTAGGCCCATAGCTGGCAAACAGTTCAAAATTCAAGAAAACAATCAACTACAAAAATGTAGCTAAGATCTTAGTAAACAACTTTCTAGAATATATGAACTTCCTAGGAATGATTCTTAACACTGTTTAGGTAGCCGCAAAAGTTAAAATTTTCCCGAAAAATCTACTTTTTTAAAGTTTTTTGCGATTTTGATCTGGAAGATGAAATTTTTTGGATTTTATATGTTCACAATTTTTGTTCTTTATGACAAGAGCTACAACTTTGCTTCAGAAAGTAAATCAAAATTCCGAACGGTTTGCAAGATATGAGCCTGGAATATGATCAGTTTTTTGCAAAAATGATACCGAGGCCCCAAATCCTTGGGGTCTCATAAAAAAAAAAGTACATGAATTGGGCCAAAACTGGGAGCCTCGGGTAAAAAAAAGACCCGTCTCCCAGTTTTGCCCCAAGTAATGCATTTTTTTTTATGAGGCCCCAAAGATTTGGGGCCTCGGTGTCATTTTTGCAAAAAACTGATCATTTTCTCAGGCTCATATCTTGCAAACCGTTCGGAATTTTGATTTACTTTCTGCAGCAAAGTTGTAGCTCTTGTCATAAAGAACAAAAATTGTGAACATATAAAATCCAAAAAATTTCATCTTCCAGATCAAAATCGCAAAAAACTTTAAAAAAGTAGTTTTTTCGGGAAAATTTTCACTTTTGCGGCTACCTAAGCGCTACTTAAACGGTGTTAAGAATCATTCATAGGAAGTTCGTATTTTCTAGAAAGGTTTTTATTGAGGTCTTAGGTACATTTTTGTAGTTGATTGTTTCCTTGAAGCAAGCGAATGGATGAAAGAAAAAAAACGTTCGCGAAATTTTTCACTTTTGCGGCTACCTAAGCGGTGTTAAGAATCATTCTTAGGATGTTCATATGTTTTAAAAAATTATTTATTGAGATGTTAGGTACATTTTTGTTGTTGATTGTTTCCTTGAATTTTGAACGGTTTGCTAGCTATGGGCCTGAACAGGGGAAAAAAGGTAAAAAAATCAAATTTTTACAGTTTTTTGCGATTTTGATCTTGAAGATGAAGTTTTTTTGATTTTATATGTTCACAATTTTTGTTCTTTATGACAAGAGCTACAACTTTGCCTCAGAAAGTAAATCAAAATTCCGAACGGTTTGCAAGATATGAGCCTGAGAAAATGACACCGAGGGCCCAAATCTTTGGGGCCTCATAAAAAAAAAATGCATTACTTGGGGCAAAACTGGGAGACACGGGTCTTTTTTTACCCGAGGCTCCCAGTTTTGGCCCAATTCATGTACTTTTTTTTTATGAGGCCCCAAGGATTTGGGGCCTCGGTGTCATTTTTGCAAGAAACTGATCATATTCTCAGGCTCGTATCTTGCAAACCGTTTGAAATTTTGATTTACTTTCTGAAGCAAAGTTGTAGCTCTTGTCATAAAGAACAAAAATTGTGAACATATAAAATCCAAAAAATTTCATCTTCCAGATCAAAATCGCAAAAAACTTTAAAAAAGTAGATTTTTCGGGAAAATTTTCACTTTTGCGGCTACCTAAACAGTGTTAAGAATCATTCCTAGGAAGTTCATATATTCTAGAAAGTTGTTTACTAAGATCTTAGCTACATTTTTGTAGTTGATTGTTTCCTTGAATTTTGAACGGTTTGCTAGCTATGGGCCTAAACAGGGAAAAAAAGGTAAAAAAAATCGAATTTTTTACAGTTTTTTGCTATTTTGATCTTGAAGATGAAGTTTTTTTTACTTTAATTGTTCACAATTTTTGTTCCTTATGACAAGGGCTACAACTTTGCCACAGAAAGTAAATTAAAATTCCGAACGGTTTGCAAGATATGAGCCTCAGAATATGATGAGTTTTTTGCAAAAATTACACCCAGGTTTCAAATCTTTGGGGGCCCATAAAAAAAAAAGTACATGACTTTCGGAAAAACTGGGAGACACGGGTCTTTTTTTTTTGGTCTATTATCACGTGGTGATGTCCGTATATGGTTATTTTTTTTCGTGTTGCACTGTATTACACATCTGGGTTGAGCAGTTCAGCGCTGAGAAGTTTATTGAAATGTTAATACAATCTTGTGGTTTGTGCGACAAGAAAATATCTTTAATCTGCTAAGAAATTAATATTAAATCTCTATGAGTTTAATTGCGGTCAAACAAGAAATATTCAGATAAATGAAATACGCCTTTTTGTCTTGGACCCGCAATCTAACAGGTATACAAGAAAACTTCGGCTTCATTGATCATACCATCAGTCGTTTTTTCGATAAAAGCCTGACGAGAAAAAAAAATGTCGCTTATAAATTAGATTCGGTACGAAATTACCTATGTTCTTTCCAGCGTTACAACTAGTGCTACAGGTGTAAACCCATTATTGCACTTCTTTTTTCAAGTTTTTTTTACGACATAACGTCTGTGGTCTTACGGTCCGCAAAGTGTAAAATGAAAATATTTCACCGTTTATTTCATGGTGAATTATCTACAACTTTTAGTGATTCATCATTAAATTTGTTTCGTTAGATTTTTTGCAAAATATTCACCGGAAGCGTAAATAATTTGTTATATTGGGGTACGATTATGTTATGAAAAAATAATAATTTCAACAGTTATCGTGTACATTTCAAACCATCACTTGGAGTTAACTACAACAAAAATATACAGAGTGTTTTTAAAGCTACTTTATACGGCTATTTAAAAATGCATAAAAATGTATTTATTTTGAGTCTTAAATAAAAAAAAAGACTATACGAAAAATGGCTGAATACAAAATCAGAAGAAGATCTACAGAAATATAAAGAGAAAAATGCAGAAACTAGGAGGATGATAAACAAAGAAAAGAACGAGAGATGGGAAAAATCGTGCGAACATGTAGAACAGTATATAGGAGGAACTAGAAGTACAGAGTCATGGAGAATAATTAAAGCATTAAGGACTAACAATAGAAAGAAGACGTATATAGAGTAGATCCCAGAAAGCGAGTGGGAAGAATATTATAAGAAGCTGCTAACAGAAAATAGACAAGAATTCCAAGAAGAGAACCCTGAAGAAGAACAGAATAAGGAAATAAAAGAGATAGAACTAAGCTATGAAGACGTAAAGAAGACAAACAAAAACACTCAAAAATAATAAATCTGCAGGGCCTGGGTGTGTGGTAAATGAAATGATCAAATACGGTCTAATAAATTACATGGAATGCTGAGAAACATATTCCACAGAGCGATAAATGGAGAAAAGATACCAGAGGAATGGTCAAAAGCTTATATAGTATATATATATTTAAAAAGGGAGACCACAGAAAATGCACAAACTATAGAGGCCTAAGCATAATATCGAGTATGAGACGTTTGTATGGAAAAATTATTAAAAATATCATGGAGGAAAATATAAAAGGAAAAATTGAAGAAGACCAAGCAGGCTTTACGGCCGGGAAATCATGTATAGACCACATATACACTATAAAACAAACAATGGAAAAAAAACTGGCAAAGAATAGAGAAGTTCATCTAGCCTTCATAGACATAAGAAAGGCGTATGACTCAGTACCAAGACAAAGATTATGGAACGCAATGAAAGAAATAGGCATTGACAAAGAACTAATATACGCAGTAAAAGCTCTCTACGGAAACAACACAGTGAACATAAAAATAGGACATAAAATAGGGAAGAGACTCCAAACATCAAAAGGCCTATTACAAGGATGCTCTACATCCCCAACACTATTTAAAATATACCTCGAACAAACATTAAAAAAATGGAAGCAAAAATGTAGGGGAATGGGAGTCCCAATACGAGAAGATTACTTATATACTCTAAGTTTCGCAGACGACCAAGTAATCATAGCGCAAGATGAGGAAGACCTCAGTTATATGGTAAGAAAACTGAAAGGAGAATACACTAAAGCAGGATTGGCAATAAACTTTGATAAAACGGAATATCTAACAACAAAGGAGGGAAACGTGGAGAATCTAGAAGTAGATAACGAAACAATAGTCAAAGGAACCGATAAATTTAAATATCTAGGAACCATCATTTCAAAAAACGCAACATCAGAAGAAGAGATTAAAGCTAGATTAGGACAAACGCGAACATGCATAAGACAATTAAATTCGATCCTGTGGGACAAGCACATTACAAAGAGAAACAAAACACGCATATACAAATCAATAATACAAAGCATAATGACATACGGGTCAGAAACATGGACGATCAACAAAAGAAATAAATCTAAAATTAACGCGGTAGAGATGGAGTATTGGAGAAGATGTTGCAGAGTGACACGTATGGAGAGAATAACAAATGAAGAAATAAGAAGCAGAATGAACATCAAAGAGAACGGAATAAACACCATTGAAGAGAAACGATTTTTAAATGGTATGGACACATAAGACGAAGCGAAGATAATAGGTGGATAAAGAAAATAACGGAGTGGAGCCGTATAGGGAGAAGAAAAAGAGGAAGACCCAGACGATCGTGGAAAGACGATGTGGACGAGGCTATGGAGGACAGGGGTCTAACAGATGAAGACTGGGAAGATAGAAACGGATGGAATCAAAGGCTGAGAGAAGGAAGACAGCGTTAGCTGTAGAAAATCCTTTATATATATATATATATATATATATATATATATATATATATATATATATATATATATATATACATATATATAAATGTTCCATATTACCACCGTGTGATATACACAAAGTCTTGTAATTATATAGTAAACTAGCCGTGCCCGCGGCTCTGCTCGCGTGGAATCGATTCACTATTATCGTCACTGCTTATTCGTTATATTACCTAACTTGACAACGAAACCTTGAGTGCTAAGCGCACTAACAGACAGACAGACAGACAGACGTTGCATTTTATATATATATATATATATATATATATATATATATATATATATATGTATGTATATATTATATTTGCAACATGATATTGTTCCACAGTTAATGGTTTAGGCAGTGTACTGCAAGAGACCGCGCTAGCAGCAAACCTTTTTCCAATTTGATTCACTATTATCTTCACTGCTTATTCCTTATGTTACCTAACGTAATAAAATATATCCTATAACCTGGCCAGGGAACATATGTATGTTTTAAAAAAAGGACGTAAATCGGATAAGTGGTTTTCGAGTGATAAGCCCACTAACGAACAGGCAATCAGATAGATAGACAAAGAGACATTGCATTTTATATATATTATAAAAGATTATAGATAACCTGGCCAGAGAGCAAATGTATGAATTTAAAAAAAAAACACGTAAATCGGACAAGTGGTTCTCGAGTGATAAGCGCACTAACGGACAAACAGACAGACAGACAGAGAGACGTTGCATTTTATATATATTACACAGGGCAACAAAAAATATTTTTGTTTTGGTGCCTGGGATTTTAGAGCTGATTTTAACTATATTTGGGACGCTAAATCTATACATGCAATCCGTTTTTCTCTATCAGCTCTACTTTTTTAGATACATCAACTTATCTACCAATGTGGTTTTTATTCAGTATATTCATTTATGAGAGTTCTAAAATTATTATATATTCATTAATGTAGGTACAATGGTTTTATTGTCAGTCTGTAATTGAGTAAATTCCAGGTAAATCTATAAATAGTGGAACCATTGCCTATCAGGTACCTGAACTGACCCTTTTAATCACCTAACTCGGGTAAGTCTCGTCAGTTTGTGCGTTCTTACTAATGAGAGTAGATCGAATTCGGCGTGTTATTTTATGTTAAGAAAAGAGTGTTTTTGTGTTATTGAACAGAATTAAAATGAGTTCAGGTTCCAGTTCAAGAAGAAGTTGTGTAAATCAACCTGATGTGTTTTGCTATATATGCAGAGAATACATGTTTCAACAAAACAGACAAACTATTACTGACTTGGTAAAGCGAGCGTATCTTGGATACTTTGGAGTTAAGCTTGGTGATCAGGACAAAACGTGGGCCCCGCATCTCGTATGTAAAACTTGTACAGAGCATTTACGGCAGTGGACTACTGGGAAAAGAAAATGTCTAAAATTCGGCGTACCAATGGTTTGGAGAGAACCAAAAAACCACTTCAATGATTGTTATTTCTGTTTAGTAAATACTAATGGAATCAATCGAAATAACCGCAGTAAGAGGACTTATCCCAATTTAGACTCGGCAATACGCCCTATCCCGCACTCAGATGAAATACCGATTCCAACATTTCATCAGCTACCACATATCTCTGATGACGAATATTTTCCCTCTGATCGCTCTTCTGATGCTAATAAAAGTTCTGATGCTAATGAAACTAACAGTGACTATGAGGGGACGTCATCAGTTCCTCAACGCTTCAATCAAAATGAATTAAATGATCTCACCAGGGATCTCAATTTATCGAAAAAAGCTTCTGAAGTACTGGCTTCTAGGTTGAGCGACAAAAATTTACTGGAATAAGGAACCAAAATTACCTTTTACCGTACAAGAGAAAAAGATCTGTGACCATTCTTTTCTCAAGAAGACAATCTTGTATTTTGTCACGAAATTAGGGGACTCATGAAAGAAATGGGACTTTCTGAATATATTCCAGATGATTGGCGCCTATTTATTGACAGTTCAAAGCGAAGTTTAAAATGTGTCCTTCTACATAGTGGGAATAAATATGGTTCAATACCACTAGCTCACTCAACGAAACTGAAAGAAGAATATAATACCATAGCTTTGGTCTTGCAGAAGATAAAGTATTACGAACATCAATGGATGATTTGTGTAGACTTAAAAATGGTAAACTTTCTTCTTGGGCAGCAAAGTGGTTACACGAAATATCCGTATTTCTTGTGCCTCTGGGATAGTAGGGACAAAACACACCACTGGGTTAGAAAAGATTGGCCTCAGAGAGAAAACATGGACGTTAGGGAAAAAGAATGTCATTAACGACGCTTTGGTTGAAAGAGAAAAAATCATACTTCCTCCGTTACATATAAAGTTGGGCTTAATGAAGCAATTTGTAAAGGCTCTTGATAAGAATGGGTCTTGTTTTGCATATATAGGGGTAAAAATGCATCAGTTGAGCACAGAAAAACTCAAACCAGGGATATTTGACGGCCCACAAATAAGACAATTAATTAAGGATCCTGCCTTCATAAATTCAATGAATCAAGTTGAACGAGAAGCTTGGACATCATTTGTTGCAGTTGTAGAAAATTTTCTAGGCAAACATAAAGCTCAAAACTATGTTGAAATGGTTAACAAGATGCTTAATAGTTTCAAATCCTTAGGGTGCAATATGAGTATTAAAATACACTATTTACACAGCCACTTAGACCGTTTTCCAGAAAATTTAGGAGACATGAGTGAGGAACAAGGTGAAAGATTTCACCAAGATATTAAAGTTATGGAGGACCGCTACCAAGGAAGATGGGACATGCACATGATGGCAGATTACTGCTGGAGTTTAAAAAGGGACTGTTTAAAAAAACATTCAAGAATGTCGCGGAAAAGAAGCTTTCCAAGTGTTGAGTGACTATTTCATTTCTTCAATGTTTTTTTTTTGTTTGTAAGTACGACATAATATTGTATTTTGTATAACTAAAATAAAAATTTCGTATCTACTTTTGTTTACTACACTTACGGATTTGAGTTACAATAATGTAACTTATATTTCTCTAAAATTGTATATCTTAAAATTTTTGAGCTCCTAGGTACAAATGAATACGTTATTTGAATTCAGGACATCAAATTGACATAGAATCAGCTCAAAAAACCTCGACACCAAAACAGCTGTTCCCCTGTGTTATCGAAGATTATAGATAACCTGGCCAGAGAGCAAATGTTTGTATTAAAAAAAAAACACGTAAATCGGATAAGTGGTTCTTGACTGATAAGCACACTAACAGACAGACAGAGAGATGTTACATTTTATATATATTATAAAAAATTATACATAGCCTGGCCAGAGAATAAATGCGTGAATTAAAACAGACAGACAGACAGAGAAACGTTGCATTTTATATGTATTATATTATAGAAGAATTTTTTTATTGATTCATAACGCATACAGTAATAACAGATCGAGTAAATGGCCTCCACGGCTTTGCTGACACATACGCACTCTTTTGTCGAAATTTTCCATGACCGTTTTGCATAAATGTGGCTGAATTTCGTTGATACAGCGCTTAATTTCCTCCTTTAAGTCGTGGGTGGTCGTGGGCTTGTTGGCATAAACCTTAGACTTTAAAAAACCCCAAGGAAAAAGTCCAACGGCGTTAAATCGCATGATCTGGGCGGCCAATTCTGATCACCAAAACGGGATATTACGCGACCAGGAAATGACTCATGCAGTAATTGAATTGTTTCTCGGGCTGTATGGCATGTGGCACCGTCTTGTTAAAACTCTATGTCGTCCACATCCATATCTTGCAATTTAGGCACAAAAAACTGGATTATCATATCGCGATAACGATCACCATTAACTGTTATTGCCTGGCCAACCGCATTTTTGAAGAAGAATGGTCCGATGATGCCTCCAGTCCAAAATCCGCACCAAACAGTGACACGTTGTGGATGCATTTGTTTCGCAATAGTCACTTGTGGATTGTCTGAAACCCAAATGCGACAGTTTTGTCGATTAACGAAGCCATCAAGATGGAAATGAGCCTCATCGTTGAAGATGATTTTCTTCGAAAAATCAGTATAAATTATTGTTATAATCTATTAATGACTCTCTTCGTTGTGCGTGGTCAGTAAGTTTCAGTTCTTGAATCAATTGAACTTTGTAAACATGAACATGCAAATCTTTCGTGAGAACACGCTGCCAAACTTTCACTATTTTTAAAATATTGTTCAACAATAAAAACACGTTGTTCTTTCGTATAGCGCTCCATTTTTAATAACCCTGAACTTTCAGCTGTCACGCTGTGTTTTTTGTTTTGTTGGCAACACTTTACCATACAAATAGCGGCAAATTCAAATCTTGCGTGAATTTTGGGACACCATTATATATTATATTCTTTGCTACATGATATTATTCCATATTTAATGGTTTAGGCAGTGTATTGGAGGAGAACGCGCTAGCGTCATTTTGGCTGGAATGACAGACATCCCTTTTCCTAAGAGATAATCTTCCAACAGCAAGGTTCGACCGAAAATGCAACGCTGTTACGTTTAATGTCCTAAATCGTAATATCTTTGTTAGTACCAGGAACAGATGTAAATAAATAACCAACGAAACCAAGGAGACACATAATCAAAAAATTAAAAACATAGATCTTGCTTGCTCCGAGAATTCCAGATGTGTTTGGTCGATTGCTACAGCCATTAGTCAAAATTTCACTAAAGCCGCTAAATCATCACTTCCACGGCCAGATAATACTGTTGCAGCAACTATCAAGAAAGACAACTTGTTGGTTGTACTCTTTGCTTCAGTTTTTTTTTTTCAGTTTTGTCCTCTGTTTCAGGCAAAACACCACCCAATATGCCAAATGTGTAGTCGAGGGTTCCCGACATCCTTTTCAAACAGCGTGACATAAAACGTATTTTAATGAAGCTAGACACCAAAAAGGCTTCTCGCGCCCGATGGAATACCTGCCATAGTACCCAAAAAATGCGCGAGCAAAATAACCCCAGTTTTTTTTATAGACTTTTTAAACTACGCTACAGAAAGGGATAAGGAGCTCTTAGCCTGGTTGGCAACCCATAACTCAACATTAATTTTGATACCTTAGAACATCGGAAATCGATTGACTATTAATCCTCTCCTTGTAATATAGGCACTGACTGAGACATGGTGCATAATCAAGATAAAGTGTGTTTAAACAAAAGGTTTTATTTTAAAGTATCAGAAAAATGAAGTTGTTTTTTTTTTAAAAAATGTTCGTGATATTTTTATTTAAATCCAAAGTACAATGATGTAATACAATATCGTTGCTGGAGTATTATCGTAGACTTTATGTTTAACATAGCCCCAAAGGAAAAAGTCTAAGAGTGTTAAATCACACGATCTGAGTGGCCAGTTGAAGTCACCATTTGGAGAAATTACACGACCAGAAAACTTCTCGCGTAATAATCCGCTTGTTACACCACTTGTGTGGCATGTTTCTTTTCTTTTTATGAGTCTAGCACACGTGCTACAGGAAAGTCCCTAAAGCACTACAGGAGCGACACGTATGCGGAGAAAGCGATTCACGTTGTTCTTGAATCGCTGTAAATTGTACTCGGTGGGAAATACAGTCCTGGGCGAATTACTCCAAAGGGATGATGTTCTCCATATAAATGACTGCTTGAAAAGTGTTGTACGAGGAGTAACAAGCTGAACCTTACGGATGTGAAGTATTAGCGCGACATGTACTTCTAACATGCACCGCTCTGGGAGAAATTAAGCGGGCCACATCCTTCGAACACTTTCCATGAAAATACTTGTAGAATAAGCTCAAATCGCCAACCGTTCTTCGATGTTCCAGCGAATCAAGGCCGCCTGTCAATTCCGGGTCTCCAATCAGATGAACAGCTCTTCTCTGAACAGAATCCAACAAATGCAGTGTATGTTTGGGAGCGGAGCCCCAAATATGGGAGCAGTATTCCATAGTTGGTCGAATTTGAGCTTTATAAAGAATTAACAATTGCTGTTGCATGTAAAGCTTTCTGGTTCGAAATAATATTACCAACTTTTGAGAAGCTCTCCTTGCTATACCTGCAACATGTTCATGCCAGAACATATTTGCTCCTAAATTAACACCCAACAAATTGAGTCACGATATTAGAGGAATGGAGTGCCCCGACATTACTATGTCGGGTTCAGCAACGTTAACTTTTTTAGAACACACTGTCGCCTGGATTTTTGTAGCGTTAAATTCCACTTGGTTACTGTCACCCCAAGATAGAATTTCTTCCAGGTCTTTGTTAAGTTGAATGACTTCCTGCTGTCTGCGGATATTTCGTCTGAATAGCCGATGTCCGAGTGTTCAAAGTGAATGAAGAGATAAGTGTACTGTCATCTGCAAAGCTGTAAATTGGATTCTCGGTCTTTTCAAGCAGACCGTTAATATAAATGAGAAATTGAGTAGGAGATAGTATGTAGCCTTGGGGTACACCGGCGTTGATAGTGAAGGTGTTAGAAAGAAATCCGTTGACTGCCACTCGTAAAGAACGCTCTCTGAGGAAACATGAGAGCCATAAACAGAACTTTTCAGACATACCAAACACGGTCGAATGCCTTGGATATGTCAAGAGCAACCGCTCGAGATTCTCCAAAGTGTTCAATTGCGTTGTTTCAAACATGTGTTACATAAGTCAGAAGATCTCTTGTTGATTTATTTTTACGAAAGCCATATTGGTGATCGCTAATAATGTTGAATCCATACTGTTGAAAATAAAGGTCATACGCATCCAAAGCATCCACTTTAGGCCACCTACCTTCCTAGGAAGTGCTCGATGAATGTAGCCAACTTGATTCCTCCCAGAGTGGTGCATGTTAGGAACACACGTCACGCTAATACATCATATCCGTGTGAGGTTCAGCTTGTCATTCTTCATGCCGTCCTTTTCAAGAATTTTTATATATGAAGAGCCTCAGCCCTTGGAAGCGAATTGCCCAGAACTGTGTTTCCCACCTAGTATAATATGCTGCGATTCAAGACCAAGATGACTCGCTTTTTCCGCACAGGCGTCAGTCTTGTTATACTTTATGGATTCCCCTGCAGCTCATGTGCTCTTAAAAAAATTTAAAAGCGTAGAGAGATGCCAAGTAAATACTACGAAACGCCCAGATAATATTGCCATACGTCAAAAATTACATTTCAAGTTATAATGCACACGAACATTATGGTACTGAATTTTTCTTTTAATTGTGGGAAACTAGGATTTTTGAACTTTTATCTTGCACATGACGACGTTAACCTGAACTAACATAAAGCGAAATCAATAAAATCAGTTGATTAAAAACAAAAGAGCAGCATATTACATTACGATTGTTAAAGGTATAATATATATAATTAATATACAAAAACTTATAAAATTAAGTAGATAGACTGTAAAATTAATCTTTTCCTGCCAACTCTCTATCCGACAGACCGTCTGTTTGCAAATCAAGTCACATTTTATATAAAACTTTCACAAAAACTTTGCAAAATAAAATTGTGAAAAAACCCGAATAATCAAAGCGACAAAACTTTCATGACTCGTTAATAACATAATTAGGAATAGATATAACCAATTTGCAATTTTATAATTTTCTCAGTTTGCCTTTTTTTTTGTAGGAGATTGTCGCATAATGATATAAATCATTTACGATCGTAAATACATGGCTGTATATAAATAAGTATATTGAAAAATTCCACACACAATTCCTGTTAACCAGCAATCCGTTATTACTTGCAGTTACAGTCTGTCAAGTAAGAAAGTGTCCGCGATAATTCATTTTTGATAGATGCGGTGCTAGAGGTTCAACAAAAAATCTATCCATCCAAAGGGGTCTAAAATGACATATTCCGCGGCCGCTAAATATATTAAAAAGTCAGTGTCGTTTGTAAGGGAATGGATAAATCATTTTAACGAGACGAAAAATGTCGACGACTTGCCAAAACGGGTGAAAGTATTGAGGACTGGAATGCTGATTCTTACAGCAGATCGTTAATGTAAATGAGAAAGAGCGTAGGAAGCCTTGAGGCACACAGGCCTTGATATAGTAGTGAAGGTATTAGAAAGAAATCCGACTCTTCTTCTTCTTCTTCCTACGTTAGGACCATGTCCTGTGTTCACTTCAAAGGTTTCCCAGAAACAATTGCAATGATGAAGACCAGCTCTCAAACCATCTTATTGGTGGTCTTCCAAGCGGTCGAGGTGTGTTTGGTCGCTTCTCTTTTGCAACCTTAGCCAACCGGTCATTTGGCATTCGGTCCACATGGTATCTCCATTCTCTTCTCCTATTCCTTGCCCATCTCACCACATCCTGTATTTCGCACATTTTCCTTATTTCTTCACATCTCTTCCGGTCAAATAAGGTATGTCCTGTTATCGATCTAAGTGTTCGCTTTTCTGTTGTTCTTAGGAGTCGTTTTGTTATTGTGTTCTCCGCTCTGGTTTCTATCGCGTACGTTATGATCGGTCTTACGCATGTTTTGTATATTCTTACTTTGCTCCTGGTGCTCATATATTTGTTTATCCAAATTATATCTCTTAAGTATCCTGATATTAATGATGCCTTTGTTGTTTGAGTTTTTACTTCCTCCTTAAGGTTCCTGGTACTTGTTATGTTTGCCCCTAGATATTTGAAGGACATCTACACTCTGATCATAAATCGCGAGTTTGCATCTTTTCGGTTCTTTAGATATTGTAAGGGATTTTGTTTTCTTTACAGATATTTGCATATTAAACACTTTTGCTGTTTGTTGGAACTTATGTAGGAGTCTCTGTAAGTTATCTTCGTCTTCTGATATGATTACTGCATCATCGGCGTAGCATATTATTTTTATTTCTTTGTCTCCAATCGATATCCTCTCCCAGTTTTCTTTACTTCGTTTATAATTTCATTCATTATGATGTTAAAAAAGATTGGGCTTAGACTATCTCCTTGTCTGATTCCGGTTGTCATAGATATTTTATTGCTTAATTTATTTGCCACTCTTACATATGTGCGGTTGTTGATGTTCAACTCTTCGATAGTTTTTTATTATATTCGGATGAATTCCCCTTTTTTGTAGTAGGGTTATGACATCAGTTAACCATACCCTATCAAATACTTGGGTAAGATTAATGAAACACATAAAGGCTATCTTATTAAACTCTATGGCTTTTTCGGTAATTTGGCGGATTATAAATATGGCGTCTATAGTAGACCTGTTCTTTCTGAACCCTCGCTGTTCTTCACAGATTCCGGTTAACATTATTTCTTCTGCTAAAATTTTAGTGAACAAATTTAGTTCAGGTTACGACGACGACTGACACACGTAAAGAACGTTCTCAGAGAAAAGCACGAAAGCCATAAATAAAACTTTTCAGACATACGATAAGAATGTAGTTTAGCTAATAATCCGTCATGCTAAAAATGGTCAAATACCTATGGTCTAATACGTAGGTTGAAAAGCTACTTAAAACACATCTTTTTTGCAAAATTCAACTTTATTCATCAATATAGTCTCCTTCAGGAGAGATAGAATCAGTTGAACGCTTTTCTAACATTTCTATACCGTTCTTGTAGAAGGATTTGTCTTTGTTTTCAAAATAGGCCTCAGTTTCGGCGATAACTTCTTCATTGGAGCCTCCTGCGAGCATTTTTTTGATGTCTGCGAATAGATAATAGTCGCTGGGGGTCAAATCTGGAGAATACGGTGGATGAGGAAGCAATTCGAACTTCAATTCATGCAATTTTGCCATTGTAACCATTGACTTGTGACACGGTGAAGAACACTTTTTTCTTGTTCATCCGGAGCTGTTTCTTTGCAATTTCTGTCTTCAAACGCACCAATAACTTTATATAATATTCGCTACTAATGATTTTTCCCTTCTCAGCATAATCGATGAAAATTATTTCACGCGCAACCGAAGATACAGAGGCCAAAATCTTCCTAGCCGACTGCTGTATCTTTGGTAGCTCCGGGCGGCTTTCACTGGCTGCTGTCCACTCAGCTGACTGCCCATTTCATTCCGGTGTGTAATGGTGGATCCATGTTTCATCCATTGTTACATAGCGCATGAAAAAATCATTTTTATTGCGCTTAAACGGGTCCAAACAGCACTCAGAATCGTCAACACTTATCAAGCCATAGCTTTGCTTGAACGGTATTTTTTCCATCAAAAAACAGTGGTTAATCAGCACACGAAAATCGTTTTTTTCCATTGCTTTGAAAATACCAAATGTAGCGTCACTAAAACTACCGTAACTTGTAAACTAATCGTCGAAATGTCATGAAATTTGACACGTATCGTTTGAAAGTTGGTACTTCCTAAAAACCATATGGATTTTTTTGAAAAGGGCGACATCTATGTGTCAGACCAAAAACTTTTCAGCCTACGTGTTATATCAAGTGCAACTGCTTGAGATTCTCGAAAATATTCAATTGTAATGTTCCAAATATGTATGACGTAGGTAAAAGAGCTCACATTGATCTTTGCTGATTAAAGCCATACTGACACCGTTAACAGTATTGAATCACTTTAGATATTTTAGAAGATGCTGATTGAGAGAGACAGGATAAATGAAAAAAAGTTATCATCTTTATTCGCACATTCTATAGTTATATCGTCTTGAAATTTATGAAAAAAATCGCTTTATTTTGCAATACCATAGAGGGAAAATGCTGCGCAGGCTCCTAAAGAAACTTGTGCTTTTTATGGTAAAGGTACATTACCAAAATCAACAGCTAAGAGATATTTCGCTAACCTTTGTTCTGGAAATCTTGATGTTGACGATACACCTCACTCTGGTCGGCCAATCAACGAAAAAGTCGACGAGATCTTGGAAAAAATTTAATAAGACCGATCGGAGTTATAAAATTACTAGGGAACTACACACATCATAAAACAGATTTAAACCATTCGGAGAAGCCTGGATACAAAAAGTAGATTGATGTTTGAGTGTCACATGATTAAACGATTAACAATTTAATTGACCAAATTTCCATCTGGGAAACATTGAAATGGAATGAAATCAATTCATTTTTGAAACGCTCATTATGACCGATAAAAAATAGATCACTTACGACAATAATGTATTATTTTTAATACATTATTATTAATTTTAATTACATACATAACATAACTGCTGCTGGAAATGTGCCACAGTTCAGCCGATACCTAAAAAAGGCAAGAAGACCTTGCCAAACAACTACCGACCAGTCGCACTGCTTTCAATAATATCCAAAGTCATGGAAAAGGCTGTCAATCAGCATCTTCTAAAATACCTTGAAGGATTCAACATTATTAGCGATCACCAATATGGCTTTCGTAAACATAAATCAACAGGAGATCTTCTGACTTATGTAACACATGTTTGGTACCAACGCAATTGAACACTTCGGGGAATCTCGAGCGGTTGCTCTTGACATATCCAAAGCATTCGATCGTGTTTGGCACGATGGACTGTTGACTAAGCTACGCTCTTATGGTATGACTAAAAAGTTCTGTTTATGGCTCTCATGTTTCCTCAGAGAGCGTTCTTTACGAGTCGCAGTCAACGGATTTCTTTCTAACATCTTTACTGTTAACGCCGGAGTGCCCCAAGGCTCCATACTGTCTCCTACTCTCTTTCTCATTTACATTAACGATCTGCTGGAAAAGACCGGGAATCCAATCTACAGCTTTGCAGATGACAGTACGCTTATCTCTTCATTCACTTTGAACGCTCGGACATCGGCTGCTTAGGCGAATATCCGCAGACAGCAGGAAGTCATTCAACTTAACAAAGACCTGGAAGAAATTCTATCTTGGGGTGACAGTAACCAAGTGGAATTTAACACTACAAAAAAACCCAGGCGGCAGTTTTTTCTAAAAAAGTTAACGTTATCGAACCCGACATAGTTATGTCGGGGCACTCCATTCCCCTAGCATCGTCATTTAATTTGTTGGGCGTTAATTTGGGAGCAAATATGTCCTGGCATGAACATGTTGCAGACATAGCAAGGAGAGCTTCTCAAAAGTTGGGAATATTATTTCGAACCAGAAAGCTTTACACTCCACAACAACTGTTAATTCTTTACAAAGCACAAATTCGACCAACTTTGGAATACTGATCCCATGTTTGGAGCTCCGCTCCCAAACATACACTGCATTTGTTGGATTCTGTTCAGAGAAGGGCTGTTCGTCTGATTGGAGACCCGGAACCGACCGGCGGCCTTGATTCGCTGGAACATCGACTTGAGTCTATTCTACAAGTATTTTCATGGAGAGTGTTCGAAAGATGTAGCCCGCTTAATTGCTCCCAGAGCGGTGCATGTTAGAAGTACACGTCGCGCTGATACTTCTCATCCGTATGAGGTTCAGCTTGTTACTCCTCGTACAACGCTTTTCAAGTAGTCTTTTATATGGAGAACATCATCCCTTTGGAATGGCTTACCCAGGACTGTGTTTCCCACCGAGTACAATTTACAGCGATTCAAAAATCGCTTTTTCCGCATACGTGTCGCTCCTGTATCGCTTTAGGGACTTCTCTGCAGCACGTGTGCTAGACCCATAAAAAAAAACATTAATTATGCTTAATATTATCGACTACGATCTTTTGATCGTGGCCGATAATAACACAGGCTGACAAAAATGGACGAAACTTCAGACTCTGAAACCAGAGTATACTTTCCCAAAGGTTTTTGGTGCGCTCAATCCGAATCCCACCTCATAATTGTTCCATCACATCAGATTTTCGAGATATCCTAATCTAAAAATGCAAAAAAACACGCTATATTCGGGATTTTATTACACCGCTAATTAATTTTTCTCCACAAAACTCGTTGCAGTATATGAAAGCACTAGTCTTCCCCATCAAAATGCATTTTGAATTTTTCAGATATCTTATTTCTTCTTGGAGAAAGCATCTTTCTAGTAGCAACATTGTTTGTTACCTCTTAATTAGTGTTCCGTACGAAACACAGACACCGAAGATGACTTCGGTGTCTGTCTGTCTGTCACACCCGATTTTCTCCAAAACTATTTGACATAGAAAGATGAAATTTGGTAATAATATAGGAATTGATGGCCTCATCAGAGCCATGTAGTTTTGAAAGTTAAATTTTGACTTAAGGGGTTAGTTTTGGGGGGTGAAATAGGAAGTGAAAAAAAAAAATTACTAGGTCACCGAGTGTGCTCGCTCTTTTCTTTGTATTATTTTTAAAAAATCGCGAGAAATCGCTGTCTCCCCCCTTATCTCGAAAAGTACTTACCAAAAAATTTTGAAAAAATTCTGGAATATTCTCCACGGGGTGTAGATTAAATGAAAAAATTATCACGAGTGCATTACCTTTAATAATTTATCTGGTACATAAAAAACCAAAAATTTCAAGGTCATCAGATTTCAGTAAAAATTGGAAACAAACTTTGTTGAAAACTCATTTGGGTTGTGT
This sequence comes from Pachyrhynchus sulphureomaculatus, assembly GCA_019049505.1. Lineage (NCBI taxonomy): Eukaryota > Metazoa > Arthropoda > Insecta > Coleoptera > Curculionidae > Pachyrhynchus > Pachyrhynchus sulphureomaculatus. The sequence goes on along the minus strand of CM032453.1, from coordinate 26,454,326 downwards.
TTTGTGAAGTCACTGATCATTTTATACCTCTGTAACAAAATTTTTAATTTTAAGAGCAATCAACGTACGGAACACTAATTGCGCAAGTTCAACTTGCACTTGGCCGGTTATTTTTTTATGTCAACTTCTAGTAAAAAAAGTTTCAAACGAAAGTTAAAGAATTTTGAAGGAGCATTAAAATGATATAACTGTCATGACCTTGAAGGTCATTTCAAGGTCAACTTTAATTTTTTAAATAGGAACCAACATTTTTTTATAACGGTATTATATTTCTCTAACAAAATACACAACTTTTGTTTGAAAAATTTTTCTCGATAATGCTCCGTTCTTTAATACTTTATTGATAAAAGACATTACACTCTTAATCCCCAAACAACCATAAAGGCAAATGAACCTAACATAATCTCAGTCGTCGAGTGAAAATTGATAAAAGATATTACATTCTCAAATCCTAAAAGAATCAAAATTTAACACAACAGAAAGGTAAACGTAACAAACTTTTAACTAAATCACTTTAAACGAATTAAAATTGAATAACAGCGGAAATGTATACACCTCAAGCTCTTAAACAAACGACTCTAATTGAATCAATATTTGACACAACATAATGGCAAACATCCCAAGCTCTTAACCAAACGTAACCAAACGAATCAAAATTTAATACAGCAGAAAAGCACTTTTATAAGAAACTTTTTTCCCGACCCGTCATATCGGATCCACCAATTTGAATTTCTTAAGGTTAGGGTCAGACCATGACTCGATGGGGTTAAACCGACAACGAATTCGGAGCGTCCCAAAAATTATATAATTACATCACTCTCGCCTGCCGGAACAACTTTTTTTTTGGTACGGCTGTAACGAAAACGTCAAACTAATTAAATTCAACGATTTCTCCGAAAAGAAATAAAATATTTGAAAAATTTAAAATGCATTTTGAAGGGGGGGAGTACGAGGCTGGTTTGCAAAGTCCGTGCAAAGTCCGAGAGATGGCACCACCGGCGCGTATCGAGGTCATGTTTAGTTAATAGCATCTCTTGAATGAACGCACACCAAGTTTCAGCCATATTGGTCTATTTCTTTGTATTTGGCATTCGTGTGAATCAAGGAAGTCGAGTGATTTTCAAGAAATGGACGAAAAAGAATTTCGTTAATTCATTATGGTAAAATTATATTTTCTGTCCAATTTGTGTTTGTTCATTATAATAAATGTTTCGACCACATTTTATAATTTTTAATTATTATTTATAATGAACAAACATTTATATTGAACAAACATTAATTGGACAGAAAATATAATTTTACCATAATCAATTATTGCCAAAAAAAAAATCTGAAACTAGTAGAAATGATACCAGGTGTACAAGTATGAAATGCGGATTTCAGACAACAGATGGTGCACCAATGCAGTTTGTGCTATAAAGATTTGACACTGCGCCATTTTGTTGTGTCATCAACAAGTGTCAGACGCGCACGAGTGATAAATTGGAAAAGTGTGTGCATAGTGTTGTGTTGTTATGTTCAATATGTCGAAATTTATACCGAACAAAGAGCATTCGCGGACAGCATTAATTTTTTGTTTTCATTTGAAGAAAACTGCTGTTGAATCACAACGATTACTTCGAGAAGCTTATGGTGAACATGCTCCATGGCAAGATACGTGCGAACGATGGTTTCGGCGTTTCAAAAGTGGTGACTTCGATGTTACAAACAAAGAACGTGGAAAACCGCAAAAAAAATACGAAGATGTGGAATTGCAAGAATTGTTGAACAAAGATGATTCGCAAACACAAAAACAACTCGCCGAGCAGTTGGGCGTTAGTCAACAAGCTGTTTCCAATCGGCTACGAGAGACTGGAAAGATTCAGAAGACCGGTAGATGGGTACCACATGTGTTGAACGACAGGCAAATGGAAAAGCGCAAAAACACGTTTGCTCGCTCGGTACAAAAGGAAGTCGTTTTTGCATCGTATAGTTACAGGGGGTGAAAACTGGATTTATTTTAAGAATCCCAAGCGCAAAAAATCATGGGTAGACTCAGGCGCACCAACCACATCGACCGCAAGACCGAATCGCTTTGGCAGAAAGACGATGCTCTGTGTTTGGTGGGACCAGAGGGGCTTGGTCTGTTATGAGATGTTAAAACCTGGGGAAACGGTTAATACTAAACGTTACCAACAAGAATTGACCGATTTGAACCGTTCGCTGCTTAAAAAAAAAGGCCAGAATACCGAAAGAGGCAACACAAAGTCATTTTTCTTCATGATAATGTTCCATCACATACGAAAAACCAGTTCGCGACACGTTGGAAGCACTCAGCTGGGAAGTTCTACCCCATGCGGCTTACTCACCAGACTTGGCTCCTTCCAATTACCACTTGTTTGCATCGATGGGTCACGCACTTGCTGAGCAGCGCTTTGGTTCGTACGAAGATGTGAAAAAAATGGCTCGATGAATGGTCCGCAGCAAAAGGCGAAGATTTTTACTGGCGTGGTATTCACAAATAGCCCGAAAGATGGGAAAAATGTATAACAAGCGATGGAGCATACTTTGAATAAAGCACTTTTTATCATTCTTCCGAATTGAACATGTTTTTTTAGAAAAAAATCCTCATTTCATACTTGTACACCTGGTATACTTGTTTCCTTTTTTTTTCTTTGAACAAGTAATAATTGGGTATATTCTTTTTATAATTTTTTTGTTAATATATATTTGTGTCAAAAGGTTTTCACCGTGCATTCTGGTCTTCATCAGTTGTTTAATCTGTTATTTATTTTAAAATATTATTGTACAAACATAAATTAAAAATAAACTGAAACGGTACATGAGACCATCACATAAAACATTTTAAATGGACAGTTACATTTGAATTTGGTTTTAGCGTAGAGAGGGTATGGCCTCTAGCTCCCTAAACGTGTTTATTTCATCCTTTTTATAGTCTCAAAATGCTTTCCTCGAAGCCGATCAGGGATCAAGAAAAGTTACACAGCGCGTGATGTTATTCATTACACGTTTAATAAAAAATTCACGGACAAAAACTTAAATGTGTGACGGCGCGTTAGCGTGGTGCAAGATCCATTGTTTGTCTCTCCCCTCAAATACAGATGCTTTGGCATATAGACTTACGCAAGCGCATCGCTCTTATCCTATTTCACGACAGTTTTTGAAGGTCTTTTACCGCTCATACACTCGTGCTTTTAAAAGAGCAGATTTTCCATTTACTTTTTGGAACATTTTTAGCGCTTTAACATAAAAAAATTATCTTTGGAAATACAAAATTTGAAAAAAAAAATCGAAAAGGTACTGGAGATCGACCAATGTAATCAGCTGGCACACTCATACTAATTGACAAATTGCGCCCAAACTTCATACAAACGGCAAATAAAGTTGTATCAATTCAAAAATAAGGAAAATTTTGATGGCGCATGTTAAATTTGATCTTCAACTTGCGTCATTTAAATGATAGACTCCTGATATATGTATATTTATATATATTTATATATATATATATATATATATATATATATATATATATATATATATATATATATATATATATATACTAGCCGGGCCCGCGGCTCCGCTCGCGTGGACTTGAGTCACTACTATCGTCACTGCTTATTCCTTATGTTACACAACGTAATAAAATATCTCCCATTATTTCCCCTTATCTCCCAATATTTCTCCTTATCTCCCATTATCTCTACATAATTTCCATTATCTAGGCTTATCTCTGTTCATCTCCCATTATTTCTCCTTATCTCCCATTATTTCTCCTTATCTCCCATTATCTCACCTTATTTCCCATTATCTAGGCTTATCTCGACTTATTTCGCAATATTTCTCCTTATCTCCCATTATTTCTCCTTATCTCCCATTATCTCACCATAACTCCCATTATGTAGACTTATCTCTGCTTATCTCCCATTATTTCTCCTTGTCTCCCATTATTAATATTTATCTCCCATAACTCACCTTATCACCCATTATCAAGGCTTACGAGGCTGGTTTGAAAAGTCCGTGCAAAGTCCGAGAGATGGCACTACCGGCGCGTATCGAGGTCATGTTTAGTTAGTAGCATCTCTTGAATGAACGCACACCAAGTTTCAGCCATATTGGTCTATTTCTTTGTATTTGGCATTCGTGTGAATCAAGGAAGTCGAGTGATTTTCAAGAAATGGACGAAAAAGAATTTCGTGTGGTGATTAAACATTACTTTATGAAAGGCAAAACGCCTCAGGAGACTAAAGAGAAGTTTGATAAACATTATGGTGACTCTGCATCTTCGATTAGAACAGTTTATAAGTGGTTTTAAAATTTTCGGACTGGCCATATGGGCACAAGTGACGCTGAACGTTCTGGACGGCCTGTGGAGGTTACGACTCCAGAAATCATTGATCAAATCCATGATATGGTGATGGATGACAGAAGAGTTAAGGTGCGTGAGATTGCTAGTGCTGTGGGCATCTCGACTGAACGGGTACATAATATTTTGCATAAAGATTTGGACATGAGAAAGCTATCCGCAAGATGGGTGCCGCGATTGCTCACGCTTGACCAAAAACGGAATCGTGTGAAGTGTTGCAAGGATGGTTTGTAGCTGTTCCAGAAGAATCCGGAGGACTTTAAGCGTCGACCAAACAACAATCTAAGCAATGGGTTACCAAGGGGGAATCTGCACCAAAAAAGGTGAAGACCGTTCCTTCGGCCGGAAAGGTTATGGGCGACTGTCTTTTGGGATTCGCAAGGGATAATCCTCATCGACTATCTGGAAAAGGGTAAAACTATTACAGGTGAATATTATTCATCGTTATTGGACCGTTTGAAAACTGAGTTGCAAGAAAAACGCCCGCGATTGGCCCACAAGAAAGTCCTTTTCCATCACGACAACGCACCAGCACACACCTCAGCAGTTGTGGTCGCAAAATTAATGGAAATAGGATTCCAACTCGTTTCACATCCCCCCTATTCTCCAGACTTGGCTCCCTCGGACTACTATTTGTTCCCCAATTTGAAGAAATGGCTGGCGGGACAAAGATTTTATTCAAACGAGGAGGTGATTGCAGACACTAATGGATATTTTGCAGACTTGGACAAATCCTATTATTCGGAAGGGATCAACAAACTAGAACATCGTTGGACGAAGTGTATAAGCCTAAAAGGAGACTATGTCGAAAAATAAAAAAGGTTTACCCCAAACACATAAGTAGTTTTTATTTGTGCACGGACTTTTCAAACCAGCCTCGTAGTACTTTCAGATGCTGCAACCAGTTTTGTAGAGAAAAATTAATTAGCGGTGTAATATAATCCCGAATATAGCGTGTCTTTTTTTGCATTTTAAGGTTAGAATATCTCGAAAACCTGAGGTGATGGAGCAATTCTGAGGTCGGAGTTGGATTCAGAACACCAATAACCTTCGAAAAAGTATAGTCTGGTCATAGGGTTTGAAAAATGTTGACCTGTGTAATTTATGGGTCACGTGTCGGGGGCTATATATTTAAACTTTAATCTAACCAATAGTTGATAGTCACTGGTCGCTAATTTTTCTTGAATTTTACTCAATTTATTTAAGCTCGAAAACGGCAGGAATAAAAAACTATTGACTCTGCATGGCAGTACGCAAGAAAGTGCGTAAACTTTTCTGTGGAGCGCGGGTCAGTGAATTTGGAACGTGCGCGGTGCGGGATAAAGAAGAACTGCAAGGAAACGCAACTAAACGAGAGGGACTGGGAAAATTTGATGACAATATTAGAGCGAGAGGGGACGCTTGTATCTTACTTATTAGTTAGTGAGATTGACCTCTACTTAAAATTAAACACTTTTTTATGGACATTGCATACGCGTTGCAAAGAAATCCCAATAGCGCTACAGCGGTGACGCGTGTGCGAAAAAAGAGATTTACGTTGGTATCGCTGTAACTTGTACTCGGTGGAAAACATAGTTCTGGGCAAATCATTCCAAAGGAATCAGGAACACTTTCCATGAAAATACTTGTAGAGTAGACTCAAGTCGTCAACCGTTCTTCAAGGTTCGAAGGAATCAAGATTGCTGGTGGATTCTGGCTCTTCTGAATAGAATCCAACAAATGCAGTGTATATTTGAAAGCAGCAATTTGAGCTTTGTATAGAATTGAACGCTTTTTAACAATTTTCACCATTTCATCCTCGAATAAGGCATATTTCCTCTTTAACGTCCACATCTTTAAATAGAATAGCCGTTATTATAGTCGTCATGCAGAGATCAGAATTTTAAAATGGATTTTTGCAACATACGAGGTTTAACCACGAACATAAATTCAGTGCACCAACACCTGCAATCAAACAAACCTCATGTACTCGCTCTCTGTGAAACTAAGGTCAGTTCATCGACAAGCACAGTAAACTATCTTTATCCTGGGTACGACTTCTATTCCCGATTTAGGCGTAACTTTGGAATCTGTCTTTATGTCAGGAGCGACCTCTCTTGCCAACGAGAAGAGGCTTTGGAGCCCCCAAACTTTGATGTTATGTGGTTAAAAATAACGACTTAACCAACTACAAGGTTCATCTGTATGCTATACCGACCACCAAGTGATACTAACTTTAGAACACTTTTCGCTTCTCATGCAGACACCATTGACCATTTACAAATTAACTATCCAAATGCCGAAATTGCGATCCTGGGCGACTTTAATGTCCACAACATCAACTGGCTTAAATACGCAAATACTACCGACGAACAAGGTCGTGAAGCCGAATCATTTTCAATTAGTTATGGCTTAACACAGCTTATTGACGAACCAACACGGATCCCTGATCGAGACGGAGAGTTCGCCAGTCTTCTTGATCTGTTTTTAACCACCAATCCGGAGATTTACACGGTCAGCGTAAATCCGCCGTTAGGTTCTTTCGGCCATAAACTACTTTCGACATCGAGTATTCTACCAATCAATGACAGAGAGGTGCCTAAACCGCGCAAGATTTGGCACTACAAGTCTGCTAAATGGGAAGATCTCATGGAATATTTTCGAATTTTCCCTTGGTTAGACGTTTGTTTTCGATCCGACGACCTATCTGACTGTCCTAGGGAGGTTTCCGATATTATTTTGGCCGGTATGGAGGCTTACATCCCTTTTTCGAAGAAATGCCCTCTCAACGGCAAGCCTTGGTTTGACCGAAAATGCAAAGAAGCTGTTGCTTCTAAACACCTTGCATACCGACAATGGCATGAAAATCCTAACACCATAAATCGTAACACATTTGTTCGTGCCAGGAACCGATGCAAAGAGGTTATCGACGAAACCAAGGAGGTACACAATCAACAGATTAGAAACAAACTTCTCGCTTGTCCCGAAAATTCCAGGCCCTTTTGGTCGGACGCTAAGGCAGTTAGTCAAAATTTCACCAAATCCACCATACCACCACTCACACGGCCAGATAATTCTATTGCAACGACACCTGTTGAGAAAGCGAACTTGTTGGCTGAACTCTTTGCTCCATATTCTACTGTCGATTTCCAAGGAAAAACACCACCTACTATTCCCATCGCGCAGTCAAGGATGCCCGATGTTGTCTTCAGACAGCGTATCATAAAGCGTATACTGATGAAGCTAGACACCAAAAAGGCTTCTAGCCCTGACGGAATACCTGCCATAGTTCTTAAAAACTGTGCGAGGGAACTAACACCAGTTTTCTGTAGACTTTTCAACCTCTCCTACAGAAGGGAATAGTTCCTTCCTGCTGGAAATGTGCTACAATTCAGCCGATTCCTAAAAAAGGCAAGAAGATCTTGCCAAATAACTACCGACCAATCGCACTGCTTTCAATAATATCGAAAGTCATGGAAAAGGCTATCAATCAGCATCTTCTAAAATATCTTGAAGGATTCAACATTATTAGCTATCACCAATATGGCTTTCGTAAAAATAGATCAACAGGAGATCTTCTGACTTATGTAACACATGTCTGGAACAACGCAATTGAATACTTTGGAGAATCTCGAGCGGTTGCTCTTGACATATCCAAGGCATTCGACCGTGTTTGGCACGATGGGCTGTTGGCTAAGCTACGTTCTTATGGTATGTCTGAAAGGTTCTATTTGTGGCTCTCATGTTTCCTCAAAGAGCGTTCTTTACGAGTGGCAGTCGACGGATTTCTTTCTAACACCTTCACTATCAACGCCGGTGTGCCCAAGGCTCCATACTGTCTCCTACTCTCTTTCTCATTTACATTAACGATGTGCTGGAAAAGACCGAGAATCCAATCTACAGCTTTGCAGATGACAGTACACTTATCTCTTCATTCACTTTGAACGCTCGGACATCGGCTACTCAGACGAATATCCGCAGACAGCAGGAAGTCATTCAACTTAACAAAGACCTGGAAGAAATTCTATCTTGGGGTGACAGTAACCAAGTGGAATTTAACGCTACAAAAACCCAGGCGGCAGTTCTTTCTAAAAAAGTTAACGTTGCTAAACCCGACATAGTTATGTCGGGGCACTCCACCCCTCTAACATCGTCACTCAATTTGTTGGACGTTAATTTGGGAGCAAATATGTCCTGGCATGAATATGTTGCAGGCATAGCAAGGAGAGCTTCTCAAAAGTTGGGAATATTATTTCGAACCAGAAAGCTTTATACTCCACAACAACTGTTAATTCTTTACAAAGCTCAAATTCGACCAACTATGGAATACTGCTCCCATGTTTGGCGCCCTGCTCCCAAACATACACTGCATTTGTTGGATTCTATTCAGAGAAGAGCTGTTCGTCTGATCGGAGACCCGGAACTGACTGACGGCCTTGATTCGCTGGAATATCGAAGAACGGTTGGCGACTTTAGCCTATTTTACAAGTACTTTCAAGGAAAGTGTTCCAAGGATGCGGCCCGCTTAATTCCTCCCAGAGTGGTGCATGTTAGAAATACACGTCGCGCTAATTCTTCACATCCGTATGAGGTTCAACTTGTTACTCCTCGTACAACGTTCTTCAAGCAATCGTTTATATGGGGAACATCATCCCTTTGGAATAATTTGCCCAGGACTGTGTTTCCCACCGAGTACAATCTACAGCGATTCAAGAACAACGTGAATCGCTTTCTCCGCACACGTGTCGCTCCTATAGCGCTTTAGGGCTTCCCTGTACCACGTGTGCTAGACCCATAAAAAAAAAGAGTCTGACAATCCAAAGCATCAAGAGCCGTTACACTTCCCTTAAATGGCGACTTGAGTCATAATCCCGACACGTGGACTTTTCGACCGTAACCTCTTCGAGAATGACAGAGACCGCACAACAACTTTTAATTTTGAGCGATATGTGAAGATGATTGAGAACTCCTTCACATCTGGTACATAAAATTTGATGTTTACTATCAGAAAACCTGAAAAGTTTTTGTTCTGACACATAGATGTTACCCTTTTCAAAAAATCCATGATTTTCAGGATGTACCAGCCTTCAAACGATACGTGTCAGAATTTTATAACATTGCGACGATTAGTTTACAAGTTACAGTGGTTTTAGTGACGCGTGTTGATTAAACACTGTTTTTTGATGGGAAAAACTACCGTTCAAGCAAAGCAATGACTTGATAAGTGTTACGGGGACCCTGCCCCTGGAAAATCACTCATCATTTACGGGTATGCAGAATTTAAACGCGGTCGTATAGACACCCCAAATGAGGTGGTTACCCCGGAAAATATCAAAATACGATACGTGTCAAAATTTTATGAAATTTCCACGATTAATTTACAAGTTACATTGGTGTTAGTGACGCTACTTTTGATATTTTCAAAACAATGGAAAAATTCGAATTTCGTGTGTTAATTAAACACTGTTTTTTTTAATGGGAAAAAATACCGTTCAAGCAAAGCAATAGTTTGATAAGTGTTACGGGGACTCTGCCCCTGGAAAATCACTCATCATTTACTGGTATGCCGAATTTAAACGCGGTCGTACAGACACAAATGAGGCTGAATGCTCTGGACGCCCAAATGTGGTGGTTACACCGAAAAACATAAAAAAATCCACAAAATTGTTTTGGATGACTGTAAAGTGAAATTACGTGAGATAGCTGACACCCTATAGATATCAAAAGAATGTGTTGGTCATATTTTGCGTGTACATTTGGGCATGAGAAAGCTCTGTTCGAAATGGGCACACTCACAGTGGACCAAAAACATCAACATGTTGATGATTCTGAACGCTGTTTGGACTTGTTGAACGGCAATAAAAAGGATTTTTTCATACTTTATGTTAAAATGGATGAAACATGGATCCACCATTACACACCAGAATCAACTCGGCAGTCAGCTGAGTGCACAACAGCCGGTGAAAGCCGCCCGAAATGACCAAAGACACAACAGTCGGCTGAGAAGGTTTGACCTCTGTATTGCGCATGGAATAATTTTCATCGACTATGCTGAGAAGGGACAAACCATCAATAGCGAATATTATATAGTTATTGGTGCGTTTGAAGGCAGAAATCGCAAAGAAATGGCCCCAAATGAACAAGAAAAAAGTGCTCTTTCATCAAGACCCTGCACCGTGTCACAAGTCAATGGTTACAATGGCAAAATTGCAGTTCGAATTGCTTCCCCATCCACCGTATTCTCCAGATTTGGCTCCTAGCGACTACTATCTATTCGCAGACTTCAAAAAAAATGCTCGCGGGAAAGACATTTGGCTCCAGTGAAGAAGTTATCGCCGAAACTGAGGCCTATTTTGAAGGCAAAGACAAATCTTTCTACAAGAAAGGTATAGAATTGGTAGAAAAGCGTTGGACTGATTGTATCGCTCTTGAAGGAGACTATATTGATGAATAAAGTGCAAAAAAAAAAAACATATTTTAAATAGCTAGACCAAAAACTTTTCAACCTACGTGTTTCTATACACTTCGAATACATTTTTAGCCAATCATTGGGGAAATTTTCCCGAACTAATAGCAATGATTTGAAGGCGATAAATTCTTCCTTGTGAAGTAACAATCCTCGCTTCCTTTCATTCAAAAATAAAGACCATTCTTGTCCATTTTAGCTGGCATACTGGCTGAATATACTAGATATTTATAAACAAGAATTCAGTGCATGATTAAAATTCCGTCTATTCTTAAACTGGTAAAAAAAATGTATTCTGTGTAAAATTGTGCAAAGATTTTTTGGAATAGGTGAAAAGGAACCATTTGCAACACTAGCGATTAAATAACGATTTGAAATTTTATTTTAGACATGTATATTATCCAATTTGAGAAAAGAAATAACTAGGGAAGTTCGTGCATAAATAATAAGTATAAACTTATAATCATAGTGTTATTAATATAATTTTACGCCGATTCTGAATAGTTAAGACGACAAGCGTTATTAATGTAAAAACAAAAAAGGAGATTAACGAGATTGTAGAAATCTCTTATGCAGGTCACCATCTAAAAGATAATGTAGATACGGGGTGTTCGATTTTTTGTTTAATTACCAATTTAAGCTATTTACATTTACATTTATATATATATATATATATATATATATATATATATATATATATATATATATATATATATATATATACCGGGTGCCCCATATATATGGAATAATGATTCCACAGCATTTATTAATCAGTGTATCAAAAAAATGTTTAAATAGAAGTTATAAGGTGTTATACGGCGCACATGCCGACATTGAAAAATAAACGTTTTGAACTGTCAGTTCGAAGAAATTACGCCATCTTGATTTTTTAAATTGAAAGCCCTGTATATTAATTTATTTTTGAGTCGTACTAAAAATTCTACATATTATTTGTCTAACATGCCATATGTCTAAGTTGAACTGTTTTGGAATTATTGTCATTTGAAATTTAAAATAAAAAAAAGACAAAAAAGCTATTAACAAATACTATGGGTTTATTTTTAAGGTAACAATTGCTCAAAATGCCTACCGTTAACAGCGAGGCAATGACCCAATCTGTCATAAACAGCCTGAACGGAGTTTTGCACAAAATCCGGGGATATAAATAAATAAATATATATATATATATATATATATATATATATATATATATATATATATATATATATATAAACTCCTGGACAAAATTAACGCAACAATCTGAAAATTAATTTATCTTTTTCTTATGTCAGTTTTAAAGTTTATCGAGTATTTGAGTAGTAGGCTATGCATATTTTGTTTCGTTGTTCATGACAGAAATCAAAACAATTCGTTTAGATTTACAGTTTTAAAGAATTTTTTAGAAGACACACAATTTTCTGTAATAATGCGATAGATTTTCTTTAAAAGTAAGCTTATAAATTGTTCCCTTTTTCAAAGTAATACGTTTTTGTGGTAGACTGTTTTATTTTTGACCCCGAAGAATTAGAAAAATGAATCGAACAAGGAATTTAACTAAACAGGAGGTAGTGCGAGCCTCAGTTTTATTGGACGAGGGATATTGTAAGAGTTATCTTGCCAATTTGTTAGGCAAACATCGTTCCACAATAAGTCGTATGGTAAGACGCTTGAATGAAGTAGGAACTTATTCTAGAAGGCTAGGGCAAGGGCGAAAACGATGCACTAGCGACCTTGATGAACGTTTTATAAGACAATATGCTTTAAGAAACAGGACTGTCACTAGTTCTATAATAAGAAACGAACTCGAAGCTGTTCGCAATGCCACAATTTCTTCTAAAACAGTTAGAAGACGGTTAAATGAAGCTGGATTAAACAGTAGGAGACCAGCCACTACGCCCTTGCTTACTAGAGAGAACAGAGTTGCCAGGTTACGTTTTGCTCGAAATCACGAAAACTGGTATGTGGATGATTGGAAACAAGTTTTCTTCACAGATGAAACTAGGGTTAGTCTAAAACATCCAGATGGTCGTGAGCGAGTATGGCGAAGACCAGGAGAGAGGTTTGCTCCTTGCAATATCTCTGCAAGGATTCCATTCGGCGGTGGCTCTGTTATGTTCTGGGGTGGCATCTGCTTTGATGCTCGCACAGAGTTAGTTCCTGTCCGTACGAGATCCATGAATGCTGACTACTATCTTGAGAATATTGTAATAGAACATGGGATGCCTTTCGGTCATTTTGTGGGGCCCAATTTTCTGTTTATACAAGACAACGCTCGACCTCACGTGGCTAGGGAGATACTCGAGTATCTTAATCAAGTTGATATACCGATTATGCAATGGCCACCAAAAAGCCCGGATCTGAATCCGATAGAACATGTATGGGATCACCTTAAGAAAAGTGTGAAACCTCATATACCTGCACCTAGAAACCTGAGGGAACTTGAAAATGCAGTTATCACAGAATGGGAGCAAGTCCCTCAAGATTTTATCCAAACTTTAATTAGAAGCATGCCTAGGCGCATAAACGCTGTCATCCGAAATAGAGGAGGCAACACACGCTACTAGTGTCCCAGTTACACTTAATTTTGCTACTAGTGCAGTTTATTTTTTTCATTATTACATAATTTCAACGATTTTCTGATTAGGTCTTAAGAATAATTTTAATTCGAATCTTATAAAGAAATTTGGTAGCTAATTCACTTTTAAAGTATCCGAATAAGTTTTTTCTAACTTTTAGTGTAACCAATGTTCATAAAAAATTATTAAAATTATTTCATTATAGAGATTTGTATGATTTAATATATTGTTGCGTTAATTTTGTCCAGGAGTATATATATATATATATATATATATATATATATATATATATACATATATATATATATATATATATATATATATATATATATATATATATATATATATATATATATAAATATATATATATATATATATATATATATATATATATATATATATATATATATATATATATATATATATACAGTAATACCCCGCTTAGCGCGACCCCGTTACGCGCGGTTTCACTATAACGCGAAATACAAAATGCACTTTCAAAAATTTATTCAGGTTTGGACATATTGCAGAGTATAGACAATAATGATGACCGTGTCTTGACCGTGTGTCAAACAATTAAAAACAGTGTTGGGTGTTATGAACGTATTTTACAAGAACGTAAACAAAACGTTACCCAAAAGACAATAGATGTATTTTTCCGTAAAAAATAAGAGTATGTATTGCATAAAGTGTTCTTAGAATTAAAGTGATTGATTAAAATGATTTGTATTTTTTTGTATTAAATTTTGACTATGTTTAATCATAAACCTCGATATACGCGAATTTCAGTTAACGCGATTTTTTTCGGAACGTATCCCTCGCGTAAAGCGGGGTATTACTGTATATATATATATATATATATATATATATATATATATATATATATATATATATATATATATATATATATATATATATCTATAATATATATAAAATGCAACGTCTCTCTGTCTGTCTGTCTGTCTGTCCGTTAGTGCGCTTATCACTGGAGAACCACTTATCCGATTTACGTACTTTTTTTTTTTAAAACATACATATGTTCTCTGGCCAGGTTATAGACTATATTTTATTACGATAGGTAGCATAACGAATGAGCAGTGACGTAAAATAGTGAGTGAAGTCGGAAAAAAGTTTGCCGCTAGCGCGTTCCTTTGCAATACACAGCCTAAACCATTAATTATGGAACAATATTATGTAGCAGAGATTATCTATAATCTACAATATATATAAAATGCAATGTCTCTCTGTCTGTCTGTCTGTCCATTAGTGCGTTTATCAAGCGAGAACCACATATCCGATTTACGTGTCTTTTTTTAAATTCATACATATATTCTTTGGCCAATTTATATAATAATAATAATCTATATCTATAATATATCGAGAACCACTTATCCGATTTACGTGATATTTTAAATTCATATATGTGTTCTCTGACCAGGTTATAGATATGCATTTTATTACATCTATAATATATATATATATATATATATATATATATATATATATATATATATATATATATATATAAAAATGCAACGTCTCTCTGTCTCTCTGTCTGTCTGTCTGTTAGTGCGCTTATCACTGGAGAACCACTCATCCGATTTTCGTACTTTTTTTTTTAAAACATACATATGTTCTCCCGCCAGATTCTAGGCTATATTTAATTACGATAGGTAGCATAAGGAATGAGCAGTGACGATAATAGTGAATGAAGCGGAAAAAAGTTTGCCGCTAGCGCGTTCTCTTGCAATACACAATCTAAACCATTAAGTATGGAACAATATTATGTAGCAGAGGATATAAAATATATAAAATGCAATGTCTCTCTGTCTGTCTGTCCATTAGTGCGTTTATCACGCGAGAACCACTTATCCGATTTACGTGTCTTTTTTTAAATTCATACATATATTCTTTGGCCAGGTTATATAATAATAATAATAATCTATATCTATAATATATATAAAATGTAACGTCTCTCCGTCTGTCTGTTCGTCCGTTAGTGCGCTTATGACTGGAGAACCACTTATCCGATTTACGTGCTTTTTTTAAATATACATATGTTCTCTGGCCAGGGTATAGACTATATTTTATTAAGTTAGGTATCATAAGGAATAAGCAGTGACGATAATAGTGAATCAAATCGGGAAAAAAGTTTGTCGCTAGCGCGTTCTCTTGCAATACACTGCCTAAACCACTAAATGTGGAACAATATCATGTAGCAAAGGATATCTATAATATACATAAAATGCAACGTCTCTCTGTCTGTTTGTCCGTTTGTGCGCTTATCACTGGAGAATCACTTATCCGATTTACGTGCTTTTTTTTTTAAACATACGTATGTTCTCTGGCCAGGTTATAGGATATATTTTATTACGTTAGGTGACATAAGGAATAAGCAGCGACGACAATAGTGAATCAAGTTGGAGAAAAGTTTGCCGCTAACGCGTTCTCTTGCAATACACTGCCGAAAGCATTAAATATGGAAAAATATCATGTAGCAAAGAATATAATAGATATAAAATGCAACTTCTCTCTGTCTGTCTGTCTGTCTGTTAGTGCGCTTATCACTTGAGAACCACTTATCCGATTTACGTGTTTTTATAAATTTATACATATGTTCTATATAATTCGATATAAGCCTATATAATGGGAGATAAGGAGAGATAATAGGAGATAAGTCGAGATACGAGGCTGGTTTGAAAAGTCCGTGCAAAAATAAAAACTACTTATGTGTTTGGGGTAAACCTTTTTTATTTTTCGACATAGTCTCCTTTTAGGCTTATACATTTCGTCCAACGATGTTCTAGTTTGTTGATCCCTTCCGAATAATAGGATTTGTCCAAGTCTGCAAAATATCCATTAGTGTCTGCAATCACCTCCTCGTTTGAATAAAATCTTTGTCCCGCCAGCCATTTCTTCAAATTGGGGAACAAATAGTAGTCCGAGGGAGCCAAGTCTGGAGAATAGGGGGGATGTGAAACGAGTTGGAATCCTATTTCTATTAATTTTGCGACTTGTGGGCCAATCGCGGGCGTTTTTCTTGCAGCTCAGTTTTCAAACGGTCCAATAACGATGAATAATATTCACCTGTAATAGTTTTACCCTTTTCCAGATAGTCGATGAGGATTATCCCTTGCGAATCCCAAAAGACAGTTGCCATAACCATTCCGGCCGAAGGAACGGTCTTCGCCTTTTTTGGTGCAGATTCCCCCTTGGTAACCCATTGTTTAGATTGTTGTTTGGTCTCAGGAGTATAGTAATGTATCCATATTTCATCCACAGTGACGAAACGACGCTTAAAGTCCTCCGGATTCTTCTGGAACAGCTGCAAACCATCCTTGCAACACTTCACACGATTCCGTTTTTGGTCAAGCGTGAGCAATCGCGGCACCCATCTTGCGGATAGCTTTCTCATGTCCAAATGTTTATGCAAAATATTATGTACCCGTTCAGTCGAGATGCCCACAGCACTAGAAATCTCACGCACCTTAACTCTTCTGTCATCCATCACCATATCATGGATTTGATCAATGATTTCTGGAGTCGTAACCTCCACAGGCCGTCCAGAACGTTCAGCGTCACTTGTGCCCACATGGCCAGTCCGAAAATTTTGAAACCACTTATAAACTGTTCTAATCGAAGGTGCAGAGTCACCATAATGTTTATCAAGCTTCTCTTTAGTCTCCTGAGGCGTTTTGCCTTTCATAAAGTAATGTTTAATCACCACACGAAATTCTTTTTCGTCCATTTCTTGAAAATCACTTGACTTCCTTGATTCACACGAATGCCAAACACAAAGAAATAGACCAATATGGCTGAAACTTGGTGTGCGTTCATTCAAGAGATGCTACTAACTAAACATGACCTCGATACGCGCCGGTGGTGCCATCTCTCGGACTTTGCACGGACTTTTCAAACCAGCCTCGTAAGCCTTGATAATGGGTGATAAGGTGAGTTATGGGAGATAAATATTAATAATGGGAGACAAGGAGAAATAATGGGAGATAAGCAGAGATAAGTCTACATAATGGGAGTTATGGTGAGATAATGGGAGATAAGGAGAAATAATGGGAGATAAGGCGAAATATTTGCGAAATAAGTCGAGATAAGCCTAGATAATGGGAAATAAGGTGAGATAATGGGAGATAAGGAGAAATAATGGGAGATAAGGAGAAATATTGGGAGATAAGGGGAAATAATGGGAGATATTTTATTACGTTGTGTAACATAAGGAATAAGCAGTGACGATAGTAGTGACTCAAGTCCACGCGAGCGGAGCCGCGGGCCCGGCTAGTATATATATATATATATATATATATATATATATATATATATATATATATATATATATATATATATATATATATAAAAATATATAAATATACATATATCAGGAGTCTATCATTTAAATGACGCAAGTTGAAGATCAAATTTAACATGCGCCATCAAAATTTTCCTTATTTTTGAATTGATACAACTTTATTTGCCGTTTGTATGAAGTTTGGGCGCAATTTGTCAATTAGTATGAGTGTGCCAGCTGATTACATTGGTCGATCTCCAGTACCTTTTCGATTTTTTTTTTCAAATTTTGTATTTCCAAAGATAATTTTTTTATGTTAAAGCGCTAAAAATGTTCCAAAAAGTAAATGGAAAATCTGCTCTTTTAAAAGCACGAGTGTATGAGCGGTAAAAGACCTTCAAAAACTGTCGTGAAATAGGATAAGAGCGATGCGCTTGCGTAAGTCTATATGCCAAAGCATCTGTATTTGAGGGGAGAGACAAACAATGGATCTTGCACCACGCTAACGCGCCGTCACACATTTAAGTTTTTGTCCGTGAATTTTTTATTAAACGTGTAATGAATAACATCACGCGCTGTGTAACTTTTCTTGATCCCTGATCGGCTTCGAGGAAAGCATTTTGAGACTATAAAAAGGATGAAATAAACACGTTTAGGGAGCTAGAGGCCATACCCTCTCTACGCTAAAACCAAATTCAAATGTAACTGTCCATTTAAAATGTTTTATGTGATGGTCTCATGTACCGTTTCAGTTTATTTTTAATTTATGTTTGTACAATAATATTTTAAAATAAATAACAGATTAAACAACTGATGAAGACCAGAATGCACGGTGAAAACCTTTTGACACAAATATATATTAACAAAAAAATTATAAAAAGAATATACCCAATTATTACTTGTTCAAAGAAAAAAAAAGGAAACAAGTATACCAGGTGTACAAGTATGAAATGAGGATTTTTTTCTAAAAAAACATGTTCAATTCGGAAGAATGATAAAAAAGTGCTTTATTCAAAGTATGCTCCATCGCTTGTTATACATTTTTCCCATCTTTCGGGCTATTTGTGAATACCACGCCAGTAAAAATCTTCGCCTTTTGCTGCGGACCATTCATCGAGCCATTTTTTTCACATCTTCGTACGAACCAAAGCGCTGCTCAGCAAGTGCGTGACCCATCGATGCAAACAAGTGGTAATTGGGAGGAGCCAAGTCTGGTAAGCCGCATGGGGTAGAACTTCCCAGCTGAGTGCTTCCAACGTGTCGCGAACTGGTTTTTCGTATGTGATGGAGCATTATCATGAAGAAAAATGACTTTGTGTTGCCTCTTTCGGTATTCTGGCCTTTTTTTAAGCAGCGAACGGTTCAAATCGGTCAATTCTTGTTGGTAACGTTTAGTATTAACCGTTTCCCCAGGTTTTAACATCTCATAACAGACCAAGCCCCTCTGGTCCCACCAAACACAGAGCATCGTCTTTCTGCCAAAGCGATTCGGTCTTGCGGTCGATGTGGTTGGTGCGCCTGAGTCTACCCATGATTTTTTGCGCTTGGGATTCTTAAAATAAATCCAGTTTTCACCCCTTGTAACTATACGATGCAAAAACCATCTACCGGTCTTCTGAATCTTTCCAGTCTCTCGTAGCCGATTGGAAACAGCTTGTTGACTAACGCCCAACTGCTCGGCGAGTTGTTTTTGTGTTTGCGAATCATCTTTGTTCAACAATTCTTGCAATTCCACATCTTCGTATTTTTTTTTGCGGTTTTCCACGTTCTTTGTTTGTAACATCGAAGTCACCACTTTTGAAACGCCGAAACCATCGTTCGCACGTATCTTGCCATGGAGCATGTTCACCATAAGCTTCTCGAAGTAATCGTTGTGATTCAACAGCAGTTTTCTTCAAATAAAAACAAAAAATTAATGCTGTCCGCGAATGCTCTTTGTTCGGTATAAATTTCGACATATTGAACATAACAACACAACACTATGCACACACTTTTCCAATTTATCACTCGTGCGCGTCTGACACTTGTTGATGACACAACAAAATGGCGCAGTGTCAAATCTTTATAGCACAAACTGCATTGGTGCACCATCTGTTGTCTGAAATCCGCATTTCATACTTGTACACCTGGTATCATTTCTACTAGTTTCAGATTTTTTTTTTGTTTTTTTTTCTTGGGAATGTGATTTTTGATTATTTTGGCAATAATTGATTATGGTAAAATTATATTTTCTGTCCAATTAATGTTTGTTCAATATAAATGTTTGTTCATTATAAATAATAATTAAAAATTATAAAATGTGGCGAAACATTTATTATAATGAACAAACACAAATTGGACAGAAAATATAATTTTACCATAATGAATTTTTGCCCAAATTAATCAAGAAAAAAAAAAAAAAGTAAAAAAGTATATATATATATATATATATATATATATATATATATATATATATATATATACGAGGCATGTTTTTTAAGTAAGTACCGTTTTGCGATTCCGCCGCCGCAGCGATACGGTCGGCGTTCCGCGCATGCGCGCTGGTAACCTACATCTCATGTCTACGCACTGACGCCATTACAGTCTGATTCTTCATTGTATACGTTGTTTACTGAGTGTTTAAGATGCCTCCGACAATCGTGAGTCCCGCCGATTGTGAAGTACGGGCTGTTATACGATTTCTTAGTGCTAAAGGCGTAAAACCGATCGATATTCATCGTGAGATCTGTGAAGTTTACGGACAAAACATTATGAGTGATGGAATGGTAAGGAAATGGGTGAGAGCATTTAAAGATGGCCGCACAAATGTGCATGATGAAGAACGGAGTGGGCGTCCTTCGGTCGCTAATGAAGATTTGGTGCAGAAAGTGGACGAAAAGGTGAGAGAAAACAGACGCTTTACAATTTCATCATTGTGCGACTGCTTTCCTCAATATTCTCGTAGTGTTTTGTATCGCATTGTGACCGAGAACTTGAATTACCGGAAATTGTGTTCACGTTGGGTTCCAAAAATGTTGACGGATTTGCACAAAACCCAACGTTTAGGCAGTGCATTGACTTTCCTTGAGCGGTACCACAATGAAGGTGAACATTTTTTAGACCAAATTGTTACTGGTGACGAAACATGGGTGGCCTACGTCACACCAGAATCGAAACAACAATCCATGGAATGGCGACATTCATCATCACCAAAAAAGTGTAGTTTAAGCAAACAATTTCTGCCCGCAAAATCATGTGCACAGTTTTTTGGGACAGAAAAGGAGTATTGCTAGTGGAGTTTCTGCCTCGTAATGAGACAATCAATGCAGCGTCTTATTGTGAGACATTGAACAATCTGCGTCGTGCAATCCAGAACAAAAGACGTGGCAAGTTGAGTAAGGGTATCGTTTTGCTGCATGACAATGCCCGTCCACATGTGGCTAATCGGACCAAAGATCTCATCAAATCTTTTAAATGGGAAACTCTAGATCATCCTCCATACAGCCCTGATCTGGCGCCCAGCGACTACCATTTGTTCCTGCACTTGAAGAAGCACCTGGGTGGTCAGCGTCTTCAAGACGATAACGAAGTCAAAACATTTGTGATACAGTGGTTAACAAGTCAGGCGGCAGAATTTTATGAGGAGGGTATTCAAAAACTGGTGCCACGTTATGACAAGTGCCTCAATATTCACGGAAATTATGTAGAAAAGTAGATTAAGGTACAGGCTTTTCATGTAAAAATAAAATTATAGCGATATCTTTGCACGTCTTTTTTTAATTCCAAAACGGTACTTACTTAAAAAACATGCCTCGTATATACAGTGCGACCTCGATAATCCGGACTAATTAAAACCGCGGTGATCCGAATTAGTAAATAATTCGAATTACTGAAGCAGGACATTATTTATATTAAAAAACGAATCATTTAATACGAAACAAATAAAAAATAGTACATACATAGAATAATATTTAAAATAGAAGCATACCTTATCAAATTTTATCTTATTTTGTAAAAAATTTTATAATTTTTGTTTGCTTGACCCCTCTCTGGTTCACCATAAAAGCAATTTCTTTTAATCTTTGAAGTACAAGAACATCACTTAGAGGGATATCATTTTCTTCTGCCCATCTCATGCACACATTGAAACTTTTAACTGCCTCATCATTCTTCACAGTGTTCTTAACAGTCTGGTTTGTATTAGTATTTAACTCTGAACCTTCATTATCACTCTCGTGTTGTTCATCTGTATCATCTATGTCTTCCAGTGCTAACAAATCTTCATCATTTTCAAGCCATTTACATATTTCCACGTTCGTGAAATTCTGCTCAGTGAGAACATTCAGCATATCTGAAACATCTGTTAAATATTTACGAATTAACCAAAAAAATACTAAAAGAAAAATTTCAGGCTTTACCTTTCATTTCTTCATTCATGGAAAGCAAATTGTACCGCAATTCACTCAGAGGAATCAGATCTTCAGCAACATATTCAGTGTCTGGGTTGGTATCTGCCACATAAGCCATAATTTTGTGCCAGCACTTTTTCCAGACTTCAAGGGAGACTTTTTCCCATGAATTGCATGGTAGACATACAGCATCTTTTAGGTTAATGCTTTTTAATAACCTAACAAGGTTCTCTTCATTATGTGATAAAATATAGGCTAAAAGACTTTTCCGATAAAATAATTTTGTCAGTCTGATTGCATTCTGGTCCATAGGCTGCAAAGGTCCAGTACAATTTGGTGGAAGAAATAATGTTGTAAACTGTCCATCTTTAATAGTCAGCTCTTCTGTAGTTCCATGGCTCAAAGCGTTATCAACGATTAGCAGGGCTCTTTCAGGCAAGTTGAGACTTCTTAAATGACTTTTGACTTGACGAATAAGCGAATGATTAAACCTGCTGCTGTAGTCATCCATGCATTGGCGGATGATTTGTACTCAACAGGTATGTCCACATTTTTAAAAGCCCTCGGATTTTTTGCTTTTCCTATCACTAACAACTTTAATTTTTATGATCTATCGGCATTGCAACATGCTAGAAAGGTAACGCGTTCTTCGTTTATTTTTCGACCTGGTGCGGTCTTTTCCTGAGAACGAACCAGCGTTTTTTTCAGGCAACATTTTCCAATACAGAGCTGATTCATCTGCATTGGATATTTAAGTAGGTCCAAGGTTTAATTCTTTTATCTTATCTGCGAATAAAGTTAGGAAAGGATCGACGGCACTTTCATCATTGGATAGTTTTTCGCCACAAACTTTTAATGCACGCAGACCATGTCTTTTTCTGAAGTTAGAAATCCAGCCTCTGCTAGCTCTAAAATTATCATTTCCGTTGGTTTCAGTGTAAAACTGTTTTGCTTTGCCTGATAAAATTTCGTAGGAAATTGGGACGTGCCTTGATTGTTGCGTACAAAACCATGTATACAAACGAGTTTCCATTTCTGGATATTCTGCTTTTCGTAAGGTTTTTCTGACGCCAGGACCGGAATCGCATTTGGAAATAAATCTAAAAGAAGTTACACGTCCATAGTGAGTGTCCAAAATTATCTTTAAAATAAATCATATATACATACCTTTTGATTTTCCCTTGCTTCTTTTTTATATCCGAAATTGTGGATGTTCCTAATCCGTATTCATTTTCCAACACTTTTCCACTTTCACAAAGAACTAGTCTTTCTAATATATCGGACTCTTGTTGTATTGTTAGTGTAATATGTTTTCTTTTAGAAGGCATTTTAATATGTAGGTACATATACGTAAAAAAACGTTTACATACTTATACGAACCACATAAAGTAAAATAGAACGTAGGTATGTTGTACTTGTGACAATAAACAAACAACTACAAAGTCCTTAACCTTTAGACGCGATACGCGATGCGTTGTAGGCAAATCAAAGGCACCTATAGTTTGTGTGAATCCCAGATGTATTAGATTGGAAGTTAGGGGAATCCCCTCACTATCGATTTCAGTTTTCCCATGTAGTTTAGTTAGTAGATGTCTAAAAACGCAGGTCCGGATTACCTAGTACTATTAAATCCAGATTATAAAGTACACAATGCAATAGAAATGTTTGTCCGGATTATTAAAGAATCTGGTTTAATGGAGATCCGGATTATCGAGGTGGCACTGTATATATATATATATATATATATATATATATATATATATATATATATATATATTATATATATATATATATATATATATATATATATATATATATATATATATATATATATATATATATATATATATATATATATATACATATGTATATATGTATATATATATATATATATATATATATATATATATATATATATATATATATATATATATATGTATATATATATATATATATATATATATATATATATATATATATATATATATATGTCATTCTTCGTCAACCGGACCCCCTCATTAGTCCATAAATTGACGCAATTTATGAGGACACCATCTGGTCCAGATTAAATCTTGTGATAATGTAGTTTTGAATTTTGAGTGGCATATTAAGAAATTGTGCTGATTTGAGCTCAGTACCGACCCAAATCTGAAAATGAATCCCAAAAAATTTCAGAAAAACTAAAGTAAAAATGTAATTTCCTAATATAACCAAAACTTTTCTCTGATTATTCTACCCCAAAAATCGACATCTTTTGTAGGAAGAGTTTATTTTCTCAAATATTTATCACAGGGTATTTGCCGTATTTTGAATATTCAACAATTTTTTACTGGAAAACTAAAACTTTTAAAGAAATTATATAAGAGACAAAAAAAAACTTATTTTTATTCGTAGAATCACTATGATTTTTTTTTTAGAATTTTTGAAGCACTTTTTAACAATTCCTTATTTTGACCTACATGCACCGGCGAATTGTTTTAGAACGAAAAAATCGTAAAAAAAGAACGAATTGTCAGAAAGTGCTTTAAAAATTCTGAAAAACTTCGTGGTAATTCTGCGGCTAAAAGCAAGTATTTTTTATCTCTTAATTTCTCTAAAAGTATTAGTTTTCCAGTAAAAAATTGTTAAATATTCAAAATATGGCAAATATGGCTGTGATAATATCTCCGGAAAAAAAACTTTTTCTACAAAAGTTATAGGTTTTTTGGGGGGTAGAATAAGAATATCAGAGAAAAGTTTTGTTTATATTAGGAAATTACATTTTTACTTTAATTTTTCTGAAATTTTTTGAAATCCATTTTCAAATTTGGGTCGGTATTGAGCCCAAATCAGCACAATTTCTTAAAATGCCACTCACTGTGTTTGTACATGACATGCCTCTATTTGTCATGAGAAAATCTCAATTAAAGATTTATGTTTTTTCGGAATGTACGATAATGACTGCACAAATAAGTTAAAAACTAGAGACTAGAACCTGGGTAGCAAAATCACATTTTTTTTATGTTGTAAAGTACCTTTTTCTGTTTAAAAAAAGCACCTGATGCTGCAGAAATAAATTTCATTTGGGTTTCAGTGTTATTCATTAACGAAAATAACACACATAAACAATTTTCTATCCGAATTTGAAATTTTGCTTCACGAGTATAATCACTAGGCTTTCGTTAAAAAAATGTTTAATAACTTTAATTATTTTCTTTAATAACTCAGTGTAAAAGATCCAGGATATAATTTTTTACCACTAACTGCTAAAATCAAGGTTTGAGAAATACTTGGCTAAACATACAAATAAACTCTAAACTCTACAAAAAAAATTTAAAACCCAATAATATAAGTATTACAAATTTACTATGTATTCTTAAGTTTACAAAACAGTAAAAGTTGTAGCTATTTAAGCCATAGGAAATTTAAATTTTGCAAGGACATACGTCAACTAAACTACCAAGAAGCCAGCAGTTTTTTTATATTTTTAACTAAACTAAATTATAGGCGTCCAAAAAAGGTGCCAAATTGAACTTTCGAAAATTTGAGAAATCGAGTAAGAAAAAGTAGTGGATATTTCTTTACTTAGTCCATGAAATCCTGATAAAATAACATTCCTCAACTCTTTTTCTTTTATTACAGATACAGCAGCACCGTATGTCCTCTACAAAGATGGAATGGATAGGGCGCAAACACAGTGGGGACCACAGGACATCTATCCGCCTCCCCAGCAACAACCAGCCCCCCAAGGGGCCAGTAGCCCTCCACAGCAGCAGCAGGCTATCGGACCTACTGCAGTGCCGCCCTTGGGGATAGAGGCGGATGCTGGACCGCCAAGAGATCAGGTTAGCGTAAGTATCTCACAGTATGTAATAAATATTATATACCTGTACCCGCCTTGACCTCCATTTTTACTATCCTTACGCTCACCATTACCCTTCTTGATTTTACCTGTTACAGTTCCCCCATTCTTCTTATCTCCACCTCTTTACATTCCGTCCTGTCTCCTTTTCCCTGTACCCCTCCCAGATAATTACTTGAAATTGTTTAAATATGAGTATTTTCGTATCAAATAAAATTATTATTCATTTTTATTTCATGAAAGACTAGCATTTCAAACTTTTGTGGACTTTTTTCGCCATTTCATTAGTGTATGAACAGATAGTGTACAAAATGATAAGGCTTGAAAAAAAGAA
The DNA here is from genome assembly GCA_019049505.1 of Pachyrhynchus sulphureomaculatus. Lineage (NCBI taxonomy): Eukaryota > Metazoa > Arthropoda > Insecta > Coleoptera > Curculionidae > Pachyrhynchus > Pachyrhynchus sulphureomaculatus. Next base: position 26,428,079 of record CM032453.1, on the reverse strand, counting down.
ATAGAAACCTGAAACATTGGTGGACGACAGAGAGAAACCTACTATTTCTCCTGAAAATCGTTAGATTGATACATAACATCATAAGAGATACTTCTGAAACCCATGGTAGTTCTAAAGCTTACAGAACTCTACGCTAATAAGTCCACATTAAAATTGAATGCCAACAAACAAACAGATGCCTATCATGGAGACTATCCAAGGGTCTTATTGATGAATGTCTCGAAACCCTAACATTTTTTTTTCATTTCTAAAATACGTTCGGACTTTGATATCTTTGGTACAATAACAGGATACAACAGTTATCATCACCACACCAAAGACTTAATTTTTGCAAGTTTTGCTAACTATGTTAGTATCATCACGAGCAATGATTGACCATCATCACTCCTAAGGATCGCGTCCAGTGCAAAAATGAAATTTTTGGTGTAGTAGTAGTGATAACATTTCTATAGCTTTATTTCTTAAGAACTTTATAATTCTTTTTTCAGAGCCTACCGTCCCCCGCCCCGTCCCCTTATCCCGCCACGCAAGCAGAACCAGGCCGCGAAGACACCGATCCAATCCGCCCCGACGCACTACGTTGGATCTCGAACCAAGGCCATCGTCTCAGCAATGTTTTCCCACAGACCTACAGCAACAGCAAACGGCCCAGCAACAGCAAGCAGCCGCTCAGCAACAGGCGTATCAGCAATACGCAAGGGCACCTCCTCCCGCAGCGCCGCCTCCTGGAGTCCCAGGGGTACCTCCCCACATGTTAGGAGCTAATTTCTCGGCTTTGCAATATTTGAAACAACCTGGTATGATGCTGACTAGTTTGGGACCTGATGGAGGTCAGTATCTTCACGTTGCCGGTTTGTAACTTTTTTATTTCTATTTAATTAAGAGCATCTGCCTTTGTCTCTGCATGCGTAGACTACACGGTTTGCATCATTTAAGTAATAAAGAACTTAGAGAACGTGTTTTTACTACTTTATCTATTACCTTGTTACCCGCGCTGTTTTATATATGAGGTTGCCATAAGAATTACACAACAATCAATTAATTAAACATTATGAAAAACCTGAGATGATGTACCTACACATAAAAAAATTGCATGAACAATGACTGTAAAAAATAACGACTAATCCTGGTTCCATTTGTAAGCACCAATAATTCATATAATTGCACCTAAATTTCTGTATCCTTCGAAGCTTTTATGTAAATTTCCATAAAATTATGTAAAAGTGAGTACATATGTCACACGGTGGGTCTCAAAGTCAACACTACTTTTTCAAGATAACCAATATTAGTGGCTCTACCTATTGGATATAACATGTATTAGAAAGATATATCGTTCACTGATATTATGTCTAATTTTCATGACAATCGGATGAATAGAAACCGAGATACTGCGCCTAAAGTGACAGTTGTGTTTAAACTATCGGTCGAAAAATGAAATTAACCTGCAAACAATTTCCGATTCTGAACCTCTCTACCTGAATCAACTACCGAGTACAAAGTCATCATGGTAAAGCTTTAATTGCAAGGTTTCATAACGGCTAGCTAGGAGAAGTATATACGTGTAATTAACATTTATGCCATCTCATCAACATCATCATCATCATTAGCTTATTCCGTCCATAGTCAGATGTAAGCCTCCCCAAGTTGATTCCAATGAGCTCTGTTTGTTTTTTGCATCCAATCGTGTCCATCTCGTCTGTGATCTACCTCTGCATCTTTTATGTTCCCTAGGCCCCCCATTCAACCATATGGCGTGACCATCTGTTATCATTCATCCTTGCAATATATCCCGCCCGATTCCACCTTAATATACATATTCGTTGTATCTGCATGCTGTCAAATATCAAATCGACATGTCAAAAGAAATAATAAAATATACAAAAAGGCATTCTTTTATTTTTAGGGGGCCAATTGGACCAATACACTTCCAATATGCAAGATTTACGGAGTGCGGCGTTGCCCGATGTCATTCAACAGCAACAAGCCAATTTAAAAAAATCTTCGAACGGATTGAGCGGAGAACTCAGGTTATTTAAATGTCTGACGTGCGGAAAGGACTTCAAACAGAAAAGTACTCTCTTACAGGTAGGCATTTATTTTTTTTTTGCACTAAAACTTACTAAGGTATAAAATAAACAGTTACGATCGTTTCATTTTTATGAGAACTGTTCGAACATTAAAATACCGCATTTCGTCGGAATAATAAGGATTTCTTTGGTTTGATCTTCCGAAGCTTCTTGTACTTTGATGGAAGCGTAAAGTACGCTCAAATCCCCGATTATTATTGATTTTTTTTGTTACACGACGATAAATTTGGTGTCAAATGAAAGCTTGTGAAAACACGAGAGTAAAAAAAATATATATATAATGTAATACTTGCGCACACTTTTCTTCGTATTACTTTTAAAAAATCGCTGTCCCCTACCTTATCTCGAAAAAGTACTGATAAAAAATTTTGAAAAAATTCTGGAATATCCTCCACGGAGTATAGATTGAACGAAAATTATCACGAGTGCATTACCTTTAATAATTTATTTGGTATATAAAAAAAAAAAAAAAAATTTCAAGGTCACCAGTTTTCAGTAAAGATTGGATACAAACTTTGTTGTGAAAACTCATTTGGGGTGTGTTTTGTGAAGTCACTGATCATTATATACCACCCTAACAAAAAATTTTATTTTAAAAACAATCAAAGTACGGAATACTAAATGTGCAAGTTCAACTTGCACTTGACCGGTTTTTTTTTTTTAACATCATCAATTTTTTTGCTCGAGCTTTGGTTTTGCACGGCTATATCTCGTAAATTATTGGGAATTTCTCAATGCAATCTTCAGACGAAATGTTCTTCACACCAAAATACACAATTTTTGTGAACATGTCGAGGCCAGATTTTCACTCTTTCGGGGTGTATTTAGTGCAGAAAGCCCGAAAAAAATGCCATTATTTCACATTTTCGACCATAACTCACAAACCGTGCATATTTTAGCATAACTGTCTTCGACAAAAATGTTCTCTGCATCAACACGAGTAACTTTGCTGAACATTGCAATAATCTACAATCGATCCTTATAGTTATTTTGGCCGTTGTAAGGAATTTCGCCACCAAATAGTACATTTCACACCAAAATTTCAGCTTTCATCAGCAAATATATCTTTTTTTGTGTTAAAGTTTATTTCGCAAATTTTTATCCATTTTGTGCTCTCTTTATTTTAATTCAATAATCAATTTTAAACACACGTATACATACACGAAAAAGTTGCTACTGTGCAAAAATCTATACCAACACTAGTATGGAATTGGCGCGCACTGTGTTAGTATTGGTACAGTGCCATATACTTAACATGCGCACCTGTTAGATATATAGTACTGTACTAATACTAGCACAGTGCGCGTCAATTCCATACTACACAGAAGCGATTCCCCGTTCAAATGTGTGTATGTGTGTATTAATTCCAGCGTGTGTGTGTACCATAGCAGTTTACAAACAAATATTTTTTTTTCAATTTCTTTTCCAAAAATAGATGCTAATGGTTAGTAAAACATTCAAAAGTGAGCTAAAAACCCAGTTTCTTGAACGTAAAACCTGAAAAAAAAAAAGCTGAAATTTTGGTGTAAAATTCCTTACAACGGCCAAAAGAACTATAAGGATCGATTGTAGGTTATTGCAATGTTCAGCAAAGTCACTCGTGTTGATGCAGAGAACATTTTTGTCGAAGACAGTTATGCTAAAATATGCACGGTTTGTGAGTTATAATCGAAAATGTGAAAAAAATTGGGCTCTGCACTAAAAACACCCCGAAAGAGGCGAATCTGGCCTCGACATGTTCACAAAAATTGTGTATTTTAGTGTGAAGAACATTTCGTCTCAAGATTGCATTGAGAAATTCCCAATAATTTATGAGATATAGCCGTGCAAAACCAAAGCTCGTGCAAAAAAATTGATGATGGCAAAAAAAAAAATCGAACTAAACTATCAAAACCCAAATAGGGTTTTGCTAGTTTGGGTGGGCACTTCCAGAACCTGAAGTCAGAATTTAGTTTACATTCGATGACCTCGAAAATGTTGCACAGTGATAATAGAACCCGACATTAAGGAATTTGCTAAAATGAATTGACGCTAACATTTAACCTCCAACTTCACGAGGCATCTTCAGACTTCATGCAGAGTCGATAGCGCAACGTAATCCTTTTTCTTTTTCAGCACGAAAGGATCCACACAGACAGCCGACCGTACGGATGTCCCGAGTGCGGCAAGCGATTCCGCCAACAATCGCACCTGACGCAGCACCTGCGCATCCACGCCAACGAAAAGCCGTACGCGTGCGTCTACTGTGAACGCACCTTCAGACAGCGCGCCATCCTGAATCAACACCTGCGGATCCACTCGGGTGAGAAGCCGTACGAGTGTCCGGAGTGCGGGAAACACTTTCGGCAGAAGGCTATACTCAACCAGCACGTCCGCACACACCAAGGCGAGCAATGCCCCCGATATGGCGGCGGCCACTCTCGCAGCCTTAGCAGCACAGCGTGACGTAGTACTTGCTTGCAGTGCAGAAGGTTTTGGGTTCCAATCCCAGCAGGTCGGTATATTTATTTATTAATTTACTTAAGTATAATTGGTCTGGCCACGTACATAGGTAGTAGTTGTTTGCATGAATGCAAATAACGTCCGTGGAAGTACTACCATGTTGTCTAAAAAGGTGTTGTGAAATACAAAAAATGTATGTTTCGGCACTTGGACAAAGTTGACGGATATAACGACATCCTTGCTGATATCCTTAGGGTATGAAAAAGGGTACTTTTTTAAAATCTAATTTTGAATTTGCTAAAATATTATTAGTTCAACAAAAATATAATATTTTAATTATATCGAAAAGTAATGACTTTTGGGTGTTATATATAGCTAGTCTGTCACCCAATCAAGGGAATTCATCGAGTTGATATATATATATATATATATATATATATATATATATATATATATATATATATATATATATATATATATATATATATATATCATTCTTCGTCAAAAGTGGAGATGAACTTTGAAAATATATCCTTCAGTTAGCACAAGAACCTGTGAATCACTACAATAATAAATCTGTTGAATAATTACTTAATTCAAAATACACGAAGTGTCGAAAGATTTTTGAAATATCTTCAGGGTAAAAAATAAATTAAACTTGATGTGGACTTCAATAAACAAAATCCTTCACGGTCTCAAAAAAAAAATGGTTACTTTTGTAGAAGACGGCAGGGTTTTTATCTTGTTTGGAGGTGGAGAGACCTTATGAATCCACTGCATCGACTACTGCTAGATGGAGAACTACCATTTGTTAAAAAAAGTATTCCCAACTTAGAGAACCATCTGTATAAATATTTTTCTTCTTCATGTGCCCTGTCCTTCCAGAACATTGGCAACCATATGCATGATCCTAATTCTATCGGTAGCAGCTCTGAAAAGTGAGATGGTACTCAGTCTGTACCACTGGCATAAATTCTTCAGTCAGGATGTTCTGTATAACATATATATATATATATATATATATATATATATATATATATATATATATATATATATATATATATATATATATATATATATATATATATATATATATATATGTATATATATATATATATATATATATATATATATATATATATATAAATATATATATATATATATATATATATATATATATATATATATAATATATATATATTTATCTAGTAGCTAACTACTTTTATATACTACTTTTTCCACTAAAATTACTCTCCTTCAATCACATCCAGGTCGATATCTCTCCTCTTTTACGGTTTTATATCTTCAATAAGGCTCTAATAAACCCAACAAAGCCAGAATGCAATTCACAGAAAATACCCGCATCTTTTAGAAGTCAAATATCGGATTTTAACGGACACAAAAAGATCCACCGTGTCAATGTCAGACTGTAAAATATTGCCATTCAAGAGATGTTGAAAAATATACAGAAATAGGTAACTGACAAGGTTTATATAGTTTTTTTTTTTTAGTATTAAGATACCAAATACGAATATACATATTTAAATAACTTGTACAATGCTACTACACTTAACACAAATTTTGTACATATGCAGCAATTAACAATAGTGTAAATATATTTTGTAAATAAAAAATAAAACATTTCACAGTTGGTCAATTCAACGTCAAAACGCAAACAAAAAAAGTCCTTTTTATGTATGGAACACTTATGAGATCACTTCGGTGTCTGTCTGTCCGTCTGTCACACCCGATTTTCTCCGAAACTATTTTACATAATTATAAAGTTGAAATTTAACACAAAAATAGGATTTCATGGCTCAATCAGAGCCGCGTAGTTTTGAAAGTTAAATTTTAACTTCAGGGGTTAGTTTTGGTGGGTGGAGGCGGAAGTGAAAAGAAAAATTTACCAGGTCATTGAGTGGGGTGTCACATGCAATGGTGAAAACACGAGTTCAAAAATATATATGATGTAATACTCGCGCACACTTTTCTTTATATTATTTTAACAAAATGGCCACAAATTTCAGTCCCCCCCACCCTATCTCGAAAAAAACTAATCATAAAATTTTGAAAAATTTCTGGAATATTCTTCATAAAATGTAGATTGAGTGAAGCTTATCACGAGTGCATTACGTTTGATAATTTTTTTGGTTTAAAAAAAATTATGTGGTGTCACAGAATGGTCAAGGGTTGGAAAGTTGAGAATTCAACCGGGACTACGAGCTACGCAATATTAATACGTATTTGGTGTAATCAGTAATATCATGATGACTCGTGACCAGTGGCGTATTTACCATGGCCCGGGGCGGCAGGCTGCGAGGGGCGGCTTGCGCCGCCCCTCCGCGCCTCGTGCTCAGCTTTGGCAGCATGACCTACAGGCTAAGATCAAAGAAAAATGTCAGTAAGCAATATACGTATCTTGCGCCGCACATTCGTTAAACTTAGTCGGATTATCGGCAGCTAAACGTTCCCCAGAAGCTACAAAGTTTTTCGGGTTGCTGCAAAATCTATACGTATTTTTTACAGCATCAACAGAACGTACGAAATTACTGCAATCATTTTTGACTAAGCCTAAAATGTAACTGTGAAAAATTTGTCACCTACGCAGTGGTCAGCCAAGAACGATGCCTGTGCCAGCCTTCATAAAGATTGGAACCAAATAGTAGCGGCTCTTGAAGCTATAAAAAATGACTCTACCCACCAAAAAGCTTTTGTTAAAAATGAAGTTACAGGACTATTGCCTCAACTAAATTCCCTAGAAATGGCTATATCAGAATTTTGGGGACCTATTTTAAAACAATTTAATATAGTTTCCAAAATTTTACAAGATGTCGACACAGACGTAGAGGTACTTTCCAGGCACTACGACTCGACTACTTTCGTAGAAAATAAACGGGAATCTTTTGATGCTTTTGAAGAGGCTGGTAAAAAAAATCCTCAGAAGAATACAGAAGCGATCATAAGAGAATTATTAAGAGGAAGAAACGAGACGATGAGTGTCGCGAGGGAGAAGTATTGTTTACAAGGACGTGACCATTTCAGGGTTAATACCTTCTTACCAATATGCGACCAATTATTGGACGAGTTGAGGAGGTGCAAATCTTCGTATGAAGCAGTAACCGCCAATTTTGCGTTTTTATGCAAATTGGATACAATGTCTGAAGCGGAAGTTATAGGTAACGCCATAAAAACTCCGAAAATTATACCAGATTAATCTTTCGGATGATTTACAAGAAGAATGTGTTCTTTCAAAACAATTCTTGACGTCACATGAAAACAAAATGAGTTTAAGGCAACTTAACCGATTTATTAATCAAAAGGATTTGGAGGAAGCATTTCCATATACGGAAATAGCATTACGTATGTTCCTGGGCACTGCAGTGACAAATTGCAGCGCAGAACGTTCGTTTTCCGTACTCAAAAGACTAAAAAATTATCAACTTTCCCGGATAAGCGAAAAAACGTTTGAACAGTTTAGCCATCCTTAATATAGAAGCTGACTTAACACAATCCGTTAATTATGACAGTGTTACTGACGAATTTATCAACCAATTTGTGCATCGCAAAAAAAATGTAAATATCGGGTCTTCCATTAAGGACTTGACAACTTTTTTTTGAAATAAAACGCAACTCATTTGAGACATTTCGAAAATTTTACTATCGGCTTGAAGTACAATCAAAACATTTATGTATGGAATTCGACTTCATTCATGTGTCCACCACGGGCACGTTTGCAGCGGTCGATTTGTTGAACCCGATTTTTGATGACTCGGCCTCACATTTCGATGGAAACGGCCGCTATCTCTCTTTCAATATTGGCTCTGAGCACCTCTAACGACGCAGGCTTGTTAGCATAGACCGATGATTTAACGTACCCCCATAAAAAGAAGTCTAGAGGTAATAAATCACACGATCTAGGCGGCCATTCGACGGGACCATTTCTCGATATAACACGTTCACCGAATTTATATTGCAGTAAGTCGATTGTTACACCCGCTGTGTGGCTTGTGGCGCCGTCTTGTTGAAACCACATATCATTAATGTCTAGCCCATGCAATTGATCAAAGAAATAACGTTGCAACATGCCTCTGTAGCGATCTCCATTGACTGTAACGTGACGGTTATTTTCATCAACGAAAAAGAACGGCCCAATGACACCACCGGCATGAAAACCGCACCAAACAGTAATTTTTTGTGGATGAAGTGATGTTTCTTCAAGCACATGAGGGTTTTCACCTGACCAATAACGCATATTCTGTTTGTTGACGAAGCCGTTTTATCCAAAAATGCGTTTCATCACTAAAGATGATTTTGCGATGAAATTGGTCATCTTCTTCTTCCAACATTTCTAGAGCCCAATTCGAGAACGTACGTCACTTCATATAATCGAGTGGCTTTATTTCTTGAGTTAACTTTAACTTATAAGGGGTGCAGGCCAAGATCCTTTCGCAAAATTCGCCATAGTGTGGTCTGAGCGATGCCCAATTCTTGAGACACGCCGTGATATCCACTGTTTTGGTTCGTTTGAGATGGACGCTTGAACGGCAGCAATATTCTGGCCACTTCGACCAACCCGTTGTCTCACTAGCACGGGAACATCCAGCAGCGAATATGTTAAACTAAATTTTTTTCACTAGACTATGAATTGCTTGTCTACTGGGACGAGAATTACGACCAAAAATTGGCGTTAACACTCTTAAAGTTGCAGTCACCGACTCCAAATTTTGGTAGTAAATTTTAATTATTTGTAAACGTTGTTCGTTCGTGTACTTCACCATGATGAAAAATGTTGACTTTACTGAATGTTTTGACGTTGACAGTTCGCTGATTGGCTTAAGGGTGCGTTCACAGTGAAATTTCAAAGTTGTCAAGTCCCAAATGGAAGGCCCTTTATTTAATAAATGGTTCTTTTATATGGCCTTTATTCATTATTAAAAGATTTTTGCTTTTTTTTTTGTTAATTCATAGGGCGGCCCAGGGCACCAAATCTTAAAATACGCCACTGCTCGTAACCCAACGAATAGCTATCGAAAACAAAATAATTTTATTTTATTTGTTTATAATTAAACAAATATTTAAGTAGTAAATATTTGTTCTAAATTTTTACTACTAGATTCTAGATTGAGCTAGATTCATTTATTGCCTAGCCTAGGCAGCTAATTTTTATTTTAGAGGTAATCACGGTACGGAACACTAATTGCGCAAGTCCAACTTGCCCTTGGCCATTTTTTTTTTTAAAACTTGGTCACTTTGAATGCTTCTTCCAAATGAAATTGGTTTTAAGAACTTTTAAAAACTAAATAACGAATACAATCTATTTTTTATTACATATCGTTCACATTTCCCCTATCATTTTTTCACCAAGCTAAACTTTTTACAGACGTCAGCCCGCACTTAGTTTTCAAAAATGGAATCAATCCGACCCTTTGGCCTCAAGACGTACCGTTTCCTCCTGACGAAGGTAAGGAAGAAGTTACTTCTACATACGGCGATGGTGAAAACGGACCTAATAACGACAGGACGAATTGCTTCTCGCCGAACGGAACGATAGGAAATTTACAATATCCGGCTTATTTTAAGGATGCGAAAGGTACGTGAACGACCGATTATAAAGGATTTAAATCATTTATATAGCGAGTTCATGATAAATTTGATTTGTTAAGGAGTTGTTTGACGTTAAAAATTCTAGTTTCCTTGAAGTGATAAAACTTTGTGGAGACTAATGAGGCAATGTGAGAACTGTTATAACCTAGAATGAAAAAAGAAATAGCTAAGAACCCAAACAATTAACGCCTGAAAGCTGTTCGCGTATAAGATTTGCATTAAGTAGAAATCCAACACTATGATTGCGTGATTCAACCAATAAAAAATGACATCCCCAATAGTCAATTCATTTTGAATTTCTACTTAAGGAAAGTCTTAGTTCCGATCTAATAAGGTTTGTTGTTATTATAAAAAGGAAATTACTTCTCACCCGGAAAACCGCAACGTGGGATATGTGCCCGCACAGGAAAATACCGATAAAATCTCTAACACGTGTCTTGTTAGAAAATTTAGGGTCATTTTTTAAATACTTCCGTCCCTTAACGTATTAAATGACCTTCAGGAGAGTAAGCTTCTTATAACGCAGTCTATACTTATCTAAGTCCATCATAATCATCATCATCATCACACTACTGACGCTTCTATTATTAATTTTTACCATTTCTGCAGGTATGAATCACTCTGTATTCGGCGCTGGAGGTAACTTCAACCCGCTCCAGTACCTCAAACCGGGCCAAGGGAAAGGTTTGCCAGACATAATTCAACACGGACGGTCGGCGGGGATGCCCTTGTACGTCAGATGTCCGATCTGTCAAAAAGAGTTCAAACAGAAAAGCACGTTGCTGCAACATGGCTGTATACATATCGAGAGTAGGCCGTATCCCTGTCCTGAATGTGGGAAAAAGGTAAGGAAGCATTGTATTTTGATCCTGCTGGCATTTGTAATTCAGGAGGACCACCAAAGAGCGGAAAGAATATGTTAATCCGGTTGATGTTTACAGTGTTGTAAAGTTGTGTTTTGTGAATTTTTTAGCGAAATTCAGCTCTGTATCAGTAAAAATATTGTCTAGCTCATCTAATACGGAAATATGGCGGTAAGAACACTGTCGCAGCTATGTTACAGTGTTTCATAATAATTAATTGTTCTACAAAGATACCTGCAATATCTCATTTTTAAGTGTAACAATGTCTCAAATAGTTTTACAGAATTTTTGATTGCTTAAAAAACAATACCGTATTGCAAAGCTGTACTCAGTAGGTACGAAGATGGCTCAATAAGTACTCGTGTTAGGGATGAAGACGCTATTTTTTAAAAAGATTTTTTAATTTTTTAACATAGTCTCCTTTCAGGTACATTCACTTGTCCCAACGTCCTTGCCATTTTTTTAACCCCTCCAAAAAATAGGAATTGTCCAGTTCCCCAAAATACGCTTCTGTCTGGGTGATGACCTCCTCATTTTAGCTGAACTGAATTTTGTTCCTGCGAACCATTTCTTCATGTTTGGGAACAAGAAGAAATCGCAAAGAGCCAGGTCGGGCGAATACGGGGGTGCGGTAGCAATTCATAACGCAATTCATGCAGTTTAGCGGCGACAACTCCAGATGAATGTGCTCGAGCATTGTCGTGGTGAAACAATACTTTCTTCTTCGCTAAATGGGGCCGTGTTTCCTTCAATTTCTTGTCGAAGCCGTCCAATAGCTCACTATAGTATAGTCCAGTCTTCGTTCTTCCTTTTTCTAAGAAGTCAATAAGTATGATGCATCCGAAAAAATCGTCACCATAACTTTTCCGGCCGATAAGACCGTCCGCAACCCATTATTTTGATTGTTGCTTAGTTTCAGGTTAGTTCAGGTGAACCCAGGTTTCATCGACGGTGACAACCCGACGCAAAAAGTCCTCCGGATTTACCTTAAATCGCTCCAAACACTGCTTCGAGGTTGAGAGCCGCTCCCGCTTGTTTTCCACGGTGAGCAATAGCGGCACCCATCGAGCCGACAACTTTTTCATCGCCAACTTATTATGTACAATATTAATTACCGTTCCCGTCGACATACTTACGGGCTTTGCTAATTCGTGTGTTGTTAATTTTTTAATGATTTCCACGGTAACCACATCTGATTGACGTCCGCGGCGATCCTCATCAAAAACGGATGTTCGACCACGTTTAAATTCGTTAAACCAATATCTGACTATTGTTACTGATGGCGAAGGATCCCCATAAACAGCATTTAATTTCGCTTTTATCTCCTCACACATTTTCTCATCCAAAAGCAAAAAGCGAATCTATGAATCAGTATCAATTTTTTTTTTGGTGTCATCTATCAGATGACAGCACACGATGGTAACATACCTTAGCTACGCCATCTGTCCTCAAGCACGGGTACTTATTGAGCCACCCTCGCACAGTGTCTCGACTAGTACAAGCTAGCGGGACAATATTATTTCTTCACTTATTTCTATTGTTTAAAATAGCTTAAGGTATCTTAAGCTATTTTAAGAAACAAAAAGTTGAAAAATGTGTACTGTATTTGTATTAATCGAAATATGTAGCTGCAAGACGGAAATGGTTTACTAATGTGTCTCATTTGTTCACTATTGTCGCTAATTGTTCTTTAATTAGCTACATACGTCTAACTACTCATTATGTGTGAAAAGCACAATCATGTTTGTTTACAAAGAAATTTCTAGGAAAAAAAATAAAAATCATAATGATAGTACCCACATTTATTAATTTACAAAATATTATTTCTTTTAAAATAAATTAGTACAATAACAGTATCTATATATCAATTATTTACAATAACAAGGTGTATAAGTAAAAGAAATACAATATTAAATAACTTATATACTAAGGCATGAATTATAAGCAAACTACAACACCCATAAAATAAGAATAATAATTACAATAAAAAAATACTTAAACCTACTAATCACCATCAGATGAGTCGTCATCACCGCTCTCCCATTCAGTAAAATATTCAGAGAGTAAATAATCCTCCTCATTTAATTCGTGATGATGAATTACTGATGGTGTTTCGGATGGCAATGAAGGTGGGATAATCAACTGCAGAACCTCCGATGGCAAAGAAGTAAATTTTCTTCGCAGTAATTCTCTATACGAGTTGATAACAGGATCAGACGTAATTAAAAGCATTCTCAAAAGATCTGTATTTGTGGCAATACGTGACCGCTTCTTGGTGTGCCGTTCACGGAATCTACGACAGTCTTTATTTCTTGCCTCCTGGGCTTCGTCGGAGAGTTGTCCAATGGGAAGAAGAAAAGACTTTATAACTTCCGCGCTGTGTACAAGAATTTTATGCACAGTAACGGGCATGGAATACCACGAATACAGATCAAGGTATAATTTTCTAGTATCAACACAAAACTTTTCGAATTCTATATAATTTATGTCATATCCCGATGACAAAGTTCTTAAAATTACATGAAATCTACGAATAAGGTTTACGTCTAATCCTGTAATTTCGCTGCTCAATTCAGCTTTGGAAAAAAAGCTACGTGCTGTGTTGCCATCGTTTGTGTTACCATACCCAGGTTTTGGTTTATCTACAATGAGACCCATACGATCTTTAAACACTTTTTGTATCTCTTGTGAGCGTTGCTTCACAATAGCTTTGTCGTTATCTCCCCTGACTTGCCACTTTTTTATTTCTAAACGATAGCTGATGTGAAGCAAACATTCAAACGTGCGGGTCCACGCATGTAAAGTAGATAAACCAAATGCAAGGCGTTCTTCGTTGCTGGGATATTTCTTTGACTCCTCGTTCATAGTAGACGGGGTGGCACCGCAAATATAACACTTTTGTGTTGAACTTGTGTCTGTTAAGGCATTGCACACTTTGCCATCAGTCACTGTCAACAACAAATCGTGTTTAACAGAGATTTGAGATCCAGCAACGTTACATAATGTTGGAAGAAGCTGACTTACTTCATCTAAAATTTTAGAAGTTTCTTCTTTCGTAAACTTTTTTGTCTCCTTGGCAAAAATAAACTTAATAGGACGGCAATATAAAGTAGAGGAAGGTCTTGGATTTTGCCAGATCACAGTTTCGCCATCAAGCAGTCTCAAAGGGACAAATGAGTATACGAACAAAAATTCGTCTGTAGCGTTAGTGTTCTCAAATTTCTGCTTATACGTGCTATGCCCCGAACTCCATCACAGCCCCATTGGTTACCAACGTATAATATGAACGAGGTAACATACTTCTAATGACTTCCGTCTGAGCTTTAACTAATCGTTTCAGCCGTTTTATCCAAAATCGCGTGAAGTTTAATTTCAGCTCGAGATTCAGTCACAGAAATATATTCGTCAGAAGGACAAGAAGCTTTGGACTTACCTAAACTATAAAACGATGGATACACTTGATGTCCCGCTTTCATTGACCATTTTCTAGTTTGTTTATATGAGTGAGAAGTCGATTTCGAGTCCACATAATAAGCTAAAGCTTCGTCTGGTGTTTAACTGCCGACTTTGTTCAGAAAACTTATTCTTTTCTCTAGTTTCACTGACCGCGACGTTATGGATCTGTTTAGCAACACTTCGATGCCCTTCTTTTCGAGTAGCTAACTCAGCTGCTGTAATAAGCTCACTTGCACTTCGCGATTCCAAAAGATCTTCTACTCTCCGTCTCTTCGTTTTCGTTGATGAGTCTTCAAATGATTTTCTGGGTCGCCCTACGTAAAGAGCCGCTGATGATGTTGAAGTGCACGGCTGGTTAACACACATCTTTATTTCGATTCCGGATCCCTCTAACCAATCTTTATGTTTGATTAGAAACATTTCTTTGTTACACTGTAAAGAAGTCCACTTTTGATTGAATTTTGCTGAAAGGCTTGATATTTTCATTTTGAGTCGTTTTAGAGAATCGTCAGAAACATCAGACATATTGAATTTTTTCACTTATATAATAAAAAATGCCACTGTTTCGTTCAGTTTTGTCATGTTTTAGCCATTCTTCAAAAAACTCCATTTTCGTCATAGTCACGACTCGTTCTGAAAAAAATAAAATAATTTTACTTTCGGGGTCTATAATATATATGAATCTGTGCCTGAATGTTGTAGGTATTACATATAGAAAAATCTAGGTGGATATATGTGGATAAAAAAAGTTGCTACTTTTAAAGTTTACAATTAATGTAAAATTTGCTGGATTTATCTATACATTTACAAATTGATATTACACCAAAAGTATACATATTTTTAATAAAAAATATAAGTCATAATAGAGTACATACCTTCAACAGAATATTCCATCACAAAAAACTCGTTTCACTTCGCTACCAATTTTAAAATATGTTATCACAAGTGTGCCTAAAATGCAACTGATTTGCAAATGAAAATGACCTCTCTTATAAGGGTTACTTTGACCCCTGATAAGATACCTTTATGAGGTGATAAACAAATTAATTCTTGGAATTCGTTAAATGGGGGGGGGGGTTGTTTACAAGTCGTTATCAGTGGTTCCTGGAAATTACGTCATGAATATTGTCCCGCTAGCATGTTCTTGCCCAATCACTGTGCCTCGGTCAGGTATTACATATTTGACTTTCTGAAGAAAAAAAAACGTAATTACTTTTTAACAGCTTTCAGTATTAAATAACTTCTTCTCTATAATTTCCAGATTTAGACAACAGAGTCACTTGACGCAACACCTAAGAATACACACGAATGAAAAACCATACGGATGTGTCTATTGTGGCAGGAATTTTCGACAACGCACCATTTTAAATCAGCATCTAAGAATTCATACTGGGGAAAAGCCGTACAAATGCGCTCAGTGTGGGAAAGACTTCAGGTAAGGGCGATCCGGATTATAGTCCAAAAATTAAAAAGAATAGACAGAATATGTTATTCGTAATATCGTTTCCGGCTAAATCAAGGATCCATAAGAAACTTCGATGAGTGCGGTGAGGACCAGTAGAAAACACGGGACAGATTTCCAGCCTTCTCTTATGGAAAAAAATTATTGCTCTTCCTTAAGTCTACTAGTAATCTCGAATCGCGTTTAAATGTAAACAAGTGGAGCCTTCAGTTTTCCCTAATGTTTAAACTCTGAGTTATAATTTCACATGTTTTTTGCTAAGAATAATCTAGAATTACGTCATAATACTAGTTTACGTTGATCTGGCAGAAACGCAAGAAGAACAGGTACATTTATTTCCGGGTGACAATTAAAGAATTACATCATTTTGGCGCTCGGAAAAATAGGTATAAAAATAAAAAAAAAACTTGACGCAGCTATAAAATATATGAAATAATTTTTCTTTTACACATATACATAGTAGTTTTATGAATAATTTGAAATAATAACGAATAAAAAAAAATTAAAAATGACGGAGATATGAGCCATCAAGTAGGACCCTCTTTAGAAAATCCTTGCTGATGGTGCACTTATTTTCTCTGTCAGGTATCGTCTTTTTTTTTTTTATGGGTCTAGCACACGTGCTACAGGGAAATCCCTAAAGCGCTACAGGAGCGACACGTGTGAGGAGAAAGCGATTCACGTTGTTCTTGAATCGCTGTAGATTGTACTCGATGGGAAACACAGTCCTGGGCAAACTATTCCAAAGGTATGATGTTCTCCATATAAATTGCGTTGTACGAGGAGTAACAAGCTGAACCTCATACGAATGTGAAGTATTAGCGCGACGTGTACTCTTAACATGCACCGCTCTGGGAGGAATTAAGCGGGCCACATCCTTCGAACACTTTCCATGAAAGTACTTGTAGAATAGGCTCAAGTCGCCAACCGTTCTTCGATGTTCCAGCGAATCAAGGCCGTCGGTCAGTTCCGGGTGTCCAATCAGACGAACAGCTCTTCTCTGGATAGAATCCAACAAATGCAGTGTATGTTTGGGAGCGAAGCTCCAAACATGGGAGCAGTATTCCATAGTTGGTCGAATTTGAGCTTTGTAAAGAATTAACAGTTGTTGTGGAGTGTAAAGCTTTCTGGTTCGAAACAATATTCCCAACTTTTGAGAAGCTCTCTTTGCTATGCCTGCAACATGTTCATACCAGGACATATTTGCTCCCAAATTAACGTCTAACAGATTGAGTGACGATGTTAGAGGGATGGAGTGCCCCGACATAACACTATGTCGGGTTCTCCAACGTTAACTTTTTTAGAAAAAAAAACTGCCGCCTGGGTTTTTGTAGCGTTAAATTCCACTTGGTTACTGTCACCCCAAGATAGAATTTCTTCCAGGTCTTTGTTAAGTTGAATGACTTCCTGCTGTCTGCGGATATTCGTCTGAGTAGTCGATGTCCGAGCCTTCAAAGTGAATGAAGAGATAAGTGTACTGTCATCTGCAAAGCTGTAGATTGGATTCTCCGTCTTTTCCAGCAGATCGTTAATATAAATAAGGAAGAGAGTAGGAGATAGTATGGAACCTTGGGGCACACCGGCGTTGATAGTGAAGGTGTTAGAAAGAAATCCATCGACTGCCACTCGTAAAGAACGCTCTCTGAGGAAACATGAGAGCCACAAACAGAACTTTTCAGACATACCGTAAGAACGTAACTTAGCCAACAGCCCATCGTGCCAAACACGGTCAAATGCCTTGGATATGTCAAGAGCAACCGCTCGAGATTCTCCAAAGGGTTCAATTGCGTTGTTCCAAACATGTGTTACATAAGTGAGAAGATCTCCTGTTGATCTATTTTTACGAAAGCCATATTGGTGATCACTAATAATGTTGAATCCTTCAAGATATTTTAGAAGATGCTGATTGATAGCCTTTTCCATGACTTTCGATATTATTGAGAGTAGTGCGATTGGTCGGTAGTTATTTGGCAAGGTCTTCTTGCCTTTTTTAGGTATCGGCTGAACTGTGGCACATTTCCAGCAGGAAGGAAATATTCCCTTTCTGTAGGATAGGTTGAAAAGTCTACAGAAAACTAGTGTTAGTTCCCTTGCACAGTGCTTGAGAACTATGGCAGGTATTCCGTCAGCGCCAGAAGCCATTTTGGTGTCTAGCTTCATCAAAATACGTTTTATGATTCGCTGTCTGAAGACAATATCGGGCATCCTTGACTGCACTATGGGAATAGTAGGCTGTGTTTTTCCTTGGAAATCGACAGTAGAATGTGAAGCAAAGAGTTCAGCCAACAAGTTCGCTTTCTCAACAGGTGTCGTTGCAATAGAATTATCTGGCCGTGTGAGTGGTGGTATGGTGGATTTGGTGAAATTTTGACTAACTGCCTTAGCGACTGACCAAAAGGACCTAGAATTGCCGGGACAAGCGAGAAGTTTGTTTCTAATCCGTTGATTGTGTACCTCCTTGGTTTCGTCGATAATTTCTTTGCATCTGTTCCTGGCACAAACAAAGATGTTACGATTTATGGTGTAAGGATCTTCACGCCACTGTCGGTATGCAAGATGTTTAGAAGCAACAGCTTCTTTGCATTTTAGGTCAAACCAAGGCTGGCCGTTGGAAGGGCATTTCTTCGAAAAAAGGGATGTAGGCCTCCATACCGGCCAAAATAACATCGGAAACCTCCCTGGCGCAGTCAGATGGGTCGTTGGATCGAAAACAAACGTCCAACCAAGGGAAAGTTCGAAAATATTCCATGAGATCTTCCCATTTAGCAGATTTGTAGTGCCAAATCTAGCGCGGTTTGGGCGCCTCTCTATCACTGATTGGTGTCGAAAGTAGTCTATGGTCGGAAAAACCTAACGGCGGATTTACGCTGACCGTGTAAATCTCCGGATTGGTGGTTAAAAACAGATCAAGAAGACTGGCGAACTATCCGTCTCGATCAGGGATCCGTGTTGGTTCATCAATAAGCTGAGTCAAGCCACAACTGATTGAAAATGATTCGGCTTCATGACCTTGTTCATCGGTAGTATTTGAATATTTAAGCCAGTTGATGTTGTGGACATTAAAGTCGCCCAGGATGGCAATTTCGGCATTTGGATAGCTAATTTGTAAATGATCGATGGTGTCTGCAAGAGAAGCGAAAAGTGTTCTAAAGTTAGTATCACTTGGTGGTCGATAGAGGATACAGATGAATCTTGTGGTTGGTTGAGTCGTTATTTTTAACCACATAACATCAAAGTTGGGGGGCTCCAGAGCCGCTTCTCGTTGGCAAGAGAGGTCGTTTTTGACATAAAGACAGATTCCAAAGTTACGCCTAAATCGGGAATAGAAATCGTACCCAGGATAAAGATAGTTTACTGTGCTGGTCGATGAACTGACCTTAGTTTCACAGAGAGCGAGTACATGAGGTTTATTTGATTGCAGGTTGCAAAAATCCATTCTGAAATTCTGTTCTCTGCATGTCGACGCCCCTGAACCAGCCCCCACCCGGAGATCCGAACGGGGGGCTATTTTACCTCCGGAATTTTTTTGTATCCAGGTGCCTCATCATGCTATTTGGTCCCACAGTCCGGGACATCGGCACAGCCACGAAACGTTAAGCAACTTCACGCAGCCTAAGCCGATGCGATGGTATCACACCGGGCGATGCTGGTGGGATCTGGGCATCTACCATCTAGATTGTTTCAATTGATGTATTTATACTCCTTCTAATTGCAAGACCATAGAAAACTGCTAACTCATCAATAAGCTTGGCTGTCAACTTCCCTCTGCCACCTATACCAGGATCATCTTGTTTATTTTTATAAAGGACTGACTAAAAGAACAATACCCTTTGTCAAGGCTTTGACCGCTTGTGCCTGTCCGATCACTACCTGTGTTTCGGGTCGACTCTCTGCCGCGCTTACTTCTAATTACTATAACTTGGGAAATAATTTGAATTTTGAAATGGTTAAATTCAAACATTCTTAAAAGTATAAACAATTTATCTAGCCAAAAAAAAGATAATTCAATTTTTTGAAAATCTCAATTATGAATGTATCAAAATTATTTATAAGACATAAGTAAAATTGAAAAACCGAGAACTTTCTATACTTTTAGATCACTGTTAAAAAAAAACATAGCCTTATTGATTTAAATTTTAGGCAAAAAGCAATATTAGACCAGCACACAAGAACGCACCAAGGAGACAGACCGTTCTGTTGTCCGATGCCGAACTGTAGGCGGAGATTCGCTACGGAACCCGAAGTGAAAAAGCACATAGATAACCACATGAATCCGCATGCAGCGAAAAACGCGAAGGAACTCGACAAGTTCCGAGGAAAAGCTGCATACGAATGGTAAGACTGATTCAAATTGATGTCATTTACAAGCAGCTGTTTTGATTATGCGTCTAAATGCGTGTAGTTTAATAAAAAAAATTGCGATTGGATTCTGGAATACACATTATTGTTACGAAGAGCCGTAACAAGTATTTCAGAACCCGACTGTTGTTACTGAAAATAAATTGACATTATTTACCTTCTTTTTCCAGGCATGTTGTCCAGAGGTCTGACACCTTCGAGCGTAGTTAAGCCTGAACTGTATTTCCCTCAATGCTACCCCAGTTTTAACCCTCCAACGAGCGTTGCCCAGTTTCAGGCAGCTGTTAATCCTGTAGACTTCAAGGCCACAAATGGGTTGCCGACCCAGTGACTAACAGCAGGCTGGCAACTAGGGCCACCATGTATAGGGTAAAAATATGATCTACCCTTTATATGGTAAAAAAATGTGAACCTGCCCGGTTGTCAGCTGATAACTTTTGGTCGACAGAGTTTCAAGAGGACTTTTTAGTTTTTTAGTGGTGTAAATGATAAGTTGTATTTATTTTTTACTGATATTTTTTTAAGGAAATATTTCTTTTAAAAGATATTTCCGATGGGTGAAACATATGGTGCTGATAATAAGATGGCTATCTCTGGTTTTATGGATGCGTTCAGAACGCGTTTATTAAATTTTAGACGAAACATTGATTAGTTTTAATTAAGTTTCAAGGATAAAGAAGAAAGAAAAAACTAATATAAAAAATACATTTTTTTTTCGAAGAACATAACACAACTTTCAGGCTGGTATATCCATCTCGTGTTATCTAATAGCTATCTATTTTTGTGTGACAACAATCAATAACCAACCTGAACTAACTCACCCAAGAATTTCAATGAATATATTTCATGAATAAATATTTTTAGCTTGAATTACGAGACTTCTCAGGGTTTGAGGTGTTGTCTGTGGTGCCATAAAAATTTGCTGTAATTATTTCTCATTGTCAGACCGACTTGTATTATCTACAGAAAACGAAATAGCAGGGCCTGGAGGCGTGGTAGACGAAATAATTAAGTATGGGTCTAATAAATTTCATCGAATGCTGAGAAACATGTTCCACAGAGCGATAAATGGAGAAAAAATACCAGAGGAATGGTCAAAAGCCTATATAGTATTTATATTTAAAAAGGGAGGCCACAGAAAATGCACAAATTATAGAGGCCTAAGCATAATATCGAGTAGGGAGCGTTTTTTTGTATGGAAAAATTATTAAAAATATAGAGGAAAATATAAAAGGTAAAATTGGAGAAGACCAAGCAGGCTTTACGGCCGGAAAATCATGTATATATACACTATAAAACAAACAATGGAAAAAAAATCGGAAAGAATAGAGAAGTTCATCTAGCCTTCATAGACATAAGAAAGGCCTATGACTCAATACCAAGACAAAGATTATGGAGCGCAATGAAAGAAATAAGCCTTGACAAAGAACTAATATACGCAGTAAAAGCTCTCTACAAAAATAGGGAAGAGACTCCAAACATCAAAAGGCCTACTACAAGGATGCTCTACATTCCCAACATTATTCAAAATATATCTCGAACAGACGTTAAAAAAATGGAAGCAAAAATGCAGTGGAATGGGAGTCCCGATACGAGAAGATTACTTATATACTCTAAGTTTCGCAAACGACCAAGTAATCATAGCGCAAGATGAGGAAGACCTCAGTTATATGGTAAGAAAACTGAAAGAAGAACACACTAAAGCAGGATTAGCAATAAACTTTGATAAAACGGAATATCTAACAACAAAGGAGGGAAATGTGGAAAATCTAGAAGTCGATAATGAAACAACAATCAAAGAAACCGTTAGATTTAAATATTTAGAAACCATCATTTCAAAAACGCAACATCAGAAGAAGAGATTAAAGCTAGATTAGGACAAACGCAGACATGCATAAGGCAATTAAATTCGATCCTGTGGGACAAACACATTACAAGGAGAAATAAAACACGCATATACAAATCAATAATACACAGCATAATGACATACGGGTCAGAAACATGGACGATCAACAAAAGAAATAAATCTAAAATTAACGCGGTAGAGATCGAGTGTTGGAGAAGATGCTGTAGAGTAACATGTATGGAGAGAATATCAAATGAAGAAATAAGAAGCAGAGTGAATATAAAAGAGAACGCAATAAACACCATTGAAGAAAAACGACTAAAATGGTATGGACACATAAGACGGAGCGAGGATAAAAGGTGGATAAAGAAAATAACGGAGGGAGCCCTATAGGGAGAAGAAAAAGAGGAAGACCCAGACGATCGGGGAGAGACGATGTGGACGAGGCTATGGAGGACAGGGGTCTAACAGATGGAGACTGAGAAGATAGAAACGGATGGCATCAAAGGCTGAGAGAAGGAAGACTACGTCAGCTGTAGAAATTCTTAATGGACAAAATAATAGAATACGTGGAGTCAATAGGAATGGGATACAGATTGGGTAACAATAGAATTAGTTTAGTTTGTTAGGCAGACGACATAGCTCTGATTGCCGAAAGTACAAACGACCTACAGAGACAACTTTTTAAATTTTATCAGGCCTGTTGACTGCTTAATATGAGTGTATCTACTGAAAAGACCAAAAGCATCATTATTACCAAAGACCCGATCAGGTGCATACTCGAGTAAGATAAATCCAAAGATCAGTTAACCCAGTTCAAATATTTTGGTGTGGATCTATCAAACTATCACGAACCGATCAGAAACCTTAGAGGATTAATTAATAAAGCAGCAGTTATCTTAGGCTACTTAAGAGTAATATTGAAGAAGACAGTGGTATAGTCACGTAAAGAGAATAGAGGAGCATAGGCTACCAAAGATTGCTCTGAAAGAAAAACCAACAGGCAAACGTCCATCGTGGAGACCGCCTAAAAGATGGCAATCTATCTCTCAAGAGATCCTACAACCATCATTAGATCTATAAAAATTACAAGAAGAAGATCTCTTGGAGTATTAGAAATAGGGGATAACCTTAAATAAAAAGTTCTTCAGTTATTAGTAGTGCATATTTTAAGAATATTAACAACCATATAAAGTATACTGAAAAAGAAGTGCAATATTTATGATCGAGCTGGGAAAATTTTCTAGCCCAAATCTATAATATTTTTGTTTTGTTTTGTTTTTTCTCGGTATGAGCTTATGGGGGATTCACTGGGACCCCTATGTATCTTTCTCAGCTTCCGTAGGCAATGAAAAATAGTTTGCTAGGTCACCTGAGAGAATTTACCAGTTCCAGTTGAGTTTGGCTTCTACTCCTCGTCTTCCATTCTTGTTGGTTGACTTAGAACTTTCCCTCTCGAAACTGCTGGCACCACTTTTTATACGTGTTGTATGACGCGGCATTTTTCCCAAAGCCAAACAAACCATTCTCAGTGTTTCAGCCCAGGTTTATTTTTTTAAGTTGAAACGTGAAAAGGAGGCAGTGTCTCACATGTTGCTTTTCGAATGACACCGCATCAATAATTAATTTCAAAAATTATAAGCGAGGCTAAAAGATGGTGCTTTTAAATAACTACCGGATGATGAAAAAATCCAATTTGAATCGGTTCTCTAGTCCATGAAAACTGACGGGTGAGCATAATTTTGTACACCAACAATAGGGCATCCTGTAAACATGTTATATGCTATAACCTCCAAAACTAATTAGTGACAATGTATGTATTTTGGAACTAATTTCAACCAATTTCGCCCAATATCATGACCACCAGTTAATTAATATAAAAGTTTCATAATTTTTAAATTAAAACTAATCAATGTTTTGTAAAAAAAGACAAAATTTGTCTCTAATACATAAGATTCATTCAAAGCGTTTTTGTTAAAAAAAAATGTCCTGTTTACTTGGTGGCAATACTTTCTATAAGCAAAGACAAAGTTGTACTTGAAAAGTACATTTAAGAGTGTTAAAATATTGTTGAAAATGTTTTTTTTTTCACTATTTATGTAGACTAAATAGCTAATCTCTTATTACCTTTATAAATATTAAAGAAAGAAATTGATACATAAATCTAAAATAAAAAATACAAAATGTCTATCATAGTTTACAATGTTGTTATCAATATCAAAACATCATATCACACATATTGTTCATAACATGAAAAAAAACGAAAGATAACAACTACCTATTGTTCACAGAAAGAGGTAGACCCTTATCAGTATATTCGTTTTTGCATGTTTAAGGTAAAAGTGAAGAATATAAAAAATTAAGATAATATCAGTATGACGCTTGTTATAAAAAACGATTAAACATCAATAAAAAATGTTTCAAAAATTGATTTTATTAAACCTACATATGTAGAACCCATAATATGGTAAAAAATAAACCATTTTCACCAACATATTTAAGCACTCCTTATATGAATATTGATTACATTGTTGTAGTGTTAGAATTACGAATATGTGATCTCCTTAAATGTAAAAAAAATTAAGCGCTAAGAAAAAAAGATAGAACTGTTTGACGGGTTCTAAGTTATAACATAATTGCCAAGAAACTGTGGTTAAAAAAACTTCCATATTTTTACAGAGTTTATAATAGTACCTACAGAATAAATATTAAAAAGGAACAATTTTTAAAAGTTATAGCTGTGCCTCAACGACGTGGCTACAAAAAGGGCTTTTATTTTAATATCGTTTATAAATTTTTACATTTTGACGATAACACAGGTATACAAAATAGAAAAAAATACTCCATCTTTTAAATGAGACCCGTGTTTTCTTACGTATTTTTTTATGCTGAATCCAAAAAAATCATAAAAAAAGACGTCCACCGTGAGGTTTTTTTCAGATAATACACTTAAAGTTGCTAGAAAACTATTAAACTGAAAAAAATATATGGCAATAAATAATATAAAACTGTATAATTATTAAAATGATGGAATAAAACTATTATTTCGGGCATCTTAAAATGTTCTGAATCTACATTTATCAAAAAAACTTAAAAATATTAGAATTTAGTGTTCATGTTTAACAGAAAACACGCATACATCACTTTTAACTAAGCTACGTAGGAAAATGCTGTTTAAAATAAATATGTGTAACCAGTGGCGTACTTTAGGATTTGGCGCCCTGCGCCTTTAAGGTTTGACTCACTATAAATTAACGAAAAAAAAAAGTAAAAATCTTTTAATAATGAAAAAGGCCATAGAAAAGAATAAATACCATTTATTAAATATTTACATTTTTTTGCGATGCACAAATTGGTTGATAAATTCGTCAGTACCACTGTTATAATTAACGGATTGTGTTAAGTCAGCTTCTAAACTGTTCAAACGTTCTTCGCTTATCCGGGAACGTAGATTTTTTATTCTTTTAAGTACGGAAAACGAACGTTCTGCACTGCAATTTGTCACTGCAGTGCACAAGAACATACGTAATGCTATTTCCGTATATGGAAATTCTTCTTTCAAATGATTTTGCTTAATAAATAGGTTAAGTTGCCTTAAACTCATTTTGTTTTCATGTGACGTCAGAATTGTTTTAAAAGAACACATTCTTCTTGTAAATCATCCGCAAGATCAATCGGGTATAATTTTCGGAGCTTTATGGCGTTAACTCTAACTTCTGCTTCAGACATTATATCCAATTTGCATACGAATGCAAAATTGGCGGTCGTCCAGCAATTGGTCGCATATTGGGAAGAAGGTATTAACCCTGAAATGGTCACGTCCTTGTAACAACACTTCCCCCTCGCGACACTCATCGTCTTGTTTCTTCCTCTTAATAATTCTCTAATGATCGCTTCTGTATTCTTCTGAGCATTTTTTTTACCAGCCTCTTCAAAAGCATCAAAAGATTCCCATTTATTTCCTACGAAAGTGATCAGTGATCGTAGAGCCTGAAAACTACCTCTACGTCTGTGTCGACACCTTGTAGAATTTTGGAAACTATATTAAAGTGTTTTAATATAGATCCCCAAAATTCCGATATTATAGCCGATTCTAGGGAATTTAGTTCATATATATATATATATATATATATATATATATATATATATATATATATATATATATATATATATATATATATATATATATATATATATATATATATATATATATATATATATATATATATATATATATATATATATATATATATATATATATATATATATATATATATATATATATATATATATATATATATATATATATATATATATATATATATATATATATATATATACATATATATATATATATATATATATATATATATATATATATATATATATGTATATATATATATATATATATATATATATATATATATATATATATATATATATATATATATATATGTATATATGTATATGTATATATATATATATATATATATATATATATATATATATATATATATATATATATATATATATATACATATACATATATACATATATATATATATATATATATATATATATATATATATATATATATATATATATATATATATACATATACATATATACATATATATATATATATATATATATATATATATATATATATATATATATATATATATAATGTTTTGACGAATGTTCTCACAGGTGTGAAATGTAGTAGTGGTTTTTCGGGTATCCCGTGTTAACTTAAAGTCCCTTGATGGACGGTTTCGCTGACCTTTCGCGGGAATCTCATCCATCTTTTTCAAAGCGTTGATCACTGGACGGTGTCTTGGCATTGATATTGGCCAGAACCGTTCGACCAATAGAGCCACACCCCCAGCACATAAAACCGGGGCCCTCGGAGCCAGTCTCGACATTCAACACCAAGACACCGTCCAGTGATCAACGCTTTGAAAAAGATGGATGAGATTCCATCGAAACGTCAGCGAAACCGTCCATCAACGGACTTCAAGCTAACACGGGATACCCGAAAAACCACTACTATATATATGTATATATATATATATATATATATATATATATATATATATATATATATATATATATATATATTTACATATATATAGTTGATTAATGTAAAAAAATTCTTGATTCTTGTATCAAGAAAATATTGGTTTTATAAGAGTTTTTTTTTCTCTCAGTGTAGGTAACGATTATAAAAGGCGCCCAAAGCTTAGCGCGAGGGGCGGTTTGCGCCGCCCCTCACAGCCTGCGGCCCCGGGCCATGGCCCTAGGGTAAATACGCCACTGTGTGCAACCGCTAAATTAAAAAAATGTTTTTAATTTTTATTAATATTATTTCCAGTGTTTTTAATCCCGACTTGAAATCAAAAAATAAAGTTTTATGTACAGTTTCAACAAAAAAACTCGCTTTTCACACGTACAAGGGTGCTATGTAGTTAGTAAAATGCTTTTTTAAGTAAATAAATACAATAGCTAAATAAGAATTTTTTTTGAACAAAACTATCATTTCTAGTAGTTTTTTAAGTTTCAAATTCGGATTTTATATCAAAACGTGAGGAATAGTGTTTAGTGTTGAAAAAAAATATCCGTTTACTGTTTAGGAAGAAAAGGTTGCAAAATGCAGTTTAATGTATATCCCTTGACAGTTTTAGAATTCAATTTTGTGGATGGATTGATTGAGTGAATATGAGGGAATGTAAGTGGGTGAGAGAGGTAGTGAATGAGGTAGTGAGTGAGTTAGTGAATGGGTGAGCGAGCGAGTGAGTGAGGTGGTGAGTGAGTGAGCTAGCAAGTGAGTGAGTGAGGGAGCGAGAGAATGAGTGAGCGAGAGAGTAAGTGAGTCTAGAAGCGAGTGAGTGACTGAGCGAGCGAGCGAGTGAACGATTGAGTTTTGTTTAATATTAATAAGAATTTAAATTAATTTTTTAATTTAGCGGTTGCACATATTTATTTTAAACAACATTTTGCTACGTAGTTTAGTGAAAGGTGGTGGAAGCGTGTTTTTTTTGTTAAACATGAACATTAGAACCTAATATTTTAAGTTTTTAAATGTAGATTCAGAGCATTTAAAGATGTCCGAAATAATAGTTTTATTGCATAATTTTAATGATTGTACAGTTTTACATTATTTATTAAAATGTATTTTTTCAATTTAAAAGTTTTCTGGCAACTTTAAGTGTGTTTTCTGAAAAAACCTTACTGTGGATGTCTTTTTTTATGATTTTTTCTGATTCAGCGTAAAAAAATACTTAAGAAAACACCTCTCTCATTTAAAACAGGGTTTTTTTACTTTGTATACCTGTGTAATAGTTATTTAGTTTGGTTCAACAAAAGTTATGTTCAGGTACGTCATAGTATTGAATAATTTCCTTTTTACCGGCATTTAAACCTAGTTCCTCTATCTTTTATGGTACTATAAAAACGGAAGGATCCGAGTTTAATTACCAGCAGAAAAGACGATGTTAATATTAATATTTCTTTGTATTTGTTGTGGAAATTTATTTTTTAAAAACGTTATATTTTTGGAATATCAAAAGCTACGTCAAACCACATAATACAAAATAGATTAATTGTTAAATATTTTTAAAAATTGTTCTGAGTGCAATAGAAACCTAACTATTTTTATAATGAGTTAAACAATAGTACACAATTTAATTCTACACAGTCGGAGAACATTTTAAGTGATATAACAGCTGATTATACAAGGTAATTTTGTTCATAAACATAGCTATAATTAGTCAATATTAACTACACATGATTTTTTAAATTAGATTTCACCGTTTAACCCTAAAACATTACACCTTAAATAAATTTACTATTGTGTACAAAGTATAATCATATTTTTGTCAATTGTGTACATTGACTACATACTCACGAACCATAAAATAAAACGATTTGCATGTAAAATTCCCGCGATTGACCCTATTTACGGCTAGACTGTATATACTCATTAGGGTGACAAGCCAAATTTTTTTTTTTTTTGATTTTCTTAGGTCCTACCCCTGCAAAATGTTCAATTCTATGAAAAATTGAAGCCCCTAAATTTTTTCAAACAAATATTAATATTTAGAGGTCGCATCCATCGATTGAAAATATATTTTTTCTTCTCAATAGTTTTTCCCCTTCAACAGCCCCCCGTTAGTCTTCTGATTTGAATTTAAGGAATACGAAGGTGTTTCCTTGTACATTTTTTGATGCTGAATCTGCTCCCGAGAGCCGTTTCCCCCTAGAAACCTTCAGTTTTCCGCAATGCTCGTTAAGGGCGAAAAAATGTGTTTTCCTTTCAAGAAAAGTTCCGCAAAATTTATGAAAAGCATTGTAGATCATGTTTTCTGATGCAGAATTATAGATATTTATTTATTTATTTATTTACCACAAGCCCAACAAAAGTAATTAATAGGACCGATAACATAACTATTACACAACATCAATATATAACAATACAATATAGACAGTAACTCAAGACTAAAATTCACCTTATTGTTTAATAAACACAATGATTAATATCATGTTACACACCATTACAAGTAAAAAAAAACCGGTCAAGTGCAAGTTGAACTTGCACAATTAGTGTTCCGTAAGTTAATTGCTTTTAAAATAAAAAATTTTGTTACTGTGGTATAAAATGATCAGTGACTTCACAAACCACACCCCAAATGAGTTTTCAACAAAGTATGTTTTCAATCTTTACTGAAAACTAATGACCTTGAAATTTTTGTTTTTTCTATATACCAAATAAATTATTAAAGGAATGCACTCGTGATAATTTTCGTTCAATCTATATCCCGTGGAGAATATTCCAGAATTTTTTCAAAATTTTTAGATTTGTACTTTTCGAGATAAGGTAGGGGGACAGCGATTTTTCGCAATTTTTTAAAAATAATACAAAGAAAAGTGTGCGCAAGTATTACATGATATATATATATATATATATATATATATATATATATATATATATATATATATATTTTACTCGGGTTTTCACAAGCTTTCATTTGACACCACACTCGATGGCCTAGTAAAAAAAATTTTTTTTCACTTCCGATTTCACCCCTCAAAACTAACCCCTTAAGTCAAAATTTAACTTTCAAAACTACCCGGCTCTGATGAGACCATCAATTCCTATATTAGTACCAAATTTCAACTTTCTATGTCAAATAGTTTCGGAGAAAATCGGGTGTGACAGACAGATAGACACCGAAGTGATCTTATAAGTGTTCCGTGCGGAAGTAGGTTCAAACAAGTATGGAAGAAGTCATTTTGAGTCATGGAGAGATCACATGCGTGCGACACTTCATTGTAAATAGAACATATCCCGTAAACAGGAAATGCATACAATACATTTGTATGCGCCGTAGGAAGGTAAAAGAAGTTACCAACCCGATTTGCAAATCTGGGGACAATAAATTTCAATTCTTCCAGCAGTGATGGACACTGAATCCTACCATTAACTAGCTTATTTAGGAACGACACCGTCGCTATATTTCTACGCTTCTTCAAGCTCAGAAAATTGAACCTTCTCAACCAAATATCGTTGTCTATACCAACCTGCGGGTATACTCCATCCACTCTTCTAGATATATACCCTCTCCAAAGCAACAATATATTTACTATAGAATGGTGTCCAGTCAACAGACCCATACTCAAGCCTGCTTCTAACCAATGCATTAAATACTGTAATAAGAGTCACAATATTCTGAAAAGACTTACAATTTCTGATTACAAACCCCATCATCTTCATCGCATCCGAGACCAATGTGTTAATCTGATGACCGAAGTTCAGCCTAGAATCAAGAACAACACCCAACCCTGAGAGTTTCCACTCTTTGCTACACATTAATACCAATATTATAGTTATAGTTTAGTGGAGATACCTTCCGACTTATCGTCATTACCAAACATTTTCTTGCATTGTGCAAGAGACCACTGGCGCCACCCCACCTCTGTACCGCGTCAACCCCGCTCTGTACTCGCCCACAGTCGTCGCAGGACTCAACTGAAACATACAATTTCAGATCATCCGCAAATATCTGGTATTCCACGTCAATGACATGCTGGATATCATTCATAAACATAATGAATAACAAAGACCCCAAGTTCGACCCCTGAGGAACACCAGAAGTTGCATGAAACGAACGCCACCTAAAACCATTATCCTGCACGTATCGTGACCTGCCCACCACATACGTCTGGAAAAATCTAACGAAATTAGGTGTGAAACTACCTTATCCAGAAGCACACGATGATCTATTCTATCAAATGCCTTTGAAAAATTCGTCAACACCACATCAACCTGGCCTCTGAAATCAAGTAGTTTAGAAGTGAATGCATAAAGCATGCTAAGTTGGTGGTGTTCGACCGACCCCTCACGAAGCCGTACTGTCGCACCGGCAACATCAGTTCAACCTTGGCGACGATGTGCTCATACAAAAGCATCTCAAAAAGTTTCGAAAATCCACAAATAAGTGAAATCGGCCTATAATTCAAGACTTCCCCTCTGTTGCCGCTCTTAAAGATTGGACATATCTTAACTATTTTCCCTCTAGAAGGATATCTTTCACTAGATATTGCCAGGTTAAGGCCAAGGCAAATACATTTATGGTATCCCTAACAAAGAAGCTGTGCACAAACAGGCCACTGGACAACTTTAGTTTGAGACGCTTCGACACCCTCACAACGTCATCCTCACCAAAGCACGGCGCCACAACCTGAACATGCCCCACGCATACAGAAGGAGAAACACCGATGACATCCCATGCAGTATTATAACCATCCCGGAAATGAACACCAAAAGCATTAACAATGTCACCTGGATTATTGAAATTTGTATTTTGATATGTTATCTTTTCTGGAATAACACAACTATTTCTCTTCTGCTGGATGTACCTTCCAAAAAGCTTGAGGATCATTATCAATACCCCTCGCAATATTCCTAATATGTAAACTAAATGCAGCTTTTACCATCTCACTAGTATCCCTCCTTAATTCCTTAAATCTTTCATAGTAACGCATATTATTTGATTTCTTATATTGCCTGAAAATATTATTCTTACGTTTTAAATTTTTTAGAATTTCTGCATTATACCAAATATGAAAGGAATGACGTCTATTTTTAAACAGAGGCACTGAGCTGTCAAATATTCCATACAGTATATCATTAGATTTGTCGCAGCACAAGTCCACATCCTCATACTGATCCAACTTACGTCAGTCAGCCACAAGCAGGTCCCCGTACAGTGCATGAAAAATAGCTTTTTTAAAATTGTAACATCCAAATTGATTATCATTATTCACAGGGTATCAGCCAGGCCCCACCATCCCGAATGCAACATTACCATGAAGGGCTGGGTAAGATATGACATAGATCTTTGAGAAATTTCATGGTCTACGAGTAATATAGAACAAAGACAGGGAGAACGAAGCGTTTTGTTCGAAAAAAGATTGATTCACCTAAAAAAACTCCACAGGAAGACAACTTTAGAAAAAATGTTTTAGACAAAAGTTTTAGCATTGTTTACTGGGAATTGAATGGGCCTATTAGATTTTGGGCCCAACGCTTTATTGGGACTCTATGAGTCTAAAAATTTAAATGGAAACCCAATACTTTTAATACATATTTGAATTCAGCGAGGATTTTAGGAATAAAATGGAATAGTTTGCATCTACACTGGACGAACGCGATTTCCGCGGTTTCTTAACTGCCATCTTTCTCTTCTGCGATATCTCTTTCGTTGTATGAAGTTGTTGACGAAATTTTCACTCATTTCAGTGAGGTTTCTTCGACTTTCCCTCGCTTTCGCATAGACAGCATATGGCGCACTATTCTCATTGCACTAATTTCAAACAGTTCGTACAATTTGTCTATAAAATTAGTTCTTTTCGCAGTTACAATTACGCCATCCGATCTGCAACATCTAACAAAAATAAAAATATTTGAATCATCTCAGATTCACTCAGTTCCCTACAATCCATTAATGCATCTAAAACATCTATACCCTTAATCCTGGATATAATGAACCTTGTACAAATAAGCAATGTCCGATTAATACAAATTGTGTTTCTATGGTCTCCCAGCCATGTCAACATAAAGGGAAATGACTTAGCGGATATAAATGCAAAAGCAGCAATGATATCCGGGAAAATCGAAAACAAAATTTTATCTCCATCAGATCTAATCTCTCATTTTGATAAAACCATAAAAAATATGTTCCAACTTTCATGGGATCTGCAAGATGAGAATAAACTTTGGGAATCGAAATCAAATGTATACCCACCCTTACATCTCCAGAGCAGAAGAGATAATGTCATATGGAGGAGAATAGCTACGGAACATACACATCTTACTCATGCTTACCTTCTCAAAAATGACTCGATCCCCATTTGCCAAATACATCTCACTACACTCACAATAAAGCATATATTATCTCATGACTATACTCACATTAGGACTAAATATAATCTACGAAGACCACTAAATGAAATTCTGACCCCTAAATAAAGAAAATGTACAATCCCTAATAAAATTCCTGAAAGAAGTAGATCTTTTACTAAAATATAACTTAATACAGGCGCCAAATGACCACAATTGTCGACGCGCCTTACATTTAACATCATCATCATCATCATCATCACTCATCCCAGTGAGGTTTCTTCGACTTTCTCTCGCTTTCACATAGGCAGCATATTGCGCACTATTCTCATTGCACTAATTTCAAACAGTTCGTATAATTTGTCTATAAAATTTGTTCTTTTCGCAATTACAAAAATAGAATGAACATTCTTCTGTTTCTTACGAGATAAATATTCCGAATATATTTTTCAGTCTTCGCGATAATATTTCTTTTATCTCTGATAGGTAGTCCAAAACATGTCCAAATTTTTTAAGTTTCCATAGATACAAGGGCAGCAGTTTCTCTAATTGTACGCTTCAATGATCATGAAGAAACAATCTTAAAATATGATTATTCGACAGCCAGGTATTTGCAGAAACACACTCGGAAAAATCCTCTAAACATGATTCTACCAACCAAAAATCAGTAATCTTTTCCTTGTTCACGTTACGGCTTTTATGATCTCTACACCCCAATTTTAATCACGGAAGCAAAGATTACTTAAACACCAATAATTATTACGTTTTCAAAATGCGTCTGGAACCACGCGAAATATTAGCTTGTCACTCGATTTTTTAACTTAGTTATTAGCTTTTAACACGAATATAATTCTTTTCAAGTGCCGCATGTTATTACAGTTCCAATGAGGCCTAATCAAAATTCAATGTTTAATAGGACGTAAAATTCTCGCTGAATTCAAATGAATATTAAAGGTATTCAGTTCCCATTTAAATTTATAATTTTGGGACTCCTAGAGTCTCAACAGAGTGTTGGGCCCAAACTCTAATTTTCACAAAAAAATGCTAAAACTTTTGTCTGAAACATTTTGTTTGAAGTTGCCTTTCGTCGAGTTTTTTTTGGGTGTGTCAAACTGTCTTTGTCCAATATTACTCATGCGCTATGACAATTTCTCAAAGATTTGTGCAATATCTTCGATTTTGCATCATAAAACTTGATCTACAATCCTTCTCGTAAATTTTGCCGAACTTTTTTGAAAGGAAAACACATTTTTCATCCATAATGCGCACTTAATATGAGCATTGCGGAAAACTGAACGATTTTAGGGGGAAACGGCCTTGGGAACGGATTCAGTATCAAAAAATGTTCAAGGAAACACCTTCATAATCCTTAAATTCAAATCAGAGTCTAACGGGAGGCTGTTGAAGAGGAAAAATATTTTCAATCGATGGATGCGATCTCCAAATACTAATATATATTTTTTTAAAATTTGGTGGCTTTATTTTTCCGTAAAAATTAACATTTTGTGGGGCTAAGACCACAAAAAATAAAAAAAAAAATTTTTGGGTTGTCACCCTAATAACCATGGAATGAACAACGACTAACCATCTCTCCCATAGTCCATAAATATTTTAAACTTCCTTTACTAGCTTTGCGTTATTGCCATGCATAAAAATAAATTTATTCAATGTGTAAGAATTTTTTTATAAACACTATGGCTACTGAAGCTGAAAATAAGTATCACTTAAATTGTTCTTTTAAATAAAATAGATGGTAATTTTTTTACAATACTTATACGTAAATAAATCAGATTTTTAAAGGTGATGGTACCGAAAAAACTCAACTCTATACTTGTCGTTTTTTATACATAAATATTCTATATATACATACAACTTGTATAAGTTATAAAGTTTAGCTTTTTTATACAGGGTTTATACACCTTATAATATATATTTTATTACATTTGAGGTGGGATGTGAAAATCCTCAAAACCAGTGTTTTTTCTGTGAGTAATTTAACTACAAATTGTTTTTCTACAGTGCCTCAATAATGATAGTGATATAACTGCATATAATATAATAGACAAGTACCTTATATTATCAAAATATTATTTACATGAACAGGTTCTACAAATGTTTATTAAAAAGTATAAATCACTGCTCGGGAATAAGACAAATCGCTTAAATCTGCAGCAAAACTTTTTAATAATCTTTTGTAAAAATGATTTTTACGTTACAGGCTTTATACAACCATACCTGAAATAGTAATTTCAGGAAATTTTTCGCATCCAACCTCAAACCCGGTGTTGGAACTCACTTTTTACCATGTACACAGCAATAGATATAATATACAAACAAATAAATATAAGGTTTTTTGTTACTGAATGTTAAAGTTATTGTTAATTTGTCTAATTTTTACAAACTATTTGGATTTTCAAAAGTAACAAGTTTTGAGCTAAAATTTCGGAACTAATTGATAAATACAAAAGAAAATACTCCAAAAAAATATTTGGACTAAAAACGTGGGGCATGCCAACATTTTCTTTTCTTTCCGAAACCACACATATTACTTGAAAATATATTATTTAAAGAAAGTTTCGACGTACCCGGCGTTTGTTTAAAAAGCAAAAATGTAAATAAAATCCATTTTAGGTCCCGTCAAAAATTAAGATTAAAATTATTATAGTAATGTATAGACCAAAAGTTTTTTTTCTTTTTGTAAATGTAATGTTTTTAACATAGATTATTTGTATACGATTACTTTTAGACAGCTAACAAGAACAAATCAACGGTTATTATTTAAAAATTTGATCAAAAAGCTCTTTTTACATAAAAAAAAACCTTTAGTATTCCCTACTCTATAAAAATTTAATAAAAAAAATAACCCTCGGAAACAGAACAAATAGGTACAACAGTGATATTTTTGAAAGCTTCCTTGTATGTTTTTACTTTTCACTTCTTATCGTCATTTCCTTTATAAGAGGTTTTGTTTAAGATTTTACAGTGTGAGATGCCTACTTAGAGTAGGAGTAGAGATTTTATTTAGTAAATGTTCCAAACACAAATGGATACTTTGTTCTTTTAAAATTTTATTTTAAACTGGTTCCAATTCACATAAACCCTTGTCTGCACGTAAAATACACAATATTATTTTATAACTTAGCAACAACGTATCATATTTTCATTTCATTAATATGTCCGTTATCCATCACTATCCTCTATTTGTCACAGTGTCTTTTTTGGTTTTAATTGCTACATTTATGAAATTATAAACAAATAACTTAGAAAAGACTTACACATGTATATATTATATATATATATATATATATATATATATATAATATATACCATTTATTAAAGTTGTATGTATTAAAAAAAAACTCTGCAACTACGACAAATTGTCTTAAAAAAATGTTTTAACACAAACTGTAGGCGTGTTCATGCTTGAATATGCCCAAAAAAACTATTCAAAAACAGCTTTTTGATTGACCAAAACTTTTATTTGAGCTACAAGACTTAAAAATCGTGATAGCTTTTAAAGTTAGTTATAAGAACTCCTTTTTTTGTAAATAGTTTTTATCTAATGGTTTTTACTCAGAGTGTGTTAAAGTTAGGTTTTAGTTAGAAATTTCGTAAAACGATATTATATTGGAAGTTTGTGATGTGTGATATATCCCAGTTTAAAGGGTCTAAGTGTTTATATTTTTAATGATAATAGATAATAGATCTATTTCACTTCAGAATCATGTTTTGTAATGTTACGTATATGATAGAAGTTTGTGCAAAAATGTATACACTAAAACTGTGTGTTGTTTTTGCTTACTCTTAATGTTATACGTAATTACGGCACAGCTGCTGATTTCCTACAACAACTGTAATAAAACATATAAATTATCTCTTGTTTGCGCTTTCCATTTTCTTTAATCATGAAACAAAATTAATGTCCACTTCTTTATTTTTAAGATCTCGTTTCGCTCCAAAGAAAAATAAAATAAGACTGATTTTTTTTCTCTTAATTCAAAGCATTCCACAAAGAATTTCAAAAAAATATCATTCCAGAAAACGCATTTATTTAAAAATAAATATAAGTCAGCAACTGTGGCCTGATCGTCCTATTTGAGATTTTCAATAAAATTAAAAATGTTTTAATACTGTAAAAAAGATGTTAGTAAATCGTCACTTTTTTTAAATTGTAAAAGGTATATTTGTGCACACATTTTTTAATTGAGAAAATTTTCTGCATTACAATTATAACACAAAATGTACAGGGTTCTATATAAGGCAGCACCTTAATGCAATAACTAATCTAAAAACAAAATAAAGGCGGGAGATTTTATCTCGAACAACGAAACAATATTTCACTGTATCAACATAGTGCAGGAAATTTTTAAACATACAAAACGTATACAAAAATATGACATAGTTCTAAGATTTTCGCTTTAAAAATTAAATAAAAACCTTGTAAATTACTTCTCATCAAAAATTAATGTTAAGAATCACCTCTCACCCCGTTTTTTCACTGTAAACTAACCTTTTTAGTATTGTAAAAACCGATCTCTAAAAACAAGGAAAAACTTTAGACAATTATATTACTAATAAGTGCCATAGATCTACAAATAAGAATATTTTGTTTCTTATGTTTTATGTTTTATAAAAGGAATGGATAAGAATAACAAATTTTTGCTGATAGTGTTTTACGTAGTTAACGTTGACTCTTAAATTGTTAGGCTTAATGTAAATACCGATTTATTCCTTACCATGACTAAATTTGACATATTTTTTTAAAGGAATTTATATTACAAAATACAGAGAAAAAAAATACAAGGGCTCCCTATAGTTTAGATTATCACAATTTTTATTAAATACAACCACGAAAAAATTTTAACTACGAATACAATATTAAAAAAAATTTCAATATACAGTCGGTTAAGGGGTCACATCACCTTGGCGCTCGGAAAAATAGGTATAAAATTAAAAAAATTTTTGACGCAGCTATTAAATATATAAAATAAATTTTCTTTTACACATATACATAGTAGTTGTATGAATAACTTGAGATAATAACGAGTAAAAAAAATTAAAAAATGACGTAGATATGAGCCATCAAGTAGGACCCTCTTTTGAAAATCCTTGCTGATGGTGTACTTATTTTCTCTGTCAGGCATCGTCTGAAAAATAAAAATTTCTTATTTAGAAAGGTAACAGCTGAGATGTAGCACAGGAAAAAAATTTTTTATTTTTTTTTTGTAGAAATGACAGCTGTTTGAAAAAAACTCTGATTTTTATCAAAAGGGTCTAGGCGGTTAAGAAGGTGAAAAATGCCCCCAGCGCTTTTGAAAAACAAAAAATATCCTCATGTAGAACATAAAAAAATATGACTTTCCTAAAATTTTCAGCCCTCTAGACCTTCCCATAACCTCAAAAATCTATAAAACGTGATTTTCCGTTTTTTGGCGATATCT
The DNA here is from genome assembly GCA_019049505.1 of Pachyrhynchus sulphureomaculatus. Classification (NCBI taxonomy): domain Eukaryota; kingdom Metazoa; phylum Arthropoda; class Insecta; order Coleoptera; family Curculionidae; genus Pachyrhynchus; species Pachyrhynchus sulphureomaculatus. The sequence continues at coordinate 26,389,118 of CM032453.1, read as the reverse complement.
CCGGTTCTATTCATCGTAGAAATCCCTTTTTTTTCGAATTGTAGGATTTTTATTGCCTACAACATGCTATTTTTTATAAAAAATTTTGGCGCGAAATTCAAATTGTTTTGAGCGTTTTAAATTTTTAAAATTGAATTAAAAAAAAACTAGGACTTACTCAAGCCCAAAAAAATATATATATTGTGTATTTTATGTCAAACTATGCTTGTGAATTTTTTCAGATTTTTAGAGGTGGGGGAAAATGGTTACAAACGCGAAAAACCGCTTTTTTTCGTCGTTTTTTTTTTTTTTTTTTTTTTTTTCCGCATTTTTACCTACTTTTGGGGCACAGAATTTCGTTGTAGATCCTCAGTTGCTTCAAAATTTTATGTATATATATATATATATATATATATATATATATATATATATATATATATTATCGAAATACTATTGAATCATTTTATGTAATATAAAGACCATATTGCGCCATTTTTCCCTTTAAAATCACGATTAAGACAAGATTAAGGCAAGTTTAAGACAAAATTAAGGCAAGATTAACACATTTTTAAGTTATTTCTTTTGTTTTGAGTAATTAGTCATACTTCATAATTCATCCAAATATATAATTTTATAGAAATTAAAACATTTCTGTTTATAAAAACATCATATAGAAAAAAGATTTTCGATATTTAATTGAAATTAGCGTTAACTTGGTAAAAATCCATATTCAACAAATTAAATACACATGTAAGTGTGATTTTTACTTAATATTATTAATATAAAGTAAAAAAATATTTATAATATATATCTTGGGTACCCGAAGAAGCGAACGTCCAACGCGAAGACTTTCGAAAGTCGCGGCTCTTCGCTTGTACTCGGCACTTGTTCGCAACGGCTTGGTTCGAGGTTATGATTGTTTATTAGAAGTATGTGGCTTTCACGAATGTCAACAACGACCTACAGCAGAACTACTATATGGCGGAAAACTCAAATTTAAATTTGTCTGGATTTAAGCGCCGCACCCTGTATATTTCCAGTTAGAGTAACTTTAAAAATCTATATAAAACTTCGTTCGTTTTAAGGGGTTACGCCAGCTTGACGCTCGAAAAACTAGGCATAAAATAAAATGAGGCAACTATTGTATATATAATATAATTTTTATTTTTCACAAATAGGTTATAGTTTTAACAACAAATTTATATATATATATATATATATATATATATATATATATATATATATATATATATATATACATATATAAATAAAGAAAATTAAAAAATGGCGAAGATAGGAACCATCTTGTAGGACTCTCTTTTGAAAATCCTTGCCACCTCACAGTGGGCCAAGATTCTGATTTTTTCGTTCAAAATTGTCTAGAGCCCTCAATTATTAACGAAATTAGACAATTTTTTTTAAATACTCGTAAGTGAATTCAGGACAAACGTAAGTAAGCCAATTTGCAAAATATAACTTTAAAATTTTTTAAAACTGCAAAAAGTAGCACGGAACTGGGAGGTGAAATTTCGAAATTCACGAGGTTTCAAGTTTATGCGTCTAAAACTGATTCATCGGGGATTTCTGGGGTCGCTGAATTTATTTTCGTGGTGATTTTGATATGCACCCTTTTAAGAGGTAAAAATGTGGATTGGAGGGGAAGAAAGTACGATATGCACCTGAATTAGAGTTTCGCTTTCAAAACTGGTTCCTCGTGGGTTTCTGAAGTCGCTGAATCTATTTTCAGGGTCATTTTAATCATATGCACTCTTTTGACGGGTGAAAATGGGGCTTGGTGGGTGAGAAATTACGATATTCTCCTGAATTAGAGTTTCGCATTTAAAACTGGTTCTTCGGGGGTTTTGGGGTTGCTGAATCTATTTTCCAACCCCCATTTTCACCCTTGATTGGGGTGCGTATGATCAAAATGACCCCGAAAAAAGATTTTGCGACCCCAGAAACCCCCAAGGAACCAGTTTTGAACGCGAAATTCTAATTCAAGTGAATATCGTAATTTTCCCCCTCCAACCCGTATTTTAACACAGCGAAAATAGATTCAGTGACCTGGGAAACCCCCGATAAACTAGTTTTGAACGCATAAACTTGAAATCACGTGAACTACGAAATTTCACCTCCCGGTTCCATGCTGCTTTTTGCAATTTTAAAAAATTTTGAGGTGGTATTTTGCAATTGATTTTTATATGTTTGTCCAGAATTCGCTTACGAATATTTAAAAAAAAAAATTGTCTGATTTTGTTAATAATTGAGGGCTCTAGACAATTTTGAACGAAAAATCAGATTCCTGGCCCACAGTGCACCGGTGGAATTTTTTTCTCAGCCAAGAATCGTTCAAAAACTAAACAAATCATTTTTTATTGTTAAGAAAAGACATAGCTAAATGGCCACATATGGAAAAAATTTTAAATTTTTTTTTTTGTAGAAATGACAGCCGTTCAAAAATAAATTCGGATTTTTCACAAAAATTTTGAGCTTTATAAGCTAATAACAAATGAACGCTACATCACATCGAAAAAACTGTTTGTTAGCTTCAAGATAATATTATAAAGAATATGTAATATAAATTTCAAAATCGAGATATTTTGTCCACCAGTTCGAAGAAAGTAGTTTCGAGAAAAACGCAAAAAAAGTATCGCGCCCGCGTCTTAAGAGTCTATAATTTTTTTATACTATCTTCAATCTGCGATTCCATTTTGTAAAACTTGAAATATTTTTAAAAGTATAAACAATAAATCTAACCAAAAAAAAAAAAAAATCGATTTTTTGAAAATTTCAAGGTGGCCCCTTCCTTTTATTCCCCTTATTTTTTATTTATTCCTTTTATCAAATTTTTTATCAAAGCAAGTATGCAATTTTGTATTTGAAAATATGTAATCTAAAATGACGTTAGGAGTAAAAATTATTTTTTTAGGAAAATATGGGAAACGTGCAAAATTCTAGTCAGATAGCAAATTTTGTAAGATACAAAGTATTAAAAATGATGGTTTTCGGGTAATTAATTCCTATTTATTTTGATGTAAAAAAGATTTAATGTTTGGATAAAATTGATAAGAAGATTGTAATTATTGTTTTAGGTTATTTTATTAACGATGCAAATACAAGATTGTTGTCAAGATGACAACGCAATAGAGTTTTTTGTGTTCTAGAGAAATATGTTACAAATATTCGTTTTACTTCTTTGATATCTCAAGTATTGTTAATAAAAGCAAAAATTTAGCGACTGGTTGTTTACAGTTGTAGCCAAGTTCTCTCACATAACAAGAATATTTTGTAAAAATAATACTTGCCAGTATCGAAGATACTCAATAATTATCTGCCTTCCTTAAAAATGTTTCACAGATACAACGTTAAAAATAGTAAAGGGTACATAGGTTAGGACTGGGATATTATATGCGAACAGGGTTAAATTTTTTTATTTAACTTCATGCTGGTTTTTCTGTAAATTTATTATGTTTTAAAACTGTACCTAATAAAATAATTGCTGGCTAAATTTTAAAGAAAAACAGAAGAAGTATGTCTAGAATTTAGGATTTTTTTTATAGCAGTAATACTCATTTCAATAACCAAATTTTAAAGTTTAGCAAGTAAAATTTTCCTTTTGTTTTTGAGACAATCTATAAATCAATATTATTGACTCATCCCTTCCGGCTATAGGTATATGTGTTTAAATCGAGAAAAGTTATTGCGTCCAGCATTCTTAACAAAAAGAGAGAATCATTTCAGATTTTTTTGAAGATTTAACAGGCTGATTTTTATTTTTATACACATCAAGCGGCAAAATTATTATTTATTAATTCCCTATAAGAAGTTTGAAATGTTTTTTTTTATTTATATTAATATTTAAAATAATAATTTTGCCGTATTACGTCACAAGTAACCTCAATTAAATGCCATTATCTTAAAACAGTTACTACATGCTCAACCACAAATGTACAATAGATTTTCTTTTATCAATAATGCAACAGAAAGAGTATAGAAGTAATTACATCAAAATTATACGGTATATTTGTTTGTTCCTGGATATTTTGGTGTTTTCTTTAACAAACAGTTAAAATCTTAAAAATTCCACGAAATTTTAAGCACTTCATAAAATTTTGGATCCGTTAGGCAACATTCAATTTCCTAAAAAAATTAACTTGTATATAACAGCAGATGGCGATGGTAAAATAAAATTAAAAGAAAATACAGGCCAACAGTTTTTAAATACTTAGCCCAGACTATACTTTTTCAAAGGTTTTTGATGATCTGAATCCAAATCTAACCTCGGAATTGCTCCATCACAACATATTTTCGAGATATCCTAACCTAAAATTGCAAAAACACTGTTTTTTGCTATATTTCAGATTATATAACACCGCGAATTAATTTTTCTCCATAAAACTCGTCGCGGCATCTGAAAGTACTATTCTTGGCTTTCAAAATACATTTTGAATTTTTCAAATACATATTTATTAGAATTTAAATTTAATAGAAATTAATTAGTTTGGCGTTTTCGTTACAACCATACCAAAAAAAGTTGATCTGCGAACGTTTTCATAAGAAGAGGAAGTTATTTCGGTCTAATTAGTTCTAAAAAGTAAGAAAAAATTCATACAGCAAAAATCATAAAAAAAAGAAAAATCAGGTCAACACCGCCACGTCCTCCTAAGTTACTTTACTTGAGGGAAAAATATAACAAATTTCGAATTTTATAGTAATTTAGACTCTTCAGAATTCGGACCCGTCATATAAGATCTGCCATTTTGAATTTCTTAAGGTTAGGGACAAAATATGACTCCCAAAAATGATATAATTACATTACTCTCATCTGCGGGGCCAACCTTTTTTTTGGTATGGTTGTAACCATAGACATAGAGAATGGACTGACCATTAACCTCACAAAATTGACCACTCTCTAGAAAGAGACAAAGCGACTGTACGGCCAATACCTGTCTCTTTTTTGTAGGCCTGTAATAACCAAGGCGCAGTATCCTGAGATGGAATTCAAGGCGAAAAAAAGACAGCTACTGGCTGCACGTTGGCTTTATCTCTCTCACAGTTTTGCGTCCGTATTTACTTCCCAGCGGGATACGGAACGCTCAACCTATTTTCTATGGCTATGTTATGAAGCATAAACATAGAGGATGGACTGAGCATTAACCTCACAAAACTGACCACTTTCTAGAAAGAGACAGAGCTACTATGCGGCCAATACCTGTTTCTTTTCTGTAGGCCTGTAATAAATAAGGCGCAGTACCCCGAGACGGCGAAAAAAACCCCACCCGATTTTAGTTCAAATAGAACACTTAGAAATATTATTTTCAAGAGCGCCGTAGCTTAGCGGCATTCTAGAAAGAAACAGCTACTGGCCGCTCATTCGCTTTGTCTCTCTCGCACTTTTGCGTCCATATTTACTTCACAGCGGGATACAGAACACTCAGTCCATCCTCTGTGTGTATGGTCGTAACGAAAACGACAAACTGATTAATTTCAACGGACGATTTCTCCGAGAAGAAATAAAATATCTGCAAAATTCAAACTGCATTTTGAAAGGGAAGAGTAGTACTTTCAGATGCTGCAACGAGTTTTGAGGAGAAAAAATAATTCGCAGTGTAATATAATTTCGAATATAACGAAAAACCGAATTTTTAAGTTAGGATATCTTGAAAACTTGAAGCCGGATTCGGATTGAACGCACTAAAAACCTTTGGGAAAGTATACTCTGGTCCCAGAGTCTGGAGTTTCGTCCAATTTTGTCGGCCTGTGAAAGCGACGCCATCTACAGGTTAATTTCAGGAATATTTTGTATGCTATAAACATCTATTCGATGTAAATACGTCTATGCTCGCAAGGTATTTTTGCTCAAAAGTACAAATACTGTAAATATAATACCGGAATTGTTTTATATTATAAATATATTCTAATAGCAAATGAAGTATGTGAATGAATTGATTCTCTTGGTATTGTATATTTAAATAAATATGAATGTATTTGTTAAAAAATCTGCTTTTTACTCAGCTACAGTAGACTCCATCCTAAAGCTGGAGTTGAACCCGGGCTGTTCAATTATATAAAGGCCGGAAACAAACTTTATAGAAAATTCATTTGGGGTATGTTTTGTGAAGTCACTGATCATTTTATACCTCCGTAATAATTTTTTTTATTTTAAAAGCAATCACGGTATGGAACATTGCGTCCGATTTGCCCTTGGCCGATTTTTTATTTTATAAATACAGCTTATACTCCTCAAAATAGTTTCCTTCGCCAGTTACACAACTCTAGCGTTGCTCAAGGGACGATAAGGATGTATACGCCCCTTTTCGCCGCTTTTTTCATCAAGGTGTTTCGCCACCCCATTGTCGTTGTACCCGCCTCCTTCCTTTCCTTAAAGAGACTCACTTCGTATCGATATGCGCCCCCACCCCACTCTTTAAATCTGGCTATGCCACTGATGCAGAGTAATGAAAATACTGGAACTTTCTGTTAGGCAGTGGTCTCGAACCTACTGATTTTTCGGTATTTCTACCGATATGGGGTATGTCCTACCGAAATACTGAAATTTAATGATTTTTCTAGGATTTTCGAGAATACAAGGAAATTCTCCCGATTTTTTTACCGACATTACATTTTTTTTACATTTCCAAGTTGGCAACCCTTTTCGTTTATGTTTTCATGTTTTTACAATCTCTCGATTGTGCGATAAGTAGTTATTGCAGAATGTTCCCGATATCTTTTGGAGAATACCCTTGTATCCTACAACTCGTAACTCGACGATTTTAGGGGATCCTCCGAGCCAATTCGCTTGTCGATATAAACAAGAATTCGGATTTTATTGTTTCATTAATTTTTATTATTGAGAAGAGAAACTTTCTCCGAGTTACTAATAGCGTCTACTAGTAGTATCTACCGAGTACAAGTGCGAGTGCAAAAAGAAAAAAAATATCTACAATTTTATAGGAAAGACTGGAAAGGCTAGCTGCAAGAAAGTCGAAGAAAAGCGCAAACTATTCCTATCGTAAAAGTTGTAATCGCGATATTAATATCACATCAGGGAAAGGCGCTCTTAGGAAACACAATTCTTCACAAGCACACTGTATCTTCAAAGAATATAAAATCACAACCAAAGATATCATCATTTACCGTGAGAAAAACTCAAAAATCTGATATAGAAGTTAAACCAGGTAAAAATATTTCATTATTTTTTACTAAGTACCAGTACATTATTATATTACTTTGTATTCTACCAGTGTATAGTAGACACGTCTTTTTTAATTCCTTTTTATATTTTCAGGTGAACTAAGATTAGCCTCGTTTGTTGCTGAACATAATCTGCCATTCACCATCATGGAGCACCTACCGAAACTGATACACTCCGTTTGTCCCGATTCAAAAATTGCAGAAAAACTAAAATATTCGATGAAGAAAAGTCGTTTTCGTTACAACCATACCAAAAAAAGTTGATCTGCGAACGTTTTCATAAGAAGAGGAAGTTATTTCGGTCTAATTAGTTCTAAAAAGTAAGAAAAAATTCATACAGAAAAAATCATAAAAAAAAGAAAAATCGGGTCAACACCGCCACGTCCTCCTAAGTTACTTTACTTGAGGGAAAAATATAACAAATTTCGAATTTTATAGTAATTTAGACTCTTCAGAATTCGGACCCGTCATATAAGATCTGCCATTTTGAATTTCTTAAGGTTAGGGACAAAATATGACTCCCAAAAATGATATAATTACATTACTCTCATCTGCGGGGCCAACCTTTTTTTTGGTATGGTTGTAACCATAGACATAGAGAATGGACTGACCATTAGCCTCACAAAATTGACCACTCTCTAGAAAGAGACAAAGCGACTGTACGGCCAATACCTGTCTCTTTTTTGTAGGCCTGTAATAACCAAGGCGCAGTATCCTGAGATGGAATTCAAGGCGAAAAAAAGACAGCTACTGGCTGCACGTTGGCTTTATCTCTCTCACAGTTTTGCGTCCGTATTTACTTCTCAGCGGGATACGGAACGCTCAACCTATTTTCTATGGCTATGTTATGAAGCATAAACATAGAGGATGGACTGAGCATTAACCTCACAAAACTGACCACTTTCTAGAAAGAGACAGAGCTACTATGCGGCCAATACCTGTTTCTTTTCTGTAGGCCTGTAATAAATAAGGCGCAGTACCCCGAGACGGCGAAAAAAACCCCACCCGATTTTACTTCAAATAGCACACTTAGAAATATTATTTTCAAGAGCGCCGTAGCTTAGCGGCATTCTAGAAAGAAACAGCTACTGGCCGCTCATTCGCTTTGTCTCTCTCGCACTTTTGCGTCCATATTTACTTCACAGCGGGATACAGAACACTCAGTCCATCCTCTGTGTGTATGGTTGTAACGAAAACGACAAACTGATTAATTTCAACGGACGATTTCTCCGAGAAGAAATAAAATATCTGCAAAATTCAGGGGAAAGGCGCTCTTAGGAAACACAATTCTTCACAAGCACACTGTATCTTCAAAGAATATAAAATCACAACCAAAGATATCATCATTTACCGTGAGAAAAACTCAAAAATCTGATATAGAAGTTAAACCAGGTAAAAATATTTCATTATTTTTTACTAAGTACCAGTACATTATTATATTACTTTGTATTCTACCAGTGTATAGTAGACACGTCTTTTTTAATTCCTTTTTATATTTTCAGGTGAACTAAGATTAGCCTCGTTTGTTGCTGAACATAATCTGCCATTCACCATCATGGAGCACCTACCGAAACTGATACACTCCGTTTGTCCCGATTCAAAAATTGCAGAAAAACTAAAATATTCGATGAAGAAAAGTCACGCCATAATTGACCATATTATTGGTAAAGAAAGTTTTGATAATTTATGTGAAGATCTGCGGCAAACTAAGTTTTCATTTATTATTGACGAGTCCACTGATCTTAGCACAACCAAACACTTATACTTAGTCGTGCGATATGCGAAAGAGCATCACGTCTGTGATTGTTTTTTACTCTTATTCCATTAAGCCGGGTTTCCACCAAACGGACATAGCACGAAACACAAACAAAAACTGTTTTTCTCAACAAAAAGAGCTATGTTTTGTAAAAAATGAACAGTTTCGAAAACATTTTTGTCGGGGAACAGTGTTTTTAGTAAACAAAACACTTTCAGCCGGGTTTCCACCAAACGGACATAACACGAAACACAAACAAAAACTGTTTTTCTCAACAAAAAGAGCTATGTTTTGTAAAAAATAAACAGTTCCGAAAACATGTTTGTCGGAAAACGATGGTTTTAGTAAATAAAACACTTTCCCATCTCGAGTTGGTACATCAAAGGAAAACACGAAATTTCTTCGTGTTTTTTCGTCGGTTTGGTTGGTACACCTGAATGTTGTAGTTTTATTCTCTACGACATTTGAACTACTTCTTTTTCAACTAGTTATCAACTGTATGCAATTTTTATGAAGAGTTTGTCAACATTTAAAAAGTAAGTACCATTTTTTTATATTTATTTGGTTTTAAACTTTTTATTGAAATATATATATATATATATATATAATATATATATATATATATATATATATATATATGGCATATATATATATATATATATATATATATATATATATATATATATATATATATATATATACACATATATATATATATATATATATATATATATATATATATATATATATATATATATATATATACATATACATATATATATATATATATATATATATATATATATATATATATATATATATATATATATATATATATATATATATATATATATATATATATATATATACATATATATATATATATATATATATATATATATATATATATATACATATATATATATATATATATATATATATATATATATATATATATATATATATATATGGCATATATATATATATATTATATATATATATGGCATATATATATATATATATATATATATATATATATATATGTACATTTAGTTACAATGTTGCTATGATTAAAAAAGTTGGTTGCAAAATAAATTACTAAAACTGTTTTAATTCATTGTTAGGCCATGAATTCCAAAAAGCAGTGGACTAAAGATCAGTGCAGCAATCTAATTGAAATGTACCGTCAACATACTAACTTGTGGGATTCAAAAAGTATGGATTACAAGAATAAAAATAAAAGACAAGATTCACTCAAGGAAAATGTTATACTTTTGAAACTAGCAGTGATGAAATCGATCGAAAAATCAAAAACTTGGTCAGTCAGTACAATAGGGAAAAAAGGAAATATAGAAGCATGAAAAAGTCAGGCTGGACACTCATTTATTTCAAAATGGTTTAGATATGATGCTATGAGTTTTTTGTATGATAAGAATATACTAAGGAAAGGAAGGGAAGGTGGTTTAAATTTGAATACGCAGGTAAGTTTCCAGTTCCAAATATTGGCATGTTCAAAAGTAAATATTTATTTGTTATTCTTATTTATATAAACTGTAAGTAAATCTTTGTATTATAATTACTGGTAATTATCTTGCCATGGTACTTGTCCCATTTGCGATATGAAATATTCGCTGTATTCGTTGCGTATTTCAATTGCCCGTGCACCAGGTTTTCTTGGCCGTCTTTTAATCGGTAGTAGAGACTGAAGTGGCTCTGCATCTTGTCTCCATGCTCCCTCTGTCACTATTCCTGTTTGTAAATCTTCCATATCAAACGAACCTGATGCAGAGTATATATCTTTTGATTGTGAATCTCTACGCAAGAAGTTGTGCAAACATGTACATGCAAGAACTATTTTTTCTGCCTTTGCTGGTTCTAAGAGCATAGGCTTACGTAGAACTCTAAACATGGAAGCTAAAATGCCAAAGACATTCTCCACTACTCTTCTTGCCCTCGAAAGGCGATAATTAAATATTCGGTTAGTTGATCCACGTTTGTAATGCCCAGGAAAAGGTTTCATTATATTTAGTGATAATGGGAAGGCGTCGTCTGCCACTAAAACGTACGGTACTGGTACTGCTCGTCCAGGTAGTGAATGTAAATAAATTTATAACTGGCATCGACTACAGCAAAGAGCACAATGCTAAATGTTCCTTTATAATTAAAGAATTCACTGCCGCTAAACTTGCTCCCCAAGCACATAAGAAAGTTCCACATAGAATTGTAGTCATCTGCAGTTTCTTTCCATTCCTCAGGACCTGTGGGTACCTAAAAAATAATAGATAACTATTAGTTATTTATATAATCTGTGCAATGAACTTAGGTCAAAATATCGGTTTCCATAATTTTTTTTCTCTTTTTTTAGGATAGCGACAGCTCATCAGGCAATAGTTTGAATGACACCCAAAGGCCAACTTATGATGAGAACTTAGATGAGGAAAGTAACGGGAACCTACCAGAAATGCCTTCACCAATTTCAAAAGAACAATCTTCATTATGTGACGGTCAAGCGGACATAGGGAAACGGGATAATTCATTTCCTGTTCCCAAAGCAATCATCAAAAAAACAAAGCCAACTGCTACCAGTTTCCGTCAAGAGGCATTTAATACGATGAAATCAGTATATGATAGCAGGAAAACAACGCATGATGATTACGAGGTGTTTGGTGAACTTGTAAGTCGAAAACTACGAAGTTTAAAAACAATGTACGCAAAAGCTACCGGCAACACTTAATAAACAATATATTGTACGACGCAGAGATAGGCAAATATGATGAACCAGCAACTATATATTATGCTGGTACATCTACATCATCAAGTTACGGCTCACCATTACCCCTTTCGATTCAATGTAATAACTCGAATAGTGAAACCAGTATGAATGAAGAACAAGTGGTGAACAATATAAATACTAGTGGCTGTTAAGAAAGGGTACCCCAACAGATTCGTGAGGACTTTTTGGGGTGGACTGATACCACCTCTTTTGGCATCAACCCAGAAAATGAATAATAATAATAGCTTTGTGTTTCTTTGAATTTTGATTATAAATAATTACATGTTTTATCTGCTCTATTTTATGACCCCTTATTTATCTGATTAAACTCTAGGTAAATAATAATTGGGCTTACCTTGATGTAATGTTGAAGAGCATCATACAGGGCCTCACATACATCTGGTATGATCTGTGATACAGAAGAATTTGAAATTTTGAATAAATATTTTAAAGATTGGAAACTGTCCCCAGTGGCTAAGTACCTCAGAGTTACTGCCAGGCGATCCTTCACCGAAATTGCGCCCCGGTAATTTGTATTTTTCTTGGCGATTTTAGGTCTAACAAATTAATTAACAATTCAAAATCGCTACTTCACATTCTGGTAAAATTGTGGAAGGAAGATCTCAATTCTCCATTTAACCCAATATCGTCGGTGCTTAAATCAGCCAATAATTCTGCTGTGCCGTAATTAACTCTCCTTTTTAATAGATAACTGGCCCAATATCTCTGTTTTTTTCTATTTTGGCCATTATTTAAAAACAAACCACAGCTAATTATAAAAAAATTGTCGTCGGAGGCCATTCTTGCGAGACTAAACAAAATGGGAAAAAGAAAACAAACACTAACAACAAAACTTTTAGAACAGTCTACAGAAACTCTTTGAAAAAAACAAAACATGTTTTGTTTATTGAAAACAGAACTGTTTTTTTAAACTGTCCGTTTGGTGGAAACCCGGCATTAGAAGCTGCTAATGCAGTATCCTTATTTGAACATATTGCAAACTTTTTTACAAGCGCTGATATTCCACATAAAAATAATGTAGTATATGATGGGGCAAAAGTAATGATGGGACGTCATAATTCTGTTGTGACATTGCTGCAAAACGAAATTCCCAATATTTTTATACTTAAGTGCACATGCCATTTGTGTCATCTTTGCGCGTCATATGCTTGTACCAAACTGCCACGCTTTATAGAAGATCTTATAAGGGACATTTACAATTACTTGCTTGTACCAAAACTGCCACGCTTTATAGAGGATCTTATAACGGACTCTTACAATTATTTTTCTTCTAGTCCAAAAAGAGTTGCGGAGTTTAAAGACTTTTAAATTTTTTGTGATTTTAAAGTACATAAAATACTTCACCCCTCTCAGACACACTGGTTATCAGTATATGCAGCAGAAAAAGAGTATTGGAACAATTTTCTGCTCTAAAACTATTTTTCATAGACCTAGTTGTGACGGCCCGTGGCTCCGTAGTGTAGTACCTTGCTTACGGTGCAGAAGGTCGAGGATTCAATCCCGCAAGTCGGTATGCTTATTTATTAATTTATTTAACTCTATTTGGCCTGGCCACGTACACAGGTAGTAGTTGTTCGCAAAATGCAATAACGTCCGTGGCAGCACTACCGCGTTGTGTAAAAAGTGCTGTGAAATACAAAAATGTATGTTTCGGCACTTGGACAAAGTTGACGGTTATTACGACATCCTCGCCGATATCCTTAGGATATGAAAAAGGGTAAAATCCCTACTCAGGCGGGGAGGTGAACGATAAAAAAGTATCTAAAAATGATCATCTTCTAGCTGCAGAAAATAGTTTACAGAAGCTTCAAGATCTCAATACATTGCTATTTTTGGAATTTTTAGATTTTGTGTTACCATTATTTAACGATCTAAACAAATTAATGCAGGTAGAACACTCGAAAATTCATATTTTATATGAAGAAATAAGTCAAACATTAAGAATTTTTTTTTGATTGCTTTGAATATTTGACAAGTACTTCACTCGAAAATGTTGATTTTAAAAATCCTAGACATTTTATTGATATCGATGCCGTATATTATTATGGCGCTGCGGCGTCTAATACACTACTTAGTAATTCAGATTTAGGCTCAGATCAAGTAAATTTGTATAAACGCAGATCCCTAAATCTTTATATCGAAGCTTGCAAGCAAATAACTGCGCTGTTTCCATTGAAAAATAATCAAATAATAGGTTTAGACATAATTGAACTAACGAACGTTATAAGTGGCAAAACCGCGTCGATAATTCCTGTTAGTAGGGTCTTTCCCAATATTGTTCAGAACAATGATTTTCAACAACCTGATATAGAGTGGCGTGTTTTAAGAAATTGTGAACAAATCAAAACATTTCCTGATGACATGAACTATTTTGGGATAATGTCAGTTTACTAAAGTATGGCGATGACACTCAAATGTTTCCTTTGTTGTCTACTTTCATCTTTACTATTTTATTACTGTCCCACTCATCCGTTAATGTTCTCTCGCATATTAATCTTATGAAAATAAAATAAAGAAATAAGCTGTCCACTGAGTCAATCACTGGCCTTTTACATACAAAACGACTGTTTAATGACGCTAATTGTTATGACTTCGAAATTAGTTCAAAGATGACAGTGGCTATAGCCAAAGAATATTGGTATGATCCTAAAAATCGTAAAAATTAATTAGATTTAAGTTTGTGTACCTATTTGATGTTAGATATCTTTAGTAATAAACGAATTACAAATTACTTAGTCTGTTGTGTTTTTGTTATTTCGATTTAATTATGTTTTACTAGTATTCACTAGTGTTTATTCTTAGTTTTAATTGTATACTTAGAATATTCCTATTATTTTACAAAGATAAAGAAGTTGAAAATAAACAAATTTGATTGAATATTGTATTTCTTTTTCATATACCTATTTTGGGTACAAATATACCGATATTAGTGGGCTCTACCGATTTCGCATTTTGACGTTCGAGACCACTGCTGCTAGGATATTATTTAGCTTATCGTTTACGCTCTTCTGAATATTATTCACAGTACCAAAAATTCATGTGATTTTTTTAGCCGGCGACATAAAAACAAACCAGAATTATATATAAAAAGGAAATTAACGAAATGTTTGTTTATAAATTTTAAACCACTATTCAGTCCAACCACAGTAAACATACTACAGTAGCGAAACTGAGCTCCAATTTGGTGACCAGATTTTGACGGCGCGTGCGTCGACGGGTCCTTTTTCAAAATGGCCGCTCAGTGTTTACATCCGATCTCGGAATGTGTCTTTGGAAATGTATTGTCCATCGTTTCTTGATGTGACTGCAGTTTATATGAATATAAAGACAGAAGGAAAAAAGAGTTTGTAGAAAAAGAGAATTAAAAACGTTTGTAAGTGAAGAGAATCGAAATGGTTGAGAAACAATTTATATAATCATGGGGAAAGGTTATTGTTGTGCCGTTGAGAATTGCAATATTCCATATAATTATTTTCGCAAACTATTTGCTCGAGTCACACTTTTTTATGCTCTAAAATTTGCAAATAAGAAATTTCTAACTCAATCAGGGCGCGCTAAGACTATTATTCTAAATCATAACTAAATTTAATTATGCCTTATTTACATCACATGTAATCATCAACAGTATTATTCGTCAAAGTTTAAGTTGCTGCATTAATGATTTTTTTTGCAGTTCCTCTGTTTTTAGTTGAAACAATGATTTCATGGAAATCATGGTATGCGATTAAAGTTGTTGGAGTTGTTGATTATTTTAATAAATCTCTATTGCTTGCTTTCACAAGACAACTTTTCACTATCTTAAATGCATTTTTGAAAAAATACAATATGCGTGAAACAATATTATCATTACTAATGTACATTTTGTTTAGGCGTATTTGCTCAAGAGACGGCCTTCCAGGGAACCTTGATTGATTTAATAAAACGTTCGTATTGGTAGAGTGGTTTGGTCATTAAAGCTTGAAATTTATTTCTAAACTTAGTTCGGCTGGTTATTTAAAAATTCTGACGTGATTGCTCAATTCTGACCTCGAATTCGGTTTCAGCGCCTAAAAATACATATAGGTATAGTGATCTGTTTGTGTGCCTGTGTAATTTTTTTATGATTAATAAATAATCCTCCAAATTCTGGTTTTTAGAAAGATTTATTTTTGTGTAAACTAGTATTCAGTTATTTAAAACTACTTATATTTGATAAATTATAAATAAAACATATTATTTTTTTCTAAAAGGTGTATTCTCAAGAGGCTTCTAGTTTTTAATAACTTCATTAGAATTAATTGTTTGACACACCTTTTCTAATAATAAACCTGATAAATTCAACACTGTTTAATTGCAAGTATAATTAATACTCTGAAAGTGACTTTTTTTTTCTATTTTTCTCTATAAATTACATTGCTCCTTTGTCATGCCAATCTTTCAAAAGTTTCTGTGAATATATTGTTAGGAATACAGAACCTATAACAACATATTTATTATTTTCAAATTTTAGGCAGTATATTTTATTTTCTTATAAGCTGGGTTTGAAAGTTTAAATATTAAGTGTCGTGTTGAGATCACAAAACCACTGGGAAATGAGATTATTGAAATAACTGATATAAATGGATTATTGAATCAAATATGCTATTAAAATAAGAAAAATTTTAATGTGATTCCAAAGAAATTTTTGTAATATGTATTATGAGGGTAAAATATTCTGAAAATAAGTTCGTTAAATGGACAGTACACCTAATCGAAGTCCATTTTGACGGTAATTATGGTTACTATTAAAATTTTGAAGATTTAGTTACCTGTTAATAATATTCCTTCTATAAAGAACTTATTTCTATTGTTGTATACCTATATTATAAATTAAATATAGTTATTTTCCTTTTAAACTGTAATTGATAATACTCAGTATATATGAGACAACCATTTCTCCTAATGAAGCTAATATGGTTAGCCAAACGCGCGTCGAGTGCAAAAATAAAGTGTTTGGTGTAGTGGTGATATATACTGAGTAGTATCATTGTGCCAAAGATTCCACATTCCCAATATAGTTGTAATTGACAAGTCAGCTTGGTCATAACTAAGTATTGTATGTAACTATAATTACAAAATTACTGTATTGACTCTTTGATCTAAATATTAATTCATTGTAAATAAAAGTAAGCGTTAATTACATTATCAAAAAGCAATACAGATAACAGAACACAAAATGGTATAGAACCTCTAAGAATCATTCACATAGAAAATAGAGGTCTATACATATACGTTCATAATTCATTAATAATATTATATTAACCTTTCTCGAAGTTACACAATATAGTTTTGTAGTTTAAGAAAAAATAAGTACCAAAAAAGTAGATAGTGTTTTTTAATTAACGAGAGATCTATCACACCAAACCACACAACACTGCTTAGAAAAAAATGCTCTTATTTTAGAAGATGTTGACATCTTAGTAATGACAATCAAACTTAAATTAATTTAGTCCTTAAAAAACATCTTTAATCACAAATTTACTTGAAAAATGATGTAAATAAAACTTTAACCTCAAACAGTGACGTTTAACTTTGATAGACTTTTGAATTTTTGGATAAGGTTATTAAAAAACTGAAGTTGAATATGAAGAATTCCATCAAATACCTTCCTAAGTTTTTCACCTGTATTCATTTATTTTCTAACAAAGTGCTCCATTCTTTTTCTTTTTTTTTATATTACTCATGCTGAATTAACTTTTATATTACTCATGCTGTATTAAATAACAAATCAAAAATTTTAAAACATTTCTATATCTATGATTTTGAATGATAAAACTTTGCACAACTTTATTTGTATTTCAAATCTCGCGCTGGTCCACTTTTAACATGGCGGATTGCCACGTGACCTTCTGAAAACGAACCTGATTTTCCTATGCGATTATCCTTGAGTTTCGCAACTGTATAGTGTGTTTACTGTGGTCCAACTCTCTTCGCCGCTCATTTACTTCCTATTTTTTTGCCGTAAACCGTAACTAATAAAAATAAGGTTTATCTTCAACACTTCAAAGAAGCCGAAAATTTCCTGTCACTGTTTCATGTGTTATTTGTCACTTATTAAGACGATTTGCATAATTTTTTAAAGGAATGTTCCAAAGCTAGGTCTAAATACTATAGACATAGAGGATGGACTGAGTGTTCCGTATCCCGCTCGCTGTGAAGTAAATATGGACGCAAAAGTGAGAGAGTCAAGGCGAATGAGCGGCCAATAGCTGTCTCTTTTTAGAATGTCGCTAAGTTACGACGCTCTTGAAAATAATATTTCTATTTGAACTAAAATCGGGTGGGGGCTTTTCTCGCGTTGAATTCCGGCTCGGGGTACTGCGCCTTGTTTATTACAGGCCTACAGAAAAGAGATAGGTATTGGACGCGGAGTCGCTTTGTCTCTTTCTAAAGAGTGGTCAATTTTGTGAGGTTAATGCTCAGTCCATCCTCTATGTCTATGGTAAATACGATATATTCATAAATTGCTCGCCGCACAAACTTTCGATACTCTCTAGGGCAAGACCCTGCTGCTATAATTTGTCAGTGAAGGCCTGACATATTTTATATACGACTGTGTTATCTAATAAAAAGCTTATTAAACCGTTCCTAAATCATTTCTCAATTAAAATGAAGGAAAAGTCTGTATGCCCATATTAAGCAAAAAATATGGTCTGAAGATCGACAAATCTAAGGAATAAAATAATTTACCTTTTGGTATAATGGGACCTTTTGTACACTAAATTTTACTTATTGTATTGCATATATATTATTGTTCGAAACATCTTTTCACTTTTGAAAAACTACCATCACGTAATTTAAAACACAGTAACAAACTTTGCCACTTTTGAAAAACTGTCATTACCTAACTTAAAATAGTTACAACCTGTCTGTACCAATGATAACTTTTCTTGACTCAATCTTACAGTTCCCTTCTTAACATAGTAATGTATTTCAACTATTGATGTACGTCAAACAAATTTACCCTCATAACTAATCTTAAACCAAAAGTTAGTCGTATGCTCTGCTCTACATATCAAACTTGGCATATTTGTACTATTCACCGAGAACAGATTCAGCTCTTTCAACCTTCAGCCCCATTCCTACACAGAGCATCAGTTGCAAAACTTCAACTCTCAGAAACAACTGCAGGCAGTCCAAATACACCAAAGAATTATCGATTGAAATTATTGTAGTATCTCAATACAAATTAAACAATTTGTTATCATAAGCTACCACTATTCATTATTTTGTAATGAAAAAAAAAATATTAATTTTTTTTCCCTATACTTGTAATTTAAAAGAAATAACTATTCAGTGCCTCAAAAAGTTGGATTTAGCCTCAAGTCCTATGTCTACAAAGCGCCACCTGTTGTTACCATTTTAGAAGTTAAATATGTAATTTGTGGTTAAAGATGTTTATATTTTGCTGTCTCCGAAGATAAAAATGAACCTACTTATTTATCGTTACTATAAGCATAAAGTAGTAAATGTCTAAATTTTAGCTGTGCTATCTATCCGTTTAAAAGTAAACTATTTTAGAACGTTCAATTATTATTGCTTGTATTTGTTTGCTCCGCGATTTAGAATCATCTTCGTTTTTCGGTCACAAAAACACACATTTACTCGTTCCTAAAATTAATAATTGTTCTAACATTTTTCAACTACTTTTTTGTTTGCAAACTCATTTGTCAACCGGCCATATTGATTTGCAATCGCAAATTATTCAAGTAACCGTCGCCGAAACCGGATTGGTTAAATTTAAAAAATTTACCTTACGATTGGTAGTCCTTTGTCCGAAGAAAATCGAAGGTCGCCGACCGGTGACGCGGATGGCCGTTGAAGAAGCTGTCTGTTGTGATTTTGTTAAGGTCCTTTAAGAAATATCAAGTTTTTTTAATAATACTGTGTATAATAATTGAGTTTCTGTAAAACGTATTCTCTGTACGTATTTATATAGTATTTGTGTGATGATTTAACAGTTATAAGCAGCTTAATTGTAAAAGTTTTTTGAAACTGTGAAAATGGCGGATATTAAGGTATGTTTTTAGGATGTCTTTTACCTCCAATTTTAGTAAACACGCTATTTGTTTGATTTAGTTTACACATATTTTATAAAAATAAGTAATTTTTTATGATATTTTATCGACGTTTCGTGTCTGTACTAAAACCGGGAACTTTCGTCGAACGGAAAGTTCAGAATTTGCCATTTTTTCAGGTAAATAAGTAGCACTTATAGAAGTGTATTGCCCTCCTGCCGTAATGCAGAAGCTTTTTCTTAAGCTAAAATGGTAATAAACACTGTAAATGTATTAAAATTTTACAAGAATTATTTATCAGTGATTAAGCAAGTTTATATTGTAGATGTTAATGTATCCTAGAGTGGTAATTGAAGCCCTTTGATGATTAATCTGCAAAAAAATCTAAGTTGGTTACAAGGGAAATGAAAAGTGCTCTGAAGTTAGTTATCTAAGGCAGCAGATGAACCATATAGTTTGTTATTTTCTCTTGGCTCTAGAGCCTCCTTTTTTTGGCAAGAGGCAAAAAGACAACTTTTAAAGCCACATCTGAGCTTGGTATAACGGCCATAACCAAGATATAGAAGGTTAACTATATTAGTCAATTAGATGACTACCTGTTAGGTAACGGTATGGCTTTGGGGAGTTTTTCTCAAATTTGGGCTAGACAACCTGGGAGCTATATTAAACCGCTAAAAAAAATTTAATGCCATTTCTGCTTCTTGGGAGGTGACTCCAGTGCCTTTTTGTAGGATGGACCCCTTAACTTTAAAAATGGTATAATTCTTAATAAAATTAAACCTAAAATCTAGAGTTCAGCTTGTTGAGTTCACTAGAGGTGAAGGGGGAGACACTGCTGTATGAGGTGGAAGTAGCAGCAGTTTGGAAGCACTAAGGATTATTTAATTAAAACTAGAAATTCAAAATGAAAAGAGGTTTTCATTATCGTAAAATAACTGTCATCAAATTGTGCTCATCAATATTACCACCTTTACTTTTAATTACTGACTTACAAATGTTTGATAATCCATTTATTAATTTACTAAAATACTGGACATCCAACTTTTTATATTAAGTTTGTATATATTCTCAAAACTTTGCAGACGGTAACAGATACTGATTTTTAACCCACAAATCTAACTCATCCCGTACTAGTTCGAAGGGAAACAGTTCAGGGGATTGAAATAGCATTGCATTAGATCTGTTAGTTTTGTTTTCTCTTTAAGATACCCTTGATATAGTTTTCAGATATGTTTAGGTTCGTTATCTTGGAAGATCAAATTGCAACCAATAACATGGCTTGCTCCTGCAGGATTTTCAAGTATCTCTTTTTCCCATTTCCCACCTAGTTTTGCCAAACTTCTTGGCTTACTGCCACCAAAACATCTTCAAATCATAATGCTGCCACCTCCATGATTAGATCCAAACATTTGGACTTTCATTTATCCAAAGGACTTTATTCTATTAATCTGTTATCCAGTGTCTGCACTTAGGCCATTGCAACTTGTTTGGTTTGTGTCTGAGTGTTACTTCAAACATCTTCTTGGTGCAGAAGTATGGAAATGGAAATGGAATTTCATAGTCAATTTTCAACTGATGAAAATTCACTAAATGACCTTTGTATGGGAGGTGTTTACATTCCAGAAGAAATAATTTTAAATATATTTCTATATTCAAAACCCAAGGATATTCTCAATTGTTCCTTAGTATGTAAAAGATGGTGCAATTTTGCAAAATCAAATATTTTATGGCAAAACATTTACATTACATTAAAGAATATCCAATGAAAGCTAAAAAATTTGCCATGGTATGTTTTCTACTGCTATTATACTACAGATGATTTTAAAAATCTTTTAAAAAATGGCAATGGACAAGAGCAGTTTAAATATTGGAATATTATTTCTAATGGTGGTGACCAATTTAAAATTAAAGATCCACCCGTTGGAAGTGATCTATTACCAGAAGGTGTTCTAGATTTTAAAAAGAAAAAGACATATACACCTACACACCATATACACACTCGGCAATCCAAGAGTATCATCAAAAAACTCCTTAACTGAATAGTAGGCCCTCCCAATTAAGAATTTCCGAAACCTCCCTCCTAAATCGGTTATTATTTAAAATTTTCCTGACGTTCAAAGGCAAATGGTTGAATATTTTCTTACTCATATATATTATAGAGTCCCTTATTAAAGCTGAAGAGGGAATGGGTAGTGAGGCCACATAAGATGAACGCATCGTGGATGCACAAGAAACCCCTCTCTCCCTCAAACTTACTATGTATAAGGCAGGCTGTTTTAATAATAAATATACAAGGAAATGTTAGAATTCTCTTAGTAATAAACACTCTCCTGCAGGGTTGCCGAGAACTCAATTGGAACATATAACGCAGTGCTTGCTTTTGTAGCATAAAGACCTTATTTAATAATTGGTTAGAGCAGGAACCCCAGGAACATACCCCATAACGGAGGTGCAATCAATCAAAGTGATTACTTTGAAGCACAATACATTCAAAGATCTCACCTCTTGCTTGAGTGCTTGAATACCACTGCTCAGATTTTACTAAATTTGACATTATTTAGTAAACTCGTCCATTGTATGTAAACAACATTTTTAGATAGCATAATACATAGGTGATAAAACACGTGGATATTGACAAAATAAAAATTCCAAGAAATATGCATAAAAACTATAATTATATTGAGTAGCTAAGTTAATCAGTAAAGATTTATTGGTTTTAAAATTTTTCTATTAGATTGTGCATATCAAATTTGAGATTTGTTTAACAAATCCGACTCCATTCTGTAGTGAATCATCAAAAGTCTGAGAGGGGGCTTATATTGCTCTAGGGGATGTAGAGACCTGAAATTTGGGTTTTGGCAGGATAAAAGAGAATGCAAACCCCATCAACACATTTTTTTTTTATGTTTAGCTATAGCTCTTCATGGCATATTTAAGGTTGATTCAACAGCTCCTTCTTCATTTCTCGAAGCTTTACCAAGTTGGGGCCAGAGTCTATATCCCCACATCCTAGAGAATGTAGACTCCTAAAAATTGAATGTTGGGTTTAGTTTGTCTAACAATTATACTCATATATAGGCAGTACCAAACCATTGGTTTATTTTGGCCCCTACATTATATATGTATAAGTTTATGTAAATTTTTCAACAAGCAATATCAACTTTCAGTATTTGATTTTTGATTTTTTTCACACATGTTTAATAATTCAATTAATTCATATGTTTTCTATTTAGTCCATGTTTGCCAGCATGGCAAATGGCAAAACAAACGAGGGTTCTGGTGAAAACGGCGCGCCGTCTGCTGAAGAAGCTGCAGCAAAACCCAAAGCGAAAAAACAAACAATCGAAAAGACCTATCAGAAAAAATCTCAGTTGGAGCATATTTTGCTTAGACCAGACACTTACATTGGTTCAGTGGAAAAACACAATGAACTCATGTGGATCTATGATCCCGAAAAGGACATGATGATTCAGAAACCGATAGAATTTGTTCCGGGATTGTATAAGATTTTTGATGAAATATTGGTGAATGCTGCAGATAATAAACAGAGGGATAAGAAGATGGACTGTATTAAAATTGAAATTAAACCTGAGGAAAACACAATTTCAGTATGGAATAATGGAAGAGGTAAGCTGGAAAATAATTTTATTGGTCAATTCTGACAATGATATTAAACATACTGTTGATTTACAAACTATTTATACTAGTCTCTATTCATTGAACTGGCTGGCGTTCCTCCACTTCTGTTGCATTTTTGCAGATGTTGACTTGCTAAGCCCCTATAGGAATTATTTTCTTTATCATTGAGATCAGATTTTTTTCTCAGGCATTCAACACTGTTAACATAAAACTTTTGTGTGCCAAACTTCATCCTTTCGGCTTTACAGGAAACCTGTTGATGTGGATGGAGGGTATCTCACTAGGAGGGCTTAGACATAGAAAGTTGAAATTTAGCACAAACATAGGAATTGATGACCCAATCAGAGCTGTAAAATTTTGGAACTTAAATTTTGACTTAAGGGGTTAGTTTTAGGTGAAATCAGAAGTGAAAAGAAAAATTTTTTACCAAGTCATCGAGTAGGGTGTGTCAAATTCAAGCTTGTGAAAACAAGAGTTCATACTTTTCTTTGTATTATTTTTAAAAAGTAGTTAAAAATCTCTGTCCATCCCCTTATCTCGAAAAGTACTGCACAAAAAATTTTGAAAAAATTTTGGAATATCCTTCATAAAGTGTAGATTAAACAAAAATTATAACAAGTGCATTACAATTGATAATTTATCTGGTATACAAAAAACCATGAAAACTATGTTTCATGACAATATGATGAAAATTGTGTTATTATACTTAGTACATACACGGATGGGTACCGAGAGAAAATAATTTTACTTATTTATAATCAAACAAATATTTAGGTAGTAAATATTTATTTTACACTTTTATTACTAGATTCTATGTTGAGCTAGATTGATTTATTGGTTATTAGGTAACCAAGATGCTATAATACATATTGGATCTTAAAGTATATATATGGCAGGGACCTAATTACCTTAGCCTAGGTAAGGCTTCTATTTTATTTTAAAAGCACTTGCCGATTTTTTTATTTTAATTTTTTGGTTTATCGTCGGTCTAAAAAGTGTCTAGACTGACTCTTCCCAGCTACATAAGCAGTGCCATCTCTTGAACTACGGTTGAAGCTTGAACTAACGACAGTAACCAAAACATGTGCATTGGGTTCGCCAGTTGTGATCATGCACTGTTATGTACTAGGCATTCTGACTTGTGATGGCAGAGGTGTTATGTTACAGAATTGTGATGAGAATGTAAGCAGTGTTCAAATTTCATATTAAACTCAATGAAAAAGCTTGAGCGACTTTCGAGTCTATGAAAAATGCTTATGATGATTTAGGGTTTATCTTTTCACAAGTGTTTGGGTAGTTCAGATGCTTTAAAGTAGGACGGGAGTCGCTTGTTTCGCCCACTCAACACAGGTGATTAGACGTGGTGTTACAAGTGTGAGCCTATTTTAAAATAGGGAAGTGCACAATGGGTTGGTAGTGGTTTGCCAAAACTGATAAAATCAAAAATGATGCTGATCATATTTTTTTACGCTCAGGTTATTATCCACTAAGAATTTCTTTCCCCAGGTATCATAGTGAATGCCCAATACTATGTGGAGATCACGGAGCGGTTTTCTCCAAAGGAAATTCAGGGTGTTCGCTCAGAACGATGCATCGGGAAGTCTTAGTTAGAATTGTAATGCAATTATTTGGCGCGGAAACAAACAAGTATCCCTACTCTACCAACCTCCATATTTACCTGTTTTGGTTCCAAGTAACTTTTTTTTTATTTCCTAGCTAAGCGTGATGGGTCAACGCTACGACAATTTAGAAAACGTTCAATTTATTTTTTCTTTTGTCGCGCTTTGCTCACCATGTTAGCATACTCAAGGGCGATAATTGACTATCATTATTTCTGATGATTCTAACATGGTTAATGAAACGCGCAGCAAGTGCAGAAGAGATTGGTAAAGTGGCGGGCAACTGTTGTGTAACGTTATTTTATCAAATATTGCAAAATCTCAACGTACAAGAGTAATTTAGAAAACTTTTTTCTTTACTATTTAGGTATTCCAGTCGTCATGCACAAAGATGAAAACATGTTCGTCCCTACCATGATTTTCGGTCATCTCCTCACCTCCTCAAATTACAACGACGAAGAAGAAAAAGTAACTGGCGGTAGAAAACGGCTATGGTGCCAAACTTTGCAACATCTTCAGTGATAAATTTATTGTTGAAACTGCTGCTAAAGAATATAAAAGACAATTCAAGCAAACTTGGGGTAGTAATATGAGCAAGGCCTCCGAACCTAAAATTAAAGACTTCTTCGGAGAGGATTACACAAAAATAACTTTTTGTCCCGATTTGAAAAAGTTTAAAATGGAAAAATTAGATGATGATATAGTAGGACTAATGTCGAGAAGAGCGTATGATGTGGCAGCTTCATCTAGAGGTGTAAAGGTGTTTTTAAACGGGGCGAAACTGCCAGTAAAGACTTTTAAGGATTACGTTGATATGTATATAAAAGGGAAGGAAGATGAAATGGGAAATAATCTGAAAGTTGTTTATGAACAGCCAAATGAACGGTCAGTATAATAGGATATTATATATAATATATATAAATAATTTGTAAAATTTTCAAAAACCAAATTTATGATCAGGAAACTTTGAAATGTGGTAGCATCATTTTTTTTATTGCTTGAAAATCGGTGAATGTTGATTTATAGGTTTTGTAGAAAGGTCTTTGGCCGCGATAAAAACTGACCAATATGAGATGCCAATTTGAAATTAGCACATATTATATCACTGTCCAAAAGTTTGGAAGCACTAAAGAATTTTTAATGAAAAACTAAAAAGTAAAGGTTTCTATTATCATAAAATAAACGTTTGCTGTTACAGTAATGTTTTGTTTACAAGATCAGTCATACAGTCTGTCAAGTAAGCATGTGATCGCTCATATTTTTGAAAAAAAAATGTGTTTTGAGAACATTTTTTGCCATCAGTTTTTTTAAGGGGGTCACTACCGAGAAAAATGTAAAAAAATACGTTTTTAGTTTTTTTTTCCATTTTTATAATCTACAATCATTTCTGCACAAAACAATCCAACCCCCACAATTATACGATGAGTATAAGTGCCTGAAATTTTTATATAAAGTAGTCAAGGTATAAGCCATCAGTCAGTATCGCCAAGATATGAGTCCCGCTCAGCCTTCGCCTAGCTTCGCACTACGCACCTTTCAATATACCACCCCATTCCACCCATTATGAAGTTATTATTATTTTCACTATTATTATTATTATCCCACTTTTTATTAACAATGCTTAGGAATAATTATATAACACTATTTACTATATACAAATAAAAAACTTTATTTTTACAAAAATATTTTGAAATACTATTTACTATATACAAATAAAAAACTTTATTTTTACAATAATATTTTGAAAAGTAATAATAAGATTTTATTATTTTGTTATACTTTTTTTTTAACTAAAATGAACCCGCTTCATATGACGGGCCTTCTTTTTTTTCTAACTTCTTAAATTTTTCTTCTAAACTTTTTCTTGCTCTTGAAATTTTTTGCCTCTCGCATTTCGATGCTTGTTGTAAGTCTTTCTCGGCTTTCACTATTCTCAGTTCATCTTCCTTCATCAGCCCAGCAATTGTAAATGTTCCAGGGTCGATGAAAAGTTTTTCAAGTACTCGGCGGCGGGAAATATTACCTTCATTGAAGCAGCATAGTGCATCATATGCACCTAATTCTAGTGTGCTTTTCTCTACAAAAATATTTTTTGGGCATCTAACCCACAATGCATTATTATAGCTTTCGTTTGTGTTTTGGGTCTTACCGTGAACACATTTTTCTAACAGGGCTGGATTCGCCAGGTCCCTGAAGACAGGTTTCAAAATTTCCATTACTACTTTTGGTAGATGAAAATGCTTTGAGTGCTCATATAATTTTTTTTCTGCCTGGGCCTTGAGGAACTTACACCAGTCCAAGCTGAATAAATTGTGTGCCGGATTCTGGTCGTTTGAGCCGAGATGAAAAAATTCTGCCCATACTGCTTTTTTCATCTCAGCCAAACTGCCAACGTTTCTTCGTATGGCTAAGCCATAAAACTTTTGAATGTCGTTTATTGCCACATCCGTGAGTCTGCCCTTTCCTCCTATCGGCTTTCCATCTTGCAGTTTTTTGGACGTGTAGGAAGTTTTTAGCTTTCTGAGTCTAGATCCCATCCTTTTTTGTACATGTCCTATACATTCTAAATTCTGAACTAAGAGACTATCTCCGTAAGGGTTTTGTTCTACAACCTTCAAGAAACCCTTTGAGTCTCCATCACCTAAGTAGTGAGAATATCTCACATTGTATTTGTCCATTGACCTCAGGAAAATTTGCTCTGCACCAGCTGCTTCCATAGCCCCACTGGTACCACTATGATTGGCTATGCAATTTTCATTATGTGTATTCTGAAATTTTAGTGGACAACGACAGTGTTTGGAGAGTACCACAATATCCACTATTTTGCCTGAGTCAGTACTCGCAGCAGAGACCACGCCATTCAAAGAAGTATGGCCCCTTTTTTGCCAACTGCCATCTAGTGAGATGGCCAAATCCCTGTTGCCACTATTTGAAATACAGGCTTCCTCTACGGCAGCCACCATTATATCTTTTCCAACTACTTCAAGAGCTGAACGAATAACATTTTGGTGCAAAAAGTGCTTGCTTTGTGGGGGAGGAATGTTCATCATAGCACAAAGAAGTTTAGCTCCAGCAAATCCTTTACCAGTACACCTAAGTGCATAAGTAAATCTAATATTTATTGTATCTAATTTCACAGATTTACCTTCGAGTTCATAATCCAGTTTCTTGGAGTTCCTTAGTTTATTTAGGACTTGACAATTCTGACAAACAATCTTTATAGTGGATGCCAAACCGTTTCTCAAACAAACACTTAGGGTGATTTCACCACCACATTTTTTGCAGTCCACTGTTGAGTTCAGTGCTTTACTCAGCTCTCCAACATCCACCAAATCCTACGCATGGTTGCTCATGAATGACTCAAATTTATTTTGATTACCTAGATTTTTTGAAGAAGAAGAAGGTGTACGATTTTCAGATGAGGTTGATGGTGTTGATTCAACAGATGGTAAGGACATGACCAATTTACGAACAACAGAAATATGTGTCCCACTAAAAGGTTTATTCCTTTTCTTGCTCTTGAAGCTAGTCTTTGGCTTAGTCATTTTTCTTCACAAAACAATAATAAAAAACCATAATAAAATAACAATATAATAAAATTTAAAACAGCAATAGTAACAGAAAACAGGAAAAAAATTTGTAACTATGTAAACAAAAACAATCTCTCACGTAAAATATAACCAAACAAAACAAAACTAAAAAAAAAAATTTGGAAAAAAAAAAAAATATATTTTGTTGTAAACAATCAGTGTTGCCAAACGTGTTTTTGCAAAAAAAAAAGAAGACAAACACTCTAGAAATAAATTTAAAAAAGTTGATTATAACAAAAAAAAGCAGTCAAAACTACAACTTTTTAGTTTTTCGGCTCTCCTGAAAAATTGACTTTTTTGTACATTTGCCCCATTATCTTCAAAACTATAAAAGTTATTGAGCTATTTTTTTTTTTTAAATATCCATGGCAACACTGTCTACAGTTCGGACTAAGGAAATGTCAAACGAAACAGCTGGTAATTTACCGCGTCAATTCAAACATACAAATAAAATTCATGAACTTTCAAAATTTCTAGAAAATGTAATTTAAATTATTTCTTTAAACCCTTAGTCCCATTAAATTATATAATAATAAATAATAAGTGTGCAAAGTTTCGTTGAAATAGGATGAACGGTTGCTGAGAAAATGGGTTTTACTTTTCAATGTAAATTGACCTCGGTAGTGACCCCCTTAAGCCACTCTAGTATCTTAACTTTCGCTTGTACCTTCTAGTCCCTACACAACTTGATGACGGTGTTTTAGATCATTAGGTCATTATGTTCTTGCAGGATCCAATCCTCATTTTCCCTTTTGAACCAGCGTTCGGCAGTTGGTAAGAAGGTTTTCTCGTAAATATCACAAATTTTTTTCACATTTAAATTGTACAGGGTGAGTCAACGATAGAGTAAAGTTCATTATCTCATTTGTTTCAGAAATAACGAAAAAATCTTAAATACAATAGTTTTAAGAAATGTTAAGGTGCACAGTTTAAAATTATTTTTAAGTATATAGGGTACTTAAAAAGTGTGGCCAATATAACATATGTTTTTTTAATTGGAACATGCTATTTTTTAATTTATTTTTAAATTCTGCGTAAAATTTTATAACTTTCTTATTGATAATGTTATACACCTAAACCTAGTAGGTTTTCTAATATTTAATTTTTCTAATAAAATACTAGTTTTCAGTTTTGTAAAAAGTTGCCAGTAGCGCCATTGTTTCTGAAGGTGGAATACTCATAATTGGTACGAGAGTTCTATAGAGATGAAAAAAAGATATATGTAAAGAAATTTGAATTAGATGCTACAGGGGGTTCAAAATAAATTTATACATTTCGACTATTTTATATTGAAAAATCTCAAATTTTTTAAATGGCACACCCTGTGTATTATTATTTTTCTCATAGATTTTACAAAACTCTCCAACTTTTATTAAGTATGCCATATACCTATTTCTAATAGTTTTCGATTTATTTTGAATTTTTCAACTTTTACATTTGTTTTTAATACATCGTAGTTGCCAAGACAAAACAAAAATGTAGGCATTGTCAAATTTTAACATATCTATTAAGCAAGTAAAAATAGTTTAATTTGTTGTAGTAGGTGATGTATAAGGATAATAGTTATGGATTTTCCTAAAAATGAATTAATTGATATGGTTTATATTCTGTGCGAGACGGGAAAAAATTGTCTTTTGGCAGTAAGGCTTTATGGAGCGAAATACCCTAATAGACATATATCATCTAGAAAATCTTTTCAGTGCTTAATGGAACAGGTTGATGGTAGTGGTAGCGTTGAGTATACGAAACGGAAAGTAGTAAACCAGAATGCTACCAATGAGGAACAAGAAATGGAGATTTTACTTCATGTTGAAGATAATCCCCAGGTCAGCAGCCCAGTCAACTAGCTGCTTATCTGACACATCCCAATCTACAGCTAATCGCACCACGAGAAAATACAAGTATCATCCCTTTCATATGGAACTACACCAAGAACTTCAAGACCGTGATTTTGAACGACGAGTAAACTTTTGTACCACCATGAATGGAGCAATAGAGGCCGATCCAAATTTTTTATCCAAAATAATGTTTTCTGATGAAACTACTTTTCTCAGTAATGGAACAGTTAACAGCCATAACATGCATTATTATACAACAGTTAACCCATTTTGTTTCCGGGGAATTCAAAACCAAAGCCATTGGTCGCTTAGTGTTTGGTGTGGAATATTAAATTTTCGAATTACTGGTCCATATTTGTTCCGCCAACCGCTTAACGGGCCTAGATATCTACATTTTTTGCAAAACGAATTACCCCAGCTTCTTGAAAAAGTTAATAACTTTGAAAGGGAACAATTGTGGATTCAAAAAGACGGATCTCTTGCTTATTACCACCGGGAAGTTCGAGAATTTTTTAGCGATCGCTACCCACAGAAATGGATCGCCAGGGATGAATTCATTCAGTGGCCCCCTCGATCATGTGATTTAATACCTTTAGAGTTCTTTTTGTGGGGCTACATTAAAGATCGTGTTTATGTGAATCCCCCTACAACACCAGTAGATATGGAAAATAGGATACGGGATGCGTGCAGGACAATAACGCCCTTTTTGCTAAGCGAAAGTGAAGGAAAATATAGTAAAACGGCTAAACATGTGTATTCAAGTAGATGGGCATATTTTTGAACATTTATTACGTCATAATAATTAATCATTAGATAAGTTAAACTATATTAAAATTATTACTAACTATTTGTTTATGTTTTCACAATAGCGTAAGTGTATTAAAAACAAGGGTAAAAATTGAAAAATTCAAAATAAATCGAAAATTATTAGAACTAGGTATATGACATACTTAATAAAAGTTGGAGGGTTTTATAAAATCTATCAGAAAAAATAATAATATACAGGATGTGCTATTTAAAAAATTTGAGATTTTTCAATTTAAAATAGTCGAAATGCATAAATTTATGTTGAACACCGTGTGGCATCTAACTCAAATTTCTTTACATATATCTTTTTTTTTCATCTCTATAGAACGCTCGTACCAATTATGAGTATTCTACCTTCAGAAAAAATAGCGCTACTGGTAATTTTTTACAATACTGAAAACTATTTTTTTTTTAAATTGTAATATTAGAAAAACCACTAGGTTTAGGTATATAACATTATTAATAAAAAAGTTATAAAATTTTACGCAGAATTTGAAAATAAATTAGAAAATAGGATGTTCCATTTAAAAAAAATATGTTCTATCGGCCACACTTTTTTGAAGTACTCTGTATACTCAAAAATAATTTTAAACTGTGTACCTTAACATTCCCTAAAACTATTTTATTTAACATTTTTTCGTCATTCCCGAAACAAATGAGATAATTAACTTTACTCTATCATTGACTCACCCTATACATGAAGAGATACAAATTGCCGAACTCTTGTTTGAAAAAGCATCCCCAAACATGCATTTTGATTGGATGTTTGAAAGTACGCTGAACGAGACGATTGGTGGCAGTTGTCCAGGCCCCGAGGAGTCGTCGCAAAAGGAAACTTCGTCCGGGAAGATCACGTTCTCCTAGTCACGGTCGATGTTGTCGTGGACCCAAGTGAGCCTCTTCGCGGCGTGATTTTCGCCCAGCGAAGGTTTCTTCAACGTGTTTCGAAATTTAACATCATGAGCACGAAGATGTTATCGAATGGTCTCATGGGACACATTCAAACCCGATTTTCTTAATTTTGCCTCTCCTTGACGCAGCATCAATTTCAGGTCCTGTGAAAATAAAGACACCATTCGTTTTTCGACTTTTGGAGTGATTTTGTCTATCGAGCCACGTTATGGCAAATCGTCGACATTTTTCGCCTCGTTAAAATTAGTTACCCGCTTCTTCACAAACGATACCGCCTTTTTAATATATTTAGCGGCCGCAGAATGTGTCATTTTAGGCCCCTTTACATGGAAACAAAGAAAGGCTGTCTCGTACTAACGCGCAAGCGAATCATTTTGGATTTCGACGAAAGTTCGGAATCGACTGATACTGGCTGGCTATTGGCACCATAATTCTCAAACAAAATGATGTCATAATACTTAAAATAGAAATGAAACCTATAGTATTTGAGCGATGTCGTTTTAGGGGAAGGGGTTGAAAGGGGTGGGTGTCAATATTTTGTATGGTTTTAATCGTATTATGAAAATTTAATTTCCCTTTCCTTGAGAAAGTCAAATTCGCTCTTTTTTTTTTGAAGTGCAAGTTTGCAAGGAAAGTACTGGGTAAATCACTTCACCGATTTTTTTAGTTGATGTAATGAACGTATTTTAACTATCTGTAAAGAACTTGACTAATTTTCTTTTTTTTTGTTAGGTGGGAAGTCGCGGTCACCCTTTCTGATCGTGGGTTCCAACAGATGTCATTTGTCAACAGCATTGCGACCACAAAAGGTGGTCGGCACGTCGACTACGTTGCTGATATGATCGTAAAGCAACTTTTAGAGATTGTAAAGAAGAAAAATAAGGGTATGTAACTGATTTATAATTATTAGGTATAATTGGAGTTTCAACTTAAAAAATACAGTAAATAAAATATTATTTTAATTATTAATCTATGCTTTGTGAAAAAAGAAAGCAGATTTTGTATAAATGTTTTGTTTTTATCTATTTCTGCCGCCTATTTATGCCCTTGTCCGTGAAGCATGACTACGTAATCGAAAATTAATTTACGTCGTCCTAAGTCTAATAGCCAGAAATACGTACTTTCACGATATCCCCAATAACATCCTTCCCTATTGTTATGTTAGATGCCCCTTTTTGTATTTGCCTAATTATAATAATATTTTATTAAACGTCTAAGCTCATGCTTGTAATATCTACATAAAGAACAAATGATAATACCACCTTTCTTCTGCTCTATGTTGACCTCAGGAAGATTTTTCTTTAAAATTCTTACCACAGTAAATTGGTGACACTTTACTATCGTTGTTATTTCTCGTGAAGAACACCCTACTTCAGCAATTGTTACAATTTTAAATTTTTCTGTCAAAGAAAGTTGTTTAAAATTTGACATAAGGAACAATAAATTGTACTAGCCGTTTTAGTGTTTGCTCTAATCCTAATAAATAAACAAAAATAATACCGGTCAATCAGACCAACGTTTAGGATTAAAGCTTCAATAATAATACATAATGCAATTTCTATGACCGCGACTATATAATCATATATAGCCAGCTATTAGAATGAATAAATATGAGTTGCAACACTGTTACGGTATCCAAAGCGGTTTGTACTACAGTGGGTGGACAGTCTGCTTTCCAAAATTCATTGTGACGTTACATGGAGGTAGTAAGAAAATTTTTTGCATATCATCATGAAGTACTACACATAGTTGCAATATAGTCTACGGTTTCTTACTTATCTTTATCAATCATTGAAATTTTAAATAGATATATAAATATGATGCGTTTTAAAGTATCCTAACGTTGTTTTAGCACAGTGAAATAATCAAAATATGAAAAGAAGTTGGATTGAATATTAAGGTGGCAATAGCTACAAATTCACTTCTTGTGAAGGATGATAAATTAATTTTTGTTGTTTCGACAGGACAGAACATATTCTCTATAGTTTTGAAAAGCCTAAAGTCGGTAATGTATTGTGGGCAAATATGATATCGTAGCTTTCTTTTATTGGTTGACTCTCTAAATATGTGAGATATGTAGGGCTGGCGAATCATTTAAGATTATTCAGTTTAAATTATTTATAATGATTAACATTAATGGTTTGGTCGATAATGTAAAGTGGGCCTGCCTAGCACCTGGATACCTAATCTGCATTGAAAATTTTTTTCAACCTGATGTCGCGACGTGTCTTACAACACTTTTTTACGCAAGAGACGAGCAAAAAAAAACGCTAATCTTTCCGAAAACACTAATCTTTTAACGATCGTTAAAAAAGGTAAACACTACACAAAAAGAACCTTCAAATTTAGAAAATTCAGTGGCTTATAAAAAAAAGGCAATAAATGAAAATCACGTCTCGAAATCTCCTGGAAGGCAAAGTACTTTTTGGACTTCCATCCCTTTAAAGCAGTCTTCCTGGTAAAAGGTCTCCTTTATCTGATATCCTTTGGTTTTTCAAACGTATCTTGAAACCATCATACCCACACACATGCCTCTCCTGGAGCGCTTAAGGGACTTCCCTGTAGCACGTTTGCTAGACCCATAAAAAAAGATACTCTGGTAGAACCGAAAAGCCTATTAACTTGTAAAATAATCTTTCAACTCCGTCTATCTTATTTCCCACGCTTTCTACAGCCTTGGCCAAAAGTATTAGGCACCCTACAATTTACTACATTTCTTGTGTTTCAGGGTAAAAAATTAAATTCGTATGTTTTGTAAAATCGTATATTGAGGTAAAATTATGAAATAAATTAATATTTAGTGTGTCCGCCCTTAGCTTTAATTACAGCAGGAATTCTTTAGGGCATGTTGCGTACAAACCTAGTACATTCAGTTGTACTTATGGCATCCGATGGTTACCGACGAACAAGGTCGTGAAGCCGAATCATTCTCAATCAGTTATGGCTTAACTCAGCTTATTGACGAACCAACACGGATCCCTGATCGAGACGGGGCCTTCGCCAGTCTTCTTGATCTGTTTTTAACCACCAATCCGGAGATTTACACAGTCACCGTAAATCCGCCGTTAGGTTCTTCCGACCATAAACTGCTTTCGACATCGAGTATCCTGCCAATCAGTGGCAGAGAGGCGCCTAGGCCGCGCAAGATTTGGCACTACAAATCTGCTAAATGGGAAGATTTCATGGAATACTTTCGAACTTTCCCTTGGATGGACGTTTGTTTTCGATCCGATAACCCATCTGACTGCGCCAGGGAGGTCTCCGATGTTATTTTGGCTGGTATGGAAGCTTACATCCCTTTTTCGAAGAAATGCTCCTCCAACGGCAAGTCTTGGTTCGACCGAAAATGCAAAGAAGCTGTTGCTTCTAAACATATTGCCTACCCACAATGGCGTGAAAATCCTAACACCGTAAATCGAAACATCTTTGTTCATGCCCGGAACAGATGCAAGGGAATTATCGACGAAACCAAGGAGGCACACAATCAACGAATTAGAAACAAACTTCTCGCTTGTCCCAATAATTCCAGGTCCTTTTGGGCAGTCGCTAAGGCAGTTAGTCAAAATTTTACCAAATCCACCATACCACCACTCACACGGCCAGATAATTCCATTGCAACCACACCTGTTGAGAGAGCGAACTTGAACTAACCTGAACTCTTTGCTTCACATTCTACTGTCGATTTCCAAGGAAAAACACCACCTACTATTCCCATATTGCAGTCAAGGATGCCCGATGTTGTCTTCAGACAGCGCATCATAAAGCGTATTTTAATGAAGCTAGACACCAAGAAGGCTTCTGGCGCTGAGGAATACCTGCCATAGTTCTCAAAAACTGTGCAAGGGAATTAACACCAGTTTTCTGTAGACTTTTTAACCTATCCTACAGAAAGGGAATATTTCCGTCCTGCTGGAAATGTGCCACGGTTCAGCCGATACCCAAAAAGGTAAGAAGACCTTGCCAATAAACTACCGACCAGTTGCACTGCTTTCAATAATATCGAAAGTCATGGAAAAGGTTATCAATGAGCATCTTCTAAAATATCTTGAACGATTCAATATTATTAGCGATCACCAATATGGTTTTCGTAAACACAGATCAACGGGAGATCTTCTGACTTATGTAACACATGTTTGGAACAACGCAATTGAACACTTTGGAGAATCTCGAGCGGTTGCTCTTGACATATCCAAGGCATTCGACCGTGTTTGGCACGATGGACTGTTGGCTAAGTTGCGCTCTTATGGTATGTCTGAAAGGTTCTGTTTGTGGCTCTCATGTTTCCTCAGAGAGCGTTCTTTACGAGTGGCGGTCGACGGGTTTCTTTCTAACACCCTCACTATCAACGCCGGTGTGCCCCAGGGCTCCATACTGTCTCCTACTGTCTTTCTCATTTACATTAACGATCTGCTGGAAAAGACCGGGAATCCAATCTATAGCTTTGCAGATGACAGTACGCTTGTCTCTTCATTCACCTTGAACGCTCGGACATCGGCTGCTCAGGCGAATATCCGCAGACAGCAGGAGGTCGTTCAACTTAACAAAGACCTGGAAGAAATTCTATCTTGGGGTGACAGTAACCAAGTGGAATTTAACGCTACAAAAACCCAAGCGGCAGTTTTTTCTAAAAAAGTTAACGTTGCTGAACCCGACATAGTTATGTCGGGGCACTCCATTCCCCTAGCATCGTCGCTCAATTTGTTGGGTGTTAGTTTGGGAGCAAATATGTCTTGGCATGAACATGTTGCAGGCATAGCAAGAAGAGCTTCTCAAA
Organism: Pachyrhynchus sulphureomaculatus; assembly: GCA_019049505.1. Classification (NCBI taxonomy): domain Eukaryota; kingdom Metazoa; phylum Arthropoda; class Insecta; order Coleoptera; family Curculionidae; genus Pachyrhynchus; species Pachyrhynchus sulphureomaculatus. The sequence continues at coordinate 26,352,180 of CM032453.1, read as the reverse complement.
AGTTGGGAATATTATTTAGAACCAGAAAGCTTTACACCCCACAACAACTGTTAATTCTTTACAAAGCCCAAATTCGACCAACTATGGAATACTGCTCCCACGTTTGGGGCTCCGCTCCCAAACATACACTGCATTTGTTGGATTCTGTTCAGAGAAGAGCGGTCCGTCTGATTGGGGACCCGGAACTGACCGGCGGCCTTGATTCGCTGGAACATCGAAGAACGGTTGGCGACTTGAGTCTGTTCTACAAGTATCTTCATGGAAAGTGTTCGAAGGATGTAGCCCGCTTAATTCCTCCCAAAGCGGTGCATGTTAGAAATACACGTCGCGCTGGTGTTTCGCATCCGTATGAGGTTCAGCTTGTTACTCCGCGTACAACGCTTTTCAAGCAATCTTTTATATGGAGAACGTCATCCCTTTGGAATAATTTGCCCAGCGCTGTGTTTCCCACCGAGTACAATTTACAGCGATTCAAGAACAACGTGAATCGCTTTTTTTCCGCACTCGTGCCGCTCCTGGAGCGCTTTAGGGACTTCCCTGCAGCACGTGTGCTAGACCAATAAAAAAAAAAATCCCACTCATCCATCAAAGCGCTTTTTAGCGCTGCTTTTGATGTTATGCTATGCTCACATATCTTGCGCTTCAGAATACTCCAAAGATGATCGAAAGGATTTAGATCTGGAGACTGCATCGGCGAATCCAACAAGACAATGTTATTGTCTCTAAACCAGCGCATCGTAGCCACTGATTTATGACAAGGTGCATTATCTTGCTGGAATTTGATGTCGTCTAAATTAGTGTCGCCAAAAATGCACGTTTGCGAAGGCATCAGTACAGTTTCTAGTACATTATTGGTTGTTCATGCGGCGTTCACGAACGAACATTTCGCCGACACCTTTAGCAGCCATGCAGCCCCAGATCATAATATTGCCTCCTCCGTGTTTTACCGTAGGTACCACGCAATCTGGATGGTATTCCTCGCCGACACGCCGCCTTACGAATGTCACACCTGACTTTCCCAATAGCTGTAAGAATAGGAAAAAATACTCATTTAAAAAATTAGTTATTATTTTGACTAAAACGGATTAAATCAAGAGTAATTGTATGTAGTTACATACAAATTACATATAAAAACTTACCTCAAAGTTGGATTCGTCGAACCATACATTAGACATGTTGGTGCTTCAGAGCCTACTACAAGCGTTTCTTCCTATTAATCTCTGAACTGCTTTCTGTCCTCATTAGTCTTACGTTTTCTGCCCGTTCTCATTTTGTTGGCATGGGAGCCAGTATCCACAAACCTTTTAATAGCACATTGCACTGCGCACCGAGAACATTTCACTAACTTGGCTATTTCTACTTGGGACTTGCCTTGTTCATGTAGGGTTTGAATTTTTAATTCGTTTTTCGATACCAAGCTCGCATTTCTCAAATATAAGAATGTCCAGTTCACAAATAAAACACGCACGGAAGCTTCTTGACACTACAAGTAGTAAAAAGAGACTGATAAAACATTAAAAATATTTTTCATAAAACCTCATTATTGCAGTTTTGTGGGCAAGGTGTTTTATGGACCTGTAAATGAGATTCTCTATTGTTGTGACAGCGCCGCCTATAGTATTGTTAAAACAATTAGTCTTTTTTTTTTAATATTTTATGAGTTTCACGTGTTTGTTAGGGGTGCCTAATGCTTTTGGCCAAGGCTGTATATGTCTAACTCGCTTTTTTTTTAACTAACCAATAAGACTCATTCATCATTTAGGCCGTTAGTGCCGCTGGTAGTACCTGCCTTTATGTATTGATTCTTTTATCTACTGATGTGCCCTCTTTGGACACAAATTCGAGTCAGGGAGAGCCTTCAAGGCCAAATATTGTGAAATATTGATTGATAGGTGGAGTCTTCAGAAACAAGTTAAAGTAATTTATTTTTAATTTTTACAAACCCATTTTCGGGGTAGTTATTAATGCATTAACTCAAATGTAATTGACATTACTTTATCAAATACTTATCTAAACTAAAAATCTTTTGAAATTGGTGGAAAAATCCTATTACATAATTTTTCCTTAATCATATTAACTTAGCAAAAGGAAAAAAACCACAATTTCCAAATACAACCAACATAGGTAATGGAAGACCATTACCTATGTTGAATTATGAAACGCAAAATTTAATCGGTTTTTTTGGGCGGCAATCTATCGAGATATAATATGAATTTCGCTGAAATTTAGATTAGATTAAATATGATAGAAACGTTTTAAGTCAACATATAAGCAATATGGTTGAGAGATGGCAACTATTTAAATATCTTACAAGTTTTTTGTATTTCCTCTTAAAATAAGTACTTTCTTTTTTTCTATAATATTCTTAATTAAAAACCAAACTTTCCTTTTGTAGTATTAACTTGCTATATCAATTGGGGTTGAAAGTTCCAAGACATTTGAAGAAAAAAACAATGTTTTCGCCAAAAAAATCGATTTTATTATTCAACATAGTTTCCTTCTAGAGCTCTCTAAAATAAGCCCCAGTTCGACTTCTTCATTTGAGCCAAATCTCTTTCCCTGGAGCCACCTTTTCAAATTTGAAAAGATGTAGGGTCCATATCTAGTGAATACGGCGGTTGAGGAAGCAATTCATAGCCCAACTGGTCCAATTTCACCATCGATTTTATAGAGTTGTGGGCTAGTGCATTATCTTGGTGAAACAACGCTTTTTTAGTGTTCCGTATGGAACACTTATCAGATCACTTCGGTGTCTGTCTGTCTGTCACACCCGATTTTCTCCGAAACTATTTGTCATAGAAAGTTGAAATTTGGTAATAATATAGGGATTGATGGCCTCATCAAAGCCGTGTAGTTTTGAAAGTCAAATTTTGACTTAAGGGGTTAGTTTTGGGGGGTGAAATCGGAAATGAAAAAAAAATTTTTAGTAGGTCATCGAGTGTGGTGTCAAATAAAAGCTTGTGAAAACACGAGTAAAAAATATATATAATGTAATACTTGCGCTCACTTTTCTTTGTATTATTTTTAAAAAATCGCGAAAAATCGCTGTCCCCCCCCCCCACCTTATCTTGCAAAATACCGATCAAAAAATTTTGAAAAAATTCTGGAATATTCTCCAGGGGGTGTAGATTGAACGAAAATTATCACGAGTGCATTACCTTTAATAATGTATTGGTATATAAAAAAAAACAAAAATTTCAAGGTCATCAATTTTCGGTAAAGAATGGAAACAAACTTTGTTGAAAACTCATTTAGGTGTGTTTTGTGAAGTCACTGTTCATTTTATACCACCGTAACAACATTTTTTATTTTAAAAGCAATCAACGTGCGGGACACTAATTGTGCAAGTTCAACTTGCACTTGACCGGTTATTTTTCCCAAATGCAGCCTTTTTTTCTTGATTTCACCATTCAAAGAAATACTTGCGAAAACCTTTCCAGCTGATGTTTGTGTTTTTGGACCTTCGATCGACTTTCATGCAGACTGCCTATTGAACTCAGGCGTGTAGTGATGGTTCGTTCATTGTTCGACTTGTTGCTGTTTATCGTGTTTTTTTGGAGTGACTGCCTCATTTGGACGTCTGGAACGTGGTCCATCATCGGTGCTTGTACGACTGCATTTAAGTTCTCTATACCATCGAATATAGTTGCTTTCAACACAGCAGATGTGTCATAATACTTCTCGAGCCATTCATGCGTTCTGGCTGTATTTTTTCCTATCAAAAAATAAACACATGAAATTCTTTTCTCAAACAGCTGTAACTTACAAGCTAATAGAAATGAAAATTTTGCACGAATCTTCTGAGAGTTGACGCTAACTAAAAATCATATGGTATTTTTGTTTGTGCTTCCATCTCTCAGAAAGTCTTGGAACTTTTCACCGCATGTAGTATATAGGAACTATAAGTTAGTAAAAATTTAATTATTTTGATGTTAAGATGACATGTGGACAACCACGTAGTGTTCAACAAATATACCTGCCCTTTTAGAGGATTCAATATTAGCCTCAAAACTTAAACTTTTGTCAAACCTGTATAGAAAATCTATCATTATCTCCTTAACACCTTAAACCTTAATAACACTGGTTTACAAGGGCTAAATTAACGGAATATATTTATCTTTTCTATGCTGAGGTTAAATGTATTCTTAGATTTTATCCATCAGGCAGGGTTTTTTTGTGGCACGTGTTTAAAGTTTAAAATAATTAGTACTTACAAGAGTCCAAGAAGTGAATTTTTAAAGACATGTTGCAGCCCATTTCTTTGTATGAAGTCAAAAGATTACTCACTATTTCACTATAGTTTTCTTCTTTATTATTGCCAAGAAATCCACAACAGATATTTTTGAATGATTTCCGTTCTGTTTTTTCCGGTGGTTGTAACAGTTTCTCAAAATGTTCATCATCCGATATTAATGATCTTATTTGGGGCTCTATAAAAATTCCTTCCTTCAATTTTGCATCACTTATTTTAGAAAATTTAGAAAGATCTTTATCCAATTTTTTATAAGCCCCGAGTTTTATGTGCAGGGGAAGTAAATACACCTTTTCAGGATCCACTAATAGGTTATTTTTATGCTTAGGAATAAGGGATTCACGTTTAGGCCATTGTTTCCTTATGTAGCGAGACTCCTTATCCTTGCTATCACGTTCACACAAGAAACAGCAGAATTTCGTGTATCCAAGTTCCAAACCTAACAATAAAGCTATAACCTTCAAATCACCACAGATATTCCATTTATATTTAGTATGTTAAATTTTTTCTAACAACAATTTCATATTTTCATGTCTCCGTCATATCACTGGCATGCGCGGCAGGTATTGATGGTAATTCATTCCCATTAGGGAGTAGTACAGCCTTCAAACTGACTTTCGATGAGTCTATGAACAATCGCTACTCATCTGGCTGGTGTTGATGCCCAAGAGCCTCCATTACTGCACAAACATCATTACAAAAAACTACGTGGCTACAGAGAAGTAGTCACTGAAATCATTATGGCATCTACGATAAACAGATATACCTGTATCTTTTTGGAGTAGATTCTAACCTTCGAGCCTGGAACTTAAAAGCTCAGCTGACTTTTTAGACAAATTTAAAGCCCATATAAGATCTTCTTGAGATAAAAAGTGAGGTTCTGAGCAACTACTTGCTTCAACTGTAGGGTCACTTCTCTCGCTTTTTCCGTCTTCAGTATGAACTGGGTCAGAGTCGGAGTTATCACTTAAGGTCATGAAATCTGGAAACTTTGGTACAAGATACTCTTCACTATGTGGTACAGGTCTAATTGCAGATGCCAAATTGAGGTACTTAACTGTATATTTTGTTTTGGACGTAATTCCTTTAATGTTAGTTAAGCAGAAATAACAATCAGATAAATGGTCCTTCTGTTCCCTCAAAATCGTAGGGACTAAAAACGGCATATGATGAGTACCATTTTTCCAACCAGTGAGAAGCTTAACACATGATACACAGCATAAATTTGGGGCCCAGTCTTTATCAAAATCGCCAGCTTTACACCCAAAATAAAACTCATAACATTTTTTCACAAGCGAAATAAGTAGGTACACTCGTTACCAGACTTACTACAATTACAACACTGACTACTGGCCTTCTGCTTGCTAAAAAGTGCAATATTTGTACAAGAGAGGACTGGTTTGAACATCATTAAGCCTGAACAGAGTTAAAACATGTTTCAACATGAATAAGTCTGCCTAGTACCAAATTATTCTGAATACAAATTCACACTTCTATATTTACAAGAATTGTAACAATGAAATCCTAATATAGAGAAGTATATTACACAAAAATGACTGTCACACACAAGAAAACTATGCCTGATAGAAGAAATCTGATAACATATTTGAATTCAGCATAAAAAACTGAACTAGGGTCTCAATTCAGTTTCTTTGTGAAAAAAATCACGTTGACCAGTGTAATACTATTAATTCTATTTTTTTCTGTAAATTTAGTAGAACGAATACTGCATTGTTATTCATATAACGATTTTTTTACAGGTGGAACAGCCATAAAACCCTTCCAAGTAAAAAACCATATGTGGATATTCGTCAACTGTCTAATTGTTAATCCGACTTTCGATTCGCAAACTAAAGAAACTATGACTTTACAAGTAAAAGGTTTCGGTTCGAAGTGTAACCTGTCGGAAAAATTTATACAGAACGTTCAGAAGAGCGGTATCGTCGAGACCGTATTGTCCTGGGCGAAATTCAAACAACAAAACGAGCTGGTCAAAGCAAGCGCCGGTAAAAAGCAGAGCAAATTGAAGGGTATTCCGAAGCTGGAGGACGCCAACGAAGCAGGGACAAGGAATGGATTGAAATGTACTCTTATTCTGACGGAAGGAGATTCAGCTAAGTCTTTGGCTGTTTCTGGATTGGGTGTTATTGGACGTGATTACTATGGGGTTAGTAGTGAAGAAACTTTTTGAATTCTCTCGCAGATGTGTCTTTACCTTATTTTACTAATTTATCTTTGCTAGGTATTCCCTCTAAGAGGTAAACTCCTAAACGTTCGTGAAGCCACCCACAAGCAAATCTTAGAAAACCAAGAAATCAACAATTTAGTCAAGATCATCGGCTTACAATACAAAAAGAAGTACAATTCACCTGATGACATGAAAACGCTTAGATATGGAAAACTCATGATTATGACCGATCAGGATCAAGACGGATCGCACATCAAGGGTCTGTTGATCAATTTTATACATCACAATTGGCCCGAGTTGCTCCGGCAAAGTTTTCTGGAGGAGTTTATTACTCCCATCGTAAAAGCGAAGAAAAAGAACCAGGAGTTATCGTTCTATTCGTTGCCCGAATTCGAAGAGTGGAAGAGAGACACGCCTAATCATAATACCTATCAGATAAAATACTACAAAGGTATTTATTTTTAATGTTGTGTCGAAACTTGCATCACGTCATTTTCCCGTATTTTCTTAGGTTTGGGTACCTCCACTTCGAAGGAGGCTAAGGAATACTTCACCAATATGGCCAGACATCGAATCCGTTTCAGATATAACGGGCAAGAAGACGACGACCACATTGTTTTGGCTTTCAGTAGGAAACACGTTGACGCTAGGAAGGAATGGCTTACCAATTTCATGGTAGATAGGTAAGTCGCCAATTCTCGTTTAAAATACAGTACAATCCCGATTATCTTAATCGCGATTATCTGAAATCCGGCTTATCCGAAATAAACTGTTAAAAAGCAAATTGTATTTCCATTAAACGAAAAAAATCCCCATTCGAAACAGACGATGAGTGGTTTCCTTAACGCGCCGGGGACTCCCCGACGTCTAGAATTTCAGCGCTGTCTATGTTTTGGTTAAACGACGAGTGTTCATAAGTTACTCATTACGTCTATTATTATCGCAGAGGTAATAGTTTCGTTTTAATAGATATTTTACAAAGTGGAGCGTCATAATAATAAGCGTGAACGTGTTGTTATTACCTTAAAAGAGAAATTTGAAGCAATTCAACGTTTAGATAATGGTGAACTTCTTAAAAATATAGCGAAGGATTTAGGTGTAGCCGTGAGTACTGTTTCAGAGTGGAGAAAAAATCGCAAAAACTTGAAAAATGGTGTAGTGTTTTGTCATCGCCCACACAGGCAAGAAAAAGTCGAAAGTATTTGCCCACCTAGCGCAGCTCTTCTGCTCAGAATCCAACAAATGCAGTGTGTGTTTAGGAGCGGAGCTCCAAACATGGGAGCAGAATTCCATAGTTGGTCGAATTTGAGCTTTGTAAAGAATTAACAGTTGTTGTGGAGTGTAAAGCTTTCTGGTTCGAAATAATATTCCAACTTTTGAGAAGCTCTCCTGCAAGATGTTCATGCCATGACATATTTGCTCCCAAATTAACGCCCAACAAATTGAGTGACGATGCTAGGGGAGTGGAGTGCACCGACATAACTATGTCGGGTTCTGCAACGTTAACTTTTTTAGAAAAAACTGCTACTTGGGTTTTTGTAGCGTTAAATTCCACTTGGTTACTGTCACCCCAAGATAGAATGTCTTCCAGGTCTTTGTTAAGTTGAATGACCTCCTGCTGTCTGCGGGTATTCGTCTGAGTAGCCGATGCCCGAACGTTCAAAGTGAATGAAGAGATAAGCGTACTGTCATCTGCAAAGCTGTAGATTGGATTTCCAGCAGATCGTTATTGTAAATAAGAAAGAGAGTAGGAGACAGTATGGAGCCTTGGGGCACACCGGTGTTGATAGTGAAGGTGATAGAAAGAAATCTGCCGACCGCCATTCGTAAAGAACGCTCTCTGAGGAAACATGAGAGCCACAAACAGAACTTTTCAGACATACCATAAGAGCGTAACTTAGCGACCGCTCGAGATTCTCCAAAGTGTTCAATTGCGTTGTTCTAAACATGTATTACAGAAGATCTCCTGTTGATCTATGTTTATGGAAGCCATATTGGGGATCTCTAATAAAGTTGAATCTTTCAAGATATTTTAGAAGATGCTGATTGATAACCTTTTCCATGACTTTCAATATTATTGACAGCAGTGCGACTGGTATTTAATATCTCATTCTTCACCCGATTTATCGCCTACCGACTTCTTTTTGTTCCTGAATGTCAAAAAAAATGCGTGGAGAGCGATTTTCATCACCTCAAGAAACTGTTAAATCCTTCCAAAACCATGTTTTTGAGGTACCAACTGCATAGTGGAAAAAATGTTTCGAGAATTGGTTCGAACGCATGCAGAAGTGTATAAATCTTAAAGGCGAATATTTTGAGCAACAGTAATACGATTTGTACTAAAAAATGTTTTTTCTTTTATTGTTTTTGTAAAAACTTAAAAGGTAGCCCTTGTAGACACCCTAACGAAAATATTTAACATTGAAATGGCTAGAATATTTTTAAGTTTAACTCGATGAAAGCTGGTACGGCTGATTAGGTGGGGGAGAGATAAGTATTTAAGGAGTCGTTTTGAAAACTTCCTTGGTTATGATATTTATGTTCTTCTTTCTCACATTTGGTCAATGTGGTTCCGATGGGCCTAAGCCAAGTCAGCACAAACTCTATTACCATTGTGTATTAAAGAATGACCTGACAATGTTACATGTTTTTAAAATCTGAATGTTTTTGTATATGTTTGTGTTGAGTCCTAATTGTACTAAGTGTGGTGTGAATGTTGTTGGTGTAAGGCCTGATATGACGAGGGGAACAATGATGACTTTCTTGTTTCCATAACCTTTTTATTTCTACTCAGTATATATCACCACTACACCAAACACTTTATTTTTGCACTCGACGCGCGTTTCGCTAACCATGTTAGCTTCATCAGGAGCGATGATTGACTAAAGCTAAAACTACAAATCTACCCTATTTATACTTATTCTAACCCTTGAATTACTCAAGCGGAACTAATGACATAGGCAAGGCCCTCAGTTCCGGTCAAGTACCCAGTAGAGGGGACTATAAGGAATAGGCCCTCTGTCTTTATTTAAACTACTTTTACATTTTATGATTTCCATACTTTCGTATGCGTTCAACAATCTCCTATCAGATACATTTTTTATTAATCTTAGATTATCTAATGTTACAGTATGATCAGCTTCAAGGGCATGTTCGGCAATGCTAGACTTTTCTGTTCTATTGTATCTGAAGTGTGCTAAATGTTCTGTAAATCGTGTTTTAATTAACCTTTTAGTTTGCCCAACATACTTTTTGTCACAATCATTACAACTAATTTCATAAATTCCACTTTTCTCACAATTAGGAATCTTATCTTTGGGATTTCCTAAGATATTCCTCAGATTGTCGGATGACTTATAGACTAAGGTGAGGCCTACCTTATTAAATATCTTATTGAGTCCCTTGCTATATTTCGGATTATATGGTATGGAGACATATTTGGTGTTATTTTCTTCGCGTGTAAAAAAGGTGGAATTCTGAATATTAAACCTAAATTTATGTCTATTTATTAGCTTATTTACTAAGTCATCGTCGTAACCATTAACTCTAGTTATATTTCTAATACGATTCCTTTCTTTATTGAAGTTTACTCTGTTCAGAGGGAAAGTGACCAAACGATGAACTAAAAAATGTAATGAGGCTAATTTATGTTGTTTGCAATGAAATGAATCATTAGGAATATATCTATCTGTTACTGTATCCTTCCTATAGATATCAAATTCTAATCTATTATTATTTTTAATAATTAAAATATCTAGAAAAGGCAATTGTCCTTTGTTCTCAACTTCGTAAGTGAATTTAATGGAATCATACCGGCTATTTAATTTAGAAACAGAATCATTAATATTTGCTCTCTTTGTATCAAAAATCGCGAAAATATCATCCACATACCTATACCATACCCTTGGGAAATATTCGAATTCTTGACTGGCTTCGATTTTAAACTTACTCATGAATAAATTGGCTATGAAGGGTGACAAGCAATTACCCATAGCTGTTCCTTCTTTCTGAACATAAAATTGATTGTTATATTGGAAATAATTTTGTTCCATACAAAGTTTAGATAATGTTAAGTATTCACGAATAATTTCGTCTTCAAAGTCATTCATTCTAAGTAATTCTTCGAGATATTGTAAAGTTTGTGAAATTGGCACACTTGGGAACAAAGAACTAACATCAAAAGAAATTAAGACTTCACCTTCATTAAGAACTAGATTTTTTGTTTTATTAATGAATTCTAACGAATTCTTCACTGCGAAAGTATTTAATGGTAACTTCTCAAGTTCTTTTGATAACCATTTGGATATTAAATATGTGGGTGATCCGACCGATGAAACAATGGGTCGCGCAATGGGAATATCTTAGGAAATCCCAAAGATAAGATTCCTAATTGTGAGAAAAGTGGAATTTATGAAATTAGTTGTAATGATTGTGACAAAAAGTATGTTGGGCAAACTAAAAGGTCAATTAAAACACGATTTAAAGAACATTTAGCACACTTAAGATACAATAGAACAGAAAAGTCTAGCATTGCCGAACATGCACTTGAAGCTGATCATACTGTAACATTAGATAATCTAAGATTAATAAAAAAATGTATCTGATAGGAGATTGTTGAACGCATACGAAAGTATGGAAATCATAAAATGTAAAAGTAGTTTAAATAAAGACAGAGGGCCTATTCCTTATAGTCCCCTCTACTGGGTACTTGACCGGAACTGAGAGCCTTGCCTATGTCATTAGTTCCGCTTGAGTAATTCAAGGGTTAGAATAAGTATAAATAGGGTAGATTTGTAGTTTTAGCTTTAGTCAATCATCGCTCCTGATGAAGCTAACATGGTTAGCGAAACGCGCGTCGAGTGCAAAAATAAAGTGTTTGGTGTAGTGGTGATATATACTGAGTAGTATCATTGTGCCAAAGATTCCACATTCCCAACTAACTTTTTATTTCTGTTGCAAGGTCTATGCATTTGGAGATTTTTTCTGTGTATTTCGTTTCAATGTTTGGGTCGTTGGGTACAGCTGTGTCAATCAGATAGGTGACTTTTCCTCTTTTGCATTGAAAAGTAATATCAGGTCTATTGGCGGGGTGTGTTTTATCTGTATGGATATCCCAGTAGAGCTTGTAATCTTTATTTTCAAGTATTGATGTTGGTGTATATTTGTAGTAGGGATCTGTGTTTTCTATGAGTTTGAATGTTGTGGCTAGCGCTTGGTGAACTATTTTTGCCGCTGAGTCATGTCTGGCTGTGTATTCCGTTCCGGCTAATATTTTACATCTGCTTGTTATGTGTTTGGTCGTTTCTTTATGCTGGCGGCATTTCCTGCATCTTCTGTAACAGTTGGGTCTTTGATGATATGTTTTTGGTAGTTTCTGCTTAATATGACTATCCTGGATGGGAAGTAAGAAGCCTTCTATTTCAGGGAATAGCTGCCCATCTTGTAACCAGGTGTATGATGGTTTTTTATTTACGTGGTCTTGTTCTATGTGGTATCTGTGTTTTCCGTGGAGTGTTTTTTCTGACTGATATTTATATTATTATTATTATTATGAGTGTGAAAAAAAGTTCCAAATTTCCTATATTAAACAACCCGATTGTTTCAACAGTTTTTTTTCTTTTATAGCAAAAGGAGGAAAGAAATGGGACTGCCGGAAAAATATTTATACACTAAAGATACCAAGTTTGTCAATTACAAGGATTTTGTCAATCTAGAATTGGTACTGTTCTCGAATGCTGATAACATCAGATCTATTCCTTCACTCGTAGACGGATTAAAACCAGGCCAACGGAAGGTAAGCAAAAAAAAAAACATGACAGTAAATAAGAAAAAAAATCGTTGAAAAAAAAATATTTAATTTCGTTCATGAAATGTGTTTAGAAATCAAGAACGTTTATCGATCTTGGCATTTTCTCAATTAATAAGCATAGGCCTCTAGCTTTTTAAACAGCTATTCCATGTACTAGTTACCTAAATATTAATTCTTTCAGGTTATGTTTACTTGCTTAAAAAGAAACGACAAACGTGAAGTCAAAGTAGCCCAGCTAGCCGGATCAGTAGCCGAACACTCGGCATATCATCACGGTGAAGTGTCACTCTGTATGACCATCGTGAACTTAGCTCAGAACTATGTCGGTAGCAACAATATTAATATGTTAGAGCCGAGAGGTCAATTCGGTACGAGATTAGCGGGTGGAAAAGATTCGGCAAGTCCCAGGTAAGTTGTTGTGTTAGGAATGTTATAATATTCAGTGTGTCCGGTTTGGCGGTATTTACTAATGTTGTGATCTTAGACACCAAAAGAAGTACGTTAATCGCTAAATTAGGGGGAGTTTTGGAGCTCTTAGATGCGAAATAATGCTGAATTGGAAAACGAAACGTAACTACTACTGCTTTGTTTTATTTAGAACTTAATTCATGTATGACAAATTTACCATTTTTTTTTAGATACATTTTCACAAAAATGTCACCTCTAACCCGGATGCTCTTACATCCTCACGACGATCCTCTATTAAAACACGAATACGACGATAACCAAAAAATCGAACCCGTCTGGTACATCCCCATTATACCGATGGTACTTGTTAATGGTGCTGAAGGTATCGGTACAGGATGGATGACAAAGATCCCTAATTACAATCCCAGGGAGCTTGTGCATAATTTGAGAGCCATGTTGGATGGCGGAGAACCGAAGGAATTGATACCATGGTAAGAAAGTTTAATTTTTAATTTTCCTTTTTGCTGTTGATTTAGAATTATATGTCTGGAAGTATCCTCTTTCAACGATTGCTGTAAACTTCAGTCTGACGGAACTATTTCGTAAATTAGTATGACAATGGTATGGAAATTCTACATACCATCACTATCACACTTCATGGGTCCAGGAAATTATTGAAACATCATTTATTATTTGGAGGTACTGTTTTTGCTCAACTTTCACAGATCAAAGATATTATGGGCTCAATATTACGTTTTATACCTCATATTGTGGCAGATTCTTATTTTATGTACTTACCCATGCAAACGACTTGCTCTTACTTCATAGAGAGTGGATCCCAGCTATTGAAAACGCTGCAGAGTACTTTTTTTGTATTATTTTAGCACCATCTATTTAATATATACTAATTGATTGTGCCTGACGTGTAAATAGGAAACGCTAGGTATCACAAACATTGTCAAATTAGATAAAATTGGTGTCCTATCAAATTAGACAATAAAACAAAGAAATCGCAGATAAAATGAAACATCAATTTATTCAAGTACAATTTACAAATTGTAGTCTAGTGCTTCTTTAAAAAATAAATTGACACGAAACGATTTTGCTGCTGTAAATGAATGATATTGTATTTTAAGGCACAATGATCATAATATATACATTTAAATTAGTATCCAAATACAAGACAATATTGTTTCACCAGTTTTCCAACATAGGCGACCATTGCTGGAAATTGAGAGTGAACCGAAAATAAAACGAAACAGTAAAAGGAAAGGCAGAAACTTACTCAAGGATGTTTTTCACCCAAAACTACAGAAAAGATTTGATCTTGGGCACGGCGTCACACAAAACATAGGCGAAAAAAAGACTGGACACAGGTTTGGACGGCGGCCTTTGAAAAATTGGTTCCTTCTGTACAACCAACCTGACGCTCGGAAAAAAGATCGTCTACTCGTCCTTTTGAAAGTCGAGCAGAAATAAAGACGAGACAAAATGAAAAGGGATCCACCGACTGTCGCGACCTTCAAAAATATGTAATATAGAAGACGAAAGGAAAGAGTGACCGCAAAATTACCCCGTTTTTGCAACCTCAAATTAAAGCTAATTAAAAATCTAGAGGGACATTTTTTTGTATTTAGAGGTAATTATCCTCTATTGTGAGGATTAAAAGGGTAAAAATAGATAAGTTTTTAACAGAAAATAAAAAATATATTTATGTGTAATTCATGAAAATAGGTCATTTTAATTATTTATATATTCTCTACCCAGTATCGTATAGTCAATCAAAAACCACCCTTTAAAAGAGAGTCGCAATTAATAGGGGATCCTGCCATACTCACAAACATGACTCGCAAGACTAGGAAAAAATACAAAGAAATAATCAAAATACTGAGAAAATAGATGGACATCTCCCAAATTTATCGCTTGGCGATAACCACCCCCTAAAAGGGGATTGAAATTCATGTTGGTACTATTTTAACCTAATAAGTAACTTTTAATTTTGGGGAAAAATCTTATTTATTTTCACCCTTTTAACTTTTAACCCTCAAAATAGGGGGTAGTTACCCCTAAATAAAAAAACTGAAAAATATGTCCTAGATTTTTAATTAGCTTTAATTTATGACCTTTTACGTTAAGTTTGCTTTTTTTGTTTCCAAATTATAAAGGTTGCAAAAACGGGCAAAAATTCACACTTTTTGCGGTTTCTCTTTATAGTATTAATGTACTAACCCGGAAATCTGGCCATTTAAGGCAAACTTATCCATACGAAATTATTTTACTACAATCATGTTGGCGTGGTGTAAAAAATGAACGCTACAACATCCAAATCAACATTCTGCATGGTGAATATAATTGCTTGTTTCTATTAATTTTGAGAAGACACTTGCTAAATGGAAATTAAAAATTGTTCCGGATGGTGGAAACTTTGAAAAGTCTTAGACTTGTCATTGATGAAGACTTACGTTTCAGAAGTCACGTAGAGCTTATAATTCAAAGGACATACTCAACTTTGAAAAGTTTGTATTGAAGCGAAGGAGAGATCATGTTTTTTGTCAATTTTCAGGATTATGATCACTTAGTATCAGGATTAGATCGCACATTAGAGCTAAAACACTTATAAAATATGGTCTTTCTATGTCTAAGTTTGAATGTCTACAATGATTTAACTTTAAGCGTCGAATTTAGCGAGAGTATTCGAAATACCAATTGTTTGATTCCTAGACAAAGAAAGGTCATATTTCAAAGATCTTTTAGCTACGTTACAGTGAATATCTATAATTCAGTATCTTATTGTATATGGCGACTTTGACTTCACGGCATAGTTTTGGCCTACCGTGGTCATACTCCCAGATTTAATCCCCGGGCCGTTACTACACTTTTATATTATATTTTATATTTAAAGAGTATTTGGCTGCTTGCTAGCAAACATCGGCAAACTCTCAGAAGCTGAAGCAGGATGTAAAAAAATGTGGAGGGTTGTTAGTGGGAGGTTACTCGGACCAAGAAACGCTGACGATAAAGACACTGCCTTCCACGGGTGGGTTGGAGACATGTCGACGGTTTTCGAGGATCTAGTGTCATCTCGGACTGTTATCTGTTGCAGAATTGTCTGCTACTCTTTGTTGGATCTACTTCCTTTTGGTGAATGTCATCTTGTAGCACTAGAGTGCTGACTCATGATTGCAATTTCTTTTTTATATATTTAGAACCCTTTTTATTGTTATTTTTATTTACAGATTTGTTTTTCCAATGTATTATAGCACCATATGTAGCTTTAAGAAACTCTTTCTTACTGTGTTGTTTTAAAGTTTTGAGAAATTGCAGGAAAATAAAATAAGTTTTGTTAAAAGATTTTCACGTATTTTTCTGGTCGAAAACACCAAAAACGTGAGACAAAACCCAAAACTTTACTGAATTCGATTCATTTGTAGGTACAAAAACTTCAAAGGCACAATCGAATACTGCTCGGAAGGCCGATACTGCATAAGCGGCGAGATCTCCGTAATAGGCGCCAACAAAGTCGAAATAACCGAACTGCCGGTCGGCGCATGGACGCAGAATTATAAGGAGAACGTACTAGAACCGATGGTACACGGTTCAGAAAAAGTTAAGGCCGTTTTGCAAGATTATAAAGAGTACAATACGGACACGACCGTTAAGTTTGTGGTGACCTTGCAGCCTGGACAGATGGAAACTATGGAAAAAGAAGGGCTACATAAGGTGTTCAAATTACAAACTTTGATTAATACGAGTTCTATGTGTTGTTTTGATGAATTGGGATGCTTAAGGAAGTAAGTAGATGGTGTATAGTGAATTTATTATTAACATTATCGTATCAGTTCTTAGGTAAAGGCAGAAAATACTGCATTGTGATGGTTACGCGTATTTAGAAAAAGGTTTAATGGGAATCTGAACGAACGAGGGTGGATTGATATCTGGTCACTTTCTACGAAATTGCGAGAGATTTCGTTAAGCGGCATGACTGTTGGCAACCGTGATTCTTGTAACGGTTGTGTTCAAAGTTTTAAACAGATGGCGGTTAACATGTGCGATCGGTGTTATGGTAAATCCCAATATATAAGATCCTGCCTTTTTGCTTTTTCAATGGTTCAATAAACGACCCAATTAAGGTTTTGTGCATAGTTGCCAGCTATTACGATAAACGTATTTTTATTTTACTCGCTTTGTATACCGCCCTCACTTGCACCTGCAATCATATTGGATCTATTTTTACCTATATATTTACTACCTGGCAACCCGGTTTGGAGCCCTTTAAGTATTCGATGATATAGGCCTAATGACCACAGGTCCCCATTAAGATTCGAAAAATACTTTTTATTATTTTTAGTTTTACTTAACAACTTACAACGTAACGGTACTATTTTGATTATGTGGCGTCCGTGGGAAAATTGCAATAGTGGCTGTCGCAAGATAAAATATTTATCACTTGACGCTAAACAAATAGTGAAAAATGTTTACGACAGTTGGGTAAAAAGAAATTTGAATACACAAGATGCTTTGCAAGAATCCAGTGAACTAACAAAACCCCAATTTCTACGATTAAAGGTATTATAGGAAAACCATCCCTTAGGAACAGGAAAAAAAAAACGGAAAGTTTTTCAAAATGCATCATGTAGACGATTGTGAAAAAGACGTTATTAGGACAAAAGTATATTCTATGTATGAAGAGCAGTTGGTGCCGACACTAGACAAAATAAATTTAAGACTAGTGCAGGACGGGACCACTATACATCGTGGCCGATCGACCCTTCACAGAATTCTCTTAAGAATGGGGTTCACGTTTCGAAAAATCAACAAAAGGCAAGTAGTGATGGAGTCACAAAAATTACGAATCTTGCGACATAGTTATTTACAAGAAATTAAAAAGTATCGATCAGAGAATTGGCCAATAATTTACCTTGACGAAACATGGTTCGATACCCATGACACTATGCAAAAAGGGTGGGTTGACAGCAGTACAAAATCTCAGACTAACGCACCTTCTAATGAAGGTAAATAACCATTTTGCATGCTGGATCTGAAAAGGGCTGGATTTCAAATTGTCTACTATTACCTGCAGAAAACATAAAAGATCCTAAGACACGACCGCAGAACTTTTTGAAAATTGGTTTAAAAGATGTTTATTTATAGATGCACGTAAAAACAAATGAATAAGAAGTACAAATATACAGTTTGAATGAATGAGGTTTACAAGAGGGGACATATTGTATAAATAAAAATATATTTTAACTTAAACCTAATTCGGTTTCACTATCACTGTCATCGGCTGAGGTAATTATCAGTGGTTTTATATTATTTACATAAATATATGAATTTTCAACTTTAACAACGTGCTGAATGGAATTCTTCCAGCTTTCACAAGGTATATCATTTATAACTTTTTTTACTAATTCAACCACCGACACGCTTAAAGTAGCAGAAACATTTTGTGCCCTTATTAGTGTTCCGTACGGAACACTTATAAGATCACTTCGGTGTCTGTCTGTCTGTCTGTCTGTCTATCTGTCACACCCCGATTTTCTCCGAAACTATTTGACATAGAAAGATGAAATTTGGTAATAATATAGGAATTGATGGCCTCATCAGAGCCATGTTGTTTTGAGAATTAAATTTTGACTTAAGGGGATAATTTTGGGGGGTGAAGTCGGAAGTGAAAAAAAAACTTTTTTACTAGGTCATCGAGTGTGGTGTCAAATGAAAGCTTGTGAAAACACGAGTAAAAAATATATATATAATATTATACTTGCGCGCACTTTTCATTGTATTATTTTTAAAAATTCGCGAAAAATCGCTGTCCCGGGCCTTATCTCGAAAAGTACTTATCAAAAAATTTCGAAAAAATTCTGGAATATTCTCCACGGGGTGTAGATTGAACGAAAATTATCACGAGTGCATTACCTTTAATAATTTATATAGTACATAAAAAAAACAAAAATTTCAAGGTCATCAGATTTCAGTAAAGATTGGAAACAAACCTTGTTGAAAACTCATTTGGGGTGTGTTTTGTGAAGTCACTGATCATTTTATATCACCGTAACATAAATTTTGACTTAAGGGGTTCGTTTTGAGGGGTGAAACCGGAAGTGAACAAAATTTTTTTTTACTAGGTTATCGAATGTGATGTCAAATGAGCTTGTGAAAACACAAGTAAAAAATATATATGTAATGTAATACTTGCACACACTTTTCTTCGTATTACTTTTAAAAAATCGCTGTCCCCTACCTTATCTCGAAAAGTACTGATCAAAAAATTTTGAAAAAAATTCTGGAATATTCTCCACGGGGTATAGATTAAACGAAAATTATCACGAGTGCATTACCTTTAATAATTTATTTGGTATATAAAAAAAAAAAAAAAAATTTCAAGGTCACCAGTTTTCAGTAAAGATTGGAAACAAACTTTGTTGAAAACTCATTTAGGGTGTGTTTTGTGAAGTCACTGATCATTTTATACCACCCAACAAAAATTTTTATTTTAAAAACAATCAACGTACGGAACACTAATTGTGCAAGTTCCACTTGCACTTGACCGGTTTTTTTTTTTTATTTAACTTGATGCCAAATATGTTTAATTGGATTAAAACACACAATAATACGGAGGAAGCCGCAAAACAGTGTGTCCCATTTTCTCAGCCATACTATCACAAACATATTTCTTTTTCAATTTATAGTCTTTCAAAACTTCCAAAAGATCACTTTTTTTTATAACTAAAGTCAAAATAACATACAGGTATATTCCTGTATTTCCGATTTGGTGTTGGCTGCATTAGGAACCTTATTTAGTAGGCGACTATGGTACCTTGCATTGTCCATAACTATAACACTCTGTTCGGGAACATTAGGCAAAAGGGAATTTTGAAACCAATTTTCAAAAAGTTCTGCGGTCGTGTCTTCGTGATAGTCCAAACTAGAATCTTTTATATTTTTTGCAGATAATAGTAGACAATTTGAAACCCAGCCCTTTTCAGATCCAGCATGCAAAATGGTTATTTGATCGGCCACAATGTATATTGGGACCGTCCTGCACCAGTCTTAATTTTATTTTGTCTAGTGTCGGCACCAACTGGTCTTCATATATAGAATATATTTTGAATATATTTTTCTCCTGATGACGTCTTTTTCACAATCGTCTACATGATGCATTTGAAAATCTTTCTGTTTTTTCCTGTTCCTAAGTAATGGTTTTCCTACAATACCCTTAATCGTAGAAACTGGGGTTTTTATTAGTGCACTGGTTTCTTGCAAAGCACTTTGTTTATTTAAATTACTTTTCACCAAACTGTCGTAAACATTTTTCACTATTTGTCAAGTGATAAATGTTTTCTCTTGTAATAGCCACTATTGCAATTTCCCCACGGA
The DNA here is from genome assembly GCA_019049505.1 of Pachyrhynchus sulphureomaculatus. Taxonomy (NCBI): domain Eukaryota; kingdom Metazoa; phylum Arthropoda; class Insecta; order Coleoptera; family Curculionidae; genus Pachyrhynchus; species Pachyrhynchus sulphureomaculatus. The sequence goes on along the minus strand of CM032453.1, from coordinate 26,332,143 downwards.
CGCCACATAATTAAAATAGAACAGTTACGTTGTAAGTAAAACTAAAAATAATAAAAAGTATCTTTCGAATCTTAATGGGGACCTGTGGTCATTAGGCCTATATTATCAAATACTTAAAGGGCTCCAAACCGGGTTTCCAGGTAGTAAATATATAGCTAAAAATAGATCCAATATGATTGCAGGTGCAAGTGAGAGCGGTATACAAAGCGAGTAAAATAAAAATACGTTTATCGTAATATCTGGGAACTATGCACAAAACCTTAATTGGGTCGGTTATTGCCCCATTGAAAAAGCAAAAAGGCAGGATCTTATATCTTGGGATTTACCATACTATAGTACTAAAATCTATCAAGTAAGAACGTGACCGCTCGTATTCTTGAAAAAATTTATTTCGAGAACATTTTTTGCCATCAATATATTCTTTGGTGTGCTAACGGCTAACGGCCCAATTACCTTAGCAAGTTGTCCAATCGCCTTCTGCATCAATAATCGCCTGGCTCCTTCGAGACATTCTGTCGACGAGATTTTCTGCAATGACCTCCAAATTTTTTGAATCTCCTGAGACACGTAGTCAAAGTTCTCTGAGCTTTCTCTTCATAAGGGACCAAATGTTTCATTAAGGTTGGCGTCCGGCGATTGTGAGCACCACTCTGGTATCTTATCGTGGGCCCAAGCGAACCGCTTCTTGACGTGCTCCGGAATTTGACATCATGAACACGAAGATGTCGAATGGTCTCATGGAACAGTATTTTGTGGTCTTCCTGGGTCAACGTGTGCTCGGCTACGGCAGATTTGTGTGTATGTCTTAGTCGGCAACTCCTTTTACGTTCAGCTAGCCGTGTATTAATGCTACGTTTCGTTGTACTAACATAGACTAAACCACAGCTGCATGGAATTGGATATACGCCTGCAGCGGAAAGTGCATCTCTCTGATCTTCGACCGATCTCAGACTGTTTTATTGTTCGTGTTTGCTCGTATGTGGTATTAATATCGTGCCGACGTAGCAATTTTCCAATGCGGTCCCTTACATTTTTCACAAAAGGCAAGACAACTCTGGCATCCAGTGGATTATTTGTCTTTGTTGGCAGTTTAAGTAGTTTTCTCACGAGTGGCTCTTTCTATTTTTTACCGAGAGTAACCATTGTTCTGTAAGACTGTTTTTAGATGTTCTAATTCTTTTAGCTGATTTTGACCGATTGCTCGGTCTGTCAAAGTTTTTATTAACCCTCTTTTTAGTGTTCTGTACGGAACACTTACAAGATGACGTCGGTGTCTGTCTGCCTGTCTGTCCGTCTATCTGTCTGTCACACCCGATTTTCTCTGAAATGATTTGCCATAGAAAGTTGAAATTTGGTAATAATATAGGAATTGATGGCCTCATCAGGGCCGTGTAGTTTTTGAAAGTTAAATTTTGGCTTAAGGGGTTAGTTTTGGGGGGTGAAATCGGAAGTGAAAAAAAAATTTTTTTACTAGGTCATCGAGTGTGGTGTCAAATGAAAGCTTGTAAAAACACGAGTAATATATATATATATATATATATATATATATATATATATATATATATATATATATATATATATATAATGTATTACTTGAGCTCACTTTTCTTTGTATTATTTTTAAAAAATCGCGAAAAATCGCTCTCCCCCTACCTTATCTCGAAAAGTACTGATCAAAAAATTCTGGAATATTTTCCATAGGGTGTAGATTGAACGAAAATTATCACGAGTGCATTACCTTTAATAAAAATTTCAAGGTCATCAGTATTCAGTAAAGATTGGAAACAAACTCATTTGGGGTGTGTTTTTGTGAATTCACTGATCATTTTATACCACCGTAACCATTTTTTTTTTTTTTTTTTTAAAAAGCAATCAACGTACGGAACACTAATTTTGCAAGTTCAACTTGCACTTGACCGGTTATTTTTTGTTTAGGGTGCTGATTCAAGTCCTTGTTTAAATAGGCAGCGCTACATCGTCTAACCCAGGTGACAGTGAACAGTGAAGAAGAAACCTTGACCACAGTGTCAACGAAACGTCAGGAAGTTAATACCTGGAGAACGCGGCTTCAACTCCCGAAAGAAACCCACATTATTTCAACATGTCGTGAAAGCCTGCATACAATTTGTTTTTCGACTTTCGGAGGGACTTGGTCTACCGAGCCACATTTTGGCAAGTCGTCGACATTTTTCGTCTGGTTAAAATGATTTACCCACTTCTTCACGTACAATACCAACTTTTTAATGTATTTAGCGGCCGCAGAATGTGTGATTTTAGGCCCCTTGGATGGGAACAAAGAAAGACTCCATGGAACCGACGCGCAAACAAGTGACTCATTTGGGATTTTACGTGATTTCAACGAAAGTTCGGAATCGACTGATACTTTTACTAAAATGCCTCGTAGTCAAAGGTTCCCTCTACTGATTTTCTGTTGGATCGCTGGAATTGCATCCACCAAAAATGAATTATTGTGGACACATTCTTTCTTGACACACTGTATAAACTTTTAACATTGATACACATTTTGAGACACACAACGATGCATGCTGACCTTTTTAAACACTCTTCTGGACATTTGGGCATGGTTATTTTTAAACTAGCCACGTTTCTTGTTACATGCAACGCATTGATGCAGATTACTTCTCTAGTGTTCTACCTACTTGACAGTCATGTTACATTATTGCATCTGTGTTCTAAGACAAAATTACACTAGATATTATAATATCTATGCAACATATCCTGTAAAATATCTGTTTAGAGAAGGAGAAAAAAACTAAACATTTTACATTGTATAAATTTTATTTCATTTTTTTATTAGATTTGACTCTGTAATGGAAATTCTACAAGAATTTTACGCGTTAAGACTAAAAATGTACGCGAAAAGAAAGGATTACTTGGAAGGAATGTTGGAAGCCGAAGCGAAGAAACTTAGTAATCAGGCCAGATTTATTATGGAAAAATGTGACGGTAAGTATAGGATAAAGAACGAAACGAATATCTTATGTACAGCCTTGGCCAAAATTATTTGCTATCCCCTTCGGTACTTAGAGACATCTGGTTTCTAAGTACCTAATCTTATTTCTCACCACATTTATAGTTATTTCTCTGAATTGGCACATTAAATAAAGTAAAAACAGCGAATCCCATTAAAAAAAAACAAAACAACAAATTCTTGGAAGTTAACAATGGCTGACCTGCTTTATTCTTGTAATTATTTAGTTTACTTCGAGATCTCGTAGTGTACACATTGTTAATAATCTGTAGTTTTCACTAAAGGTTAAGTGTATTTCTAAATAAAAATGACAAAAAAGTGTGACTTGGATTTAGAAAGAGGTATGAAAATACATTTTCTTTTTAAAAGTGGAAAAAAATCAATCAATCAAACATTGTAAAAATAATGAAATGTCCCCATTGTATGATTTAATTACAAGTCATTTTAAAAAGGAAATAATGAACAAAAACTTAAATGAGAGTGGTCAAAAACCCATTGCAAATACGAGAGAAGACCGGCAGTTGATACACGCTCCTTTAAAAAATCGCTAATTTTACTGAGGTCTTTGGAAAAAAATTTGAACCGTGGGATGGAGGCTTCAAAATGCTGGGCCCAAAGGCTGTGCCCCCTTGCTATCGTAGAAGAATCAAAGATGTGTTTAGCGTAGAACTAAAAACAATTCTTTTAACGAGGAGGTCTAATATCGTGATCGGATGAGTCTAACTTGAGGTATGTTGGTTGTTTTAGGATTTTAATACTCCTGGTGCTATTTATATAAGGCGCCAGCTAGGAGAAGAGCATAACTTCACACTAAACACGAGGACGACAGTATTCCGGTGTAAGGATGCATGTCAGCAAGTGGCGTGGGCAAAATAGTAGTTTGCGAGAGTGTATTCACAAAAATATGTAAAAATTCTAATTAGTGCACTGGAACAATCATTTTGTAAATTGTATGGTAATACAAACTTAGAAACTGTGCGTTTCCAGCAAGATGATGCACCGTGTCACAAAAATATAGCGGGATGAAATGGTTTTGGGAGAATAGGGTGGAGCTTCTGGATTGGCCACCACAGTGACCAGATCTTACCTTTATAGAACATGTACGGTTGATCCTCAAGCGGAGAATCAAGGAACACTCAATCACATCAAAAGATACTTTCAAACCCATCTTGTTCGAAGAGTGGAACTCTATTTCCCAAGAAGAATGAAAAAAGTTAATTTCTTCTTACCAAAAAGAACTACAGCGGTAATAAAAGGAAATTGCACTAAGTATTGATTTTTTTAAAATTAACGTACCAGTTTAATTTAATGTGTGTCTTTCATTTTGTTCTGTTCCAACAGGGTTTTAAAGTTTTTAAGTTATTGTTAGATGGCAAATACTTTTGGCTGTAGTATAGATATTACATGTTTTTGCCTATATTTACTAATCGCATGCTTCTTAATTGATCTGTTTAGGTACATTAACTGTTGAAAATAAAAAACGTAAGACAATAGTCGACGAGTTGATAAGGAGAGGTTATGAACCGGATCCGGTTAAAGAATGGAAGTTGCATAGCGCTGAAGAAGAAGACGAAAGCGAGGAGCCACCGGAAGATGAAGATACGCAGGAAGAACAGGAGAGTGGCACCAGTTCAAAGAAGAAACCTGTAGATTCTGGTAATATTTTGTTTTTTAAATTTTGACCAAACTAGCTTGGTTTTCAGGAAAATTTAATGGTGATATTTTACTTTATTGACGTATTTTTACAGCCTGTTCTTAGCGTCAGTAAAAGAATTCATAAATGCTGTAGCGGCAGCAATAGTCAAGAGATTTTAGGATTTTACTGGCGACTACTCGTACTTAAGTCGGTTAGCTACTCGATGCAGTGGATTGGTTCTGAATCACAACTTATAATTGTTACTATTAAGCTCATGTCTTGACGTTATTTCCTAGTACCATTCATATAGTGACTCATCTCTATTTAAAATAGATTCTGTCACCTAACAGAGGCATATAACAAGTGGTCAGATCCATTATGTTGCAGCAATTAAATTATGGTTTTGTCACTCGAATACAGGGCTTCTAGTGTGCAGAATTCTGAAAATTTAGGGCAGTTTAGTAGATATTGGTTGTTCTAAATTCCTCTGCAGTTACACATCTGGCTTCCAACGAACATATTCCTTTTTTCGCCGTTTATTGTGAGTGACCTGATAGTGGTGCCTTTTTCAGTTCAATGGGGTTTGATTTGGCCGTAGCTTAATGCGACACGGTTTTTGCGACATGCCCTCCGGTACAGCGGACCTTTTCAGAAAACATTTTAGCCTTGATCTTCCAGGTCATCGAATGGATTAATGATACTCAAAATCTGTTTTCTTCTTTGGTGTTTCAGAATATTTGGAGGTGCAATGACAATTAGAGGATAGATTTTTTTCCTTATGCAGTGGAGCGAGAACATCTGATAATGAGACGATCCCTATCATGAAGGGCAGTTTTTTCCCACCTGACGCACACTGAGTCATTCCAAATCGGTGTTGCATATTCTTAGAACTGTGGGACTGGCATCTCATTTAGTACCTGTAAATTGGCATAAGATATCATTTCTGGTGGAAACTTTTCATTCAGGATTTCCACAGTACTTGTTTCGAATGGAAATGTTTAAAATTATCTTAAAAAATTCATTCTTTGATTTGTATGGTAGTGTTTTGAATTTTTTTTTACTAATTTTACTATTATTTATACTTACTTTAAATTATGAGTTGTGCATAATAATAATTATTATTATTATTAAATTGTGTCTGATTTTAAAATACTCATATTCAAATATTTTTAGAAAAAGCATTTAAAAACCTAACGGAAGTGAAAAAATTCGATTACTTACTGGGTATGTCAATGTGGATGTTGACCGAAGAAAGAAAGAACGAATTATTGAAACAAAGGGACAACAAATTGGCAGAATTGGATGTCTTAAGGAAGAAAACACCGTCCATATTATGGCGGGAAGATTTGGACGCCTTCATGGACAAACTGGACGAGGTAGAGGAGAAAGAGAGGAGAGATGAAACTGGGGTTAAAAAGGAAAAGAAGGAACCTGTAAGTATGCTTTAGGCTAGCGGAAAACAGACTTCTTCTGGACTTCCATAATTCATACTTGTTTGATTCATAATGTTTCGATTCATGTGCTTTTCTAGTCGTTCTCGGGTAGATGAACTTGTATTCACCTAGACACGGCGAAGTCAAGATATGACCTCCATTTTTAGTGTTCCGTACGGAACACTTATAAGATCACTTCAGTGTCCGTCCATCTGTCACTCGATTTTCTCCAAAACTATTTGATATAGAAAGTTGAAATTTGGTACCAATATAGGAATTACTTCATCAGAGCCGTGTAGTTTTAAAAGTTAAATTTTGACTTACGGGGTTAGTTTTGGGGAATGAAATCGGAAGTGAACAAAAAAAATGACTAGGTCATTGAGTGGGGTGTCAAATGAAAGCTTGTAAAAACAAGAGTTCAAAAATATTTATAATGCAGTACTTGTGCACACTTTTCTTTGTATTATTTTTAAAAAATCGCGAAAAATCGCTGTCCCCTCTGTTATCTCGAAAAGTACTTATCAAGATATTTTGAAAAAATTCGGAAATATTCCCCACGGGGTGAAGATTAAACGAAAATTTTCACGAGTGCATTATCTTTAATTAATTTATCTGGTATATAAAAAAAAATTCAATGTCATCAGTTTTCAGTAAAAATCGGAAACAAACTTTGTTGAAAACTCATTTGGGGCGTGTTTTCTGAAATCATTGATAATTTTATACCTCTGTAACAATTATTTTCATTTTAAAAACAATCAACTTGCGCAAGTTCAACTTGCACTTGACCGGTTATTTTAAAAATAAAATAGGCTGATTGTACAAATAACTTCCCCTAATTTATCAGAACTCTTCAACAGCTTATAGTCTTCGTTTATGGGGATTGTATCACAGTACTTTCAGACCTATAAGCTTTGCTCTTCAATTTCGTTAAACTTTTGTCCTTTCTAAGGTCGAATTATGAGATTTCGCGATTATCAGTTTCACCTACAACTAGCTGACGAGCTCCCAATATCACGTACGAGGTTAGTGATTGGTAAAGGGCTTGGCTGGTTGTTTCATTATTATTGAGCTTCACTACTTTCCAAGAACACAACTTACAGGTGGAATTCGTCCGCTAGACCACTAAAAATACTTCTAGTTACATATTTTATTCAAACAATTTAAATTTTGGCGACGATTTAAAATATTCGTTTTTCTTAATGCTGCTAAGGAGATAATAGTTCAAGGAAAAGGAAAGGTAAGCATTTAATTGGTCTTTTTTGGATAGGTCATTGTTATGATAATGTGCTTGGTATATGTTAAATTGTGTATTATTTTGAATGTTTCTGGTGGCAAAGAGTTTGAAAATAATATTTTCTTTTCACTATTTCCAGCCTAAATTGAAACTGTCAATAGAAAAAAACTGAAACGTAACTAAAGGGGCTATTTGTAAAAATATTTTAGTATTAGGGGCGATCGATGGTTAAAAAAAGTGACGCGCATACGAAGGCCGCCTTTTAAGTTTTTATAAACTACCACTAGATGGCGCTATTGAGATGTGACATTTGTTATTATTAAAACAGTGACAGCTAAGAAATTGGTCGAGTAATTTGGTTACAGGGAGCGTTCTAAAAAAAAATTGTTTTGTGAACAAATGGAAATTTTACGTGAAGGTTTTCGTTGGATGATTTTTTACGGTTCTAGTAAAGACCCAACTCAACAACAATGCCTCGAATCACTCCGTTCAACATTGGGTTGTGAATCACCAACAGAAAACACCGTTAGCGATGAATTTCGTGAAGGTCGACCAAAATCGGTTGTTGTTTCAAAAAACATCGATGTTGTGCGCAACATGATTGAAGAGGATCGGCATGTGACTTACCGTGAGATAGAGGAATCCTTAGGCATATTGAAGACTGCAGTACATTCCATTGTGCGTGAACATTTAGCTGTGAAAGAGATCTGTTCCCGATGGATTCCGCATAATTTGACCGAAACTCAAAAATAGGCTCGTGTCAAATATTGTAAAGAAATGTTCAAAAAATTCGACTGAGTTCTTGTAAATGCGTATACAACATCGTAACAGGAGACGAAACTTGGATATATTCGTACGAGCCTGAAATTTGATGAACTGAATCCAATAAAAGTTATTCGTTCACGAAGCACTTCCAAGAAAATGATCGCTGGTTTCTTTGGTTATACTGGACAGGTTGCAACCATTGCTTTAGAGGATCGAAGAACAGTTAATGCTAAATGGTGTACAACAATTTGTTTGCCAGAAGTCATCGATGAAATCCGGAAAAACAACCGAAAACTTGGCATCATTCTTCATCATGACAATGCCAGCTCTCATACAGTATGTTAAACAATTAATTACACAGCCCCACAAAAAAAAAGCTCAATACCACGAACCAAAATAACTGGGGTGGCCCAGTATTCCGTGTACATAAGGTTACTGTGGATTTCTAGGATGAAAATATGACCATTTAACCCAACTTATCTTAGTCCAAAAATTCGTAATTTTGAAGATACAGGGTGTCACGGTTATACTTTTATTTTAGTTTTTTTTAAGTAGCTTCCTTAATAATTGTATTTATACCACTTTGTATGATTTGTAATGTAATTAAATATTCGTATTCTCCGCCTTCTCCTGTCTAAAAAAGCTCTCTTGCCAATGTTGCTTCGAGCAACAGTTTCTAAAATAATGGGTTGTTGGTTTCCGTTTTTTAATTCCATCCACATTTCGTCCAGGTTTAGGACAGGTCCAAAAAAATAATCTGTGAAATTTGGAGCCTGCTTAAAGGCAAACAGGCAACAGTAAGAATGTAAAAACCGACTGGCTAAGGGCATAAAAGATTACTCACAAATTGATAAATTTATAATCAATAAATAAAAACATCCCACTATCTCAGAAACTGTTGCTCGGAGCAGCAACATTTACCAAGAGAGCTTTTTTAGACAGGAGAAGGCGAAGAATACGAATATTTAATTAAAAATATCATGCACAGTAATATAATAAAGTTATGACAATTTAAAAGTGTACCCAGTGAAAAAAGTGACGCCACCTACAATTTACAACAAAAGTGGGAGCTTCCGATTTCTCATCTCGGAAAACTCCTTAGCACCGAATCTTATACAAATAGTACAATTATTAAGAAAGCTACTTAAGAAAAACTAAAATAAAAGTATAACTTTGACACCCTGTATCTCAAAAACTACGAATTTTTGGACCAACGTAAATTAAATATTTACATTTTCATCTCAGAAATCCACAGTAACTCTATGTACACGGAATACTGGGACCCCTGTATTTATGGTGTCATACAAGCTGTATTTGTCCATCCTGCCTGAGACTATGAAAGCAAGTATTTCTTTTCTCAGATGCTAGAACCTCTAAAATCCATCAATCCCAGGGGGTAGTGCCCCCTCCTAGGGATGATGTTCGGCCTTATTAGAAAGATGATTTAGTTGTCTTAAATGTTTGGCATAATGAGATAAAAGTACTTGATCCTTTCCGAATTTCAGTAACATCCATCTGCATCATTAGAGCGTAGGAGTAGTTTCTACCACCCTCTAAGGGTAGTTTATAGTCGTGTATCGGTGGTTCAAGCGAATCTACTCCATATTTGTTCACCTTGCCTAAAACTACAGAAGCCTGAACTTTTTTCGTCGTTATTGAAACTTACGAGATACCTCCATAGGTGGAGTTGTTTTTTACTCCCTATATGGGTGAGTCTCAACCCTTTAAGAGTAAAGTCTGGTTGTCACATCCGATTCGAATATTTTGTCCTAAGAGCTACAAGAATTTGTCCTTTGTACATGTTATTTAAACTCACGTGCGTTATTTGAGTTTTAGAGGTACTTTTCACTCCCTATAAGGGTGGATTTTGGTTTAATTAATAGCAATAGCTTGCTGTGGTTTGAATGCATATTCTCTTCTCTAGACTATAAAATATCTACCACTTCTCACATTTCATTAAGAGTCATTACATTATTACTATAGTTTTGCCCCATTTCAAGGGATTGGCACGTGAGATACAACCTTAAAGGCGAATATTTTGAGAAACAATAAAACGATTTGTACCAAAAAAAGGTTTTTTTTTATTGTTTTTGTAAAAACTTAAAAGGTAGCCCTCATGCTGTAAACTAAAATTACTTTTTTTTCCATGCACATCAATAGAAACTACACCGTAACTTTGTTATTGTTACGAATTTGAACATAATATTTTTAGGAAGATTCTTACGCTCCCGTCAGAAAGTATTTGCCCACCTAGTTTTTTCAGTCCCGAGACAACAAAAACCCAGATAATATTTTTTTTTTTTAATTTTTATGACTTATTTATTTTTACATTATTTATAGTCTAGAAAATCAGAAAAATATTCATGATTCTCCAGGATTTTTCTCATCTATGTGACCTCCTTTGTTTTAATTACCGCTTTACACAGTTTCGGCATTCTGTCCAGTAGTTTCTTCGGTTATTTTAACCCATTCTGCTTGTAAAAGTGCCCACAAGTGATTTTCCGATGTTGGATTGAGTTGAGTCCAAATGGTCCCACAGCAATTCGATGTGATTCAAGTCGAGTGATTCTGGAGGCCAAGTCATCAGTTCCAGGATGTCATCGGATTTCCATTAGTTCAAAAGTTCTCTAATTTGTTTAGCAGAATGTTTAGGGTCGTTGTAATACTGGAAAATAAATTTCCCCTGAAAAATATCTCTTCCAGAAGGAACCATTTGAGTTAGCAAAATTTCTTGATACTCTTCTTTTCGCATGATTCCTTCTATCCTAAAGATTTTTCCAACATTACCGTTGCCCAAACAACCACAAACCATTACTGAACCTCCACCATGTTTTACTGTAGGCAACTGACAGGCTTCCAACATCCTTTCTACAGCTGATCGTCGCACGTAAACTCGTCGATTTGAACCGAAAATTTCGAATTTAGATTCATCGCTCCAAAGAACGGAATTCCATTGTTCTGATGTCCAATTTTCATGTTCTCGGGCCCATTCTAATCGTTTATGTTTATTCACTTGCCTGAGAAGTGGTTTCCTCACTGCAACTCTCCCGTGTAATCCACCTTCTGCTAACCTGTTCTTCACGGTTGTCACACTGATGGGGATGGGCCGGTCCAGGTTTACTTGAGCCTTGATTTCTGGTGCGGTTAGGCGGCGATTACGTCTGCTGGGCATTGTTATAGCTCTGTCTTCAGCGGGAGTCTTTTTCGAGGCCTGCCTGAACGTTTTTGGTTGAGGATTCCATGTCCCGCAGAAATTTTTTACGATATAGTCCACCGTTCTCCTCGACATTCGCATATCACTCGCGATTTGTCGACTCGAGTGACTATTTTTATGTGTCGCAATTATTAGAGCCCGTCAATGACAAAGTACTGTTTGCGAATGGTTAATTTCCAAAAGGGAAATGGTATTTATAGCATAGTTTTTATCATTAAATGTCATTAGGAATTTCCATAATCCCTAGAAACTTGAAATGAGTTCTTACTTCAACTGGAATTTTCAGAAATCGTCATAAAGCGGTTATCGTGCAAAACTTGGAAATTTTTTCTAATTGGTTTTTAATTTGAGATTTCACCAAAAAGGCTTATCTAAACAATTTTATGATGGACACTTGTTAAGAACAATTAAAGTTACCTAATATAATAAAAGGGTTTAATTAGGTATTGAATTTTGGCAGTTACAATGAAATTTCTAGGTGGGCAAATACTTTCTGACGGTAGTGTATATAACAAAAAAATCCTATTTTTTCACATTTTCACGGCGTGTCTATAAATAAAAGAGTAATGACGTATTTTCCATCCCATATTAAAATAATTTCGATTTTGTCATCAATAATCTTAAAACGGGGCTTCGTTACATTTGAACATCATTCAGAGAACTGAAATTTATAAAAATACTTCCCAATCGTTTTCATTTTTTTTTTATTAACTTCTTTGTAAGAAAAAACACAATAAAATTGCTCAGTATATATCACCACCACACCAAACACTTTATTTTTGCACTCGACGCGCGTTTCGCTAACCATGTCAGCTTCATCAGGAGCGATGATTGACTAAAACTAAGCTACAAATCTACTCTATTTATACTTAGCCTAACACCTGAATTACTCAGACGGAACTAATGGCATACGCGAGGCCATCAGTTCCAGTCAAGTAACAAGTAGAGGGGACGATAAGGAATGGGTTATCTGTTCTTTATTTAAACTACTTTTACTTTTCATAATTTCCATACTTTCGTATGCGTTCAACAAACTCTTATCAGATACATTTTTAATTAATCTTAGATTATCTAATGTTCTAGTATTATCAGCTCCAAGGGCATGTTCGACAATGCTAGACTTTTCTGTTCTGTTATATTTTAAATGTGCTAAATTGTCTTTAAATAGTGTTTTAATTGACCTTCTAGTTTGCCCAACAAACTTTTTTCGCAATCATTACAACTAATTTCATAAATTCCACTTTTCTCGCAGTGAGGAATTTTATCTTTGGAATTTCCTAAGATATTCCTCAGATTGTCTGTTCCCTGCTATATTTCAGATTATATGGTATGGACAGATATTTTTCTTATTTTCTTTGCCTGTAAAAAAGGTGGAATTCTGAATATTTAACTTGAATTACTAAGTCATCGTCATAACCATTAACTCTAGTTATATTTCTAATACGATTCCTTTCATTATTGAAGTTTACTGTATTCAGAGTATAAGTGTCCAAACGATGCACAGTGTCTCGACTAGTACAAGCTAGCGGGATAATATTATTTCTTCACTTATTTCAATTGTTTATGTATATTCCAGGTATCTTAAGCTATTTTAAGAAAAAAAAAAGTTGAAAAAATGTGTACTGTATGTGTATTAATCGAAATATGTAGCTGCAAGACGGAAGTGGTTTACTAATGTGTCTCATTTGTTCACTATTGTCGCTAATTGTTCTTTAATTAGCTACATACGTCTACCTACTCATTATGTGTGAAAAGCACAGTCATGTTTGTTTACAAAGAAATTTCTAGGAAAAAAATAAAAATCATAATGATAGTACCCACATTTATTAATTTACAAAATATTATTTCTCTTAAAATAAATTAGTACAATAACAGTATCTATATATCAATTATTTACAATAACAAGGTGTATAAGTAAAAGAAATATAATATTAAATAACTTATATACTAAGGCATGAATTATAAGCAACTACAACACACAATAAAATAAGAATAATAATTACAATAAAAAAATACTTAAACCTACTAATCACCATCAGATGATCACCGCTCTCCCGTTCAGTAGAATATTCAGAGAGTAAATAATCCTCCTCATTTAATTCGTGATGATGACTTACTGATGGTGTTTCGGATGGCAATGAAGGTGGGATAATCAACTGCAGAACCTCCGATGGCAAAGAAGTAAATTTTCTTCGCGGTAATTCTCTATACGAGTTGATAACAGGATCAGACGTAATTAAAAGCATTCTCAAAAGATCTGTATTTGTGGCAATACGTGACCGCTTCCTGGTGTGCCGTTCACGGAATCTACGACAGTCTTTATTTCTTGCCTCCTGGGCTTCTTCGGAGAGTTGTCCAATGGGAAGAAGAAAAGACTTTATAACTTCCGCGCTGTGTACAAGAATTTTATGCACAGTAACGGGCATGGAATACCACGAATACAGATCAAGGTATAATTTTCTAGTATCAACACAAAACTTTTCGAATTCTATATAATTTATGTCATATCCCGATGACAAAGTTCTTAAAATTACATGAAATCTACGAATAAGGTTTACATCTAATTCTGTAATTTCGCTGCTCAATTCAGCTTTGGAAAAAAATCTACGTGCTGTGTTTCCATCGTTTGTGTTACCATACCCAGGTTTTGGTTTATCTACAATGAGACCCATACGATCTTTAAACCCTTTTTGTATTTCTTGTGAGCGTTGCTTCACAATAGCTTTGTCGTTATCTCCCCCGACTTGCCACTTTTTTATTTCTAAACGATAGCTGATGTGAAGCAAACATTCAAACGTGCGGATCCATGCATGTAAAGTAGATAAACCAAATGCAAGGCGTTCTTCGTTGCTGGGATATTTCTTTGACTCCTCGTTCATAGTAGACGGGGGTGACACCGCAAATATAACACTTTTGTGTTGAACTTGTGTCTGTTAAGGCATTGCACACTTTGCCATCAGTCATTGTCAACAACAAATCGTGTTTAACAGAGATTTGAGATCCAGCAACGTTACATAATGTTGAAAGAAGCTGACTTACTTCATCTAAAATTTTAGAAGTTTCTTCTTTTGTAAACTCTTTTGTCTCCTTGGCAAAAATAAACTTAATAGGACGGCAATATAAAGTAGAGGAAGGTCTTGGATTTTGCCAGATCACAGTTTCGCCATCAAGCAGTCTCAAAGGGACAAATGAGTATACGAACAAAAATTCGTCTGTAGCGTTAGTGTTCTCAAATTTTTGCTTATACGTGCTATGCCCCGAACTCCCATCACAGCCCCATTTGCTTACCAACGTATAATATGAACGAGGTAACACACTTCTAATGACTTCCGTCTGAGCTTTAACTAATCGTTCAGCCGTTTTATCCAAAATCGCGTGAAGTTTAATTTCAGCTCGAGATTCAGTCACAGAAATATATTCGTCAGAAGGACAACAAGAAGCTTTGGACTTACCTAAACTATAAAACGATGGATACACTTGATGTCCCGCTTTCATTGACCATTTTCTTGTTTGTTTATATGAGTGAGAAGTCGATTTCGAGTCCACATAATAAGCTAAAGCTTCGTCTGGTGTTAACTGCCGACTTTGTTCAGAACACTTATCCTTTTCTCTAGTTTCACTGACCGCGACGTTATGGATCTGTTTAGCAACACTTCGATGCCCTTCTTTTCGAGTAGCTAACTCGGCTGCTGTAATAAGCTCACTTGCACTTCGCGATTCCAAAAGATCTTCTACTCTCCGTCTCTTCGTTTTCGTTGACGAGTCTTCAAATGATTTTCTGGGTCGCCCTACGGAAAGAGTCGCTGATGATGTTGAAGTGCACGGCTGATTAACACACATCTTTATTTCGATTCCGGATCCCTCTAACCAATCTTTATGTTTGATTAGAAACATTTCTTTGTTACACTTTAAAGAAGTCCACTTTTAATTGAATTTTGCTGAAAGGCTTGATATTTTCATTTTGAGTCGTTTTAGAGAATCGTCAGAAACATCAGACATATTGAATTTTTCACTTATATAATAAAAAATGCCACTAATTCGTTCAGTTTTGTCATGTTTTAGCCATTCTTCAAAAAACTCCATTTTCGTCATAGTCACGACTCGTTCTGAAAAAAATAAAAATAATTTTACTTTCGGGCCTTTTCGGGGTCTATAATATATATGAATCTGTGCCTGAATGTTGTAGGTATTACATATAGAAAAATCTAGGTGGATATATGTGGATAAAAAAAGTTGCTACTTTTTAAAGTTTCCAATTAATGTAAAAATTTGCTGGATTTATCTATACATTTACAAATTGATATTACACCAAAAGTATACATATTTTTTATAAAAAATATAAGTCGTAAGAGAGTACATACCTTCAACAGAATATTCTATCACAAAAAACTCGTTTCACTTTGCTACCAATTTTAAAATATGTTATCACAAGTGTGCATAAAATGCAACTGATTTGCAAATGAAAATGACCTCTCTTATAAGGGTTACTTTGACCCCCTGATAAGATACCTTTATGAGGTGATAAACAAATTAATTCTTGGAATTCGTTAAATGGGGGGGGGGGGGTTGTTTACAAGTCGTTATCAGTGGTTCCTGGAAATTACATCATGAATATTGTCCCGCTAGCATGTTCTTGCTGAATCACTGTGCGATGTTTTGAAAAATGTAATGCGCCTAATTTATGTTGTTTGCAATGAAATGAATCCTTAGGAATATATCTATCTGTTACTGTGTCTTTTCTATAGGTATCAAATTCTGACCTATTATTATTTTTAATAATTAAAATATCTAGAAAAGGCAGTTGTGTCTTTTGTTCTCAATTTCGTAAGTGAATTTAATGGAATCATATCGGCTGTTTAATTTGGAAACAAAATTATCTATATTTGCTTTCTTTGTATCAAAAATCGCAAAAATATCATCCACATACCTATACCCTTGGGAAATACTCAAATTCTTGACTGGCTTCGGTTTCAAACTTACTCGTGAATAAATTGGCTATGAAAGGTTATAGGCAATTACCCATAGCTGTTCCTGCTTTCTGAACATAAAATTGACTGTTATATTGGAAATAATTTTGTTCCATACAAAGTTTTGATAACGTTAAGTATTTATGAATAATTTCGTCCTCAAAGTCATTCATCCTAAGTAATTCTTCGAGGTATTGTAAAGTTTGTGGTATTGGCACACTTGGGAACAAAGAAATATAGCAGGGGACTCAATAAGGTATTTAATAAGGTAGGCCTCACCTTAGTCTATAAGTCATCAGACAATCTGAGGAATATCTTAGGAAATCCCAAAGATAAGGTTCCTAATTGTGAGAAAAGTGGAATTTATGAAATTAGTTGTAATGATTGTGACAAAAAATATGTTGGGCAAACTAAAACGTCAATTAAAACATGATTTAAAGAACATTTAGCACACTTAAAATACAGTAGAACAGAAAAGTCTAGCATTGCCGAACATGCCCTTGAAGCTGATCATATTGTAACATAAGATTAATTAAAAATGTATCTGATAGGAGATTGTTGAACGTATACGAAAGTATAGAAATTATAAAATATAAAAGTAGTTTAAATAAAGACAGAGGGCCTATTCCTTATAGTCCCCTCTACTGGTTACTTGACCGGAACTGTTGGCCTCGCCTATGCCATTAAATCCGCTTGAGTAATTCAAGGGTTAGGCTAAGTATAAATAGGAAGATTTGTAGTTTAGCTTTAGTCAATCATCGCTCCTGATGAAGCTAACATGGTTAGCGAAACGCGCGTCGTCGAGTGCAAAAATAAAGTGTTTGGTGTAGTGGTGATATATACTAAGTAGTGGCATTGTGCCAAAGATTCCACAGTCCCAACTTAGGTTCAATTTTATTACATTAGGTAACATAAGGAATAGGCAGTGACGATAATAGTGAATCAAGTCGGAAAAAAAAGTTTGCCGTTAGCAAAATAATAATTAAAATATCTAGAAAAGGCAGTTGTGTCTTTTGTTCTTAATTTCGTAAGTGAATTTAAATAAATTATCTATATTTGCTTTCTTTGTATCAAAAATCGCAAAACCATCATCTACATACCTATACCCTCGGGAAATACTCAAATTCTTGGGCTGGCGTCTGTTTCAAACTTACTCATGAATAAATTGGCTATTACCCATAACTATTTCTTCTTTCTGAACATAAAATTGACTACTATATTGAAAATAATTCTGTTCCATACAAAATTTAGATAATCTCAAGTATTCATGAATAATTTCCTCCTCAAAGTCACTCATCCTAAGTAATTCTTCAATATAATTGGTATTCAGATTCGCAAAGAAACATAAATATTTTAACGATAAATATGTTAAATAATTTGTAGGGAAAGAAAAAAATAGCACTCGCAGAAACATTACCCTCTCCCATGGCAAAACGAGTAGTTCCGACCGTGTCAGAGGAAATAAGGAAGAAAATCCAAATGGCAATGAAGGTTAAAGAAAATAGAGGCAAGAGGGGTATTAAAAAGGAAATTATTGAAGGCGACGACGAACTCGATGAATTCGATAACATGATCAAGAGTAAGAAAACGCTAAAAGACAAACTGGGAACTCCCGAGGAGATCGAGAAGAAGGTAAAGAAAAAGAAGGGCGCCGGCGGAGGCGACGGCATGAAACAAACCAAGCTATCTTTCGAGAAGAAAGTGAACGGTTCGCCGAAGGGCAAGAAGGGAAGAAAGAAAAAGAAAGGCTCCGATAGTGAAGATGAGTTTTCTGACGTTGATATGGATTCCGATGGTTCTTTCGACGTTAAGGTTACTGTGGCACCTGTCAAAGAAAGAACCACTGCACGTAGGGCGGCGACAAAGGTAAGAATTAACTAAATAGATGAATAATTCCTTTACAGACTCTGGTAAAAATTCGCTGTTGATATGCGTTTGATTATTGAGTAATAAAGTCGGGGTTAGGTGTGGCTTATTCTATCAAAGCGGACCTATTTATTTTCTCATTATTTACCTGGTTTTAGGTAACAAAATATAATCTGTCAGATGAAGATGACAAGTTTTCAGATAAAGATGACGTGTTACTTGATAATGATCTGATCAGAGAAGAAAGGGACAAACCGGTAAGTTTATGAGTTTTTTTTATCATTTTAACTTTTTTTTTCTTTACACACTTCACCATTATTTCAAATAAATAACACCCCAGACTTTATTTCCATCCAACTTTATTAAAGTAATACTTTAAATTACTAGAAAAACCCGATTTATATTGGTGATTGGAGATTTCGGCGCTAAGTTGGGGAAAAACTCGAATGAGGAGGATAGTAAGATACGGATATGGCGACAGAAATGATAGAGGCACTACCTTAATCTTGAAAAAAAAAAGTTTTTGTACCATGAACTAGTTCTATAACAAAAAACTACAAAGAAAATGGACATGGATAAATGGTAACGGAACAACCAAAACGAAAACGACTACATTCTGTCATCATAAAAATCAGTAATGAAACTATTCATAAGCAATTCACAACTGGCTGCGGCCATAGGATCATAAGGTTAAAAATATGTATTAACAGCTCTCCAGAATTTACAAGGGGAAAATGAAAAGGAACATGCAATCCATAGACATGAAGATGAAGATAAAACAAACATAAATAGAAAGAAATGATAGAAAAATTACGAAAAACGTAGATGCCACCAACCATCAATAGATGAAATAAATCATACATTAACGGAGACGATGATTACAGTATCTTAACAAATATCACAAAGGGATAAAACAAAAGAAAGCTATACTATAATCATCAAAAAATACCCGGTTAACTGAATTTAAACCCCGCTTATAAAACTTACAGCGTTTTGAGGCTGTGTTCCTATATAATCATCGAAAAGGTGCGAAAATAACGCCTACAGCGGCTGCGAAGTATGTGGGCAAGTTGAGGGCATTCATTAGCAAGTGGGTGAACCAATACTCTCAGTTAAAAACGATGATTTACCAGAACGTGACTCGAGAGGAAAAGTATCGGGACAAGGGCGAAAAAATGATTATTAACATGTTTTCCTGAAATTCTTAATTAACTTAGCGCCGAGAGACGCAAAAACTAAAGCAGAAAGATTTGGATATAACGTATGAAACGAGTGGATTCAAAGTGTAATAAAAATAAAGGATGTAAGAGTGGTAAAACAAAGTGGAAATTGTCGGTCATACAATTCGACAGCAGGATAACAGAGGGAACAAACAGATATTATACCGACGACCAAAGGACCATAAAGGAGGAAGACCTTAAATGAGATGAACCGATGATCTTAAAAAGCACGCTGCAATCGATGAAAATAGCATCAGACCGGGAAGAATCGAAACAAGGGGGACACCTCTTGGGTCCGAAAATGGAGAGAATATGGCTTATACGAGGCTGGTTTGAAAAGTCCGTGCAAAGTCCGAGAGATAGCACCACCGGCGCGTATCGAGGTCATATTTAGTTAGTAGCACCTCTTGAATGAACGCACACCAAGTTTCAGCCATATTGGTCTATTTCTTTGTGTTTGGCATTCGTGTGAATCAAGGAAGTCGAGTGATTTTCAAGAAATGGACGCCTCAGGAGACTAAAGAGATGCTTGATAAACATTATGGTGACTCTGCACCTTCAATTAGAACAGTTTATAAATGGTTTCAAAATTTTCGGACTGGCCATATGGGCACAAGTGACGCTGAACGTTCTGGACGGCCTGTGGAGGTTACGACTCCAGAAATCATTGATCAAATCCATGATATGGTGATGGATGACAGAAGAGTTAAGGTGCGTGAGATTGCTAATGCTGTGGGCATCTCGACTGAACGGGTACATAATATTTTGCATAAACATTTGGACATGAGAAAGCTATCTGCAAGATGGGTGCCGCGATTGCTCACGCTTGACCAAAAACGGAATCGTGTGAAGTGTTGCAAGGATGGTTTGCAGCTGTTCCAGAAGAATCCGGAGGACTTTAAGCGTCGTTTCGTCACTGTGGATGAAACATGGATACATTACTATACTCCTGAGACCAAACAACAATCTAAACAATGGGTTACCAAGGGGGAATCTGCACCAAAAAAGGCGAAGACCGTTCCTTCGGCCGGAAAGGTTATGGCGACTGTCTTTTGGGATTCGCAAGGGATAATCCTCATCGACTATCTGGAAAAGGGTAAAACTATTACAGGTGAATATTATTCATCGTTATTGGACCGTTTGAAAACCGAGCTGCAAGAAAAAAAAACGCCCGCGATTGGCCCACAAGAAAGTCCTTTTCCATCACGACAACGCACCAGCACACACCTCAGCAGTTGTGGTCGCAAAGTTAATGGAAATAGGATTCCAACTCGTTTCACATCCCCCTATTCTCCAGACTTGGCTCCCTCGGACTACTATTTGTTCCCCAATTTGAAGAAATGGCTGGCGGGACAAAGATTTTATTCAAACGAGGAGGTGATTGCAGACACTAATGGATATTTTGCAGACTTGGACAAATCCTATTATTCGGAAGCGATCAACAAACTAGAACATCGTTGGACGAAGTGTATAAGCCTAAAAGGAGACTATGTCGAAAAATAAAAAAGGTTTACCCCAAACACATAAGTAGTTTTTATTTTTGCACGGACTTTTCAAACCAGCCTCGTAGATAGATAGATTATTGGTAGATACAAATCCCTCGGTGCCTGAATCGAACTAGGACACTACATGCCCCTTTTTCTTATGGGCATAGTCCACGTGGGGGAAATCCCTGAAGCACTACAGGAGCGAGCCGTGTGCGGAAAAGGTGATTTACGTTACGATTATACCCGCTCCTGGACCAATGATTCCAAAGGGATAAGTTTCTCTGTATAAAACACTACTTGAAAAGGGTTGCGCGAGGAGTGACAAGCTCAACTTCATATGAATGTGATGTATTAAAGAGACATGTATTTCTCGCATGTAGGATACATTGATCAAAAATTAAGTTTGCTGTTGAGTTCTGGGTCTCCAATCAGGCGAACAGCTCTCTTCTACACTTTATCTTTAAAAGGAGTAATAAATGATACTTTAGTATGTAAAACCACGTTAGGGTGGTAAAGTAAATCCCAAGATATAAGATCCTGCCTTTTTGCTTTTTCAATGGGGCAATAAACGACCCTATTAAGGTTTTGTGCTTAGTGGCCAGGTATTAAGATAAATGTATTTTTATTTTACCTGCTTTGTATACTGCCCTCATTTGCACTTGCAATCATATTGGATCTATTTTTACCTATATATTTACTACCTGGCAACCCGGTTTGGAACCCTTTAAGTATTTGATAATATAGGCCTAATGACCACAGGTCCCCATTAAGATTCGAAAGATACTTTTTGTTATTTTTATTTTTAGTTTTACTTACAACTTACAACGTAACTATTCTATTTTAATTATGTGGCGTCCGTAGGCAAATTTCAATAGTGGCTATCGCAAGAGAAAACATTTATCACTTGACGCTAAACAGATAGTGAAAAATGTTTACGACAGTTTGGTAAAAAGAAATTTAAATAAACAAAGTGCTTTGCAAGAAACCAGTGAACTAACAAAAACCCCAATTTCTACGATTAAGGGTATTGTAGGAAAACGATCACTTAGGAACAGGAAAAAACGGAAAGATTTTCAAATGCATCATGTAGACGATTGTGAAAAAGACGTCATCAGGAGAAAGATATATTCTATGTATGAAGAGCAGTTGGTGCCGACACTAGACAACAATATACATTGTGGCAGATCAACCCTTCACAGAATTCTTTTAAGAATGGGATTTACGTTCCGAAAAATCAACAAAAGGCAAGTAGTGATGGAGTCACTAAGATTACGAATCTTGCGACATATTTATTTACAAGAAATTAAAAAGTATCGATCAGAGAATTGACCAATAATTTACCTTGACGAAACATGGTTCGATACCCATGATACTGTTGACAGCAGTACAAAATGTCAGACTAACGCACCTTCAAATAAAGGTAAACGAATAACCATTTTACATACTGGATCTGAAAAGGGCTGGGTTTCAAATTGTCTACTATCATCCGCAAAAAAACAAAAGATTCTAGTTTGGACTATCACGAAGACACGACCGCAGAACTTTTTGAAAATTGGTTTCAAAATTCCCTTTTGCCAAATGTTCCCGAATAGAGTGTTATAGTTATGGACAATGCAAGTAACCATAGTCGCCTACTAAATAAGGTTCCTATTGCAGCCAACACCAAATCGGAAATACAGGAATATATGTTAGAAAATGATATTTATTTTGACTTTAGTTATAAAAAACAAGTGATCTTTTGGAAGTTTTGAAAGACTATAAATTGAAAAAGAAATATGTTTGTGATAGTATAGCTGAGAAAAAAAATGGGACACACTGTTTTGCGGCTTCCTGCGTATTATTGTGTGTGCGTTAATCCAATTGAACATATTAGGCATCAAGTTAAATCAAAAATAAGGACACAAAATGTTTCTCCTACTTTAAGCGTGTCAGTGGTTGAATTAGTAATAAAAGATATAAATGATATACCTTGTGAAAGTTGGAAGAATTCCATTCAGCACGTTGTTAAAGTTGAAGATTCATATATTTATGTAAATAATATAAAACCACTGATAATTACCTCAGCTGATGACAGTGATAGTGAAACCGAATTAGGCTTAAGTTAAAATATATTGTAAACTCCATTCATTCAAACTGTATATTTGTAATTCTTATCCATTTGTTTTTACATGCATCTATAAATAAACATCTCCAAAAACACTTATAATTTTATTTTATTTGCATTAATGAATAAAATTCTTAAGTCCATCTCTGCAACCTATCATAAACAAAAGGTTAAAAATTTTATATTGTCCGCTTTAAAACGGCAAAAATCAGGATCTTATATTTTGGAACAGGCTATACACTAATATTTTGTGTGTTATTTACTATTTAGTGTTGAGTCTGCTTTACTTTTCCTCGATTCAGGTAGTTCACCCTGTAATAAGGTAAATTGTTGAGTCTGTTCATTGTCGACCCATTGTTAACTGGGGCAATAATGTAATTATAGGCGTGTATAAAAGATGGCAATAGGAAATTTAAAAAATGTTTTAATTCGGTTGCATTTTATTATAATAATTAAAATATATTTTAATTCAGTTACATTTTATTATAATAATTAATATATGGGAACTAATTATTAATTCTATGAAACCAAAATAAATTACAAATAGGAAAATAATTAGGTGTATGAGGTTGCTGGCTATTCAAACGGTACGTGCTTTTAAAATAAGCTATTCCATGTCAGAAAGAAGAACTTTGATCAAAATTAACCATTATCGGACCAATTATTTGGTTAATAAAGTTTTCTAATTCCCATATTTTCTTTTCTTCTCCAGTAACGTGATTTACACATTTTTCCCAGTTCTTCACATTACTTGTCGCATCACTAATTAAGGACTTGACATCCGTCATTTTAAATGTATCATTTCTTACGACTTCCCCCTTTACTTGTGCCCATATCAATTCTATCGGATTTAATTCACAATGATAAGGAGGAAGTCGCAGTACTGTTATACCACATGAAGCTGCTAGTTCATCTACAACGTATCTTTTAAAAAAATTTTTGTTGATATAAGTTGAGTGATAAAAGTTCTCTTTTCACTACATTATCCGGCATTCTGATATTTTTTTTAGCGTAACCACTCTAATACATCCATTTTACGCTAAGTACTTGTTGGTAGTTTTTTTTTTTATAGTCTAGAATGCTAACTCACATTGTCTATAACAATAATCGAGTTTACTGGTATCAAATCTAATATTTAAGAGAACCAATCTTCAAAGACGTCAGCATCCATGCCCTCATGATAATTTCCGCTGCGTTTCGACGGTTAACAGGCCACCTTCAACAAATCCTTCCAAACTTCCGACGTGTGTGATAATAATCCCAAGTCTTTTTCGTCAGGGCGGATGGAAACCCGTTGACCATCCCTCTTGATGGGTCTTCGGCTTTTAATATTTTCATCTTGCCAGCATTTAGCTACCGTATGTCCTTCGTTCATCCAAGTTTCATCCAAATAATATATTCGTTTCTCTTCTTGCCTAGCTTTTCGGATGTTTCTTAAGTAATGTCTTCTCCAAGAGACAATATCATTTCTGTCTATTAAAATAGATTTCTTGGAATGCTTTTTCGATTGGAAACCAAGTCGTTTTAAAATTCTCCACAGGATGTTTCGGCTTATTTTGAGGTAATCCGGGTCTTCTTCGACCTTAACGAAAATTTTATCTAACGTTGGAATTTTCTTGTTGAAAAAGAAGGCATGTACGTCAACTGCCACTCGTAAAAAAAAACTCTCTTTGAGCAAACTTTTCAGACGAACCATAAAAGCTTTAGCTTAACCAACAATCTGTAATGCCAAACACGGCCAAATGCCTTAGATATATCAAGTGCAACCGGTCGAGATTCTCCATTATGTTCAAATTGCGTTGTTCCAAACACGTGCGACATAATATTGACGCTAATAATATTGAATCCTTCTAGATATTTTAAAAGATGCTGATTGATTGTGTTATCTTATAATTTCTTCCTTTTCCGTCTTCTTTGTATAGGTACGATTGCCTGTTGATTTATTTTATTATATATATTTTTAGACAGTCATATTGAGCGACAGCGACGATGAAAGACCTCCTCCAAGACATCAAGAATCATCGGAAGACCTCTTTGACAGTTTAATAGGTGTGAAAAAAGACGACAAAAAGGAAGACGAAGTTTCTAGTGCGCCGAAAAGGAAAATAATATCGAGCCAGTCCGATTCTGACAGCGATTTCGAGATGAAAGAAGAGGAGCCCAAGCGTAAAAAACCCAGTAAACCTAAGTTTGACAAAACGAAGGCTGATAAACCCAAAAAACCTAAAGGTAAGCTCTAGTAATTTCATAAGAACTATGTTTTAACTAACAATTAACGATTTAATTTCAGCCAAGAAAAAGAAAACTAGTGACAGCGAAGATGATTTCAAACTAGACGATAACTCAGATGATGATTTGGTCCCAGATTCTGAGGAAAAATCATCGTCACCGCCCGAAAGAAGTCGACCGGGTCGGGGGGCGGCGAAGTCAAAATATGTTTTTAGTGATTCGGAGAATGATGATGATTTTTGAAAGGACAATCCAGCATGAAGCTATGATTGTTAATTTAGTAGTTGCAGAAAACTTATTAAAAAGGGCAGTGTGGAAGTATGATTTACAATATGTGATAGAATGGGAGTTTTTGAACATTAAAACGGTTTTTATTCCATTTGTGCGGTATAATCTGTGTATTTTTTTATGTTCCAAGCGAACAACGGTACCTTTACTCAATCCGTAAAAAAAAGCAATAAAGATATCTCTTCTAAATAACTACAAAGTTCTAAAAGCTTGTTATGTTGATACAAACTTCATTCTTTTATGTACTTCGGACATCGGTGCGGCAAAAACTGAATGCATTTTTTAATATTCAAAATGTTTTTCGTTAACGCTAATAGCATCTTCAAGATAATATATGGTCTAAGAGGAGAGTATGAGGCGCGTTTCAAAAATAGAGGTCTGTCGGTACTAAAATGAAAACGAAACTTTATTGTTGGCTTCAAATACATTATTTTATTTTTGTACAGTCACCATTTCATTCGAAGTACTTTTTATATCCTAAAATAAACTTCTATAAGCCCCCAGTCTTACACGGAGTTTTCCAACTCCTCAGTTTCCTACAATTATTGGCTGGTTTAGACGGTGCGGGCGTTTATGCACTGCAGCTTCTTGGCTGCTCCCCACTCTTGGCTACATGAGCATCATCTCTTTAAGGTTTATTTTTTTTCTTTTCAAGCTCTTGTGATGTAATTTATCGCCACATAGATCTCCGAACCACCTCAAGTTCTTAAGACGAAAGCCAATTTATGTAGGTAGAGATGGTGGTTACTGGGAGCGAGGTCGTCAATACAGACACTATACCTGCGACTTCCCTGTTTATCGTGAACATTTGGGCGGCTTTTCCAAGTTCACGATACAAGTACTTCACTCTTTGTAGTCTCAACTAATAAATTTCACATAATTTACGGTAAATTTTAGCAGCATTCTCTCGTTTGGCGTTCAAAAATTAGGAAGGAAAGGAATTATATTATGAATACAAATTTAATTATTTTAATTACTAATTGGTTAAGTACTTGTGCTTTTGTAAAAATTGAAAAAGCACTTGTTGGATTTGGTAAATCTTTAAAAGACCCAAGTAAAAAAGAACTTAAAAACAAAATAAAATTAATAAATTACAAACTAAATCAACTATTTCTTGTAGATTTATGATACATCAGTTAGGAGTTAATATTTCTGTATTGTTACTTCCTTTCAAAATAAGAATTTATATTTGCACTTAAATTTCTAATATATGGTTCAATTGCATAATCAAATGCATCTCATAAATGGTCATTACCTGGTCTAATAATGGTTGTGCAGTTGCCCTGATATTCCAGCGTTCTGAAGCCTCTAATCTGAATTTCACACAATCTTTAAAATTTAGTCACTTATTAGCATTATATTTAATTGCTCTATCATTAATACTGATCGAATTTCACAACCGATGGAATTCGCTACTACCGCACTGTCCTGCAAAGGCAAATAACACTAAACTGGCGCTTGCATTCTTAACAGAATGCATATGCGCGAACTAATCAGTGTTACCAGTCGCTATTTATTATCGATCAGCCTATAATTTTGAAACGCGCCTCTTATTTGGAAGTAAGTAGTACGGTCCTAAAAATCTCCTAATGGGGACCATACACGTAATGGCAGGCCTGTCAGTTATGCCTTAACAGTTCACCGAAGACCGCCGGCCGGAACGTGAATAGGCTCGGGCTTGCTCACTCATGTTCCAGCCGCCGGTCTTCGGTAGATTGTTCAGGCGTAACTGACAGGCTTGGCGGAACGTGTATGGCCCCCAAACAGTTATTAAAAGAAGAGTATTACAACATTGGTTTGGTGGGTGGAAAAACCAAAAATATCCTTTTAGGTAAGTTTTCTGTAAGGGCATATTGTCGAGTTTTTTTATAATAATTATAAATTTTTATAATTCGAGGGATCTGTCATGAAAGCGAATGAAGCTTTCATTTTTTTTTTTAAATTTTTTATGGTCTTTATGTATAATTTTGATGATGCCGTTTTCATGAATTTATCCCGATATTATCGTCTTCTATAATACTTGTTAATAGTAGTACCAATTTTCGTTTTTAAGATTTTGTTTATTTGAAAATCTAGACGGTACGGCCAGAAGTTCTGTCAGTAAAATGCGACCGCGTCGGAAATAGATAGTTTAAGGTCGGGAAATGTGGCAACACTCGTAGTCGAGACGACGTAGTTCGTGAGGGCTTACGAGCAGCCGTTGGGTACATCGCATATACGCGGTTAGTAAATGAGGGGTAGAGCGTGTACGAAGATTGTGTCGCTATGGTAGCGTTATATGGAGCGGAAGGCGTGCGTGCAAAATAAATTTATTCACTGCTAGCGAAGTTAAATATCACTGCGCAGTGAGCGTAACCCTTTATAAAAACAAACAAATTTAGCTCACCTAATGCAAAATCGTCTTACGAACGATGTCTCGTATTTTGTGAGATGATTTGAAAGTTCACGCATACAAACGATTCATTTAATTGCGAAATTGAAAAAAATATGTCGTGTACGAATCGCAGCGCTATCGAGAAAGTACGGTGGC
This sequence comes from Pachyrhynchus sulphureomaculatus, assembly GCA_019049505.1. Lineage (NCBI taxonomy): Eukaryota > Metazoa > Arthropoda > Insecta > Coleoptera > Curculionidae > Pachyrhynchus > Pachyrhynchus sulphureomaculatus. Next base: position 26,304,178 of record CM032453.1, on the reverse strand, counting down.
AGAAACAGAGAATATTGAAACAATCTGAGCTTGAATTTCCTTGATTGTTGCTTATGGGCCAAGTTGGAAGCATTTGCCTGCAAAAAAACAAAATTTAACAGTCGAATCTTTGAAGAAATCCGTTCGCGATGCTGTGAAAATGTTATCTCTGGAGACGAATAGCCGCTAAAGGGGATCATTTCGAATAAACTACATCTGATTTTGTAGCATTTTTTCTGTACTTTCCCTATATAGATTTTTCTAGGTCTGCGATGTGTTTTTTCTCTTCGCGCGCTTAACTTACTGACAGAACTTATGATCTTACTGTGTAATGGATTTTACCCCCCTTTTTAAATTCTGTAGAGATATTCTGTTTATAATACTACAGTTGTAGAGGTAATATATTAAAAAAAACATATCGTCAGTTTACAAACAACACACATTAGGTCGTATTTGTGATTTCTTTTGTGCGGCTGTCTGTGTTGGGATCACTTGAATCCGCTGCTCTGTACTCATTCACGTGGTCCTGATTAGCAACACATTAAACCGAAAAATTCCGAATCTTTCACTTGTCACTCCGCCGGGAAGAGCCTTTATTCGTGTTTATTCGGAATCGATTGCGTTTGCTTTACTTAATAAATGAAAATATATATTTACTTACTAACAGCAATGATATCTCATGGTTTTTCTACGTTTTTGTAGCCAGCAATTAAAAACTGGATGTACTATTTGAAATAAAAAAATACTTGGCACTTGGGTGATCATTTATTTATTTGAATCACTAAAGACGTAAGTGCTCAATTAACATTTTTATTCTTTTGTTTCCAACACTGCTTTTATGTTGGGAATTTGGAATCTTTGGCACAATAACATTACTCGGAATATATCACCACTATAATAAACTAAACATAGTATAATATACTAAATATTTTATTTTTGCACTCGATGCGTGTTTTGCTAATCATGTTAGCTTCATCACTAGTCAATTATCGCTCCTGATGAAGTAAACATGGTTAGCGAAATGCGCGTCAAATGCAAAAATAAAGTGTTTTGGTATAGTGGTAATATATACTGAGTAGTAACAATTTTTTCATACATTAAATGATTAGCAATGCGACAAAATCCTTGTTGACAAAAAAAAAAACATAAATTTGACTTGACGTGTTTTGCTTGTAAATCAACGATATACGGGGTTAAAGTTCAAATGGAAATAATTCTATAGCAAAAAGAAACTAAACGAGATAGCTCAATAGTGTTAGACCTGTAGTTAATTTTTTTGCCGGCGCATCTTTTGATAATATCAAATCTTTGGCTTTAACACGGCTATTTTTATTGGTAATGATGACTTTAATATTATCTCTGATGGACTGCGTTCGGTGTTTGATGCTAAGTTTGACTGAATTGATCCACTTATTTATTGTAATCTGGCCTACCGTAAAAAATAGGAACTGCTTGCAAAAATTTCAAAACGCCCTTTTTGTTACTGCTGCAGAGTACATCAATTTAATCACATTACTCCCACTTTTCTAAATTATCCTTGATTATACTTTAAACAGATTTTATTATACATTTGGCAAGCACAAGGAAACATGTAAAGCCTCTCCCTTGGCTTATATATTATGTACTTACTTCTGGTTTTGATTGTTATTACATAGGCTGCTGAATTTTTTTGTTTTTAATTGTTGAAGAACATAAATTAGTGGGAACAAATAACTTTAGTGTTTTTCAGGGTAGTCACCCTTAAGATCTCTTTCCTCTACTTTTGCATGCGATCGAACCAATTCTGAAAACATTTTTTCCGCTCAGAAGTGGGTATCTCAGGGACGTGGTGTGTAAATGTATCAGATAGGAACAAAAATGAGTCAGAAGGTCATAAATCAAGTTTATACGGACAATGAGATATTCTTCGTTTGTAAATATTCGATGTATGAGCTTGTATTGTCATTACTATAATAATCCGACATTTTCGGTTTGTTCTACGAAATTCATCGATGATTTTTGCCGTAGAAATTGTATACCATTCAGCATTTCGATCACGACACTAGCCACATGATCAATAATTGAGAAAAATCAGCGATCATTTTTTTGAAGAGTTATGAAAATGAACAACTTTTCTTAGCTCATCTCAGAACACCCGAACAGCTGATTGATGTTTTACTTCGCATCTGCAGGCGTTGTAAACAGAATGTGAAGCACCTCGCTTGAATTTCTTTACTCCATTTGACATAAGCGTTTTTTTTTTAGCTTCAGTCAAATTGTGCGAAATCCAACGAGCAGAAAGGTCTTTCATGCAAGATCAAATGTATTTAATTCACGTCAATGCCTACGGATGCACATACCGGTCCATCTGTATGTAGGTATTTCTCTCACGACATATGTCGCAGGCCGGTGTATCTGTATCATTATTTTTATGGCATCGATGTTTGCTGCAACAACAAAGATTGATGTACGACCGTCACGAAGATTTCTACGTTCACGCTGTATGCTGCAAACTAGTTGTTACCAGTGTCATTTCATGCTGCTTTCTCGCCAATATTGGGGCGAAGTCCGTCAATGCATTGTGATGATTTTTGGTAATTTCGGAGACAATTACTTTTATTAACAGTTTGCAATCCGATAACAAAGTTGGCCGTCTTCTGACTCTAAACAAAAAATAGTGCGTACCAAAAATATGTTTACATAAACAACTAAGCAGTATATGACCATATATCAGTAACATAAAATAACCTGAATGGTTCCGTCATCCGATACAGTAAATAAACAGTGACTCGAGTTTAATTTAACCTACATAATGTAAACAAGCCAGTCTGCCTGAAAGCAATTAATATTCTATATTCTACATCCTGTAAATTCGTTGTTTTTCACTAGGCCAGGAACAGAGGTTTTTCCTTAGAGTAAACCCTGACAGCTTATATATATATATATATATATATATATATATATATATATATATATATATATATATATATATATATATATATATATATATATAAATTAATGTGATTACTTTCTCGGTTATGAAGTTATTGATTTTTCCTTTTATTTGACTTAGAATATAATATAGTCCAAACACTGATGTCATCTGTACCAAACTAATATGGTCAAAGTATGCTCCATCAAAAAATCGAGGGTTAAACAGTCTTGAGCTATCTATAAGGATTTTCTGTTAACGAATTATTTTCTTTTAAAAATTCCACCCTATTTATGGGTAAAGAAATATGTATGGAGCCTTAAAATCTTAATTATTCTGTAAACAAATAACATATCTGTCTGTTTAGAAAACACTTAAACAATACAAAATATTGGTTGAAATGTTTTTAGGGCTCCCGTTGAGAAAATAAGGGGTTTATTTTTAATAAGGTATGACAGTTCATACTGAACAAAAAGGCACAATATTATTGATAAGTCTGTATTTATTTTTATTTTTTCATTTTGTACTATGTACAGGATTCTTAATATAAACAAATTACAAAAATAAATCTGTTTATTTGTCCTTAGTTAATTTTAATATCGTATTTATAGTAAACACTTCATTAATGTGATTTACTCAGTACTTTCCTTGCAAACATACATTTCTAAAATAAGTACCGGAATTGTCTTTATTAGCCTAGTCGTCAGAGGCAAATTTTGACCAAAGGCTCCCATTAAATGTTATAGCCTGTCCTAAAATATAAGATCCTGGTTTTTGCCGTTTTAAGTGGGCAATATAAAAATTCTGACCTTTTGTTTAAGATAGGTTGCAGAGATGGACTTAAGAATTTTATTCATTAATGCAAATAAATAAAATTATAAGTGTTTTTGGAGATGTTTATTTATAGATGCATGTAAAAACAAATGGATAAGAAGTACAAATATACAGTCTGAATGAATGGGGTTTACAAGAGGGGACATATTGTATAACTTAAAATATATTTTAACTTGAGCCTAATTCGGTTTCACTATCACTGTCATCAGCTGAGGTAATTATCAGTGGTTTTATATTATTTACATAAATATATGGATCTTCAACTTTAACAACGTACTGAATGGAATTCTTCCAGCTTTCACAAGGTATATCATTTATAACTTTTTTACTAATTCAACTACTAACACGCTTAAAGTAGGAGATACATTTTGTGCCCTTATTTTTAATTTAACTTGATGTCAAATATGTTCAATTGGATTAAACACACAATAATACGGAGGAAGCCGGAAAACAGTGTGTCCCATTTTCTCAGCTATACTATCACAAACATATTTCTTTTTCAATTTATAGTCTTTCAAAACTTCCAAAAGATCACTTTTTTTAACTAAAGTCAAAATAAATGTCATTTTCTAACATATATTCCTGTATTTCCGATTTGGTGTTGGTTACATTAGCAACCTTATATTTAGTAGGCGACTATGGTAACTTGCATTGTCCATAACTATAGCACTTTGTTCGGGAACATTTGGCAAAAGGGAATTTTCAAACCCATTTTCAAAAAGTTCTGCGGTCGTGTCTTCGTGATAGTCCAAACTAGAATCTTTTATGTTTTTAGCAGATAATAGTAGACAGTTTGAAACCCAGCCCTTTTCAGATCCAGCATGCAAAATGGTTATTCATTTACCTTTATTTGAAGGTGCGTTAGTCTGACATCTTGTACTGCTGTCAACCCACCCTTTTTGCAGTGTCATGGGTATCGAACCATGTTTCGTCAAGGTAAATTATTGGCCAATTCTCCGATCGATACTTTTTAATTTCTTGTAAATAAGTAAGATTCATAATCTTTGTGACTCCATCACTAGTTGCCTTTTGCTGATTTTTCGGAACGTGAATTTCATTCTTAAGAGAATTCTGTGAAGGTTTGACTAATAATTGACATATTTGTCAGAATAGATCGTTCAAAAGAAAAAATGTTTCACTCCTTACTATTGTGCTTAGAAGATTACATCACAGTAAACGATAAAACACAATTGCGTCGCTCAAGAAAATTTTTAGGTCCTGTTTATTATCACGCATGCGTCTCCTATCATACCAACAACATGGCTGCCAGCGCGGCCGCGGGTTGTGTTTACATCTGGATTTCAAGGAGAATATTTTTATAACGTGCTCCGAAATTCATTGTTAATAATTTTCAAATAAGTAAATGGCTCGTTTGACGTTATAATTGAAAATAATTTTAAAAAAGATGCAAGAGGAAGTTTTTGCTGTGACGTTAGTGCTTGTAAAAATTTATGGTATCTCCAGAGGAGTTAGTTTTTTTAGATTTCCCAAAGATCCTAAAAGGTAATTTCTTCACAATTCTTTATTTCTATTATGCAATATATTATATAAAGATAATTGTGGTTTCATATTAGAGATGTATTCTATTTGTAAAACAGTTGATGTTTTATTATTTAGACATGCAAAAGTAGTAATTCTCCAGCATGAATGAATTTAAATAAATCAGTGCATAGATTTAATTTTTTTATGTAAGTGGTTTATAGGCACGAAAATTCATTAGTTGTATGAAAATTAATATATTAGATTTAACTAATGATAAAATGGAGCAAAAAGTGTGTTCACTTAATTTTTAAGTTCAAAAGAAAGACGATCTCATCTTAAAATGATAATTATGATTATTTTCAATCTCTTCAGATTACTGAGATTCGCTGAAATATAAGAAGCATGATTATTGACATTAAACGCGCGAAGCTGAAGGTGTGCAGAGATATATTCTCAAAGTGAACATTTTTTCTCCCCCGGGCAATATCTCTAATAGTTGAGAAATATAAATTCAACAATGAGATATTTAAATGAATAACGTGCCAAAAGCGTTAAAGCCAAATGTATTTTTTCCTTGTATTTTTTGCCTTTTTCCCTTTTTTTTTGTATATCTTCCTTTCAATCAGCAAAATTAATTTTTATTCTACAGAATAGGATTTTTCTTGAAAGAAGGAATTTGAATATTTCAAAAACTCGCGGTCATCATACCAGCAGTATGGCGACAGGTCATGTGATCATTACAAATTCGAACTCCTCGAGATCAAAGGTGCCGAGTCGGACTGTTGCTACCATAGACATAGAGGATGGACTGAGCATTAACTTCATAAAATTGACCACTCTCTAGAAAGAGACAAAGCGATTGTGCGGCCAATACCTGTCTCTTTTCTGTAGGCCTGTAATAAACAAGGCGCTGTACCCCGAGACGGAATTCAAGGCGAGAAAAGCCCCATACCAGATTTTAGTTCAAATAGAACACTTAGAAATATTATTTTTTAAGAGCGCCGTAGCTTAGCGGCATTCTCAAAGGGACAGCTACTGGCAACTCATTCGCTTTGTCTCTCTCACACTTTTGCGTCCATATTTACTTCACAGCGGGATACGGAACACTCAGTCCATCCTCTATGTCTATGGTCGCTACTGTGTTTTATGTTTACTGTGATTACACTGCAAGAGTAGCGCCCTCTGGACGAAAATATATTTTATGTTCATGAATTTACAGTATCTATATTGGAACAAATTAACAGAATCTATATTTCTAGAAATTAATGAAATCTATATTTTTGATATGAAGAAATCTATTTTAGTACAAATAATATTAATAAAATATATTTTAAGATGTCGCCACCTAACACGAACGCTCATGAAACTCTTCTGTTACGTAGATAAATAAATTATGAGATGAATATCAATTTTTTTTTTTAAATTGTATTACCATGCTACAGTAACTGAACGAAGCTAATGAATTTTGAATATATACACATCTTTGTTTTCTATCTGGAATCTAAAGAGCTAATATTAAGAAAATAACACACAGGAGGAAAAGTTTTTGGTCTAGCTATTTAAAACACATTTTTCTTGCAAAATTCGATTTTATTCATCAATATAGTCTCCTTCAAGAGCGGTACAATCAGTTCAACACTTTTCTAACATTTCTGTACTTTTCTTGTATAAGGATTTGTTTTTGTCTTGCAAATGGAGTTTCGGAGATAACTTCTTCACTGGAGCCAAATTTCTTTCCCGCGAGCATTTTTTTTGAAGTTTGCGAATAGATAATAGTCGCTGGGGGCCAAATCTGGAAAATACGGTGGATGAGGAAGCAATTCGAACTTCAGTTCATGCAATTTTGCCATCGTAACCATTGGCTTGTGACACGGTGCGTTGTCTTGATGAAAGAGCACTTTTTTTCTTGTTCATTTGGGGCCGTTTTTTGCGATTTCTGCCTTCAAACGAACCAATAATTTTACATAATACTCGCTATTGATGGTTTTTCCCTTCTCAGCATAGTCGATGAAAATTATTCCATGCGCATCTTAAAATACAGAGGTCAAAACCTTCCCAGTCGACTGCGACTGTTGGGTTCTGGGTTGCTTCAGGCGGCTTTCACCGGCTGCTGTCCACTTAGCTGACTGCCGATTTGATTCCGGTGTGTGGGGGTGGATCCATGTTTCATCCATTGTCGCATATCGCATGAAAAAATCCTTCTTATTGCGCTTAAACAGGTCCAACCAGCGCTCAGAATCAACACTGTGAGCAAACGCGATATCCATTTCGAACAGAGTTTCTCATGCCCGAATGTTCATGCAAAATATGACCAACACGTTCTTTTGATATCTCTAGGGTGTCAGCTATCTCACGCAATTGCTCTTTACGGTCATCCAAAATAATTTTGTGGATTTTGATATTTTCCGGGGTAACCACCTCATTTGGGCGTCCGGTGCGTTCAGCACATTTGTGTCTGTACGACCGCTTTAAATTCTGCATACCAATAAATGATGCGTGATTATCCAGGGGCAAGGTTCCCGTAACACTTATCAAGCTATTGCTTTGCTTGAACGGAATTTTTTCCCTTAAAAAAACAGTGTTTGACCAACACACGAAATTCGATTTTTTTCCATCGTTTTGAAAATATCAAAAGTAGAGTCACTAAAACCCAATGTAACTTGTAAACTAATCATCGAAATGTCATGAAATTTTGACACGTTTTGTTTGAAGGTTGGTACTTCCTAAATATCATATGGATTTTGTGAAAAGGGCGACATCTATATGTCAGACCAATAACTCTTCAGCCTACGTGTTATGAATTATTATATTACGTGGGGTTAATAAGTAACGAAGAATTAAACGCAGATTGAAAAAAATATGCAGTGTTGTTACTACTCTGGTTAAAAAGAAGTATTATATTCGAGAAAAAAACACTTTTGAGATTTTTTTTTCATTTTTTCAGGGACCCTGGGTTCACGAAAGACATATTTTCCATTTCCTTCGCTTTGTTGGCACGATAACTCTTGAACGAAATGAAATATCGATGTCAGATTTGGTACATATGTATAATAGTCGAGATAGGAATAGGACTTATAGGTTTTGAACAATATCGCTTCCGAGGAAGAGGTGAAAGGTGTGGGTCAGTCAATTTTCTATAGTTTAGGTTATATTCAGGTACGAATTTTTCTGGTTCTTGAACAACGAATAAACAAATTTTGAATAAAATTATTTATAAATATGTAAGGAGGCTACATTGACCAATTACTCTTGATTTAATCCGTTTTAGTCAAAATAATAACTAATTTGTTAATTGAGTATTTTTTTCTATTCTTACAGCTATTCGGTATATCAGGTGTGACATTCGTGAGGCGGCGAGTCGGCGAGGAACCATCCAGATTACGTGGTTACTACGGTAAAACACGGAGGAGGCAGCATTATGATCTGGGGCTACATGGCTGCTAAAAGGTGTTGGCGAAATGTTCGTTTGTGAAGGCCGCATGAACAGCCAAAAGTACATAAATGTACTGATGCCTTCGCTAACGTGCATTTTTGGCGACACTAATTTAGACGACATCAAATTCCAGCAATATAATGCATCTTGTCATAAATTAGCGGCTACGATACACTGGTTTAGAAACAATAACATTGTCTAATTGGATTGGCCGGCGCAGTCTCCAGATCTAAATCCTATCGAGTATCTTTGGGGTATTCTGAAGCGCAAGATACGGGAGCATGGCATAACATTAAAAGCAGCGCTAAAAAGCGCTTTGATGGATGAGTGGGATGCCATAAGTACAACTGAATGCATTAGACTTGTACGCAGCATGCCCCAAAGAATTGCTGTTGTAATTAAAGCTAATTTATTTGATAATTTTATCTCAATATACGATTTTTGACAAAACATACGAATTTAATTCTTTAACCCGAAACACAAGAAATGAAGTAAATCGTAGGGTGCCTAATACTTTTGGCCAAGGCTATATATATATATATATATATATATATATATATATATATATATATATATATATATATATATATATATATATATATTAATATATCATCGTGTTTTTTGAGCATAAATAGACTGTAACAAACACTTCCTAATACAATGGCTCATCGGACAAAGGTCGTGTAGGGTAAATAAAATCGTATTTCAAAAAAAGGTAGTTTATTTACTATTTTGATCTCGAACGAAATAAATAAATAAGAAACTAAGAAAACCATTGTACATACATACAAAGTACACAGTATCACTTTTTCTCTTTTTATACAATGTTTTAATAGAAAATCAAAATCTTATCCTTAAAATACTAAACGAAACAAATGTACACGATTATTAATTAATATTACAATATGTACAAAATTTATTTAGGGGTTCGTCTCTTGGAAATTATGATTTTGTTAAAACGTGAAAACTTGGATCGATTGTGTTAAAAAAATATATTTCCGGTAGTTTCTAAGTAAGCGGATGATTTGGGATTTCTTTTTAATATTGCGCTTCAACTTGTAAAACTTAATTTTTATTCATAAAGTAATTACAACACTTTCCTTCAGCGCGGAAAGTAAAAAACGAGAGTCCTTAAAGGACGACAACAATACGGCATACTGTTTAATGCGCGATCTGTACCGCACAGCGCATGGTGGTCTAATCGGCCTAACGAAATTTAGTCGTCCGTGTCGTTATTGTCGTCCTCTTCCGATAATTTTAACTTAAAACAGTTATAATAATAAAAAATTAAGTTAAAAACAATACTATGTGGAATAATAATGAATTTTTTCACCCCCGGTGATAAAAATTCAATTTTTAAATAATAAATGTCCACATATCAATAGTTACCGATAGTTATCAATATACCGACATCTATTGATAGTTACGGTTATCTCATTGTTCGCCTACTCACTTAAATGATCGCAACACTCGCTATGAGCTCACTGAAAAAAATCAAAAGAGTATCGACGGGCTTTGGTGAGTGCAGAAACACCAGACAATTTCCATATTATTTTTACTGAACGAGATGTTGCTAATCAAATCGATTTGTGTACCACAACTGAAAACTTTCCTTCGCAGAGGGCGGAATGACCAATGATATTGTAATTAATAAACTAAACGAATAAATAGTTCCTTGTTGCTATTGCTGTCTGAGCTTTTTCCGTAAATCTACTTCCGGAGAACCAAATCATTAACTTTCAGTTTTTGAGTAAAGTTACTTTTAAGCTACTTTACCGACTCCAGAAAGTAAACTTATTAATTTGTAGTTGTCAACAAGTTCTATTTTTTTCCTTAGGGAGAAAGGATAGTTTTGATTTTTTTTACTAAGGTAGGAAATATTAAGAATACCATTTCAAATTTTGAGAATATCACCAAGAATGTTGTTTGGGAGATTTTCTAATAATTGATTAGTAAGCTCATCCAGGTCTGGAGCTTTCTTGATGTATAAGTTTTTTAATATATATATGTATATATATATATATATATGTATATATATATATATATATATATATATATATATATATATATATATATATATATTGTAAATAAAACATTATATGTAAATCCCTTAATAAAAAATGAGTATATTCCGGTGAATGAAAAAATAAATTTGAGGAAATTTACGAGCACTGCTACTTTGGAGTGCATTTTTTTTAAAGTGAATTGACCAGAAAAACCAGAACATCAAAATTTTTTCAATGTTTAAGGGGTTACATACACCTCGAATTTTCAAAAATTTGATTTTTTAGGATATTTTATTCTTCTAAGAATTATTCAAAAATAAAAAATTTAGGAAAATTCCATTCCACTACAAAGTTATAGCATTAAATGTGACCCTGGCGTCAGATTGGGACCCCTACCTGTTTTCAGACACTGTCTGCAATATTACTCGGTCAACTTTTAATATTTTTTAACTTTTTAAAAAATCGTAATAATTACTTTTTCTACAAAATGTCAAGAGATTTTTAAAATTTTTCTAATAGACAATTTTTTATAAATAATTAAACATAAATTTTTTGGTTGAAAATTGCATACTAAAGTTTGAAAAGATTAATTTTTATTTTTGCAAGATTGGATTATTTTTTTTGAAGTTATCCTGACAACAAAGAGGTGCCGTAGTTTTCATCAGTGGTCCATTTAACCCGATAAAAAAAAATAATGTTAACAATTAAAACATATTTAAAAAAAAAAATTCTTATAATTTAAAGTACAATAAAAATATATAATCGCCATCCTTTTGTATTATTCACTAATAAAACCTTTGAAATTTTTTTTTTAAATATACATACTTTTTGCAGTGCCAGGTGTAAGGAACCCTTTAAAAGATCCTGCTGGTGTGCCAAAATCATTTAAATAAATAATGAAGAAAACATACAAAAATTTAATAGTTCGTTACAAATATTCATTATATTCCGTTTCAATTAAAAATAAGTTCTATGCACTCATGAAGTTATTTTTTGCATCGTATTGAAAAATTTTAATATTATATTTCATTTTTTTATTTTAAATTCATTTTAAACTAACGCGTGAATCGACCAGATTTCCTAGTCATCCAATGCTCCTATTTTTTATCGAACATATTTTTTAGCGTCTATCCTCGACTTTTAATAAAAAATATTATTAGGTGAAGGGTACTACTAGATGTTGTAACATAATGAATAACCTAAATTTTACAAATGAGAGCATTGTGTTATAATTTCAAAAATCCTTTAAGGATTTATGAAACCAGAAATGCTACGTAATAACGTCAATAAAAATGATTTTGTTTTTCTCAAAACGTCAATTTTTTTTTATAACAGGGCTACAAGAATGAATTTTTTTTGTTTCGTTTATTCCATCAATGAATCTGGGCAACAATTTTGTCAGAAAAAGCAATAATTTTCGAAACGCACGATATATTTTTCAGGAAACAATTTTAATAACCGATCTGTTTTCGCTTTTTAAACGTACCACAAGTCTAAAACTCAAAATATAATTAATTTATATTTAATGTCTTATCTAAATTTGTTAACAACTATATACCTCTTTCACTCTATGAACCACAAAAAGAAATGAGAAACGAAATAATTTTTTAAAACGAACGCAACATCAGATTTAATTATTTCGTATAAAATAATTGAGCTAATATTAAGAGTTGTATCCGAATGGCAATAAAAAAAATACTTACAATGCTACTATCAAAAATATAACAAATTGGTCATGACCGATTTAGTGAAATTATATTAACTTATTAACGAAAACGCCCTTCTTTATCGAGATTTCATTTGACCGTTAATACTATAGCAACTCCGTTCGGCGCGGCGATTCGACGACGTCAATATCAGATTCTCGCTCGTGACGCACAGATTCGGCCAGACCGAAAAATAAACGAGCGAACGAAATATACACTGCCATACTGAGCTCGGACAGGGAACTATTCGTGTAAAATATATGATGAAATCATCGGTTGCTACCGTAATTTTTGTTCTATTTCAGGGAACACCATGTTTCGAGAAGAATTTTTTATGCATGTCGAGACTAGGGATGGGCGATAATGAATTTTACCCATCGACGGTTAATGGTAACCGTCTCACTAATTATTAATTATCAATAATTTTAACTTATCGATAATTATCGATATATTCTGGTTATCGATATTTGATTGATTGAGACTTTTTAAAAAATTGTATGATGCTCGGGGTGGAAATAAGTGATTTCTATTGATGACTACCGAATTGTCGATAACTATCGATATACCCAGCAAATATATCGATAGTTATCAGCAACTACTAATGTATCTGTAACCATTAATATATCGAAAATTATCAAGATATCGATAAATATCAATATTTTTTGGATCGAGATATTTATCGACAGATTCCTAGTCGAGACATTGTCATAAACCTCAAGAGAAATTTCTATTTATGTTGCGGACATTTCGTCACCGCTATGACGTATCTTCATAGAAACCTTAAAGCTTAACTCTATTCACACAACTGAACTATTTTTTACAACGAGATCTCTTCGGGGTCACTAAAAGCCCCAATTCGCTTATGAACATCCACTGATCTAACGGCAAAGTAATACTTATTTTTATCGGCAAACTGAGTTAACGTACAGGCCATCGGAAGCGCCAGCGCTTTTACGTCTCCTACTTTCCTCCACATGTCCGTGCTGGGGGGAGAGTTGGTTTCCTGGTAGGCGTACAATTGGTAGCTCGCGATGCTCTCGTATAATTCCAAATTGTACGGCATTTTCCACTGAAGAATTATACCGGTGTCGATTTTTTTGATTGTTAGGTGCGGCTTCGGAAGAAGGGATTTCAATTTCGGATCTAGATTGATCCTAGGCGGGGTGGGGAGCGGTGCCGGGTGTTTGTTCCTCAGTGGGCTAGGAACTTGTTTTAGAGTTAGGGTTTGTCCTTTGTTTGACATGACGGATACTGTCGAACCGTTGAGTGCTCCAGCTGAAAAAAAAATATATTAAGAACAATGATCTTTCAACTCCAAAGTACGTCTATTTCTCAATATTGTCACATTACTGTCATTACGACATTATTAGCAATCGATTGGTACTTACAAAGTACGCCGTTGGTGGCCTGGAAATTAACGAAAGCCACTTTTTGAGTACCTCCAGAGTTTGAAGTTATAGTAGGAACAACATACACCATTTGAGGCGAACCGTTTCCGCTTGATGTGATAACTGAAGTTGGAGTAAGTCTTATCCCTAAAAAATAAATATACAATTAAGGTCTTCTCATTGTTAATAAAAATGAATTAGAAATATAGGGTTTAGTAATAATTAAAGTAGTTTTTTATAGCACACTCTCAAATTATTTATCTAAGAGATGAGTAAAAATCGAATCACCATATATTTACATTAAAATACGATCAATCATCTAACGTGCACTTAGAACTGGTTGATTGTATCGAGTAGTAACGAAAAGGTAAAATTTAGAGTGTTGTCAGACTTCCAAAATTTAATATATTTTTTTTATAGGTCTAGCACACGTGCTGCAGGGAAGTCCCTAAAGCGTTACAGGAGCGACACGTGTGAGGAAAAAGCGATTCACGTTGTTCTTGAATCGCTGTAAATTGTACTCGGTGGGAAACACAGTCTTGGGTAAGCCATTCCAAAGGGATAATGTTCTCCATATAAAAGACTGCTTGAAAAGCGGTGTACGAGGAGTAACAAGCGGAGCCCTAAACATGGAAGCAGTATCCCATAGTTGGTCGAATTTGAGCTTTGTAAAGAATTAACAGTTGTTGAGTGTAAAGCTTTCTGGTTCGAAATAATATTCCCAACTTTTGAGAAGCTCTCCTTGCTATGCCTGCAACATGTTCATGCCAGGACATATTTGCTCCCAAATTAACGCCCAACAAATTGAGTGACGATGCTAGGGGAATGGAATGCCCCGACATAACTATGTCGGGTTCAGCAACGTTAACTTTTTTAGAAAAAATTGCCGCCTGAGTTTTTGTAGCGTTAAATTCCACTTGGTTACTGTCACCCCTTCCAGGTCTTTGTTAAGTTGAATGACTTCCTAATGTCTGCGGATATTCGCTTGAGCAGCCGATGTCCGAGCGTTCAAAGTGAATGAAGAGATAAGCGTACTGTCATCTGCAAAGCTGTAGACTAGATTCCCGTTAATGTAAATGAAAAGAGAGTAGGAGACAGTATGGAGCCTTGGGGCACACCGGCGTTAGTTAACAGTAAAGGTGTTAAAAAGAAATCCGTCGACTGCGACTCGTTAAGAACGCTCTCTGAGGAAACATGAGAACCACAAACAGAACCCTTCAGACATACCATAAGAGCGTAGCTTAGCCAACAGTCCATCGTGCCAAACACGGTCGAATGCCTTGGATATGTCAAGAGCAACCGCTCGAGATTCTCCGAAGTGTTCAATTGCGTTGTTCCAAACATGTGTTACATAAGTCAGAAGATCTCCTGTCGATCTATGTTTACGAAAGCCATATTGTGATAGCTAATAATGTTGAATCCTTCAAGGTATTTTAGAAGATGCTGATTGACAACCTTTTCCATGACTTTCGATATTATTGAAAGCAGTGCGACTGGTCGGTAGTTGTTTGGCAAGGTCTTCTTGCCTTTTTTATGTATCGGCTGAACTGTGGCACATTTCCAGGAGGAAGGAGATATTCCCTTTCTGTAGGATAGATTGAAAAGTCTACAGAAAACTGGTGTTAGTTCCCTTGCACAGTTTTTGAGAACTATGGCAGGTATACCGTCAGCGCCAGAAGCTTTTTTGGTGTCTAGCTTCATTAAAATACGTTTTATGATACGGTGTCTAAAGACAATATTTGGCATCCTTGACTGCACTATGGGAATAGTGATTGGTGTTTTTCCTTGGAAATCGGCAGTAGAATGTGAAGCAAACAGTTCGGCCAACAATATATTCCTTCTGCATGTCTATCCAGTCGTTGACGCTAAACCCTAGTTGGTAGCAGTATGAAATAAATTACGACATTAAAGCTCCACCAGACGCACAGCATCACTATTCTTGAATGTAATTCTGCGTGATGATTTTGGAGTCTCACTTTTATCAATCTGTTAGAATCGCGTCCTCCAATTCACTGACTTAAATTGCATGCAACTAATTTACATACTTATATTTAAAAAATCATCTAAACTGATTGATCGCATCGACTTGTAACCAAACAGTCAAATTTATGGTGCTATCAGACTTCAAAAATTTCCCCAGCTTTTACGTCATTAAAATTATAACTTAAATTATAGCTAATAGAGAAGAAATACTATTATATCGTCAACAGCTGCATATTTCTAAATTTCTATTTTAATAAGTCCTCTATAACCATTTATTAAAAGTATTAAATATATGTAGCAATCCCCGTACGTAACCAAGGCGGGTTTTACTACAAGACAGCAGCAGACCATTCAATTTTCTTAGCGGCGTTGCATGGAAGCGAAGTAAGGTAACTTTTTGAATAAGACAGGGTTGCCATTTAGTCCACAGTTATCTACTTGCCCTTACCGCACTCACTAATAATTTAAATGGATTATTAATTTAGGCACTCTTACAGTATCCCAGGCAGCTTTTACTACAAAACAGTAAGTGGACAATCCACTTTCTTGTAGGGTTGTCATGGACATACTATAAAGTAAGTTTTTGCTTATCGTCAGGACGCCCTGAACGGCGGTCATGGTCGCAATTCAGTCCAATGTTTTCTACCTGTTCTTTCATAACTCGTTGAATGAATAATTTGGCGGGAAACGATTGGGTACGGACGTGTTTTCGAACGCAATTCGAGAACAATTTAAAGTTGTAGCAAGTTCTTGTTGGGTCCACTGAAGGGTTTTTTGAACAAAATTAGATTCATTACACTTCAAGTACATATAAAATCTCACACACAAAAGAATAGACCGAGTCGGTCATTCTGAACATCGTTTCCCGTCCAATCAATGATCCAATAAAAACTGCAATGAGTGCAGTAAGAACAAGTAGAAAACACTGGAGAGATTTTCAACCCTGTCTTACTGAAAAAAAAATTATACCGTATCACTCGTCTATACGGCGCCGTTAAACACCTGAATAATCGTACGTGTTCTGCTAGTAAAGCCGGCTGAAGATACATACCACTAGTGTCACTTATATTTCTTAATTTTACTAGCAGGTTACGTATAACTTATTAAGAGTACAAATTTAGAAATTATTGAGCTATTTCTTACAAACCTAATATTATCTACTATCTTCTCCATATCTCTCTCCCTCCTAAAGATATGCATGATAATTTTACTTCATTAAACTAGACTTTTATAATATAACGAAAGCCGGTGAACCATTGTATATTTTAAATTTTAGAAATCTGACAACGCTTACATGCAACCAATTTATAACACATTGTTGCCAGTCGCCCTTCCGCGAGTCCACTGTGAATCATCGATAGCGTTTAGATGTAAATTATTAGGGATCCACTTCAAAAACGCATGATACAAAAACGACATCGATAGTTACTAAACCTGATGATAAATATGATTACAGATAAAAATAAATAAATACATAAAAGTTAACTGGAATTAACTCACCTTGAGACAAAGTATTGCCCTTATTCCCCACAGTTACAGTCTTTTGAACACCTACTTGTTTTCCCTGAAATAAATAAGGTAACTTTAGACGATAGAAATATAATTAAATTAAAAGCAACAATCAAGTGTTTGGGGTGTTCCAAAATGAACCGAACCCAACAAAAGTGGTTCGTTTGCGACGCACTTCCAAGAAAATGATTACTTCTTTGGTTATACTGGACATGTTGCAACCATTGCTTTAGAGAAACGAAGGACAGTTAATGCTGAATAGTATACAACAATTTGTTTGCCAGAAGTCATCGATGAAATTAGGAAAAACAACTGAAAACGTTGCATCGTTCCTCATCATGACAATGTCAGCTCTCACGTAGCACATCAAACAATTTATTATTTGACGGAGAAAAACATCGAATTAATATCTTCTTTTTGTTCCCGTATGTCAAAAAAAATGCGTGGATAGCGATATTCATCACCTCAAGAAGCTGTTGAATTCTTCCAAAACCATGTTTTTGAGGTATCAAATTTCTTTCATTATTTTTGTAAAAACTTAAAAGAAAACCCTCGTACTCATTAGTAAAGTGTACAGTTCAATAAAGCGCATATCCATCAGAGTGCAGTAAAATAGCTTGTAGGATTGAGGATGTTGTAATCATTAATAAGTAGAATCTGGGTTTGTGGCGAGCCAAATATTTCAGTTTCAAAAAATAAAATGGTGAACACCTACCTGGCTATTAGCCACAGGTTTTCCGGGTACAATTTTGCCAATAACAGTCTTATTGGTAGTACCACTTACTGGAACGGTCTTATTGATTATCTTGATACCTGGTACTGTTTTGGTCGCAGCCAATTTGTCATCTTCATCTGTCAAATCTAGAAATAATAAATAAAAAAATTGAAATTGAAAAACTGGAAAATATAATGTGTGTTCTGGGCGTTTATTCAGAGTAAACGCTCTCAATCTGGCATTCCTAATAACATGAGAAATAATGATCATGTCTATAACGACCCACCTAGCATAGTCACTGCCCTTGGTGATTGCTTTCACAGCGTATTTATTAAGTCGGTTAGGCCTGAGGAGTATAGTTATTGGGGAGCTTCTCCTTTTTTCTTCTCCTATTTTTAGCCTTGGCCGGGCTAGGTCAAATATATTATTCCACAGCCCTATTTATATAATGTGCAAGAACGGCAATGTCATTGGAAACTCCGGTGATTTCCATTGCAGTAGTCTGTCGGTGCTTATTGGTTCTCTGTTCAGTGTTTAGAAGTTGCTCAAATTTGTAGTTTTTTATTATTACTATTTTTGTTTGTTTTTTAATTTGGAGATTTTAATTTTCTTTTATATGTAGCTCATTAGTACAAACGTTATTCCTGTAATTGGGCCCTGGCCTGTTGGAATTGAATGTATAAATAAAGGTTTATGTTTAGATTCCCGGCACTTTTCAAAGGAAGGGAATAAGCACTGATTTGACTTTTAGTTATTGTACGAGGCTGGTTTCGAAAAGTCCGTACTTATGTGTTTGGGGTAAACCTTTTTTATTTTTCGACATAGTCTCCTTTTAGGCTTATACACTTCGTCCAACGATGTTCTAGTTTGTTGATCCCTTCCGAATAATAGGATTTGTCCAAGTCTGCAAAATATCCATTAGTGTCTGCAATCACCTCTTCGTTTGAATAAAAATCTTTGTCCCGCCAGCCATTTCTTCAAATTGGGGAACAAATAGTAATCCGAGGGAGCCGAGTCTGGAGAATAGGGTGGATGTGAAACGAGTTGGAATCCTATTTCCATTAATTTTGCGACCACAACTGCTGAGGTGTGTGTTGGTGCGTTGTCGTGATGGAAAAGGACTTTCTTGTGGGCCAATCGCGGGCGTTTTTCTTGCAGCTCGGTTTTCAAACGGTCCAATAACGATGAATAATATTCACCTGTAATAGTTTTACTCTTTTCCAGATAGTCGATGAGGATTATCCCTTGCGAATCCCAAAAGACAGTCGCCATAACCTTTCCGGCCGAAGGAACGGTCTTCGCCTTTTTTGGTGCAGATTCTCCCTTGGTAACCCATTGTTTAGATTGTTGTTTGGTCTCAGGAGTATAGTAATGTATCCATGTTTCATCTACAGTGACGAAACGACGCTTAAAGTCCTCCGGATTCTTCTGGAACAGCTGCAAACCATCCTTGCAACACTTCACACGATTCCGTTTTTGGTCAAGCGTGAGCAATCGCGGCACCCATCTTGCGGATAGTTTTCTCATGTCCAAATGTTTATGCAAAATATTATGTACCCGTTCAGTCGAGATGCCCACAGCACTAGCAATCTCACGCACCTTAACTCTTCTGTCATCCATCACCATATCATGGATTTGATCAATGATTTCTGGAGTCGTAACCTCCACAGGCCGTCCAGAACGTTCAGCGTCACTTGTACCCATATGGCCAGTCCGAAAATTTTGAAACCACTTATAAACTGTTCTAATTGAAGGTGCAGAGTCACCATAATGTTTATCAAGCTTCTCGGACTTTGCACGGACTTTTCAAACCAGCCTCGTATAGTACGATTTTTAGTTTTTACAACTTTACAACAAAAAAAAGAAAGAAGAAGGAATTCTGTATGCAGCAGGCATAGCTAATTGAACGTAAGTAGATTTTATATATGAATATTCGTTTGTCAAAACTTTAAACTCGTTTTTCTTAAGACAAGGTTTTTGTAATCGGCGTGCCAGATAACTTAAAAATCATTTAACCGATCGGTCTAAAATTTTAATATGTTCTTCTACACAACAATAGCCCCAGTATAAAGTAGAATAAAAAAGACTGGTTAATTATTTCCCCAATCTTTAAAGGTTTTTTTACGAAAAAAAATTTGAGACCACCAACTTTGGAGGTCCACCATTTTGTGAATTTTTACTCAAACAAAATAATCGTAGTCTATACTTGGTCATATTTTTCTAAGGATCTTTTTTTTTCAGACGTTTCAGTGAGCCGCAATCTTGCACGCCAGTAGATCAAAATATTCAAAATGGCTTCCATGAGGCTGCAAAAAACCCTTACAAAAATCATTTAATTTTTTTTTCTTGTATTTGAAAACTTAAGTATATAGATGGCAGCATTGGTATAACAACTAAAGATGAAACGAAAAGAATCGCATTTTTAGAAGTTACCAAAAGTGTTCTTCGTATTTGCTGAACCATCCCAAGAGCCTTCGAGCAGTAAGCTCGAGAAAGGTGTGTTTTCTGCAATAAGTGCCAGCCTTGCTGTGCCGCTCTACTTGAATAGGCTTAGTAAGTCACCGACAGAGTGCAGTATAAGCATCTATTTCTTATAGTTTTCCGTTAGTTACCTGGATAAAGGACTAAAAATGTGTTCTCGTATTTGCTGAACCTAGCCCAGCTGATGAGCCGTGATACGGCGAAACGCGTCTTGGGACGGTTCAGTAAATACGAAGAACACTTTTGGTAACTTCTAAAAATGCGATTCTTTTCGTTTCGTCTTTAGTTGTTATACCAGTGCTGACCCAAATGTTTTTTTTATTAATTTATCAGTCCCATAAAAAATTATTAAAATTTTCGACTGAGAAAGTATAATTATCACATTTCTTTAAAACACAATTTGGTCCACTTAGGCTAATATGTGTCGAGACTCCAAAAATTTAACAACGCGATACGTTCCTTAAAATAACTAATTTTCATAAATGTGTTAATTATTGCAATCTGAAGCCTCAGTACCGCCCTGTTAAGTTTCAAATTTTAAAAAAATGTTGTCAAAACAAAGCTAATTAATTCTATATCTCTAAACGTCTAATATTTTAAGGCTGATAAATCACTATTTCTTAGTTATAAGCTTCAGTATTCCTGTGTAAATATTTCAATTATAACACGTAGGCTGAAAAGTTTTTGGTCTGACACATAGATGTCGCCCTTTTCAAAAAAAAATCATGATTTTTAGAAAGTACCAACCTTCAAACGATACGTGTCAAAATTTCATGACATTTCGGCGATTAGTTTACAACAGGGGTGCTCAAACTTGAACTGCTGGCGATCTACCTCAATATTGTTAGACTACGATCGATCGACTCTGAGAGGCTGCAAGTAAGTGTGATGCAGGATTGTCGTCTAGGTAGGGTGTATCGTGGCATAGATATTAGTTTTCCGGACAATATGCATTTTTTTAGTCAAGGTAAGTGTAGGTCTGCTCTAAAATGTCAATGAAAAACTCATAATTACTCAAAATTGCGAGTTTATTGGTTCTTACCAAACAAACGAGTTCTAGTGTCTAAACTTAACTAAAGAGTGACTTTGGATGTTGAAGCGTGGAACTGCATGTCCTCGGCATACTTTTCATAATGGTACGTAATTACAGAGTGCTAATCGCATGCTGACATATGTTCGTCAGTTAGACGATTGCGATATTTTGACTTAATTATCTTCATTTCAGAAAATGCAGAGTCGCACAAGTAAGTTAACCCAAACATTGCCGTCAGTTGAAGGGCGATTTGCCTTAGATTCGAATATTTATCTTCAGATATAAAACACCAGAATTTTGTATCAGATGCTGTGGCTTTGAGATGTATATCTGATATAATCTGCACTAACTCATTTTCAACAGAACATGAGTCCATGTTAAACTGACTTGCTATTTCAGTAGCTAATTCCTCAATGTTTTTACACGAAAAAGGATAACTCATAAATGATGCGACATTTGCCAATTTACTGAAATCATAAAAACGTATTTCGAATTGGCCCAAAATATTTGATAATTCTGCCTCATAAATATCATAATTCAACTGAGGAATCCTTGCTTTTAAAGACGGAAAATTTTTCAGATCCTTTCTTTTCAGTTGATCTATCATAAGTTGCAATTTACTTTTGGATGTTTACTGCGCTAATCATCTCAATAAAAGTTTTTCCTTTACCTTTACCTTGAAGCTCCAAATTAATGGTGTTTAAATGCATTGTGATGTCTGTCAAAAATGCCAAATCAGTCAGCCATTTTCCGTTTTTCAGCATCTGAGTGTCATCACCTCTTTCGTCCAGAAAAGCTGTTATTTCGGGCAATAATTCTTGAAACCTTTCTAGGAATTTTCCGCGACTCAACCATCTGACGTCCGTGTGAAGAACTAAATCAGTGTGTTCAGCTGACTCACTATCTTCCAACTGCAATTTAAAGAGCCGTCGTTGCAAGCTACGTGCACGGATAGAATTCACAATTTTTATTGCATGCCCATAATCTCCTCTATGTTTTGAACTTTTGAACACAAAACTTGTTGATGTAAAATGCAATGGAAGGAGAAAAATGAAGGGAAATCATCATTAGCTCGACACAATGCCACAAAACCGTTTTTGCTGGTGGTCCATCGGTTGTAATGTACATTAGTTTATATATTGGTAGCTTGTAGTTTGTTACAAAATTGAAGAAAACGTTATATATATCTTCGCCACGGGTCTTTCCTTTCAGAGGAATCATTGTCAAAAACTCTTCCTTAGCCGACATGTCATTGAATACCATTCGAATAAAAATACACAGCTGGGCATTGTCTGTCATATCGGTGGATTCGTCGAACTGTAAAGAAAAGTATGTACATTCCATGATATCATGTTTTAGTTTATCTGCCATGTCCTGACTCATGACTTCAACACGCCTTGTGGCAGTCGGACGAGATAACTGAAGTTCTCTAATAGCAAACATAATCTCTGTTTTATTTTTAAAATCTCCAAATAAAGTCTCACCCGCTTCAATAAATGCTTCCTTCACAACCAATCCATCATCAAATAGTTTCTTGTGTTTCGCCAATATATGAGATATTTTAAATAACGCGTTTGGCTGGTCTTGTGAACATGGTTTGTTCTTTTTTCAAACAAGTTATCAAATCACGTACTTTTCGTTTTCTTAATTCACTCTGTGACGGAAAATCCTTTTCATAGTTTTTATGAACCGTTTTATGATGCCTCTCTAAGTTGCCACGCTTAGGTATTGCAACTGACGCACGGCAAATGAGACAAATGCACTTATCCTTTACCATACAAAAGAAAAATTCTTCCTCCCAATCGTTATTAAAATGATAAGTTTTACTTTTCTTCGCTGCACTCATTTTGGACTATTTATTAATAAACTTTGTATCGATGTATCGCCTTCAAGTTACAACTCAGACTGACTCCTATTCCTGCAGGCGCAACATTTATATCGGCGCGAACCAAGTCTCGAATGTTCCCGTCAAACATGCCGCTCGAAGTTTCTAGAAAAATCGGCGGGAATCAAAAACGCGCGGCTTTTCTTTGACAAGTACCGCGCGTTCCTTTGATAAAGCCGCCTTTTGCCGCTAGCAGGGGGTTATTACGATAAAAGAAAGTGATTAGGGGGTTATTCTGGCCTAATTGTGGATCGAATAAATTTTAGTAGTTCATTCATTACATTTTGTTTTAGTTACCTAAAACAAAACCCTGTGAATAGTTCTATATCGGAATTTTTTTCTCAAGATCGACTCAAAAAGCACTCGCGATCGACTTGTCGATCGCGATCGACCGTTTGAGCACCCCCGGGTTAACAAGTTACAGTGATTTTAGTGACCCTACTTTTGATATTTTCAAAATAATGGAAAAAATCGAGTTTTATGTGTTGATTAAACACTGTTTTTTGATGGGAAAAAATACCGTTCAAGCAAAGCAATGGCTTGATACGT
The DNA here is from genome assembly GCA_019049505.1 of Pachyrhynchus sulphureomaculatus. Lineage (NCBI taxonomy): Eukaryota > Metazoa > Arthropoda > Insecta > Coleoptera > Curculionidae > Pachyrhynchus > Pachyrhynchus sulphureomaculatus. Next base: position 26,280,284 of record CM032453.1, on the reverse strand, counting down.
ATTACGGGGACTTTGCCACTGGAAAATCACTCATCATTTACTGGTATGCTGAATTTAAACGCGGCCGTACAGACACAAATGATGCTGAACGCTCAGGACGCTCAAATGAGGTGGTTACACCGGAAAACACAAAAAAATCCACAAAATTGACTTGGACGACCGTAAAGTAAAATTACGTGTGATAGCTGACCCTAAATATATCAAAAGAACGTGTTGGTCATATTTTACATGAATATTTGGGCATGAGAAGGCTCTGTTCGAAATGGGTACCGCATTTGCTCACAGTGGACTAAAAACAACAACGTGTTGATGATTCTGACCGCTGTTTGGACCTGTTTAAGCGCAACAAAAGGGATTTTTTCATACAATGTGTGACAATGGATGAAACATGGATCCACCACTACACACCGGAATCAAATCGGCAGTCAGCTGAGTGGACAGTAGCCGGTGAAAGCAGCCCGAAGCTACCAACAGTGAGCTGGGAGGGTTTTGGCCCTGGTATTTTGGGATGCGCAAGCAATAATTTTCAACGACTATGCCGAGAGAAGGGAAAAACCATCAATAGCGAATATTATATAAAGTTATATTACAAGCAGAAATGTGAAGAAGTTGAGGAGTTACAAGCAAAGCACGACAGTTTCAACAAACACAAAAAAGTCAAAGAACTTGCCGGCACCACTAAACATAAACAACTAAATATATTATACGATAACAACGGCAAAATAGTCATAGAAATAGAGCAAATTGCACATTGCACAACTCTTTGAAGATGAGAGACGACAAACAAATCTTGAAAATATAGGAGAGTTGGGCCCAGACATAGTTAGGGATGAAGTGATATATGCACTGAACACACTAAAGAACATTAAAGCTTCAGGGTCAGATCAACTGCCAGCAGAAATTCTTAAACTGACAGAGGAGGGCCAGATTCATATTCTGGTAGAATTAATTAATACTATATATAGAACTGGAATAATTCCAAACGAGTGGTTACTATCAACTTTCATAACGCTTCCAAAAAAGAAAAGCGTCAAGTATTGCTCAGACTACCGTACCTGATAGCTCACACAGTGAAATCTTGTTGAAGGTGATCCATAATAGAATATTCAGAAAACTAGATGCAGACATCAGTAATACTCAATTTGGATTCCGTAACGCCTTGGGAACAAGGGAAGCATTGTTTGCACTCAATGTCCTGTCGCAAAGGTGCCTAGACATGAATCAGGACCTACACGCGTGCTTTATAGACTATAATAAGGCCTTTGATAAAGTTAGACATGACCAACTCATAGAAATGTTAATAAAGAAAAGAATAGACATCAGAGACATAAGAATAATTTCTAATCTCTACTTTGGCCAAAAAGCAGCAATACGAGCACATACATCTAAAGAAATAGAAATCCAAAGAGGTGTTCGCCAAGGGTGTATACTCTCGCCAATCCTCTTTAATATGTACTGGGAGGACATAATAAGTAAAGCACTGGATGATCAAGACATAGGCATTAAAATAAACGGCACGGCAATAAATAATCTGAGGTACGCTGATGATACAGTTCTCTTAGCTGAAACACATGAAGACCTACAGACGTTAATTAATAAAATTGTCACAGCAAGTGAAAAGTATGGACTATCACTGAACATAAGCAAAACAAAATATATGCTAATAACAAAAACAACTCGGGAAGATCGTAGGATATATGTAAATAATCAACCTATCGAAAGAGTAAAATAATACAAATATCTAGGCACAACCATCAATGAAAACAACGATAGCTCCAAAGAAATAAAAATCAGAATTGAACAGGCCAGAAGTACATTTATAAGAATGAAGAGGCTTTTCTGTTGCCGAGATCTAAACCTTGAATTAAAAATACGAATGATGAGATGTTATGTGATGTTTGTACTATATTATGGGATGGAAGCCTGGACGATGAGGGCGATTGATGTTAGGATACTGGAGGCATTTGAGCTATGGATATACCGGAGAATGCTAAAGATTTCATGGATGAAGAAAGTGACCAACGTGGAAATGATGACATGGATGCAAAAAGAAAGAGAAGTAATTCTAACCATTAAGACAGAAAAACTGTTATATATGGGTCACATCTTGAGAGGGGAGAAGTATCGGTTGCTCCAGACTATCATGCAGGGAAAGATCGTAGGAAGAAGATCCATAGGAATAAGACGGAACTCGTGGCTGAAGAACCTTCGAGAGTGGTTCGGCTGTAGCAGCCGCGAGTTATTTAGATCTGCCGTCTCCAAGATAAAAATTGCTATGATGATTGCCAAACTTCGCAGCGGAGACGGCACTTAAAGAAGATTATTGGTGCGTTTGAAGGCAGAAATCGCAAAAAAACGGTCCCAAATGAACAAGAAAAAAGTGCTCTCTCATCAAGACAATGCGCCGTGTCACAAGTCAATGGTTACGATGGCAAAATTGAATGAATTGCTTCTTCATCCACCGTATTCTCTAGATTTGGCCCCCAGCGACCATTATCTATTCACAGACCTCAAAAAAATACTCGCGGGAAAGAGATTTTTCTCCATTGAAGAAGTTATCGCCGAAACTGAGGCCTATTTTGAAGACAAAGACGAATCCTTTTACGAGAAAGGTATAGGGCAAGGAAATGTTAGAAAAGCGATACTGATTGTATCGCTCTTGAAGGAGACTATGTTGATGAATAAAGTCGAATTTTGCAAAAAAAAAAAGTTTTAAGTAGCTAGACCAAAAACTTTTCAGCTTACGTGTCAGGAGGTGAAATTCCTTTTCGTGAAATTATAATAAACACATTATTATTATTCATCTGAAAAAGAAGAAAAAAATCCGGCGTGACAAATTCCGTGGCTCCGACCCACACAGGCTGTCAAGTGGTGTGATCCGAAAATGATGAACACGCCTCACGTCCGTTCGGTTAGTGACCATCGATCAAATTCATTTGCCTGAGCAATCTGAGTGACTCAAGGACAACTGCCCTCTGCATCTTTATTGTTAATGAATCAGCCGATTCTTAATTCCTCTTAAAACTCCGATGACTATGAAATATTTGTTTGTATTTTTCCTCCTCTTTTATTGCTATATTTTTTTCTTCTGGTGCCGAAAATTCAATTACATAAATTTTTTTTGCTGTTTTATTATTATTATTATTATTATTATTCAATTTGATTCCAATTCAAACATTTCACGCTCGAAAATAAAAACTTACCTATTACACCTGGGTTGGCAGGTTTTGCTGGTTCAGCCGCCTTTCGGGCGGGTGCAGCTGTTCTTTTGGCAGCGACCGCCTGTGCTGGTCTTGATTTTGCTTGCTGAAGAGCTTGAGATAGTAATGGATTGGAGGGAGTGGCGGGGCTTGTCGTAGTTTGACCCGTAGTAAGAGGCGATTTTTGCGCGGTGTTTTGGAGAACCTTTAAAGAAAATAATAAGCTATCATAACTTGATGATTACTAGAAGATTCTTTATATACAAAATTAATTATAAAACACCATTGTTCTTGATCAAGTAATGAAAAACAAGCATACATATTTAAAATTTTTTAGGATTTTTAAAAACGATCCAAAACCTGAAAGCAGTTATTATAGAAAAACTTTCCAATTCATGGAGGACTAAAACTTTATTGTTGCACGACAGCTGTAGAGTCCACAAGGCTGAAAGCTGTGAATTCACAGAGCTAACCGACAATTTTTCTCAGATGATGAGTTCAAAGACGCTGTAGCGTGCATTTTTTGAGGCGCAAACAAAATATTTTTTCGGATAGAATGAAACAACTCCAGAAACCCTGAACCAAGTGTGGGTAGGTTTCTTACATAGCTAGGTAATTAATATAAATTACTAATATACCAAATCAAGAAATAAAAAATATGCTACTCGTACCTGTCGAACGGCTGCTGGTTGCTGAACATTACCAGTTGTCACCTTCATCCTGGTCGGTGTAGGAGTCGTATTAGTTACAACCTGCTTCTGCGGCGTGGCATTATTTATTTGCCTTCTTCTATTTTGATTGGGAGTTTCGTTTCCTGGATTAAGCCTCACCTGTAGTCCAACGGATCTTGTAATTTTTAATGGCACTAAAGGCTTTTTCTGAACATTTTGATTTCTGAGTTCGTTCATAAGTTTCTTGTTTACTATTTCTAAGTCTTTGCATTGCTTAGTGAGCTGTTGTAAGTCTTTTCTGAGTGTGTCGATTGTTTTCTCGTGCTTCTTGATTGTCTGATGCAGCTCCCCGTCTGAGCTCTTCAACATTAGGCTCTCGCAAATCTTCTGAATACAAAATTGTTCTAAATCTGATCGAGACAGTTTCGCAGTGAATTTTCTACACTGCATAAACTTAGAGAAGCCCGTTAGTGTTTTTACTTTTTCGTTTATAGTGAGAGTATCATTGGCCGAATCTTTTTCAACAGTTTTTTTGCTGGAAATAGCAGTTTTTTCGATAGGCTCTTTTTCATTTTGAGTTTTAGCTGCATCATCATTTGAAGCTAATTTGGGTTTTTTGGCGGCTATTTCAGAATTTTCCACATCGCCTCCAGACAACGTTCGCTTATTTTGCGACGATTTTCTTTTCCCTGCAAAAATTTTTAAAGTTAAATTTGGAAAATAAAGTTCAGTTATACGAGTTTTATATTTTCATTTTGTTGTAATTTCAATTTAGACAGTTTTGGTTTTCAGGTAAAAAAATTACCTTTAGAACAGATGTTCATAATTTGAATGTCCGTTTTTGGGGTCGCCTTACGCCTCCGGCTCACAAAACTGAAAAATTTAGATCGTCCTTCTCTTTTCAAATAGCTAAGATTTATAATTCAATTTCAGAAAATATAAAACTATTAGATCCTAGGTTATTCAAGGCGGCGTATGGGAGGATTTTGTTAAATATATAAGGATATAGTGCTTATTTATGTAAATTTTCCTTCAAAGAAGAATATCACTAACTCTTGAGTGTATCTGTGCTCTGTAAAAATTCTACTATTATTTCTCTCGGATATATTTGGGTGACTCGCCTGTCTGTTTAACAATTTAATTTATATCAAGGGTTTTTTTTTTGTTTGCTCTGGTTGTGTCATAAGACATTCTTTTTTTCGTCTTCTTTTTCTTTTTCTTAACACTTACCACATTACACTGTTTTATTAAGATACTAGCACAGTTTAATAACTAAATATACTATTCTATAAACTTTAGTATTAGGATGCTTAAGGTAAAAACAGGGGGAATGTTTGTATCTTCGTGGTCTTCCATTCCCAGCTGACCTTCGGCATTTTCCAATTTAATGTAGCATTTTTTTTTACTTAGTTTATGATGTATTTTTTTTCCTTTCATAATTAGAAATAAAGACCATATTTATTTATATACATACATATATATATACATATATATATATATATATATATATATATATATATATATATATATATATATATATATATATATGTATATATATGTATATATATATGTATATATATATATATATATATATATATATATATATATTATATATATATATATATATATATATATATACAGTTGTGGCCAAAATAATAGCAGTGCTTACTAAATTTTTATTAAAACATGTTTATTAAGTTTTTTTAATAGAACAACTAAAAACATAAATATGGTAACTTTGAAGCCCACCTAAGATGCATCAAAGTAATATAAGGCTAATTAATTAAATTCTTAAAAATCAAAGAAAAATTACAAATTTCTAAAAATTATGGTGGACAAAATAATAACAGTGTTTTACTAAAGTTACTGTTAAAAAAAAAAACAGTACAACTAATTAACAATATTTTTCTTTTATGACCATCAGACACACTTAATACTTAATTGTAAACCCTTTATTGGCTATGACAGCTTCACAACGTCGCGGCATAGAGTTAACCAAATCTTGACATCTAAAAACAGGAATGCTTTTCCAAGAATTCTGATTACAGGCCAGAGTTCGTCTTGATTCTTAGGTTTTTCACGTGCTACGCTATCTTTAATATAGCCCCACAGATTTTCTATCGGGTTCAGATCTGGGCTTTGAGCTGGCCAATTTAAGACATTAATTTTTTTCTTTTCTAAAAATTGTTTACATAATCGACTGCTATTCATATTCTGCATAGGGCAACATAACGTCCTGTAAAATTTCAACATAAACACTGGCGGTCATTATGTTTTTAATCCGAAATATAGGCCCTACTCCGAAGTAGTATACCATTATTTTTGAACTTCCATGTTTAACTGTCTTAATAGTGTACTGAGGCTGATATGCGGTTCCTAAAGGGCGTCTAACGTATGTTCTGCGGCCTACATTTCCAAATAATACAATTTTGCTTTCGTCGGACCACAGTATATTACGTCATTTAAATAGAGGCCATTCAATATGTTCCTTCGCGAACTCTAATCGCCTCTTTCTCTGTCTTTTATTTAACAAGGGTACCTGACGCGGACTTCTTGCTGGTAACTTTGCTTCTTTAAGTCGTCGTCGTATCGTCCTAGGAGCTACATCCACTCCCACAATCTCCTGAAGTTGTGTTGACGAAGCAAATGGGTTTGCTTTTGAAGCTCGAACTATAAATATGTCCTGTCTAGATGTAGTTTTGCGTTTACGACCGCGAGTTTCAGGTGTAGGTTGCCATCTTAAAGCGTTTGCTACCATTTTAGCTGAGCATCCCAACATATTTTGAATCTGCATGTAAGATTTTCCATCACGACGCAATTTTCTTATCAATTCACGTTTTTCTTGAGAACAGTGCTTCTTCCTTCCCACAATTGTATTGAAAACAGAAAAAGTGTTGATGGATCTCACACAAAACTATTCTAAATTTGACAATTTAATCGAACACAAGGAGCAAAAACCATTTAGGTTTGCAACACACCAGTGTTAAGTGAACACTGCTATTATTTTGACCAAGCAAAATTCACCTCCTGCTACAAAAAATGTAAATACTTTGTTTATATTTATTTTTATATACATATTTTTTGTTGAAACCTCAGCACAGTTGATAAGTTTTTAAACGATAAAATATTTTTTGCCTTAATGGAATTTTGCAGTTACCTTTCAACAGTTTTAGTTATTTTTATTGAACCACTGCTATTATTTTGACCACAACTGTATATATACAGTCCCTGGCCAAATTATTAGACGCACTGTATTTTTTTTAGTAATTTTATGTTTCTTAAGAGTTTGTATGCAATAATGGTATATTTAAACTACAATATTATTGATTTTTATTTAAAAGAATTGTTGTAGACTACATATTTGTATTTATTTTTAACATATGGCAACACTGTGTTGACAAAGTGATACATGAACGTAAACAAGTACAAACCTGTATCAGTCGCGATCGGAATCGAGTCAGGTACGGACGTGTTTCTGTGGCTTTATGGACTGTGATTGTTTGTTTAACAGTTTTATACTACTCAGTTATTAGTTTATTTTGTATGCAGTGTTTTAAAAAAGTAATTGGACTATTTTCATTATGGGTAGAAAAGGCGATCTTTTACCACGTAAAAAAGCTGAAGTGAAGGCCCTTGTGATTGCGAAAACATTTACAAAAAACCGAGAAATATCACGAAGATTGGAGGTTTCTGAAGCTAGTGTACGACGCATAAAAAAGAAAATTGAGTCAGGGAAGGAATTAAGCCCGAAAAGAAAGAAAAGATGCGGTAGAAAAACCAATTTTCACTCCACGGTCAGAGAGATGTTTGAAGAAAATTGAAAGAATTAGATTTTAAGGCCTGTCGCCCCGCCAGGAAGCCCAAGTTAACAGCTGCAATGATAGCAAAGCGCCTGAAGTGGGCCAAACAATGGCAAGACAAAGATGTGGACTTCTGGAGATCGGTAAGATACAGCAATTTAATCAATAATTGATACATTATTATCATTTTCAGTTAAATAACGCAAATAAACATGGAAGTTTATATATTTTTTCCTATTTTTGACAGGTCTGCTTCAGTGACGAAAGCACATTCGAAATTTTGCAGAATAAAGCTCAGTATGTGCGTCGTCGTCATGGAGAAAAGTTTCATCCTGATTGTGTCGTCCCGACGGTTAAACATCCCACCAAAGTGATGATTTGGTCAGTCATCAGCGGCAAGGGCACTGGACGTCTGTACGTCGTCAAAGGAATAATGAGGCAAGATCAGTACAAAGAAGTATTACAAAATCGGTTGATTCCGCAGCTCAGAGAATGGTTTCCAAGTGGGGAACCATTCACTTTCATGCAAGATGGAGCTCCCTGCCACACTGCTCGGTCTGTTAAAGCTTTTTTGGCAGAAAAAAATATCCCTCTGTTGGATTGGCCGGGTAATAGCCCATTGAAAATGTGTGGGAGCTGATGAAAAGAGAAGTGGCTAAAGATGTGATTACCAACAAAACCCAGCTCCTAGAAAAGATTATTCATGTGTGGAATCATCATCCTCAAATGCAGGAGACAGTACAATCTTGCATTGATAGCATGCCGCGCAGAATTAAAGCTTTGATAGCGGCTAAAGGTGGCTCAACTAAATATTGACTTTTACTAACATTAATTTCACTTTTCTTTAAAACTTAATAAACTTATGCTTTTCTAAATTAATACTGTTTTATTTATGTCAAATAAATAGGTAATTGATTGGATAATATAAAAATAAAAAACAAATCAATTTAAAATAATAAAACGGTACAATATCACTCGGTAATTAATATTTTACATGAAATCTTGCAGTGCGTCTAATAATTTGGCCAGGGACTGTATATATATATATATATATATATATATATATATATATATATATATATATATATATATATATATATATATATATATATATATATATATATTATTTACAGTATGTCCCAAAAAGTTCATTTTAGATATAACAAAAAAATTTAATCTTGATAAATAGTTCTACATCACATGGAAATCTACTCGAATAATCAAGCATCAAAAGTTTAAAATATTTGATGGTATACAGGGAATATAAAAAAATAATGATTTATAATGAAGAGTAAAGTGTGTTTAAATTTAAATACAGAGCAAAGTATTAATTGAAAATGTTAATAGGAACTGAAAAATTATGCTCACGTTTAGATTTGTGGCCTTCCTAGAAATTTATATTCAAAAGCCCCAAAATCTCTTTTAATATGTAATTAAGAAAATTTGAAAAAAAATTTTTTTGGTAGCTATATTGAATAGAATATTTGAAATTTTTGATTTTTAACATAACAGAAAATAAGAGTGATTCAAAAAACCTCAAGAATTAAAATTTTAAATATTTACAACGTACAATAACACATGGGCTGAAAAATCCCGGGCCTAACAAAGAAAACACGGTTTTTTTGGTTCAAAATTAGCTTTATTCATCAACGTAATCTCCATCAAGAGCAACGCAATCATTCCAGCGCCGCTCTAACATTTCAATACCACTTTTGTAGAACGATTTATCTTTTGTCTCAAAATAGGCCTCAGTTTCAGCGATAACCTCTTCATTCGTGCGAAATTTCTTACCGGCGAGCATTTTTTTCAGGTCTGCGAACAGCCAGTAGTCGCTGGGAGCCAAATCTGGCGAATACGGTGGATGTGGGAGCAATTCGAAGTTCAATTCATGTAGTTTTGCCATTGTTTTGATTGACTTGTGACACGGTTCACCAGTTGCTGTCCACTCAGATGACGATCGTTTTGATTCCGGAGTGAAGTGATGGATCCATGTTTCATCCATTGTCACATATCGACGCAAAAATTCCGGTTTGTTACGTTTAAACATGGCCAAACACTGCTCAGAATCATCAACACGTTCTTGTTTTTGATCAACAGTGAGCAAATGCGGCACCCACTTTGAACAGAGCTTTCTCATAGTCAAATGCTCATGCAATATAAAGCCAACACGTTCTTTTGATATCTTTACGATGTCAGCTAACTCACGCAACTTCACTTTTCGATCATTCAAAACGATTTTATGGATTTTTTTTGATGTTTTCTGGTGTTACCGCCTCATTTGGACGTCCACTGCGTTCTGCATCATCGGTGTCTCTACGACCACGTTTGAAGTCAGCAAACCAACGTTTTATTGTTGTTTCTGATGGAGCGGAGTCCCCATAACACTTTTCAAGCCATTGCTTCGCTTGAACGGTATTTTTTCCCATCAAGAAGCAGTGTAAAATTAAAACACGAAATTGTTTTTGATCCATTGTTTTGAAAATAACAAAAGTAGCGTCACTCTTAGCACAATAACTCACAAACTAATGAATAGAATATCATGAAATTTTAACAGCTGTCTTTTGAAGGTTAGTATTAACTGAAAAAAAGGTGACTGCAATAAAACTAGCGCCATCTATGTGTTAGGCCCGGGACTTTTCAGCCCATGTGTTAATTTTTGCCGCGTTCGGTTAATGCCAATACAACAATGACCGAATACTCCATCAGCCATCCCGGGTTTCACTCTCTTCTTTTCAAACTTTGAGCGTTGCGGCTCTACTCTAGTGTACGTTATGTTTTTTTGGGTCGCAGAATCCGATCAGAAATTAGTTTTTAGAAAAAATTACTTATTAATTGTTATTAACAATTTTTTAAGCAATTTATTTTTATAATAACGAAATCTAAGTTTATTAAGCGTTCCACCCAAGTTTTTTTAGATGTATTTCGACCCACTGAATAAGAATTTAAAGTCTATTTTTACAAAAACTTAACCTTTTTATTGTTATAAATAATTTATCTCCATAACAGCAAAATCTAAGCTTTTTACGAGCTCTACCCAAGTTTTTTAGATGAATTTTGTCCTGCTGTCTGAATTCCTAATTCATTTTTCAAATTTAATTAATTAAAAAGTAAGAGCTAGTTAGGTTTATGTATACGCAATTAAATAAAAATATTCCAAAGAAAAATTAATATAATTCTAATAAATTGTCAGTAATAATAAAATAATTTAGTTTTTGAAAAAAATTAACAGAGAATTTAAATTTAGCGAGTTAAATAATATTATTATAGGAAAAAACCATTTATTTGTAACCGAAATTAATAAACTTTTAGCAAAAATGGATTAGAAATTCGACTTTACGTGTCAAAAAATATATAAACTCATGCATCACAGCTAGGTAATAATGCGAATAGAGAAAATCAATTTGTTTATAACTTAATAATATAATAATAACTTTGCATTCAAAATATAAAAATTTTGCTGATAATAGTAAGGACTGGACCTCATGGCACATATTCGGGATTTCACCTCGTATTATAGTATTCGAACACTGGTTTACCAGGTGTACAAGTATGAAATGCGGATTTTTTTTTCTAAAAAAACATGTTAAATTCGGAAGAATGATAAAAAGTGCTTTATTCAAAGTATGCTCCATCGCTTGTTATACATTTTTTTCCCATCTTTCGTCAATTTGTGAATACCACGCCAGTAAAAATCTTCCCCTTTTGCTGCGAACCATTCATCGAGCCATTTTTTTAAATCTTCGTACGAACCAAAGCGCTGCTCAGCAAGTGGGTGACCCATCGATGCAAACAAGTGGTAATCGGAAGGAGCCCAGCCGAGTGCTTCCAACGTGTCGCGAAACTGGTTTTGCCGTATATGCTGGAACATTGTCAAGAAGAAAAATGACTTTGTGTTTGCTTCTTTCGGTATAATGGCCTTCTTTCAAGCAGCGGACGGTTCAAATCGGTCAATTGTTGTTGGTAACGTTTAGTATTAACCGCCTCCCCAGGTTTTAACAGCTCATAATAGACCACGCCCCTCTGGTCCCACCAAACACAGAGCATCGTCTTTCTGCCAAAGCGATTCGGTCTTGCGGTCGATGTGGATGGTGCGCCTGGGACTCCCCATGATTTTTTGCGCTTGGGATTCTCAAAATAAATCCACTTTTTATCCCCTGTAACTATACGATGCAAAAACGACTTCCTTTTGTACCGAGCGAGCAAAATGTCACACTTGTTTTTGCGCTTTTCCATTTGCCTGTCGTTCAACTTATGTGGTACCCATCTACCGGTCTTCTGAGTCTTCCCCACCTCTCGTAGCCGATTGGAAACAACTTGTTGACTAACGCCCAATTGCTCGGAGAGTTGTTTTTGTGTTTGCAAATCATCTTCGTCCAACAATGCTTGCAATTCCACATCTTCGTATTTTTTTGGCGGTTTTTCACGTTCCTTATCTGCAACATCGAAGTCACCCCTTTTGAAACGCCGAAACCATCGTTCACACGTATCTTGCGGTGGAGCATGTTCACCATAAGCTTCTCGAAGTAATCGGTATGATTCAACAGCAGTTTTCTTCAAATGAAAACAAAAAAATTAATGCTGTCCGCGAATGTTCTTGTTCGGTATTAATTTCGACATATTTAACACAACACTATGCACACACTTTTCCAATTTATCACTCGTGCACGTCTGACACTTGATGACACAACAAAATGGCGCACTGTCAAATCTTTATAGCACAAACTGCATTGGTGCACTATCTGTTGTCTGAAATCTGCATTTCATACTTGTACACCTGGTATTTATCTGCCGCTCTCGAATGAGTTCTGGTAGGTCCAAAAACTCTACAGTTCTATGGCAAATAATATTTTTTCACTTCTTTTTGAGTCCCAAACTGACTATATATCGAATATCTGCCACTCAGCTGCGAGTTCATTTTTTAAGTCTTTTTTTCAAAAAAAATTTTACTTCCACAGAAACCGGTCTCCGTGGCAGATATTAAGGCTATAGTATCATCCTCAACATATAAAACTGCCACTCTGCGATGGGTTTACTAACTCTCAATTTTTTGCAACTTTCCCCCTCCATAACCACGGCAGGAACCGAAATATTTGGATCTATAAGTTGTATTTTTGGTTCAGTTTGTCACATTTAATAAGGTATATTTATCTGCTACTCTTCGATAAGTCCAAAATCTTGGTTATGAGCTCCCGGACTATACGAGGCTGGTTTGAAAAGTCCGTGCAAAGTCCGAGAGATGGCACCACGGGCGCGTATCGAGGTCATGTTTAGTTAGTAGCATCTCTTGAATGAACGCACACCAAGTTTCAGCCATATTGGTCTATTTGTTTGTGTTTGGCATTCGTGTGAATCAAGGAAGTCGAGTGATTTTCAAGAAATGGACGAAAAAGAATTTCGTGTGGTGATTAAACATTACTTTATGAAAGGCAAAAAACGCCTCAGGAGACTAAAGAGAAGCTTGATAAACATTATGGTGACTCTGCACCTTCGATTAGAACAGTTTATAAGTGGTTTCCAAATTTTTGGACTGGCCATATGGGCACAAGTGACGCTGAACGTTCTGGACGGCCTGTGGAGGTTACGATTCCAGAAATCATTGATCAAATCCATGATATGGTGATGGATGACAGAAGAGTTAAGGTGCGTGAGATTGCTAGTGCTGTGGGCGTCTCGACTGAACGGGTACATAATATTTTGCATAAACATTTGGACATGAGAAAGCTATCCGCAAGATGGGTGCCGCGATTACTCACGCTTGACCAAAAACGGAATCGCGTGAAGTGTTGCAAGGATGGTTTGCAGCTGTTCCAGAAGAATCCGGAGGACTTTAAGCGTCGTTTCGTCACTGTGGATGAAACATGGATACATTACTATACTCCTGAGACCAAACAACAATCTAAACAATGGGTTACCGAGGGGGAATCTGCACCAAAAAAGGCGAAGACCGTTCCTTCGGCCGGAAAGGTTATGGCAACTGTCTTTTGGGATTCGCAAGGGATAATCCTCATCGACTATCTGGAAAAGGGTAAAACTATTACAGGTGAATATTATTCATCGTTATTGGACCGTTTGAAAACCGAGCTGCAAGAAAAACGCCCGCGATTGGCCCACAAGAAAGTCCTTTTCCATCACAACGCACCAGCACACACCTCAGCAGTTGTGGTCGCAAAATTAATGGAAATAGGATTCCAACTCGTTTCACATCCCCCCTATTCTCCAGACTTGGCTCCCTCGGACTACTATTTGTTCCCCAATTTGAAAAAATGGCTGGCGGGACAAAGATTTTATTCAAACGAGGAGGTGATTGCAGACACTAATGGATATTTTGCACACTTGGACAAATCCTATTATTCGGAAGGGATCAACAAACTAGAACATCGTTGGACGAAGTGTATAAGCCTAAAAGGAGACTATGTCAAAAAATAAAAAAGGTTTACCCCAAACACATAAGTAGTTTTTATTATTTATATATATTTATGATTCAAAGTTTGAAAGAACGCACGCATCCGCGCGAGCTATCTTTTTCAAGCCACGTTGCCACAGCGAAAATTCACTTCATAAAATTCAATAAAAAGTAATATTTATCTAATATTTTTGCAACAACTAGGTGGTAAAATGCCTTCATATTTTACCAAACGATAGCAAAGTAATTTTTTATGTATGTGTAATTTTTTGTAACTTTTTACTTTTTAATGCACATTCAACAATAAAAATTGTAAAAAACGCATGCTTTTGACCGAAGAAAAAGTATGGATTCCTATCTTATACGTGTTAAATATCTAAAACTTTTACAATTAATTGTGGCAAAACGGCGTGGTAAACCATCTTTATATTGAAGCATGATGCTAAAATCTATTATTTCCTAAAATTTCAAGCAAAACTACTTTTAACAGTTACTCGTAAGAAATATCTTAAAAATGCTGTTTAAATTTGTAACAAAAACTTTACCCCTTCCTTTCGACTTCTTTATACGTCGCAAAACATCTAAATACTGCTCTTTAGTAATCCATTTCGACATTGGAAACAACGGTAAATATTTAAAAAACATGCAAAATAAAGAATAATAAATATACACCAGTAAATCTGAAACGTGTAAAACTGTCATTTAATCCGATATGATAATGTCAAATGAAAATTAAACCAAAGAAAATCATGGCACTCTTTACAATTGGTCAAATTTATTTTTATTAAGGAAAGTGCAGTAAAAGGAAGGCAAAATAATGAAGAGATAGGCATAGTCTAGATACAGCAATATTATGATTTTATCCTCTCTAGGGTATCACCAGGAGTATTGTCCTGAGTTTTGGACCTCAAAAAACTTGTGCTCTTTTGTTTATAAACAATTTTAAGTTTTCAAAACGCGTTTTTGACGTTAAAATGTGAATAACTCCGGTTATATAGATCGGAGTGAGATAAAAAAAAATCAACCTCTTCATAATGAAATTTCCAACAAATCCTTGTTGGTTTTAAGTTGCTCAAGTGCGTACATAGTCTACAAAATTGAAATAAAAAAATAACCGGTCAAGTGAAAGTTGAACTTGCGCAATTAGTGTTCCGTACGTTGATTGCTTTTAAAATTAGATTCGTCTGAGAAAGCTGCTTTTTTCCAATCTTTAATTGTCCATTTTGGGTGATCTTTGGAAAATTGTAAGCGGGCCTTCTTATTCGTTTTACTGATTAATGGTTTTTTAATACCTATACGGCCAAAAAGTACCACATCATGTAGTCTTAGTGTCACCGTACTACGACTAATATTAGCTAGGTTTTCATCTTTTAGCTCGTGTGCAATTTCAGCAGCAGTTTTCTTGACATCCGCAGTTGATTTGCGTTTAATGATACGATCTACTTTTTTAGGCGTTTTTCTTAGTCTTCCACTACGCGGACGATCTTTTAAACCATATCCACAACGGTATTTTACAATAATATCATTCACGGTTGATTTACCTATCGATAATCATGAAGCAATCTCACGAGAAGATTTGCCTTCTTTTGAAAATTTTATTACTCTCTCACGAATTTGGATTTGCATATGCCGAGCCATGTTTATGCTCCCACGACCTTTTATGAACTAAATGTGAACATTCAACGAGCTATTATTCGTAAATACGTCTTTGAACGTCCTACTGCGTCAATGTATATTATGTGGCCGGAAACTTTTGCACATATAAATATAAGAATAATAATAATAAATATATTCACAAACATAAATAATATTCTTTTACTATATTATTTTGTTTCCTATATCTCATATTCACATCTCATAATTATTATGATTAAAAATCATTAGTCTTTTTTTTTAATAAATTAGAGTAAGAAAACTTTTGCACGCCTTTATATATATATATATATATATATATATATATATATATATATATATATATATATATATATATATATATATATATATATATATTTATTTATTTTACTCGTGTTTTCACAAGCTTTCATTTGACACCACACTCGATGACCTAGTAAAAAATTTTTTTTTCACTTCCGATTTCACCCCCAAAACTAACCTTTTCAGTCAAAATTTAACTTTCAAAAATTCCTATATTATTACCAAATTTCAACTTTCTATGACAAATAGTTTCGGAGGAAATCGGGTGTGACAGACAGACGGACAGACACCGAAGTCCGCACGGAACACTAAAAACAGGCCAAAATTTTTGTTGTACCGGTCGATTAAGTGAACCGATCGCTTGACATATACCTTTTGTTATAGCAAAATTACTCTGAAATTTTGGTACAAAAATGTTGAATCCAGTCGGCACAACGGAATTTGTTACTTAAAATTTGAATTGCCAGCCATTTTATGCCATTTGGTACAAAATGGGTATTTTTTCTTCAAAATTTAGATCTCGACGCCAGCTTTTCGATGCCATTAAAAAAATTTTAATCTGTTTTTTACATTTGTTTATTAATCAAATAACAACTAATGCATTTTTTCGGTCATTTTGAAAAAAAATTGTTAATGAAAATGAATTGAATTTTTTTTTTTAATAAGACACAGACAAGAAAGAAATTTTAAATTTTTTTTTCAAAATGACCGAAAAAAGGCATTTGTTATTATTTGATTAATAAAAGAATGTAAAAAAAATCGTTAAAATGACTCCAAAAAAATATATTTCTTAATGGCAGAGCGTAGAGATTTAAATTTTCAAAAAAAGGGTCCAGTTTGGACCAAATGGCACAAAATGGCGAGCAATTCAAATTTTAAATAACAAATTCAATTGTGCCCACTGGGTTCAATATTTTCGTACCAAAATTTTAGGGTATTTTTGTTATAACAAAAGGCATATTTTCTGAAAATTTTAAGCCGATCGGTTCACTTAGTTGACCTATAATGCAGTTCGTTCAATCTACACCCTGAGGAGAATATTCCAGAATTTTTTCAAAATTTTTTGATCATTACTTTTGGAGATAAGGGGGAGGGCCCAGCGATTTTTCGCAATTTTTTAAACATAATACAAAGAAAAGTGTGCGCAAGTATTACATTATATATATTTTTGAATTTGTGTTTTTACAAGCTTTTATTTGACACCCCAACTCGATGACCCGGTAATTTTTTTTTTTTCACTTCCGATTTTACCCCCTAAACTAACCCCTTACCCAAAACTAACCCCTTAGGTTAAAATTTAACTTTCAAAACTACACGGCTTTGATGAGGCCATCAATTCCTATATTAGTGCGAAATTTCAACTTTCTACGTCAAATAGTTTTGGAGAAAATAGGATGTGACAGATGGACATACAGACAGACAGACAGACAGGCGAATGGACAGATGGACAGACAAACGACACCGAAGTGATCTTATAACTGTTCCGGACGGAACACTAATTATCTCGAATATTTGAATTAAATATATATGTTTCAAAATATTTTATCCTAAATTTACTTAACTTTACAGTTATATCTAGCTTAAGCTGTTTAGATGACTTAAAAAAAAAGAAGAAAAAATAACTAATTACGGATCTGCCACACACATAACCTAAATTTAATTATAATCATAATAACCGGTCAAGTGCAAGTTGAACTTGACTTCACAAAACACACCCCAAATGAGTTTTCAACAAAATTTGCTTCCAATCTTTACTGAAAACTGATGACCTTGAAATTTTTGTTTTTCTTATATACCAGATAAATTATTAAAGGTAATGCACTAGTGATAAGTTTCGTTCAATCTACCATATATATATATATATATATATATATATATATATATATATATATATATATATATATATATATATATATATATATATATATGTGTATATATATATATATATATATATATATATATATATATATATTTTACTGGTGTTTTCACAAGCTTTCATTTGACACCACACTCGATGACCTAGTAAAAAAAATTTTTTTTCACCTCCGATTTCACCCCCCAAAACTAAACCCTTAAGTCAAAATTTAACTTTCAAATCTACAGAGCTCTAATGAGGCCATTAATTCCTATACTACTACCAAATTTCAACTTTCTGTGACAAATAGTTTCGGGAAAAATCGGGTGTGACACACAGACAGACAGACGGGTGAAAAGGCACCGAAGTGATCTTGTAAGTCTTCCGTACGGAACACTAAAAAAATTGCAGTTGTATACGAATAAATAGTTTTTATTCTTTAAATTTTAATAAAAAGATAGAAATGAAATCAAAAGTAATGACGTCATGAATCCGAATAAGAAACGGAGCAGTGGTCCTATAACTGCGACGAGCTTCTTTTTTTAACGCAACTGGAGTAACAGTTTTTACTGCGACAGTTGATAACTCTATGAGTTTTGTCGGTGATGGCTAACGTTCTTTTTAAGAAATTTAAAGTTTCTCAAGAATAAATAGCTAGTAATTTTATTATGTAGTAAGCTTAAAAACGAATAGTGATGTAATGTAATACTTATTTGATGTAAAAAGTGTTTTCATTTTCCTTTTTCCGGAATTTACATCATGTTTTATGTGCTACCGGATTTACTACTCGATGATCTGTCAAAAAATTTTTTTCTTCACTTCCGATTTCACCCCCCAAAACTAACACCTTAAGTCAAAATTTAACTTTCAAAACTGCACGGCTCTGATGAGGCCATCAATTATATTAGTGCCAAATTTCAACTTTTTAAGTTAAATAGTTTCAGAGAAAATCGGGTGTGACAGACGGACAGACACCGAAGTAATCTTATAAGTGTTCCATACGGAACACTAAAAATATATTAAGCATTGCAACACTGTAACCGTACAGATTATTATCAAAATACCATCATTTTAACTTTGATACAAAATCGTTTGCGTACCTGCTGAAAAACCATAAAACTTCAGGGTCCATTTTCTCATTAGTTATTGAGTGGCGATGTTTTTAATTATTTTTGTGCAGTTGCTTTTGATGCAATGATTTGCTGGTTTCAACATAATAAACGATTTTCATAACACCCTATATATAAAGCAATCCCCATAAGCCCTCCTTTTTTCCGAAATTTTTATATGTGTTTTATGTGCTTCCGGATTTACCACTCGATGACCTATCAAATTTTGTTTTTTCACTTCCGATTTCACCCCCCAAAACTAACCCCTTAAGTCAAAATTTAAGTTTCAAAACTACACGGCTCTGATGAGGCCATCAATTCCTATATTAGTGCCAAATTTAAACTATTTAATCAAATAGTTTCAGAGAAAATCGGGTGTGACAGACGGACAGGCAGACAGACGGACAAACACCGAAGTAATCTTATAAGTGTTCCGTACGGAAAACTAAAAATATATTAAGCACCGCAACATTGTAACGGTACAGGTTATTATCAAGATACCAGCTTTTTGACTTTGACACAAAATCATTGGCGTACCTGCTGAAAAACCATAAAACTTCAGGGTCCATTTTCTCATTAGTTATTGAGAAGCGATATTTTTAATTATTTTTGTGCAGTTGCTTTTGATGCAATGATTTACTGGTTCCAATATATTAAACGATTTTCATAACACCCTATATATAAAGCAATCCCCATAAGCCCTCCTTTTTTCCGGAATTTTTTATGTGTGTTTTATGTGCTTCTGGATTTACCACTTGATGATCTTTCAAAATTTATTTTTTTTTCACTTTCGATTTCACCCCCCAAAACTAACCCCTTAAGTCAAAATATAAGAATCAAAACTACACGGCTCTGATGAGGCCATCAATTCCTATATTAGTGCCAAATTTAAACTATTTAATCAAATAGCTTCAGAAAAAATCGGGTGTGACAGACGGACAGACACCGTACTTCAGGGTCCATTTTCTCATTAGTTATTGAGAAGCCATATTTTTAATTATTTTTGTGCAGTTGCTTTTGATGCAAGGATTTGCTGGTTTCAATATATTAAAAGATTTTTATAACACCCTATATATATAAAGCAATCCCCATAACCCCTCCCGTACTTCTTGACCAGCTTATATTTAAAATCCCAATCAAAAACCATGAACATTTCGTACAATACTATTGAAGTTATACTATATTTAAAGACCTCGCCACCTACAGCGATATCGCTGAAAAATTACAGGTTTTTTCCTACTACTGCTTAAATTTGAAATCGATAATTCATTTCGTTCCAGAGGTATCGTGACAAAAATGACCCTGAAACGTGAGAAAATACAAAAAACTGAAAGTGTATAGTACCCTCCTTCTAGCAAAGAAGTAAAAAATGTACAAAAATCATAAACTTACCAGACTTATCTTCAGTCGTTTTCTCGGGCAGTGAATCAGCAATTGACTTCTTCTCGACTACTGGAGATTCTTTGGCATTATCACTATCTTTGTCAGTCTTACTTTCTTTTTCTTCTACTCTTTCTTCTGTTGCGTTTTCGGTTGGCACTGGCAAAGCCGTTGTATCTTTTTCACTAGTAGGATCTATTTCATCTTGGACGAGCGTAGAATCCAAATTTAAACTCGTTTCTGGAGCCAAGCTATCTGAAACATCCATTTTTTCTGTTTGTTCAGTGTCTTCACCGGCTGAAGTTTCTGCAGCTACACCATCGCTACTAACGTCTGTAGATATTGATTCTATAGATTTTTTCCTCTTTTTCATCTCGCTTTCACTCTCACTTTCAGAGATAACTTTATCCTTAACAGAATCAGCATTCGAAGTGTCATCATGTTCCATACCTTCCGTACGACTGTCTTCATCGGTATCATCAAAGCCAAAAGGCTCATTGTCGTTATCATTGTCTTTATCATTATCACTACCCTCTTGCTCAGTTTCAACTTTCTCACTTTGTTCCTCATCAGATTTATCACTTGTGTGCGCTTCATTATCTTTTAACGCATCCGCTATAGCGCATGCGTCGTCTTCTTCCGTTTCTCGAATCATCGATACGTCAAGAAGCTCGGATTCGTCCTCATCTGTTTTATCGTTTGATTTGTCGCTTTGGAGATCGGGATCTTCCTTTTCTTCTATTTGCGCAGATGGTTCCTCAGAAACTCTATAAACTTCCTCTGGTACCTTAAAGACTTCATCGTCGGTGTTTAGTGCCTTTTCTGATTCTTTTTTTTCAGCTTCGTCTGTCTTGTTAGTTTCAAATTTATCTGGTTTATCAGTTTTAGACTCGGCCAATACGTCTGCATTTTTATTTTTGACGTTTTCCTTTTCACTTTGCACTTCTTTTCCTGATTCTTTAATAGTTTCCTCTAACTCTTTTAACAAATCGTCATTTGTTAAATCATTACTTCTACTTCCTGTACGTTCGTCTTCCTTAGTATTTTCTGGTTTTAATTCGTCTACAGTTACTCCTCCACCTTTTTCCGATACATCAAGTTTTGAACTAACAACTTTTTCTTCAGTACTTCCTGACTCATCGCCATTTTTTAGTATACCATTTTCTAAATTGCGAGTAGTATCCTCTCCATTTTGTTCGCCTAGCTTTTCTTCATTGTTCACAACATTCTGTTCTCCAGCCTCTGCAGTATCCATCTCTGCCGTATCCTTTGATTTTTCTTCCAAACTCTCTTGATTTGTAACTACCACTTCGGGTGATTCATTACTCTCAATTTGTTCAACATTTTCTTTGCAAATTTCTTGGTTGTCTTCATTCTTCTGAGCTTCTACAGTCATCTCTACATCATCACTGCCTTCAACTGCCTCGTGAGCATCTTCTCTTTCTAGAATGTTTTTATCACTATCCTCAACGCTTTTAGCATTTTTAATATCTCCACTGGTTAACTCCGCTTCCTCACAACTTTCCGCCATATTCACATCTTCTCCATCAGTCGTGTTAGTCGCAAGCTCAACATCTTTCATTGCAGTATCTTGATCCTCCAATTTTTCAATTATATTGGCAATATCTTGATTAGTATCCTCTTGCTCCACTTCCATGGTATCTTCAAAGTTATCTAGAGGTCCGTTTGCCTCTCTTGAGCTTTCTTGAATGTGCTGAGACTTCTTAACGTCCAAAATAGCACAATCGGCAGATTCTGAGTCCTCAGCTATTTCCATCGGTTCAACAGTTTTAGCAGTATCAACAATTTCCGAACGTAAACTTTCGTCAATTTCATAAATACTCTTAAACTCCCCATCCCCACCATCTTCATATTCTCCAAAATCGTACGTTAGTTTTACGACAGTTTTAGGATGACAATTATTTTGACATCGGGTTTTTTCTTGATCTCCTTCTATCTCATCTATTACAGGCGCGGTATCGCTTTTCGTTTTAGAATTATCATCATTTGATTTTGGACATACCCTTACAGGAGTTTCTTTTACCTCTTCTATTCCTTTGTTTGGAAGAGTTTCATTACTTCGAGCTATCTCATCGACCTCTTTGTCAGTTAAATTGTCTACGTCACTTAAAATACTCTCCTCAATATGAGGATCTATATTGTCCGGTGTCCCGCTGGGCACCGTTTCGAACTTATTTAGTATATCTTCTTCAGTCTCTTCGTTGTGGATTTCTTTGTCTTTGCTATTTGACATTGCCGACTGATCTGCAAAGAAAACAAAGTTGACAGAAAGAAATTGATAAAAAAAATTACTTGAGTATCATCAATGATTGTTGGATTTATTATGTCGATTTAAGACTAACTTTTTGAAATGAATTTGAACAAATGTTTATATCTCTTAATAAATACACCGGCAAATGAAGTTGTCACATAATAAAAATTAGTTAATTTGACAATAATAAAATGACGTATTGCTATGAAAGTTGATTTTTTTTATTTATTTGGTATAATCTTCATCTTAAACAGGTACCATTTCCGATTTCCACGGTAATATATTGTTTATTGTCAAATTTTCCAACATTTAGTAGCTTGTAATAGATAAACGATAGCAGATAGAAATTTCACTCGAAAAGAAAACATTTACTAGTTCTCCGACTATACCTTACAGCATTAACTACCGCTTTATTTAAAATCTTGGCAAAATATATTAGACTTACTTTCCATGTCATCATCATCCAAAGGTAAGTGAAAACTTTCTTCCGAATCAGAATCTTTACCACTTTCATTTACCGCTTTAAATTTATCGAAAATTTCCAATGATGATAGTGCTGCTATGCTTCGAGGCGCCGTTTCACATTGTCCTACTGACGGCATTTTTGTACATGGATCTGCAACGAAAAGAGACAAAATTCTTTATATATACAGTGACTCGCAGCTTAAATGATGCAGTCGCTATAAGAAAAGACTTAAGACAACTGATTGAAATTAAATTAGTAAATAGTCTTCTAAAAAAGTATGAATTACTTTTTGTCTTAAATATGCCTTTCTTAATTAACAATAAATAATTAATCAAATCATATGCAATTTTAACGTCACAGCTTAAATGATGCAAAATAACAACAAGGGTCAAAACTTATCACATTTTGAAATTTACGAAGGCGGCGGTGCTTTGATTTCTTAGTGCAATTGTTTTTTGTTTAGTTTGACATTTTTTCATTGAATAAAACGAAATTGTTTAAGAATGGGTCGTCGAACTACAATTTCTGAGAGAAATTTAATTATTACTCATTACAGGAATGGATACAGCCAAAGAGACATAGCCAAAATGGTAAATAAATGTCCGTCAACTGTTCAGCATATCATTGAACGTTACCGGAATGAAAATAGAGTCGAGAATAAGTCAAGGTTGGCTCCAAATAAGATCTTCAATGAACGCGAAGAAAGATGGATTTTAAGAGAGGTATCAAATAATCCAAAAAAAGTGCGCCAAAGTTGTACGCCGAGGGGGAAAGACAGTTTGGAAAAAGGTGTAACCCCGAAACAGTTCGACGGATCTTGCGAAATAATAATTTACATGGTCGAACTGCTAGAAATAAGCCTTTCATTAGTCAAAGAAATAGACGCGTGAGATTGGAATTTGCCAGAGAGCATATCAATAAAGACTTGAACTTCTGGAATTCAGTAATATTTACTGGTGAGACCAAAATAAACTTATTTGGGTCCGATGAAAAAATATCAATGTGGAGAAAGCCTAACGAAGAATTAAAATTGAAAAATATGAAAGCTTCGGTAAAGCACGGTGGAGGTGGAGTGATGTTATGGGGCTGTATGTCATCTGCAGGAGTAGATAACATCCATTTCGTCGAAGGGAATATGAACCAATATGTGTACTTGGATATACTAAGGCAGCATCTCGTCGCTAGTGCCAAAAAATTAGATATTGAAAACAATTATCGGTTCTATCACGACAATGATCCAAAGCACACGTCATTTCGAGTCCGCAGTTGGTTGCTTTATTTTATGTTATTAAAACACCAGCTCAGTCACCAGACTTAAATGTAATTGAAAATTTGTGGTTGACATTAAAAAATAAAGTAAATAGTGCCCCAATATCAAATAAAACTGAATTAAAAGTAAAAATTACTGAAGCATGGAACACTATTTCCCCGGAGTATACTAGAAAGTTAGTTGAATCAATGTCCAGAAGATTACAAGCCGTTATTGATAATGAGGGAGGCCCGACCAAATATTAGCAGGCTTATTTCAAATTCTACAGTTTGTTTTCTGTAATAATTTTGGTATATTTAATTTGAATCATTTAAGCTGTGACGTTAAAATCGCATATAATTTAATTAATTATTTATTGTTAATTAAGTAAGGCATATTTAAGAGAAAAAGTAATTCATACTTTTTTAGAAGACTCTTTACTAATTTAATTTCAATAAGTTGTTTTTTCCAAATAAATAAAGAGGCACCGAGACCAGTTAGTCTTTTCTTATAGCGACTGCATCATTTAAGCTGTGAGTCACTGTATATATATATATATATATATATATATATATATATATATATATATATATATATATATATATATATATATATATATATATATATATATATGGCAAATGATAAATAGTGTTCTTAGTTAACTACTAAGAAAATTAAGCTTGTAGTTTTATCGTACGTACGTCAATAGCGTATCAAATAGATAGGGTATTTTGCAGTTTACCGGAATTTTTTATTTTGTGATGAAAACAAATTTTTCTAACATTTTCAAGGTCGATGATTAAAAAAAAATAATTGCTTTGCGCGGAAATTGGTTTTTTCATATGTCTTTGGGTATGGAACTTAATTTTGACGATATAGCCAAATTGTGTAGAGATAAGGGCAAACTTCACGAACAATTATTTGTTTGGGGTTTGGTTCTTACCGTTGGGAGCTATAAAAGTGTGGTGCTTTCGTAAAATTGTGCAAAAATTCGGAAATGATTGATGGAAGAAGTTGGTATTGTAATAATATCGTGTCAGTTCGAACGCAAAAACGGAAAACGTGTGGTTATAAGGTATATCGATTTGGTACATTCTTCGCAAGATCTCACTTGGAAATAAAACAGGTTTTAGTTGAGGTTAGTTTAGATTATCGAGATAGTGCTTTTATTGAACCTGTTCATGAAGATTTAGATAATGAAATTGATTTGGAATAAAGGGTTTTTGGAAAATTAGCGATTTTTCTCAATGTGTAAAGTTTATTTTTCCATGTATGTTTGTTGAACAATTTTGTGATGGATTACTTTCCGCAAAATTTAACTTATTTTTTTGTAATTACTGACCTTGAAAATGGTAGAAAAACTTGTTTTGATCAAAAAATGAAAAATTCCGGTAAACTGCAAAAATTCCAATAGATACGCCAAATATAATTGACTCGGATTTTAATAATATTGCAGATTGTCGTAATACTGCCACGCTTAACATCAAAAGTTTGCACTACAACAAACTAGAAGATTTTTTCTTTTTTCACTTAAAGAAAAAGCCTCTGAAGCCACAGAAACAAACGATGTTTGAAATACAGTGCTTTAAGAACAATTATTTACCAAAAAAAATAACATATACTAACTTAGCGAAGCTTAAATTTTTCATATACATACTCCAACACAAACATACTAGATTTTTAAACATTGTATTCCTAACTACAATACAAACTAGCGGTTTCAATGAATAAAACGTTCTGGTATCGCTTTTACGTGTTTTTTTTATGCGATTCGCGAGCGCAAACTGATTTACATCCATTATGGTACTCTCCGTGTGATATCCTACATGTTACCAGTTTTTAGCGGTATTGATCTATAAGTGAATGCAATTTTAATTAATGAAACTACACAAACATATCTAAAAATATCTACAAAAAATATATTTTGTTACAATAGTAGAAAACAACGATTTTCGTTGTTTTTTACTTGAAAGTATGGTCGTTTTGGGAAAATATTTATAACCAAAGGCAATATTGTTGCAACAGGCGTTACGAAAGGAAAATTTAAAAAATGCCCGAAGTAGCAAAAAAAAAATAGTGACTGGTTCTTTACTACGCCCAATGTGTATAACTTTGTTATATATATATATATATATATATATATATATATATATATATATATATATATTTCTGCAAAAGTTCCCTACATTTTAAAATTTTATTTTGTTGATAAAGACATAAATGCTGCCCAGGCTTATAAAGAAATTTGTGCTGTTTATGGTCAAAATACGTTACCTAAAGCAACAGATAAACGATGATTCAGACGCTTTAGCTTTGGAAATTTCGATGACAAAGAAGTTTATACAGTTTTAGCAAAAATTGAGGAAGACCGGCATGTAAGTAGTCATGATATCGCTAAGGATATAAACGTCTATCACCAAACAGTTTTAAACGACTTGAAGAAAGCTGGCTACAAAAGGAAGCTCGATGTTTGGGTGTCACATGATTTGACGCTAAAAAATTTACTCGCTCGAATTTCCAATTGCAAATCTCTGCAGAAACGTATGATAATAATGTGCGAAAAAGGATGAAGCTCCATAAGTGATAGTAAAGGTGAAGCAGTGTGTTTGGTCAAATTAGAAGGGAATCGTGCATCACGACCTGCTGTAGGCTGATTGAAGACAGAAACAAGCGACTGAAAAAAATCGGCTGGAATTAGTCAGCAGAAAGGGTGTCGTCTTGCACCATGAATCTTGAGATGACTTGGCAAAAATTGAGGGAGCTTGGCTGGGAAGTTTTAATGCATTCATCGTATAGCTCGGATCTTGTACGGTCAGACTAATATTTGTTTCGGTCTGTACAGAACTCCCTGAATGATGTTAAGTTGATTTCAAAAGTGTATATATATTATATATATATATATATATATAATACATCGCTTCTTTCCGAGAAATGAAAATTACACAAAAGAAAGATTTTTGAAAATGCCCAAATCCAGCTGTATATATATGTATATATATATATTATATATATATATATATATATATATATATATATATATATATATATATATATATATATATATATATATATATATATCGGTACCAGGTGTCCCATTATTCCGTGGACATATAATTACCACGTATTTTTGGAATAAAAATAAGTCGATTGGACACAATTTACCTCTATACAAAAGTGCTTCGTTTGTCCGTTAGAGGGCATCAAAGTAAAAAAAAATAAACACATTTTTTAAGATATTTTAAGAACCGATATTCCGATTTGAATGAGATTTAGAGTGCCCATGTTTTGCTAGGCGCTCTAATATTTGACTTTCACAAAAAAAAACGAAAGGGTTTGAGAAGGGTGAAAACTACCCTCACCCCTACATAAATTCTGGTAGAAATGTTTTGCAACTTTAACGACGACTCTGAATTTTTTTTCATAAAAAGGTCCTTCTATTTACTTCATTTTTTGTCTCTTGTAAAAAAAGCCACCTCGCATAGTTCTTGAGAACAAAAATGTTTTTCCGATGCTGACCTACAAAACAATTTGTCACATCAACCATTAAAATCTAGTAGGCGATAATAATCTAGTTGGTGAAAATGTGGAATGTTATGTCAGTGTCACAAATGATTTTTGACAAGCTTCATAAATTTTAAATTAATTAACGTTTGGGTTTATTTTTGATTGATAATTTGTTCTTGTTGTTGCTTGTTTTCCCTGTGAATATGGAATATATATATATATATATATATATATATATATATATATATATATATATATATATATATATACAGGCTGTTATGAAATTCACTGCATATATTGAAATGGGTGAGTTCTGGGGCCATGTAGAAGCATATTCAATACTTTTTTTTTCAAAATTCGAAAATTTTTGAAATATTTAAAAAATGGGCAAAAAGTCCTTTTTACCAAATATTTACAAATTCACCCCACCCATGAGAGACCCACCTTGGCCTTGGTAAATTGGGAGACCCAATATATCATTTTTGGTTAACAGTTGTTTTCAAGTAGGGAGAGTAGGGCAAAATTGACCCTCACTTTAAAAAATAGCAGATTAAAAATAAATTTTCCTCTACTATATTTAACGGTAATGAAAGTGAATTTTTCCACCATTCAGAAAAAAACGCAAAAAGTTTTAGGATTAAATATTCAAAGCAATGAGACAAAATCTTGAATTGGGGAATGACACACTTTTTGAGAGTGTTGTCATCGTTCTATGCACTGGCTATATTAACTCAAACTTATTTGTAAAATGGATGAAACAATTTATAAGGGTCGTAAAGATAAAGTGTTACTTCTGCTTGATGGACATACAACGCATTTGAAGAACCTGGAAGCGTTGAGCAAAGGCTAATGACACAACGGACAGGCCTTACTACTCACCGGCTTCAGCCACTCGACTTTTTTTTCCTTTTAAATCTATGAGCTCTTATTATATTCAAACACAGAACAATGACTGAGAATAACTCCAGGTCGTCAAATAACGCCATATCAAGTCGCAAGTTCATTTGCAGAATCTTACTAAAAAGAACGGGATTTCAAGCGGCTGGTGTTTGGCTCATGGACAAAAACGTCTTTCTCGAACCTTTGTTTAAAGCAGCTGCAAATATAAATGCTCCCTCTCTCAAACAAACTTAAGTAATGAAAATACATCGATCTTTTCAGACCACACATTTAAATAGTGAACCGTCTATTTCGGGATTTAACGCTGAAGCGTTAAAAAAAATTGGAAAATCTTTATGTCCAATACTACAAAAAATACTGTACAAAAAACTGTGGAAATTACATCAAGTCCTTATAAAAATATGTTGAAAAAATCAATAAAATAGACAAAAGACGTATCGTATAATATACACTAGCCTCCCCGAGAGCGGCAATTTTAAAGTAATCTGACGTCTGACCAAATTCTTTGTAGTTAAAAATAACGGGGAACAATCCATATCAACTTTTATTTTATTATATTTTTTAGAAGGAAGCAAATATTTTGGTTTTAAGTTTTTTTCTTTATTATAATATTGTATAATAATTGATTGATGAGTATTGATAAGTAATTATTCTAAAATATAATAATTTTTATATATTTTCTTTTATATTAAATTGGTTTAGGGTCGATTTTTTCCTTTATTATTGAGATCCGCTATTTTTTATTTAACAGCTGTGTGGGGGAAAAATAAAAACAGAATTTCAAATAGGTTTTTCGCTGAACTTTTTCAAGACCTAAATCCTAAATGATTTTATGATGTATCTTAAATCGGTATCTTATTGGTTGGCTATATTTTTGTATATTTCATTTACGTAATTTTATTTAACTTTAATTGTGCTGTGTGTAGTGTACATCCATACGAAATAAATAAATAAATGTACCTTGAATATGTAACGGATCTCCATATAAAATATCCTAAGTTGTTCGTGACAAATTTAAAACTTAACCAATTGTACAATTGTACCAATGACACAAATGACACAATCTATCTGCACTTTGTTATACACTTTATGCAAATTTCTTACTCACTCAGTCCATCTCTCTTTAAAAAATATAGACCATTACGACACCTTATCTCCGTAATTGGTAAACATTCACTGACGGGATAAAAAAAAACGATCTTCTGTATGATTTAGATACAGTAATACCCCGCTTTACGCGAGGGATACGTTCCGAAAAAAATCGCGTTAACTGAAATTCGCGTATATCGAGGTTTATGATTAAACATAGTCAAAATTTAATACAAAAAAAATACAAATCATTTTAATCAATCACTTTAATTCTAAGAACACTTTATGCAATACATACTCTTATTTTTTTACGGAAAAATACATCTATTGTCTTTTGGGTAACGTTTTGTTTACGTTCTTGTAAAATACGTTCATAACACCCAACACTGTTTTTAATTGTTTGACACACGGTCAAGACACGGTCATCATTATTGTCTATACTCTGCAATATGTCCAAACCTGAATAAATTTTTGAAAGTGCATTTTGTATTTCCCCTGAAGATAAAACTTTCTCTTCTACTTGTTCTTCCTCATCGTAGATAGGATTATTCTGTAACTCGATCAGATCTTCATTGCTAATAGGATCGTCGTGCGTTGCTACAAGTTCTACGAGATCTTCTACCGTGACATCTTCAAGTTCAGACCCCTCAATCATTGCAGCAATGTCTTCAAGCACTTGTCTCTGCATCTGGACAATTCTTCTAGGTGCTTCCACTACATCTGGCCAAAGATTACGCCACACCCCATTCATACAACTCATTTTAACTTCCTTCCAAGCCTCTTCTATGTTGTGAATAGACTTCATAATGTTGTATGACTTCCACCACTCTCGCATAGACTGTCTTCCTTCCCCGTCAGTTTCATGAATTAGTTGGCTAAAAGTGCGGCGATGGTAATAAGCTTTGAAGTTTGCTATTGCTCCCTGGTCCATAGGTTGTAATATTGACGTAGTGTTTGGTGGAAGGAACTTTACGTACACTTTTAAGTCTCTGGGCGTATCAAGTGAGGTTGGATGTCCTGGGGCATTGTCTAAGAGTAATATAACTTTAGGTTCAAGCCCATTTCTGTCACAGTATGATTTGACTGATGGGCAAAAACTATTAGAATACCATTCTTGAAAAATTTCCCGTGTAACCCACGCCTTTCTGTTTGATCGCCACACAACTGGTAGACTTGTCTTGTCTGTGCCTCGCATTGCACGGGGTGTTTCTGAATGGTACACTAGTAAAGGTTTCAGTTTGAAATCACCAGTGGCATTACCACCCAGCAGAAGTGTTAGTCGATCTTTCGCAGCTTTGAAACCACTGGCTTGACGTTCTTCCTTAGAAATGAATGTTCGAGATGGCATTTTTTTTCCAGTAAAGTGCGGTCTCATCAACATTGAAGATGAGACAAGCAGGAATTTTCTCTCGTCTAACGAAGTCTTGAAACTTGTCTGGAAACTCAGCTGCAGCTTGAATGTCCGCGCTGGCCGCCTCGCCTGTTATGTGGATATTGTGAAGATTAGAACGCTGCTTGAACCGATGGAACCAGCCTCTGCTGGCAGCAAAAGTCGGAGTGGCACTCCCTTCTCCTTCTTTTGTTTTCAGCATCTCATACAAAGATTTTGCTTTTGTGCATATGAGATCTTGACTTAGTGGTGTGTTCTTCTTATTCAAATCTTCGATCCAGACTGACAGTAATTTCTCCATTCTTTCTAAGATAGATGATCTCGAACGAGAAAGTTTTGTTGCACTTATAGGTGTTGAACCTTCGCTGGAGATTTTAATTTTTTCCCGATTTTTATAAATCGTTCTCACAGTCGATTCTGAGAGTCCAAAATCTCTCCCAACAATTGTTGCTTTGCCTCCTTTTTCCATTCTTCTTAACACTTTCATCTTCAATTCCAAAGTGACGCTTTTACGCTCTTTTTTCTTTACAGGCGGCATTTTTAACGTAGGGTTAAATTATGTATGTATGTATCTCCAATAAATATTAAAACAAAACTGCCAGCCGACCGAACTAACATTACGGAACAAATGAACACACGAAACGAACGAGGAAATCCCCATAGAACAAAGTCGAAGGACAGGGAATTCCCAATTCTTCAAAGAGAATATTCAGAGAAAGCGGGGATCCCCCCGCGACCATAGAGAAGTTAATGACTACATGAGCGCGAAATTTGAAATTCGCGTTATAGTGAAACCGCGCGTAACGGGGTCGCGCTAAGCGGGGTATTACTGTATTTCGATATCGAGTTCAGCGTTCATCAGTGGGGTGTGAAAAAATTTTTAATGACATTTTTTTATGGTCCAATTTTTCCTTTATTATTGAAATCCGCTATTTAAGGTGAATTTTCTACAATCTTGGTACAAGGAACCACCAGTTCCAATATATGCAGTGAATTCCATAACACCCGGTATATATATATATATATATATATATATATATATATATGTATATATATATATATATATATATATATATATATATATATATATATTTATATATATATATATATATATATATGTATATATATATATATATATATATATATATATATATATATATATATATATATATATGCCTTTTATTTGAACAAAATCAAATACAAAACTAATCAAAGTCCGTCTCCTTACTTTGTTTATGCTTTTATGTGTGTGAAATTATCATAATCTGCCAAGTAGTAATTTATTTCTTGATTATCCTTATCAGCTATCCGACTCACATCCTATATTTATCATTTTCCTCTCCTCCTTGATATTTTTTATGTTTCAATTCGTTTTGATTTCACCGCTCCTCGTTCGATCTTTCAGCGCATTTCCCGTAATTCTTCGTAATGTTCTCATCTCTGCCTGTTTCCAGTAACCATTGTGTTTTAGAATCCCAGGTCTTGTTTCCGCTGTAGGAGTCATTATGTGGAGGTTTTATATATCCCGGAGGTTGTTTCTGTTTTATTGTGTATAATTTCTACATATTATAGTATTCAAACATCTTGCCCCTTTATCGCACTCTTTACTACCTCTTTCCGCGACTTACTTAATTTCAATGACCTGTTTAATACTTGCAACTTCTACGTATAATTTGAAATTGAGCAGCTCTTTAAGTCCTCAAGATTTAATTTTTAAGCCGAGATCATTTCGCTGTTGTGTTAAATCTGTGGACTAATCTCAGTAGGTCATCCTCATCATATGCGTAATAAAATATTTTTATCTCGTTTTCATCATCTGTACCCTCTTCTTCTATTTACGTACTTTATTATTTCATTTTAATATCTACCAGAAAAAGGACAGATATCTTTCTTTCACAATTCACATGGCGTAACGCTTCAAAACGCTTTCATTAATAATAAAAAACGACTCGAACAATTATCGATTAACTTATAAATTATCCCTCGTAGTGGTTATTAGTAAACAACTTCAAGGTTAACAAACTGCGTAAATACATATACAGGATTGTCTGTTACAGCACTTATTTAATCAACAATTGTTAACCCGACTATTCAAGCTGACAAAGATAGTTTTTACTCTCGTAGTCTGAAATGACAATGTTCTTGTCAAGTTATCTTACAGATTTGTCATAGACTAAATTAAAAATTGTAATTTTTGCGATAATTTTTATAATAAATCTAAAATATAACAACCAACTGTTGTTATATTTTAGATTGATAGACTCCTGATACTGACAACATGACACAATCGTCATTTCCTTTTTAAATGATATAAATGAATTATTCGGGACTGGAAGAACTCGCCTTTAAATGAAAGGTCATGCTGTACAAACTTTTTTTTGATTTTTTGCTCTACGCTCATTCCATTTGTAATTCTTAATGGTATAACGGTCATGGTATGAGAAATCTGACAGGTTTCGCTTTGTATTGAATTTGCGATATATTTATATAAATTTTAGTAATATTTTCGTCATATATGTCAACTATCCGTGCCCGCGGCTCCGCTCGCGTGGACTTGATTCACTATTATCCTCACTGCTCATTTCTTATATTCCCTAACGTAATAAAATATATCCTATAACCTGGCGACTTATAGACTAAGGTGAGGCCTACCTTATTAAATACCTTATTGAGTCCCCTGCTATATTTCTTTGTTCCCAAGTGTGCCAATACCACAAACTTTACAACGCCTCAAAGAATTATTTATGATGAATGACTTTGAGGATGAAATTATTCATGAATACTTAACATTATCCAAACTTTGTATGGAACAGAATTATTTTCAATATAGCAGTCAATTTTATGTTCCGAAAGAAGGAACAGCTATGGGTAATTGCTTATCACCTTTCATAGCCAATTTATTCATGAGTAAGTTTGAAACCGAAGCTAGTCACGAATTTGAATATTTCCCAAGGGTATGGTATAGGTTTGTGGATGATATTTTCGCGATTTTTGATACAAAGAAAGTAAATATTGATGATTTTGTTTTCAAATTAAATAGCCGGTATAATTCCATTAAATTCACTTACGAAGTTGAGAACAAAGGAAAACTGTCTTTTCTAGATATTTTAATTATTAAAAATAATAATAGATTAAAATTTAATACCTATAGGAAAGACACAGTAACAGATATATTCCTAATGATTCATTT
The DNA here is from genome assembly GCA_019049505.1 of Pachyrhynchus sulphureomaculatus. Classification (NCBI taxonomy): domain Eukaryota; kingdom Metazoa; phylum Arthropoda; class Insecta; order Coleoptera; family Curculionidae; genus Pachyrhynchus; species Pachyrhynchus sulphureomaculatus. The sequence continues at coordinate 26,245,871 of CM032453.1, read as the reverse complement.
CATTGCAAACAACACAAATTAGCCGCATTACATTTTTTAATTCATCGTTTGGTCACTTTTCCTCTGAATAGACTAAACTTCAATAAGGAAAGGAATCGTATTAGATATATAACTAGAGTTAATGGTTATGACGATGACTTAGTAAATAAGCTAATAAATAGACATAAGTTCAGGTTAAATATTCAGAATTCTACCTTTTTTATACGCGAAGAAAATAACTCTAAGGATGTTTCCATACCATATAATCCGAAATATAGCAGGCGACTCAATAAGGTATTTAATAAGATAGGCCTCATCTTAGTCTATAAGTCATCAGACAATCTGAGGAATATCTTAGGAAATCCCAAAGATAAGGTTCCTAATTATGAGAAAAGTGGAATTTATAAAATTAGTTGTAATGATTGTGACAAAAAGTATGTTGGGCAAACTAAAAGATCAATTAAAACACGATTTAAAGAACATTTAGCATACTTAAAATACAGCAGAACAGAAAAGTCTAGCATTGCCGAACATGCCCTTGAAGCTGATCATATTGTAACATTAGATAATATAAGATTAATTAAAAATGTATCTGATAGGAGATTGTTGAACGCATATGAAAGTATGGAAATTATAGAATGTAAAAGTAGTTTAAATAAAGACAGAGGGCCTATTTCTTATAGTCCCCTCTACTGGTTACTTGACCGAAACTGATGGCCTCGCTTATGCCATTAGTTCCACTTGAGTAATTCAAGGGTTAGGCTAAGTATAAACAGGGTAGATTTGTAGTTTAGCTTTAGTCAATCATCGCTCCCGATGAAGCTAACATGGTTAGCAAAACGCGCGTAGAATGCAAAAATAAAGTGTTTGGTGTAGTGATGATATATACTAAGTAGGGAAAATTGATCCTAAACCTAGCCAGAGAACATATGTATGTTTTAAAAAAAAAAGTACGTAAATCGGATAAGTGGTTCTCGAGTGATAAACGCACTAAGTGTCCGTTATTTTAAAAAATTTCTATCTGCTTGACAGAGGCTTTGTAGTCGTTGCTACAGTTTCAAATACCTGCTCATTTCAAGTTTTTGATTCTAAAAGGCTTTTTTTATAAGCGGCGTTTTTTAAGTTCTCATACAAAATAAGTTTAAAGGTAAAAGGTAGGGGATTTGGCACGCCAGGGATTTTCTGCGAATCGGTTGCCAAACTCGTGTAACCAGATTATCTAGAAAGTCTGGAAAATCTGTCTGTAATAATGATCTAGCAGCATTGAAATTATCTTACAGAAAAAAGGGTCCTACAATTCTCGTATCTAAAATTCCACACCACACAGTCACTTTAAAATTATGTTAGTATTTACTTTCAATAATAAATACTGGGTTTCATCTCCTACAATTTTGCGAGCTTACGGTCCCGTTTGAAGTGAATGTTGTCTCGTCTGAAACTTTTTCCTGGGAACTTAGTCTCCTTCGACCATGCACAAGTCAAAACGGGCATCATAATCCGGGTATTTTATCACTCGCACAAATTTCAGTTTGTATAAAAAAAACTTATTTCACTTCCGAAATATAAGCAATTGGCTCTTGCGGTGTTTCTGTTTTCTGTTAAAAATTCTCTTTCTGTGTGACCGGGGCTTTGTAGTCGTTGCTGCTACATTTTCAAACACAATGAACGTAAAAAAAAGTTTACCACGAAATCGTGGTCATGGAGAA
>CM032453.1:26131909-26219409 GCA_019049505.1 Pachyrhynchus sulphureomaculatus | reverse complement strand
GTAAGATAAACTTTTTCTCCATTTATATAAAACTTTTTGGGACACACTATATATATATATAAATATATATATATATATATATATATATATATATATATATATATATATATATATATATATATACATATATATTACATATATATACATATATATATATATATATATATATAATATATATATATATATATATAAATATATATATATAAATATATATAAAATATATAATATATATATATATACATACATATATGTATACATATATATATATATATATATATATATATATATATATATATATATATATATATATATTTATATACATATATATATATATATATATATATATATATATATATATATATATATATATATATATATACTATATATATATATATATATATATATATATATATATATATATATATATATATATATATATATATATATATATATATATATATATATATATATATATATATATATATATATATATATATATATATATATATATATATATATATATATATATATATATATATATACATATATATATATATATATATATATATATATATATATATATATATATATATATATATATATATATACATATATATATATATATATATATATATATATATATATATATATACATACATATATACATATATATATATATATATATATATATATATATATATATATATATATATATATATATATATATATATATATATATACATACATATACATATATATACATATACATTTATACATATATATATATATATATATATATATATATATATATATATATATATATATAAACGAATTGTTAAGAAGTACTTAAAAAATTCATGTATTTTTGTCTCTTACATAATTTCTTTAAAAGTTTTAGTTTCGAATAAAAAATTGTTGAATATCCAAACTATGGCAAATACGCTGTGATAAATATCTCCGAAAATTGAGGCTATAAAAAAAAACGTTTGCTATAAAAGTTGTAGGTTTTTTGGGGTAGAGTAAGATTATCAGAGAAAAATTTTGGTTATATTAGGAAAATACAATTTTTACTTTAGTTTTACCGAAATTTTTTGAAATCCATTTTCAGATTTGGGTCGGTACTGAGCTCAAATCAGCACAATCTCTTAATACAATTGAACATATTTGGCATCAAGTTAAATCAAAAATAAGGGCACAAAATGTTTCTCCTACTTTAAGCGTGTCAGTGGTTGAATTAGTAAAAAAAGCTATAAATGATATACCTTGTGAAAGCTGGAAGAAGCACGTTGTTAAAGTTGAAGATTCATATATTTATGTAAATAATATAAAACCACTGATAATTACCTCAGCTGATGACAGTGATAGTGAAACCGAATTAGGCTTAAGTTAAAATATATTTTTATTTATACAATATGTCCCGTCTTGGAAACCCCATTCATTCAAACTGTATATTTGTACTTCTTATCCATTTGTTTTTACATGCATCTATAAATAAACATCTCCAAAAACACTTATAATTTTATTTATTAGCATTAATGAATAAAATTCCTAAGTCCATCAACCTATTATAAACAAAAGGTCAGAATTTTTATATTGCCCTCTTAAAACGGCAAAAATCAGGATCTTATATTTTTGGACAGGCTATATCGCCCATTATCAAAATCATATTTACTTTAATAAGTTAAATTTAAAATTAAAAAAAAAAGTGAACAGACTTCAAAAAAAGTAATAAAAAGTACAAAATAGACCTTCTCCAAACCATAGAAAGTTTGGACCAACTTAACAGAAGAAAATATAATTAGCAAAAATTCTTCGCTGTTATTCTAAACGGAAAACGCTAGAAATGTAAATAATATGTATTTAACAGACAAAATATAGTGCTTAAACACACAAATGAAGCAAAATTTTGAAATTAATCTAATAATGTAACAAAAATTCAACCAAAGATAAGAGGGGTACGAGGAAATATATCAAATAAAAGCGTTAGAAAATATATTTAAGACAGTTTTAAGAACTAATGGTGAGCATAACGGTATATCTTTTTTTCTAAAGTTCTGTCTCTGTGAACTTATTAACAAAAATAAAACATCAATTTGTATTTTATAGAAACGACCTATTTAATCTTGAATTATATTATAAATTCATATGACCTTCACAAGTCACAGCTTATATTTACTCTTAAATTGTATATTAAAGTTTGATTTGCATCATGCATGCGGCATAGTTAGTTGAAACTAAGCATATAAATATTCAGTAACATCAGCGCTGTTTCAAAGTTTCAATAATCAGCCTCTGAAAGGATCTTTCGAATTTTTGAAGTACCATAAGTATCCTGGCTGACGATTCCTGAATTAGCGTGTGACTGGAAACTGACAGACAACATGCACGACCTCTTGCATCCATTTGTCCGAGGTCAAGCGAAAAATATAAATGTGTGCGAGTTTTTAAGATCAAGAAGACCGCTGCCAATTCGTGTGATTTTAAAAATACATACAAAATTTCTTCCGAGATCACCCAAATAACTATATGTTGAGGTTCGTGTATGCTCATTAGAATCCAACAAAACAATCGAATCGACGGAATCATCGTTTCCGAGAAGCTACTTTTCTTAAACAATAAATAATCAAAGATGCACATCAATATACGCACCTGATACAAATAAGGGAAAAGAAGAACGAGCAGAATTCTATAATAAACTACAAAAAGAAATAGATACCTTGAATAACAACTAAACAATAATAACACAGCCCCACAAAAAAAAAAGTGGGGTATACTTTTGATGCGATATATCGATCCGTAGTATTTTAGCCCGCTGATCACGAATCTGACGTCAGAATATCGCCATCACATCTCAATTTTTTTCTAACCTCAAAAAATAGGTAAAAATTAGTAAAAATTAAGAAAAATATACTCCTAAAAAATTGATTCAAGCTTTTTCATGAATCCAAAGATGTATTAATATGTATTCGGACACGCTAAGCTAATATTCATCGGTTAGATTAAGCCATACAGTTCTGTTTTCTTTCTAACCTCAATAAATCAGACAGATATAGTGCTTCTCGAATGCAAAAAACGAATTCAAATTAAAATTCAACCGATTCTTACCAAATTTGGTACACGGGGGTTTTTTGGGTTGCTGATCATGAATCTAAGGTCTGATTTGCAAAATTCAAAATGGCGGATCCAAGATGGCGGACAAAATTTTTGAAAATCAACCGATTCCTACCAAATTTGGTATACAGTTGGGGAATCCTCAAACCTGATACTCTTAAACCCTAAACCCTGAAACCTTAGACTCCCACACCCTGTAACCTCAAAAAATAGACCTCAATAACCCTGTAACTTTAAAAATGAGACCTAATAAACTCAAAACCAGGACTTTTAAACCATATACTCTCAAATAGTAGACCCTTAAGCCCTAGAATTGCGAAGGTTAGACCCGCGCCTAACTTTCCTTTTTTTGGCTGTAACTTGTTCTTTTTTCCGCGAATGACCTAGTCAAAGGCTTTCTGCCCAAACGCTTTTGAGGACTTGTTTGTCTTTTTAGCGACCAGCAATAGTCCGCTAGCATATGGTTATCCCATCGTCCGTGATACTGATTTTCTATGATTTTCAGATCTTGGTGAAAACGTTCCCCTTGCTCCTCACTGTAGTCACCAAGATTATCTGGGAAATCATCGATGTGGGAGTCCAGGAAATGTAATTTTGGATTCATTAAGCAACCTAATGTTTGAAAATTTTTTTACCATTTTCCCGACTATTTCTTTGTACTTAGGACTTTTATTATTTCCCAAAAAGTTTGTTGCGACTTCTTTAAAACTAAGCCAAGCAGCTTTTTCAACTTTATTCATTTTAGTAACAAATAATGAATCTTGAAACAATTTTCTTATTTGTGGCCCGTCAAATACGCCTGCCTTAATTTTAGCTTCAGAAAATTTCGGAAATTTTTTATGCAAATATTTGAAACATGGGCCGTTTGTATCTAATGCTCTCGTGAATTGCTTCATAAGTCCAAGCTTAATGTAAAGCGGGGGAATAAGAACTTTTCCTGGATCTACCAATGGTGGAAACAATACATTATTTTCACCAGGAGTGAACGATTCTCTTGTTGGCCAAATTTTTTTCTTATAATGACGTTCCCTGTCTCTGCTATTCCACAGACATTTATAACAGGGATAAAGTGTAAACCCTGAGTGTTGGCCAAGCAATATTGTTACAATTTTCAGATCTCCACAAATTTTCCAGTTATGATCAGCATATTTTATTTTTATCAAAAACTGCTTCATTTTTTCATATTGCTCTTCCATAACTGTGGAATGAGCAATCGGAATGGGAGCGTAAACGTTGGTATTATGCAGCAAAATTGCCTTAATGCTCCGTTTTTAGAAGAATCAATGAACAGTCTCCATTCTTCAGGATCGTATGAGTTATTTTGAAATTCATCCATTAGACCTTTTACATCGGTACAATATGAAAGTGACAATTCCTCGTCCATTGTGAAATATTTTCGAAATTCTTCATCTCTGTTTCTATAATAAGAAATCGTAGCTTCTGGCTTAAGTAAATGTCTTTTCTTTAAAAAGGAAGCAAGATGCTCTGAACCATCTTTGGATAAGCCTAAATCTCTGACTAGATCACTAAGTTCTGACTGTGATACGAGTATTGGTTCTGGTTTACGGTTGTATGGTAGAAATTATTTATCTGTGTCACCAGTATATGATAGGTTGTCACTAGAACATTCATTAGTAACAGTGTTTGAATCTTTTTCGACAGTCTCAATGTTTTCGGCATGAACTGATAAGGTGAAATCATTTGTTTCCATAACATCAGCATCAAGTGGTTCAGGAGGCGGAATTAGTTTAGTTGGTCTTGTTACTGTCGAAACATCGTTATAAGTAATAGTGCTTTTATTTTTTCGGTTATGCCTAGATACAACATTCATACAAAAGTAGCAATCATTTTCACTGTATGGTCTATTCCATATTGCTGGTCTGGAATATTTAATCGCCTTCTTATTGATGTACAACATTATTTTGCAAGAACTGCAAATGATGTGGGGAGCCCAATCTGTATCCTGGTGCTGTATTTCAATGTTAAAACAATCCTTATATAAGGTTTTAATCTTATCCGTTATCGGTGACCCCATTTTACTCAATACGTGTTGACAGCAAATATAACAAAATGAATCACTATTTTTATCGCACTTATGAAAAGTCCTTGTACCGTGAGACCGTTTTCTTGTAGCATTATACTCTACATAAGCCAAGTCACCCACACATGAAGAGCTACGGTCGCTGGATGACGACGGCTGCGGGCCCGCTTTCCCACCCTGACCAACCGCCGATACTGGGTTTTCGAGTTCCTGCATCGTAATTCTCTTTCTTCTACCTGCCATGACGGCATCTAAGCCGTTATCCAGGGACTCTGCCGGCTAGTGGAGTAACACCGTTGCCCACCGTCACCACGTGGAGGTGCTCTGGATGCAGGTAGAAGAATAAAAATCGACCGATGAATTTTCTCGGCGTTCAAAATGGCGCGAAAAACATCTGCCATCTTGAATTTTGCAAATCCAACCTCAGATTCGTGGTCAGCGACCCAAAAAATCCCCTTGTACCAAATTTGGTAAGGATCGGTTGAATTTTAATTTGAATTCGTTTTTGCATTCGAGAAGCACTATACTGTCTGATTTATTGAGGTTAGAAAGAAAACATAACTGTATGGCTCAATCCAACCGATGAATATTAGCTTAGCGTGTCCGAATACATATTAATACATCTTTGGATTCATGAAAAAGCTTGAATCAATTTTTTAGGAGTATATTTTTCTTAATTTTTACTAATTTTTACTTATTTTTTGAGGTTAGAAAAAAATTGAGATGTGATGGCGATATTCTGACGTCAGATTCGTGATCAGTGGGCAAAAATACTACGGATCTGATATATCGCATCAAAAGTATATCCCACTTTTTTTTTGTGGGGCTGTGTAATGGACAAAATCATTGAGGAAGTAAAATTAGTCGACGATGGATACGAACTAGGAGATAAACAAATAAAGATACTGGGATATACAAATGATATTATCCTAATATCATCTGCATCATAACATGGAAGTCATATACCGACAAAACAAAATACATCACAACAGCTAAAGAACCAGTAAGGTGTAAATTAGAAATAAATGAGAAATTAATAGAGCAAGTAATGAAATTCCCATATCTTGGAGTACTAATTACTAGCTACGGAGATATAACAGAAGTGAGACAACAAAACAAATAAAGCAGCAGCAATATTAGGAGCCCTCAGAGATGTAGTTTGGAAAAACAAAGATCTAAGTGTAGAAGCAAAAATAAGAATATGTAGAACTTGCGTTAGACCCATACTGGTTTATAGCATAGAAACATGGGCAGACACAAACAAAACCAAACAGCTACTAAGAACAAATGAAATGAAAATACTGAGAGCAATAACAGGGAAAATTTTATTAGACAGAGTGAGTAACAACACCATAAGAGAACAATGCAAGGTAGAGGACATAGTCAGATGGGGAAGAAAGAGAAGAAGAGAGTGGCGTGAACATGTACAAAGGATGGAAGATACGAGAATGATAAAAATATGTATGAACAAAAAACCACATGAAACAAGACCAAAAGGACGACCACCAAAGAGATGGAGAGACAGCTGGAATCACAAGAGGCTTAATAACGAAGTAGAACAGGTCCGTGACCTACTCAGAAGAGGAAGTAAGTAATAAATAATCATATGGTGATCAATCGTTTACAACAAGCGGTCATATCCGCTTTAAACCCGATGAATTAACCAATATCTTTCTTGTATAGTGGCCGCAAAGAGTATCCCAATGTCTTTTTCGGGTATTCAGTTCTGCTTGTACGATAAACTAAAAATTGATTTTGGCATAAGTCATGTGACTGTGCTGATATGGTGGGAAATTTGAATAAACTAATATGAAATCATGAAAAGTCGGGTTAACTGACAGAATATCGAAAAAATTCGAAAAGTAAAAAGTGTTTAGAATTCGATTTAAACCCCGTTTATTAAGTGTTAAGCATCTACATAAAGAAAATAAAATCGCTTTTTGTTTATTATTCTTTATCTAGCTAAAAATTTTAATTTTTTTTTTTATCTAATTAGTTGAATAAAGGTAATTTTTTTTTTATGGTCGTAATTAAAAATATTCTTTTTTGATAACTGGAAGAAATAATTCAAAAAAATGAGTTTACGCTTGGACGCCAGCTGTCGCAATGACTTATATCTAATTGCTTTTTCGGTGTTTTATAACAAAAAAATTTGTTTTACTTTTAAATGCATCAATTTACTGATGCTTGTTAAGTTTTACCTAAGTTTAAATAATCGACCAAGTATAAGTCGGACTTGTGCAATTAGTATTCTGTACGTTGATTGCTTTTAAAATATAATTTTTTGTTATGGAGGTATAAAATGAACAACAACTTCACAAAACACACTCCAAATGAGTTTTTAACAAAGTTTTTTTCTGATCTTTACTGAAAACTGATGACCTTGAATTTTTTTTTTTATATATCCGATAAATTATTAAAGGTGATGCACTCACTGATAATTTTCGTTCAAATCTACACCCTGTAGAGAATATTCCAGAATTTTTTAAAAAATTTTCGAAGTTTTTTTTAAAAATAATACAAAGAAAAGGGTGCGCAAGTATTACATTATATACATTTTTGAACTAGTGTTTTTATAAGATTTCAATTGACACCCCCTCGCTGACCTGGTAATTTTTTTTCACTTACGATTTCACCCCCTAAAACTAACCTCTTAAGTCAAAATTTAACTTTCAAAACTACACGGCTCTGATCAGGCAATCATTTCCTATATTAGTGCCAAATTTCAACATTCTATGTCAACAGTTGGACAGATAGACAGACACCGAAGTGATCTTATAAGTGTTCCGTATGGAACCCTAAAAATGTGTTTTACTATAAAAATAACCGGTCAAGTGCAAGTTGAACTTGCGCAATTGGTGTTCCGTACGTTGATTGCTTTTAAAATAAAAAATTTTGTTACGAAGGTATAAAATGCTTAGTGACTTCACGAAACACACCCTAAATGAGTTTTCAACAAAATTTGTTTCCAATTTTATTGAAAACTGATGACTTTGAAATTTTTGTTTTTTTTTATGTACCAGATAAATTATTAAAGGTAATGCACTCGTGATAATTTTCGTTAAATCTACACCCCGTGGAGAATATTCCAGAATTTTTTCAAAATTTTTTGATAAGTACTTTTCGAGATAAGGCGAGTGGACAGCAATTTTTCGCGATTTTTTAAAAATTATACGAAGAAAAGTGCGCGCAAGTATTACATTATATATATATATATATATATATATATATATATATATATATATATATATATATATATATTTTACTTGTATTTTCACAAGCTTACATTTGGCACCACATTCGATGACCTAGTTAAAAAAAATTTTTTTCGCTACCGATTTCACCACCCAAAACTAACCCCTTAAGTCAAAATTTAACTTTCAAAACAAGATGGCTCTGATGAGGCTATCAATTCCTATATTATTACCAAATTTCAACTTTCTATGACAAATAGTTTCGGAGAAAATCGGGTGTGACAGACAGATGGACAGTCAGACGGACAGACAGACACCGAAGTCATCTTATAAGTGTTCCGTACGGAACACTAAAAAAAAGTTTCCTAATAATTGTCAAGTATTACTTAAGTTTAAAAAATAAGTTTCGAAATTTGCAAATAAACTTAAAAATTAATTTTTGATTATTTATTATTTTTTACTTCAATTTAATATTTGTTAGATTATCACTTCACACCAGAACACTGATATATTTTAAAACAGTTCAGAATATTTTTTGTAAAATATCGAAATAGCAATTAGATACAAAGCAACAGATGGCGTTCGAGTGTAAACTCATTTTCTTAACTATTTCTCCCAGTTTCTCAATAAAAGAATTTCTAATTAGGATCGAAGCAAAAGAAATTCACCTCAATTAGATTTCTTGGATAAAAAAAATTAAAAGTACCTATTTAGCTAGATAAAGAAATATATTTAAAACTTTGCAATACTTGGATTTAAATCAAATTCTAAATACTTTTTGAGTTTTTTCGATACTCTGTCACTTTTCATGATTCCATATCAGTTAACTAAAACTTTCCGCCAAACTAACGGTCACGAGCCACATGTCAAAATCAATTTTTAGGTTATCGGACATGCGAAACTGATTACTCGAAAAAGAAATTCCTATACTCCAATAATTTTTTTTTTTTCCATATGTTGCGAATACTTTGCCAATCATTTTTTTACTAACAAAACAGCTTTCAGAAAGGATATATTTAACTTTAATCCTCGAAAAAACTAATGATCAGGATACCACGACATCATAAAGAAAAAAGTATTCAAAGGATCTTTTTCATATAACTTTTCTGCTTATGTTAATTCCTGTGATGTCAGTTTTGTTTCCTGCTCTAACGACTTTGTTAAAAAATAATTATAAAATCGTTTGCTCCCAAGTCAGTAAAATATTTTAAGTTGTGTATATAGTCTATCTACATTGTTTACCACTTTACCCGTTTTTTCCTTTTTTTCCCTCTCGCACTCCCTTCACCTTCTTTTTCCTGCACCTTATTTCCTTCTATTTCTTTATGTCCTCTTCTGTTTTCTTTTCAGCTTGCATACTACAACTTTTGCTACTAATGTTACCTAATCATGTTGTAATAGGTTTTCAAATAGGTTCAGCACATTTTTCTAATGATTCCAACAACACCTGCACAGTAACTTCTAGGTGAAGACCATTTTTTTATAGTTAATATTAGATGGAGGTTCTTTTCTGCAACGTTAGTATAAATTGAAACTATAATGATATAATTAATAATAGCGCCATCGTAATTTTTACAATCCAATTGGTTCAGGGTATTAACTATATCACACTTGAACGGTTATGAGAGGATTCTTCTTGTTTAATGGCACTATCGAACTGTTAGTACCAAACCAATATATATATATATATATATATATATATATATATATATATATATATATATATATACATATATATATATATATATATATATAATACATATATATATATATATATAATATATATATATATATATATATATATATATATATATATATATATATAGAACTGCATTCTAAGAAGAATAGCAAAATTACCGTTTATATTTGATTTACTCACGTGTATATATATATATATATATATATATATATATATATATATATATATATATATATATATATATATATATATATATATATATACGTGAGTAAATCAAATATAAACGGTAATTTTGCTATTCTTCTTAGAATGCAGTTCTTAACGTTCTTAACTAGATGATGTTGTGTGGAGTAGATGTTTGGTTTGTGAGGAGTGGGGGAACCGGATGGGTGCGCGCGCCAACTCGTCTTTGTCGTCTGTACAGCCATGACCGAGCAAGAGGTACCTTCGTCTGTTGCGCAACGTATTATCATCAAGTTTTTAACCAATGAAGGCGTTAAACCGTCAGAAATTTTAACCCGTTTGAAGGCACAGTTTGGGACAGTACACTGTCTCAGAATCATGTGTATACGTGGGCGAGAGAATTTAAGGGCGGACGAGAACGGGTTGAAACGAAAGTCATGATCGACGCCCTAGGTCGAGCCTTACAGATGACAACATCCGTGACATTAGACACCTTATCGAAGGTGATCGTCGATTAACCGTTGAAGATTTTCCTCAGAAGTGGGTATCAGCTATGGAAGTGTTCAATCCATAATAACTGATCGACTCGGTTTCAGAAAAATTACTGCTCGAAGGTTGTTGACTGGAAACCAAAAACAGGTCAGGTCGGAGATCGCTGAAAGGCTTCTGAATCGATTTCAGAAAGAAGGGGAGGCCTTTTTAAAGCGCATAGTGACATGTGATGAGACTCGGGTACATCACTACACTCCCGAGTCCAAAATGGCAAGTAAGGAGTGGCGAAGAAAGAATGAAGGTTCCCAGTGAAGGCCAAAACTCGTCTCTCTGCTGGAAAAGTCCTTGCAACGATTTTTTTTGACTCTAGGGGAATTTTACTGATCGATTTCCTGCACGATCAACGTACGGTGAATGCGGCTTACTACTGCCAGTTGTTACGGTTGGCAAAAGCCGCCTATCGAAAGAAAAGACGGGACATGCCCATCAGAGATGTCATTCTCCTCCAGGACAACGCCAGGCCTCACACTGCGGCTTTGACAAGGGATACACTGGAAGAAATGGGCTGGGAAACCCTCGAGCACCCTCCTTATAGCCCTGACTTATCCCCCTGTGACTATTTTTTGTTTGCGTCTATGAAAGAATCACTGGGAGGACAGCGATTTGGAAGCAATGAAGAAGTCGAGGAACACGTGCGCAATTGGCTTACAACCCGCCCTCAAACCTTTTATGACCAGGGAATACGGAAACTTCCAAACCGGTGGCAAAAGTGTGTAGATCACGCAGGAGACTATATTGAAAAATGTTAAATCAACGATTTGTGTATAAGGTTATTCAATAAACGTATAAAAAAAAATTACCGTTTATATTTGATTTACCCACGTATATTTATATTTATATTTATATATATATATATATATATATATATATATATATATATATATATATATATATATATACAATAGAGGTTTTCACGGATGGTGGAATGTAATACATTAAAATTCCTGGTTTCAATCCGTTCGTCTAACAATGAATTTGCACGACGTTTCGCCAAAATCTCATTTGGCATTTTCAAGTGCTCTTGCTGCTGCTGCTACTTGATACTGTGATCTTGTCGCTACTGCCGCTCGAAGCTAACTCAGAAACCGCAGTGCGTCTACGCAGAACTTACACAAATCACTAGGGCCCTTAAGCAAAACGGATATAAAGATCAGTGCATACGGAGAGCATTAGAACGGCAGCACCATCCACAGACAAGGACAGAGGAACGAGATTTCAACCAAAGTAGAGTCCTATTACCGTATGTAAAGGAGTTACAGATAGGATTGGAAGAGTCCTAAGAAAACACAACATAGGCACAGCATACAAACCACAAAACACACTGGCAGACATCCTGGGTAACCCCAAGGAGAAGAGAAAACTGGAAAACCATGGAGCACAGCATCCCATGCGGAGACTGCCACAAATTGTACATAGGGCAAACAAACAGATGAATCTCCATCCGGATCTAAGAACATAAAATAAGTATTAAAAACAAACAAATAACTTCAGCTCTTTTTTAGCATCATCATGGTACTGGTCACAACAACAATTTTCAGGGATTTAAACAAATAGCCTCGATTTCACATTATAAAACACGCACAGTCAGAGAAGTCTTGGAAATCGAAAAAAATGGACAGCTAAATAAGCGGGATGATGCACTCTGCACTCCACTACATGGAAGGGTCTACAAGCTAAATCAAGGAATAACCAAAACATCGGGAAGGCAACAGTCAGCATAGCGCCAGAACCCGTAACTACCACTGATACGGGCACCCAGCCGGCAAACACCGATGCTCGGACGAACACTCCCGATCACCCCATCTGCAATCTGCGTAGACGCCGACCTATAAAAGACGGCGACCGCACTTCGGTTACTCAGTTAGCTTTGAGCGGCAGTAGCGACAAGATCACAGTATCGAGTAGCAGCAAGAGCATTTGAAAATAACAATTGAGATTTTGGCGGAACGTAGTGAAAATTCATTGTTAGACGAACGGATTAAAACCCGGAATATATATATATATTATAATATATATATATATATATATATATATATATATATATATATATATATATATATATATATATATATATATATATATATATATATATATATATATATATATATATATTTAAATTTCCCGTCATAGGTCGTCGTTGGCATCCGAGAAAGCCTGATGCTTCTAGTAAACAACCAAAACTTCAAAATAGCCGCAATGTTTAAACTCAGTGCCGAGTATAATCAAAAGGGAGCGATCCTCTTCGAGTTGGGAGTTCAGCAACGGAAATAAATAGTTTGGTTTTCTGGATACCCGAGATCAATCGTTTATAATGTTGTGGCAAAATATACGGCTTCAAAACAGTCCAACGATGGTTCCAGTATGCCGGCGAGGAGGATGTACCACGATGACCTCCTACAATCTCTGATTTTGGAGGACCTAAGGAATCCTTGCGAAAATTGGTGTCGCTTGTTGGTGTAAGGGAGCCAACAATGTGTCGACTTGCTGAGGCGGACACACGAGAATTGAGGCCGTCATTCATTAGGTAATGAAAGATAATTGAACAATTGTGCTCTATAAGGATCCACCAAGTGCCATGTTAAAGAATTTTTGTAATATTTAATTCCTTTTTAAGGGCTTAGTCTGGTAACTAGCAGTCTTTTTTAAGAATTTTTCTTTCCAAGTAAAATTTATTTGTGAAGTTTAATATTTTTATACATAATACCAGATCTCGTAAACTAATAGAATTTTTTTTTGTTCTTTCATGATTCATTTCCTTGGTAGGGCCGCCTAAACGCCTTTAAATCTGATTGAGATGATATCTGAACTTTGGAGCATCTGAAAGCAAATATTCGAGTTGATCCTTATAATATAGAGTTGCCGCTATCGCCGGTATAGCTTGTCCTAAAATATAAGATCCTGCTTTTTGCCGTTTTAAGTAGGCAATATAAAAATTCTGACCTTTTGTTTATGATAGGTTGCAGAGATGGACTTAAAAATTGTATTCATTAATGCAAATAAATAAAATTATAAATGTTTTTGGAGATGTTTATTTATAGATGCATGTAAAAACAAATGGATCAGAAGTACAAATATACAGTTTGAATGAATGGGGTTTACAAGAGGGACATATTGTATAAATAAAAATATATTTTAACTTAAGCCTAATTCGGTTGCACTATCACGGTTATCAGCTGAGGAAATTATCAGTGGTTTTATATTATTTACATAACTATATGAATCTTCAACTTTAACAACGTGCTGAATGGAATTCTTCTAGCTTTCACAAGGTATATCATTTATAACTTCTTTACTAATTCAGCAACTGACACGCTTATAGTAAGAGAGACATTTTGTGCCCTTATTTTTGATTTAACTTGATGCTAAATATGTTCAATTGAATTAAACACACAACAATACGGAGGAAGCCGCAAAACAGTGGGTCCCATTTTTTCAGCCATACTATCACAAACTTATTTCTTTTTCAATTTATAGTCTTTCCAAAACTTCCAAAAGATCATTTTTTTATAACTATAAAGAGTCAAAATAAATGTCATTTTCTAATATATATTCCTGTATTTCCGACTTGGTGTTGGCTGCATTAGGAACTTTATTTAATAGGCGACTATGGTTGTATGGCATCGTTCGTAACTATAACACTCTGTTCGGGAATATTTGGAAAAAAGGGAATTTTGAAACCAATTTTCAAAAAGTTCTACGGTCGTGTCTTCGTGATAGTCCAAACTAGAATCTTTTAAGTTTTTTGCAGATAATAGTAGACAATTTTAAATCCAGCCCTTTTCAGATCCAGCATGCGAAATGGTTATTCGTTTACCTTTATTTGAAGGTGCGTTAGTCTGACATTTTGTACTGCTGTCAACCCACTCTTTTTGCACAGTGTCCTGGGTTCGAACCATGTTTCGTCAAGGTAAATTATTGGCCAATTCTCTGATCGATACTTTTTAATTTCTTGTAAATAAATATGTAGCAAGATTCGTAATCTTTGTGACTCCATCACTACTTGCCTTTTGTTGATTTTTCGTAACGTGAATCCCATTCTTAAGAAAACCCTGTAAAGGGTTGATCGGCCACAATGTATACTGGTCCCGTCCTGCACCAGTCTTAATTTTATTTTGTCTAGTGTCGGCACCAACTGCTCTTCATACACAGAATATATTTTTCTCCTAATGACGTTTTTTCACACTCGTCTACATGATGCATTTGAAAATCTTTCCGTTTTTTTCCTGTTCCTGAGTGATGGTTTTCCTACAATACCCTTAATCGTAAAAATTGGGGTTTTTATTAGTTCACTGGTTTTTTGCAAAGCACTTTGTTTATTCAAATTTCTTTTTACCAAACTGTAAACATTTTTCACTATTTGTTTAAAGTCAAGTGATAAATGTTTTCTCTTGCGATAGCCACTATTGCAATCTTCCTACGGACGCCACATAATTAAAACAGAACCGTTCCGTTTAAGTTGTAAGTAAAACTAAAAATAAAAATAATAAAAAGTATTTGGTCATTAGGCCTATATTATCAAATACTTAAAGGGGCTCCAAACCGGGTTGCCAGATAGTAAATATATAGGTAAAAATAGATTCAATATGATTGCAGGTGCAAGTGAGGACGGTATACAAAGCCGGTAAAATAAAAATACGTTTATCGTAATACCTGGCAACTATGCACAAAACCTTAATTAATAGGGTCGTTTATTGCCCCACTGAAAAAGCAAAACGGCATGATCTTATATCTTGGGATTTATTTTACTAAAATTGTATATCCACGATGAAAAAAAACAGAATGGCGGACTTTTCAAATTTTCGACCTCATTTTTGCAACTTCAATTGTGTAAAAATATGGTTTAATATTATAGAATTATCATTGTAGTACAGGCGATAGCCATTCATGTGTAGAATAAGCCATAAAAATTTTAGCCCGATCGGTGTAATAGTTTTTTCTAAATCATGTCAATCAGGTCAAAACAGGTTGTTTCGAGAAAAATGCGTTTAAAGCGTTATCCGAAACGACATAAACTCCTGGACAAAATTAACGCAACAATCTGAAAATTAATTTATCTTTTTCTTATGTCAGTTTTAAAGTTTATCGAGTATTTGAAAAGTAGGCTATGCATATTTTGTTTCGTTGTTCATGACAGAAATCAAAACAATTCGTTTAGATTTACAGTTTTAAAGAATATTTCAGAAGATAAACAATTTTCTGTAATAATGAGATAGATTTTCTTTCTTTAAAAGTAAGCTTATAAATTGTTCCCCTTTTCAAAGTAATACGTTTTTGTGGTAGACTGTTTTATTTTTGACCCCGAGGAATAAGATAAATGAATCGAACAATGAATTTAACTGAACACGAGGTAGTGCGAGCCTCAGTTTTATTGGACGAGGGATATTGTCAGAGTTATGTTGCCAATTTGTTAGGCAAACATCGTTCCACAATAAGTCGTATGGTAAGACGCTTGAATGAAGTAGGAACTTATTCAAGAAGGCTAGGGCAAGGGCGAAAACGATGCACTAGCGACCTAGATGAACGTTTTATAAGACAATATGCTTTAAGAAACAGGACTGTCACTAGTTCTATAATAAGAAACGAACTCGAAGCTGTTCGCAATGTCACAATTTCTTCTAAAACAGTTAGAAGACGGTTAAATGAAGCTGGATTAAACAGTAGGAGACCAGCCACTGCGCCCTTGCTTACTAGAGAGAACAGAGTTGCCAGGTTACGTTTTGCTCAAAATCACGAAAACTGGTCTGTGGATGATTGGAAAGAAGTTTTCTTCACAGATGAAACTAGAGTTAGTCTAAAACATCCAGATGGTCGTGAGCGAGTATGGCGAAGACCAGGAGAGAGGTTTGCTCCTTGCAATATCTCTGCAAGGATTCCATTCGGGGTGGCTCTGTAATGTTCTGGGGTGGCATCTGCTTTGATGCTCGCACAGAGTTAGTTCCTGTCCGTATGAGATCCATGAATGCTGACTACTATCTTGAGAATATTGTAATAGAACATGTGATGCCTTTCGGTCATTTTGTGGGGCCCAATTTCCTGTTTATGCAAGACAACGCTCGACATCACGTGGCTAGGGAGGTACTCGATTATCTTAATCAAGTTAATATACCGATTATGCAATGGCCACCAAAAAGCCCGGATCTGAATCCGATAGAACATGTATGGGATCACCTTAAGAAAAATGTGAAACGTCATATACCTGCACCTAGAAACCTGAGGTAACTTGAAAATGCAGTTATCACAGAATGGGAGCAAATCCCTCAAGATTTTATCTAAAATTTAATTAGAAGCATGCCTAGGCGCAGAAACGCTGTCATCCGAAGTACAGGGGGCAACACACGCTACTAGTGTCCCAGTTACACCATTAATTTTGCTACTAGTGTCCCAGTTTTTTTTTTTCATTATTACATAATTTCAACGATTTTGTTTGCTGCTCCTTTCCTGACGAAAACCAACACTCAACTGCTGGAAAACTGAAATGCCTATAGACCGAGAATTTACGAAAACGGAGCGGAGACAGTAACTATACGGCAACTGCACATTCGGCGCGCTAGGTATACACTGACTGCGTCGAGACGGTTCTATTCTATCGCATTTTCAGCCTGTTCTCGACCTTTCCGGGGCAAATAATGGTTTCTACCGTATTTCTACATATATTTACCATAAGAAAATATGTTTTTGAAAATGTTTTTTTTTTTTAAATTACCAAACTACTTATAAAATTGTGTTTAAAAAAACCGTTCAATTTGTCCGCATTTTGGTGACGCATTCTGTATGTATTTATTATTTATTATGTTAAAAGTGAATCATTTTTTGTAAATAAATTGGTATCTATTGAAGAATTTGTTGTTTAGGTTGGTAGAACTGGTAATCACAACTGACAACAAGTTGGTGACATTTGCGTTAGATCACCCAAATCAACATAGTTTTGTATTCGATTACGACCATTATTAAATGGTGATAAATTCACGAGCATTAAGATTAAAAAACAGATTGGTCCATTCCTTTCATGCCATTATGTTGACGTAATTTATAAAAATCCCCTGGTAATAGCATCTACAATTCAATACTATAAAAAAAATCATCTACTCAATTCTACGCGAAACGGTGCGTTAAACTTTCAAAAACATCCACACGAATTCATAAATTGGAGCAATGGCCTCTCAACTGCGGCATTGCATCGTATCGAAAGCGGTCATATTACGAACCCACAATACTTGGCAACGTTGCGCCTGCGCTGGCGTCGTTAGCACTAGCTTTTATATGCCTGACTGCTTCGCTTGGAGTAATAATAATACATTTAGGCACGTCTGAGGCAATTTGATATTATGGATGTAGCATTTGACATATGTCATTTACCAAGTATTAGCTTTAGCTCTTCCGTAGGCTACTAGATAAGCGGAAAGTTGACAGTTCTTTGATAAAGATCTAGGTGAAACGATACGGGGCATTTTATTCTAATTTATTTGCTTGTTGATCTGTTGCATAAATTATCCATGTACCCTACCGTCAGAAAGTATTTGCCCACCTAGTTATTTCAGTCCCAAGACAACAAAAACTCAGATAATATATATTTTTTTAAAATTTATTTTCACATTATTTACAGTCTAGAAAATCAGAAAAATATATGATTTTCCAGGATTCTTTTCATCCTTTGTTTTTAATTACCGCTTTACAGAGTTTCGGCATTCTGTACAGTAGTTTCTTCGGTTATTTTAAGCCATTCGGCTTGTAAAAGTTCCCACAAGTGATTTTCTGATGTTGGATTGAGTTTTTGAACACACCTGTCCAAATGGTCCCATAGTAATTCGATGGGATTCAAGTCGGGTGATTATGGAGGCCAAGTCATCACTTCCAGGACGTCATCGGGTTTCCATTGGTCTAAAAGTTCGCTAATTTGTTTAGCAGAATGTTTAGGGTAGTTGTCATGCTGAAAAATAAATTTCCTCTGAAAAATATCTCTTCCAGAAGGAAGCATTTGAGTTAGCAAAATTTCTTGATACTGTTCTTTTCGTATGATTCCTTCTATCCTAAAGGTTTTTCCAACTTTACCGTTGCCAAAACAACCCCAAACCACTACTGAACCTCCACAATCTTTTACTGCAGGCAACAACTTCCAACATCGTCTCACCAGCTGACCGCCGCACGTAAACTCGTTGATTTGAACCGAAAATTTCGAATTTAGATTCGTCGCTCCAAAGGACGGAACTCCATTGTTCTGTTGTCCAATTTTCATGTTCTCGGGCCCATTCTAATCGTTTACGTTTAGTCACTTGCCTAAGAAGTGGTTTCCTCACTGTAACTCTCCCTTCTGTTAACCTGTTCTTCACGGTTGTCACGCTGATGGGGATGGGCCGCTCCAGGTTTACTTGAGCCATGATTTCTGGTGCGGTTAGGTGGCGATTACGTCTGCTGGACATTGTTATAGCTCTGTCTTCAGCGAAAGTCGTTTTTCGAGGCCTTCTTGAACGTTTCCGGTTGGAAATTCCATGTCCCGCAGAAAAATTTTTTACGATGTAGTCCTTAGCATCCGCTATCACTCGCAATTTGTCGAGTCGGTGATCATTTTGATGTCTCGCAATTACCAGAGCCCGATTTTCAACGGAAACTTCTTTCGTTTTTGACATTTTCACAAAACAATTAAGCCTGTACTGTTTGCGAATGGTTAATTTCCAAAAGGGCAATGGTATTTATAGCATCGTTTTTATCATAAAATGTTACTAGGAATTTCCATAATCCCTAGAAACTTCAAATGAGTTCTTACTTCAACTGGAATTCTCAGAAATCGCCTCAAAACGATTATCATGCAAAACTTGGAAATTTGTTTTAATTGGTTTTTAATTTGTGATTTCACCAAAACGGCTTATCTAAACAATTTTATGATGGACACTTGTTAAGAATAATTAAATTTACCTAATATTAAATTTTGGCAGTTACATTGAAATTTCTAGGTGGGCAAATACTTTTTGACGGTAGTGTATATACTATTATTGTAGATATAAACCTACGTTAATGATAGAACTCGAGTAGTTAAAAGTAATGATTTTGGTTTCTGGAAGACTATTCACCACAACCAAAGAAGAAAACATCAACAAAAATCATGGACTTTCTACCAAGTAATGGACCTTTGAGTAAAAAGAGATCTTTACTTTACTACTGTATCGACTGGATTCAAACAATTGAATTTTCTCGAAAAATATTGGTGATGCCAAAACGTGAATCTATTCATATAACTCGGAAACAGGGAAACGGGAAAAAAACAGGGAAAAGGGAAAAAAACACATCAGTCAGTCAAAAATCAAGTCATGTTTACTATTTACCTCGATTCTCATGGTGTTGTGCACAAAGGGTTCCTTCCAATTGGCCAGACAGTTAATCAGTAGTATTTAGGAGTTATACATCGCTTACATGAATCAATTTATAAAAAAAGGCTTCGATTGTGGCAGGCTCAAATCGTGGATTTTGCATTATCATAAGGCAATATGGCACAATACAATAATTATTCGTAATTTTTTTAGGAAAAAGGAAACGACGACCGTTCCATAAGCACTGTATTCACCAGACATGGTATCGTGTAACTTTTTCCTTTTCCTCTAGCGGAAATTATAGTATTTTTCACGATCTAAGAAAGTGACTTAGCTACCGATACCCATTCAAAATTCAACAAGATTCGAAAATGATTAAATCATGGCTGCTTAATGACAAGGCATCCTGCAGGGCCGCACTATACCTGATTGTATAATTGTTGGATTTAAAATTTTATTATAAGACAGCTGAATTTTAATATTTTATGTACTGGATAACACACAATATAATAATTACACAAATATATTAAAACTGTACAGTGTCCTCGCGTACATTTCGTACAATTTTAGTTATTAATTAACATCTAGTTCAATTTTGCTATCGCTACTATCTTGCAAATCAATAATAAATTTTTTTACAGGTTCTAAACTATTTATATTTATGCACATACATCTATATGAGTTTTTAATTTTTTTAACGTGTTGAATACAGTTTCGCCAGTTTTCAACGGTTCCATTTTTGACTTCTGTCTTTAACAACTCAATCACACTACTGTTTAAAGTGGGTGTATTATTGTGAGAACGTATATTAGACTTTATATTATGCTATATCAACTCGATCGCATTAAAGATACAATAATATGGTGGAAGCCGAATTATTTCTTGTCCTGCTTCCATTGCAATTTTATCACAAACATATTCCTTTGAAAAATTGTAACTTTTTAAAACTTCTAACAATTGTTTAACTGTAAAACTTTCATGGACATATATGTCACGTTTGCACAAAAAGGCTTGTATTTCCCTTTTTCTACTGGTGGCACTTGGTACCTTATACATTTGGCGACTATGACAAGACGCATTATCCATCACAATACAGGTATTCGGTGGTATATAACCAGTAGAGGGGACTATAAGGAATAGGCCCTCTGTCTTTATTTAAACTACTTTTACATTTTATAATTCCCATACTTTCGTATGCGTTCAACAATCTCCTATCAGATACATTTTTAATTAATCTTAGATTATTTAATGTTACAGTATAATCAGCTTCAAGGGCATGTTAGGCAATGCTAGACTTTTCTGTTCTACTGTATTTCAAATGTGCTAAATGCACTTTAAATCGTATTTTAATTGACCTTTTAGTTTTCCCAACATACTTTTTGTCGCAGTCATTACGATTAATTTCATAAATTCCATTTTTCTCACAATAAGGAATCTTTGAGATTTCCTAAGATATTCCTCAGATTGTCTGATGACTTATAGACTAAGGTGAGGCCTACCTTAATAAATACCTTATTGAGTCCCCTGCTATATTTCGAATTATATGGTATGGCGACATACTTGGTCTTATTTTCTTCCTGTGTAAAAAAGATGGAATTCTGAATACTTAGCCTGAATTTATGTCTATTTATTAACTTATTGACTAAGTCTTTGTCATAACCATTAACTCTAGTTATATTTCTAATACGATTCCTTTCATTAATGAAGTTTACTAAAGTTCAGAGGAAAAGTGATTTGTGTTGTTTGCAATGAAATGAATCATTATGCATGAATACTTAACAATATCTAAACTTTGTATGAATTTTATGTTCAGAAACAAGGAACAGCTATGGGTAATTGCTTTTCATCTTTCATAGCCAATTTATTCATGAGTAAGTTTCAAACCGAAGCCAGTCAAGGTATTTCCCAAGGGTATGGTATAGGTATGTGGATGATGTTTTTGTGATTTTTGATACAAAGAAAGCAAATATAGATGATTTTGTTTCCAAATTAAGTAGCCGGTATGATTCCATTAAATTCACTTACGAAATTGAGAACAAAGGACAACTGCCTTTTCTATATATTTTAATTATTAAAAATAATAATAGGTTAGAATTTAATATCTATAGAAGAGACACAGTAACAGATAGATATATTCCTAATGATCCATTTCATTTTAAACAACACAAATTAGCCGCATTACACGCATTACATTTTTTAGTTCATCGTTTGGTCACTTTTCCTCTGAATAGAGTAAACTTCAATAATGAAAGGAATCGTATTAGAAATATAACTAGAGTTAATGGTTATGATGAAGACTTAATAAATAAGTTAAAAACTAGACGTAAGTTCAGGTTAAATATTCAGAATTCCACCTTTTTCACAAGCGAAGAAAATAAGACCAAGTATGTCTCCATACCATATAATCCGAAATATAACAGGGGACTCAGAAGTATTTAATAAGGTAGGCCTCACTTTAATCTATAAGTCATCAGACAATCTGAGGAATATCTTAGGAAATCCCAAAGATAAGATTCCTAATTGTGAGAAAAGTGGAATTTATGAAATTAGTTGTAATGATTGTGGCAAACAATATGTTGGGAAAACGTGAAAGGTCAATTAAAACACGAGAACAGAAAATTCTAGCATTGCCGAACATGCCCTTGAAGCTGATCATACTGTAACATTAGATAATCTAAGATTAATTAAAAATGTATCTGATAGGAGATTGTTGAACGTATACGAAAGTATGGAAATTATAAGATATAAAAGTAGTTTAAAACAAGACTGAGGGCCCATTCCTTATAGTCTTCTCTACTGCTTACTTGACCGGAACTATGGCCTCGCCTATGCTGTTAGTTCCGCCTGAGTAATTTAAGGATTCGGTTAAGCATAAATGGGGTAGATTTGTACTTTAGCTTTAGTCAATCCTTGCCCCCGATGAAGCTAACATGGTTAGCGAAATGCGAGTCGAGTGCAAAAATAAAGTGTTTGGTCTAATGATGATATATGCTGAGTAGTGTCATTGTGCCAAAGATTCCTCATTCCCAACATATATGTTTCTTATATTTTATTTTCTACAAGATTTTAACCTTTTTTAAGCTTTGTAAATTTGTGTGCAAACATTTCTTCAAATAAAAGCTATCTACCTTTCTGTTATCAGTATATGTCATTTGTCAACATGTAAATAATCAATATTAATTAACACCTGACGATGAAATGAAAATACACATTTCGAAGCATGTTTTTATCGAAGTTGACCCAGTTTTTAACTCTAAATTGTTACCCACGATATATGCCTTTTCTAATAGTCGTCTACAACTACGTCATGGCATCTTCAGTTATTTTAATGTTAGTCATGTCGTGAATTAACATGATGGCGAGAGCTCTCAGGGCATAACAAACGCAGCTGACGCCACTTTAACTGTCATATACACATTCCCAACTTAGTTGTCATATACGTCATTAAACAGACATTTCTTTCTTTTGTTTCTCCTAGATCAACGTAAGTTGTCCCTATGATATACTATTGGGATCTTACCTGTGGGCGGAGCCTACTATCTTTATTATTAAGATGGTCGAAATATGCGTGCAGATTTAAATTTGTCACGTGTAAAGTATAGTATTTTTCAAAAATATTATTAACAATTGGCAATATTTGCAAATGGGCCGGTATAAATCCTGCCCAAACGACTTTCATACTAAGTGAAAAACTTTTAAAATCAAATCTTTTCCTTGGATGTGGAATAATCGATGACAAAACTATCGCGCCCAACATAAAGAAAAGTCAAGCAGCATGTATATTCACGGCCCAACTAGGCGAAACGCGAAATAAATGGCATATTCAACAGTAGAACAGGGAAAATTTTATATATGAAATGCTTTTGTAAAGTCGGTGAAGGTAAAAAATGCAAACATATTTTCGCAACTCCTTTGTATTGTTACCGGTAAGATTCTAACCTATAAATGTCTAATATTTGTATCTCAATTTTTGTATGAAAATTAATTTTTTACGATTTTTCAATCGCCTTCTTAAAGACGGGGCATCTGAAACGCAAAGAATATATTTAATTCCAGAATACTTATACAAATTTTAGTGAAATGGTACGTTACAATCAATGACAATATGAGAAAAATTTTAACTGGTTTCAAATCAAATGCCAATTCACTTCGGAGGTTAATATTTATTAACTATTTATTATTTTGAATAATTACAAAATAATTGACACAGTATTTTATCAAAATAAAATCTGAAAAATGTTATCTAATAAGGAATTTTTGTTTAACATACACCAATTATAAAAAAAAACAAATGACTGTTCAAGAATAAATAATTTTACGTACCTAGAAGAATGTAATCTTCTTTTTTAAAATGTTTAGTACAAACTTTAGAATCAATTGAGATTTTCTGTTCAATTCGAAGAACTTTTTTCCACACCTTCACTCTGTCAACTTTTTCCACTTGCCCAAATGCATTAACGTTTAAATCTACATTTAAATCCTCTTGCAGGCGACTTTCACAATTGTAAACAGCATAAAAGTGTTTTTTTTTCTGTTTTTTACGAAAAGCAAAAATCCCGGTGTTCCTGTTAAGAAAATTTGTAATATTAATTTACACAGACGCTTACGACGGATTTAAAAATGCACCTCAAGTTTAATTCCTGAAAGAGCCGCGAGATGTCGTACTGAATAGGTAAGATCCCAATACTAGCTGATGACAGTCTATCCATCTTTTTCATGACTACCTTCTATACAATGTAACTTATTTAATGTAAAATACACCAAAATATATTCAGAAAAACAATAATAAAGGAAATAAACAAGTTTAAACGAGAATAGCAACATCATTTATTTCCACACTACTAAAATAAATTATATCTATGCCATATCCTCACCTGGCGCTTCCATATAAATGTCAAGCCGCCATATTGAATATAACAGAACTTACAATGACACCGTCAACCTTTTTTAAACTTATCCTACTCACCTCGTATAGCCTCTACATCACTTCTACGAACAAAATTATCACCGTTACATCTCAAAAACGAATTAAAATCAATCCAAAAAGCATTATTATTCAATAAACTAGCACCTCTACAGAAATAAATGTGACCTCGAAACGCAGGAAATCGTGCATCGAGGCAACACAAAAACAAAAAATCAACCGCTCGCCATGTTACAAAATGAGGCGTAGTTTAATCGACATGGCAACGTTGCGCGTGAGTCAGAACTGTTGTACTGTCCTACCCTGCAGCCTGCAGATAAATGCCGATACCTATTAAATCGAAATAAGTAAGGTTCTGTTGAGGTTATTTATAGTTGTTTGAGATGTAATTTGGTGATTCCAAGATATGCCAAACTGTGACAAATATCATAACACGGAACGTACTTCAGGTGGCAATAAACCGTAAAAATTACATTACTTATGCACTATAGTGCCGCCAAGAGGGGCCAGTAGAGACACATATACCCCCACCCCTATGGATGTAGAAAATGGCGTTTCTTGGAAATAGAGCTTTTTTATTGAGGGTTCTTTTTTGTGACAAATGTAGGGTTTTTCATATTATCCCTTTAGTGGTCTAATTGTTCTGAAAGTAGCGTCCTTTATGACCGCCACCCACCCCTTGAACCTGGTTTCATGACTGCTTATGGTGGATGTCCATTGTTCTACATTTTAAAATTCAAGAACGACGATTGGGCGAATCCGAAAATAAAGATGGAAATTTACCATGATAATCTACCTCCGTTTTTTCAATGCGTTGGAACACATTGCTGAAATTTTGACATATATTTTTAGGTTATGTTCTGCGATAGCGAAACGGTGTAGATCTACCATTACCAAAACTACATTGTTACAGTGCCTATAATTAATTGGATTTGGAATTCCAGGCCCCTGAAAAATAAATGGCCAAGTGCAAGTCGGACTTGCGGAATTAGTGTTCCATACGTTGATTGCTTTTAAGATAAAAATTTTTGTTATGACGGTATAAAATGATTAATAACTTCACAAGACACACCCCAAATAAGTTTTCTTTCGATTTTTAGTGAAAATTTATGACCTTGATATTTTTTATAAGCCAGATAAATTATTAAAGGTAATGCACTCGTGATAATTTTCATTCAATCTATACCCTCTGGAGAATATTCCAAAATTTTTCAAAATATTTTGATTAGTACTTTTCGAGATAAGGGGGGTAGCGACTTTTCGCAATTTTTTAAAAATAATACAAAGAAAAGTGTGCGCAAGTATAACAATATATATATTTTTGAACTCGTGTTTTTACAAGCTTTTGACACCCCGCTCGATGACCAGGTAAAAAAAAAAATTTCACCCCCCAAAACTAACCCCTTAAGTCAAAATTTAACTTTCAAAACTACATAGCTTTGATAGGCCATCTGTTCCTATATTAGTTGAAATTTGCAACTTTCTATGTCAAATAGTTTCGGAGAAAATCGGGTGACAGACGGACAGACAGACACCGAAGTAATTTTATAAGTGTTCCGTACGGAACACTAAATAACCGGTCAAGTTGAACTTGCACAATTAGTATTCCGTACGTTGATGCTTTTAAAATAAAAAATTTTGTTACCGAGGTATAAAATGATCAGTGACTTCACAAAACACATCCCAATTGAGTTTTCGACAAAGTTTGTTTCCAATCTTTACTAAAATCTGATGACCTTGAAATTTTTGTTTTTTTTTTATATACCAGATAAATTATTAAAGAGAGAGAGTGTTCCAGAATTTTTTCAAAACTTTTTGATAAGTACTTTTCGAGATAAGGCGGGGGACACCGATTTTTTTTACAAAGCGTGTGTTTTTTAAAAATATATAATATATGCATAGAAAATATATATAT
This sequence comes from Pachyrhynchus sulphureomaculatus, assembly GCA_019049505.1. Taxonomy (NCBI): domain Eukaryota; kingdom Metazoa; phylum Arthropoda; class Insecta; order Coleoptera; family Curculionidae; genus Pachyrhynchus; species Pachyrhynchus sulphureomaculatus. Next base: position 26,192,488 of record CM032453.1, on the reverse strand, counting down.
ATATATATATATATATATATTTTTTACTCGTGTTTTCACAAGCTTTCATTTGACACCACCCTCGATGACCTAGTAAAAACTTTTTTTTTTTTTCACTTCCGATTTCACCCCCCAAAACTAACCCCTTAAGTCAAAATTTAACTTTCAAAACTACATGGCTCTGATGAGGCCATTAATTCCTATAGTATTACCAAATTTCAACTTTCTATGTCAAATAGTTTCGGAGAAAATCGGGTGTGACAGACAGACAGACATACAGACACCGAAGTCATCTTATAAGTGTTCCGTACGGAACACTAGAAAATTATCTGATCTGGCATATCCGTCCAACTTTTCGGCATTTCTTTGCCTAATCCTACCTTTAATGTTCTCCACCTACGATATTTATATACTTTTTCTCAATAGTAATCTACAATGACGTCACATAATTTTTTATTGTTTTCATTTTAGTCAGTCATTGTCAGAACATAACAATGTTTCTCCGCCATCTTGATTACGTAAATTTAAAAAAAATCATTTTTTTTGTGTTTCTTTAAGATCAATGGCAATTACCATTAACACGTATCTGTAGATTACTCTTACTCAATTCGCTCATTAACTTCAAATTGTTTCACGAACAAACTTATGTTTTGAGTGCTTGGATCTTTTGTGTCACCCTCGTAGATTAAAATTATCAAAAGTATCTCTAAGAACACACACAAAAGTAAGCATGACAAAATTAAAGAATAAAAATCAAATCGACCGAACTATTTATCAAAACCCGTTTCTTCTTTGTCATAACTATGAAAAACCTGGCTAAGTTTGTAAATGTAAATAACAGTTATATACTAAAACAGTTAAAACAAGTTTTACGCAATTATGAAAACTCAGCAACTGCGTAACTAAACAATATGCAGTTTAATATTTTAAACTGCGCATTACACAACAATGGCGAACGTCCCCCACTTCCAAAACACTCGGCCGCCATCTTGAATTAATTTAAACCACGCTAACCATCCATTTTGCCTTACTGATAAGAAAATTACTATGTTTCACTACAGTACTAGTAGAACTTACCTCGTATTCACTTTATCAGATTTTAATTATCAAGAAACATCCATCAAATATCTCAAAAACAACTTAAATTCAACGCGGAATGGTAAATCATTTCAACATAGCCTGCCCACGAACACACAGAACGGACGAGTGGCCTCGAAAAAAGCGCCGCGTATCGAAACCGGTCTGGTTTCGAAATGATATTCACTTGACGACAGCGCGCCTGCGTGAACATCCCATACCACTCCCACCTTTTTCAAGTTTATCTTCCTGGAGCAGATTGAATTGAATTAATTTATTGTTTGCTTGCTCTTTTCTCCTCTATGTTTTGTATTATTAGCCTCCAAGGTTTTGGGTTTGGAGGGAATTTGTCACCAAGGTGTCCTTGGAGCATTGGGAATATTGTGCAAAATTTCTTGGTGGAAATGTAGATGCGATATTTTGGTATATTAAAGTAAAAAAAAAAATATTATTTTTACAATTTTCAGTTTATAATTCATGTTTATGTGTTTTACGAGGGGTGTTTAAGAAATATACCACTTCTTTTGAATATTTAAATTGAAATACGTAGTTTTCATGGAGATATTATAGCAATTATGTTTCTTACATTTAAAAAATATTGTAAGCTACCAGGTACTCTTGTAAAATAGGGCACTATACTGCATCCATCTTTCTGTATTTTATCGTCTTAAAACAAATTAAATTAGTTTATTGTTTGTGTTATTGGCTCCTCCATGCTTTACTAGCCTAAAAGAGTTAAGCTTTGAAGAATTCCTATCAACCTAGGTGGGAAAAAGGCGTCAAAATGACTCATTATATAGGTCATTTTTGATTTGACGTCTATGCATCAAAAAACAAATACACTCTTACGTCAATACAACTCGAACAAAAAATCACGTCTTTTTGACGTCATTTTTAAATCACCCAAACATTAAATTTGTGGAATTGTGTAAATACACATAATATTTTCGATTCCTTACGTCTACCAAGTTAAAATGTTATGCCCTTACAGGGTTAAATTTAACATACATAAAATGTTGCTTTCTGACATGCCTTCAATGTCAGTTGAGCTTTGAATTTGTGATATACTGTCCTACTGTCGGGACAGACATTTGGAGGTCATCTAGACGTCATTTCGACTTCACTAAGATGACGTTGAAATGACGTTATAATTAAGTCTGATATTGTCTGAAAAAGTGTTTATGGAGTACGGAAAATGCTGTGCCAATTTAGTTGTTGGGACTAAGCGCATTACTCTGACATGGTGTAAAAACCTGATTATTTCTGTTGTCTTATTTTTATGAGATGAATTAATGTTTATTTTGGGTTACGAGGACAATTGATAAAATTGATTAAAGTGTATATTTTAATTTTTAATTAATATAAGTATAGTGTTTATCTTCTTCCTGATAACAAAAGCATTTAAGTTTTTCAATGGTCTGTCTGTATGTAATTTTTTTTTTCATCTATGTCTTGTGTTACTTATCATATTTGGATGGCTTTTTTTAGCAAGGTGTAATAAAAATTTTCAAATAACGTGAAAAACAATGACGTATAGATATGGACGAAATAATATTTTTAGTTCTTATGTTGTAAAAAAACTATGTAACCTCTTGTTACTCGGGATATAAGTTAAAGATTATTCCACAGCAAATATTTTCAATGTCTACTTTCTTTTATCTGCTTTCAAAAACCAATAAATTATTTTTTGTTTTCTCTTCCTCTATATTATCTTCCAAAATTTTTAGTTTGAAGGAATGGAGGATATCTAGTTAGTTTCGTTGCGTTTTACTAAATTCTATTTTTTGGTTTACGTAATTTTAATGTATATGAAACCATACACACCCTGAGAAATAATTCTACCAAGTTTCTCTTTCCAAAATTGATATATGTTTATAATACACCCGTTTCTATTTCTTCCTTTCCCCTATTTTAATGCCTCCACTTGAAAAAAAGTACCACCATGTTGTACGGTCTATTTGAAAACATTCAATGTAATGCTAACATTAATATTTTTGGTGTTCCGTACGGAATCACTTCGGTGTCTGTCCGTCTGTCACATCCGATTTTCTCCGAAACTATTAAACATAGAAAGTTGAAATTTGGCACAAATATAGGAATTGATGACCATATCAGAGCCGTGTAGTTTTGAAAGTTAAATTTTGACTTAAGGTTTGGGGGGTGAAATCAGAAGTGAATTTTTTTTTTATCAAGTGGGGTGGCGTTCAAAAATAGATATTATATAATACTTGCGTACTCTTTTCTTTGAATTATTTTTAAAAAATTGCCAAAAATCGCTGCCCCCCTCCCTTATCTCGAAAAGTACTGATCAAAAAATTTTGAAAAAATTCTGGAATATTCTCCACAAGGTGTAGATTGAATGAAAATTATCACGATTGAATGATAATTTATCTGTAATATAAAAAAACAAAAATTTCAAGGTCATAAGTTTTCAACAAAGAACGGAAACAAACTTTGTTAAAAACTCATTTAGGGTAACCCTAATTGCGCAAGTCCGACTTGCACTTGGCCGGCTTTTTTGATATGTACTTAAACAAAAATATATATCTTATATTTGCTCAGGTATGTTCAATATTCATATTCCCAAAAATAAATGTAAATTACAAGACAAAAAAGTTCTTTTTATACAGTTCAGAAATCAGTAATTCCATTTATAAGAAAATTACGCCATCGTGCCAATCAAATACAGCGTAATTTTTCTACAGATATTCTGCCATCGGGTAACGCCCGAATAGAGATAATATCCCATTCCTTTTTCTCCATTGCTTTTATTACATTCTCTTCCTCTCCTCTGCCATTGCTGCTTGCTGACTCATTTTGCTGTCAGCTTGCCGAGCTTGCCTGTGTTCCATGTCAGCTACGCGTTCGATTTTGATTATCATTGGACGCCATGTTGAATATGTATTTGTCAAATTAAACTAACAAATATTAATGTTTGTGTTTGGAATGTTATTATTAACATTCAATATAAACTAATAAATTATATTTTTTTCTACACATTGGGGCAGAAAACACCTAAATTCAAATAAGTGACAATGTAGGTGTAAAAAATGACATTATTATTATACAGGGTTGTACAAAATTTTTTCTTTGGTCCGTACAGTGTGATTATTTTTAGACGCCCGGTCCCGATTTATGAAAAATTATTGTATATTTATTTTTTTTTAATGTATTTTTTTGTTTGTTTGTAAATTTTTGGTAATCGCGGTTGCCATGGATCATATGCTACGTTTGGCGGTTTTCAAACAACTTATCGAGTAGGCGAATATCATACTTTAATCTGACAGCTCTTGTTTGCACACATATTCAATTCAATAGAATTAAACTAAGTAAACAGTGTGTTAATAGCTTTTGGTTCAAGTGGTTTCCCACGCTGAAAAAGTAGATATGATTCTTATTTATGGAGAAGCAAGAAGAAATTCTTCGAAAGCCGTTAGACTGTATCGAGTTACCCCGACAGGTATACCCCGGATCACACTATGTTTTGTCGTTTAGAACGAAATTTGAGGCGCAATATGGATGCATTTTCTGGGCAGAAAGGATATTTTTAAACGAAAAAATGTTTTAATTAATAATTCAATGAGACAAGCAAGCAGGCAATTGAATGTATCTTATGGGGTTATTCAGAAATCTCTTAAAGCTACCAAATATCATGACTATAAAATGGATAATCTTCAGTTATTAACATAATTTGATTCGGAACGACGACTAACGTTTTGTAGCAAAAATGATGATTAAATATGACGAAGAACGTTATTTTCTAAACATATATTATGGTTTTAGTCATTTTGTCAGCAACGGCAAACCGAACATCAAAAATTATTATTATTGGGCTGACGAGAATCCATACAACGTTCATCAATTTCAAAATCAAGACCATTATGGTGTTAATATACTCGTATTGTGTGGAATAATTGAGAGACATATGGTTGGACCATACTTTTTTGAGGGAATACTAACTCAAAATAAATACCTTAATTTCTTGGTTAATACTATACCAGTTTCATTACAAAATGTTCCCCTTATTTTAAGAAGGCATATGTGATATTAACACGACGGAGTACCACCTCATACAACCGCTGCTGTTAGAGAGTATTTGAATGAACAGTTTCAACCTAAGATGGATAGGGGTTCGCGCCCAATTTTTCAGTGGGCACCTAGGCCACCAGCTCTCACGACGTTAGATTTTTTCTTGTAAGGGACTTTTAAAGATACTGTATACAAAACTGCGACAAATGATATTAAGCACTTAAAGGCAAACATATCAGATGCGTGCAATAGAAATTATTATTATTATTATACAAAGCCACTCATCAAGCATTAATGAAAAGAAAGAAAAAATATATATAATTTCTTACATGCGCACACTCACTTAAAAAATAGCGAAAAATCGCTGTCCCCCCCCGTCTATCTCGAAAAGTACTGATCCAAACATTTTGAAAAAAATTCTGAAATATTCTCCAAGTGTGTAGATTGAACGAAAATTATCACGAGTGCATTACCTTTAATAATTTGTTTGGTATATAAAAAGAACAAAAAATTTCAAGGTCATCAGTTTTCAGTAGAGATCGGAAGCAAACTTTGTTGAAAACTCATTTGGGTTTTGTGAAGTGTTTTATACCTCCGTAACAAAAATTTTTATTTCAGAAGCAATCAACGTACAGAACACTAATTGCGCAAGTTCAACTTGCACTTGACCGGTTATTTTTTTTTTTAATTTTTAAAGTTTCAAACATTTAATTTTATAAACATGTAATAATTTATGTAATGTTAAAAGTTATATAGTTTTTTTGTGGTTTTAATAAAAAATAATGCATTCTTGTTTTTTATTGTTCAAAGATATTTTATTGAAGGAAAAACTTCAACAGCATAGTAACTAATATTATTATAATTACTGTCAGATTAAAGTAATGACAGCCGCCTACTAGACAAATTGTTTGAAAACCGCCAAACGTGGCATACGATCCATGGCAACCGCGATGACCAAAAAATAATATTTTAGAGGGTTTTTGCTGCATAGCTTTTTTGCAAAACAAATTAGAAAAAAAAACAGTTTAAGGAAAAATGTTGAAAAAAATTAGGGCTTTCCAATGCCGTTTTACAAAAGGTATATCGATGGAAAAAAAAAGTTGTTTGGTGTCACGGCGCCCTAGCATCGTTTTCACTACCAAATGTCATATACTCCTTGACATGCACTCTGTCATTCTGCATTAAAAAAAAAACGAATAGCAAACAATTTTCCATAAATCGGGGCCCAGCGCCTAAAAATGATCACGTACAATTCTACACACATTTTACATAAAAAAAATTCAAAATTTAACAGTTTTTGACACACAGTAGCACTATACTCTTATTTTAGTCTTTATAGTACACGTTATCCAAAAATTCTACTTGTTAAATTTCTGTTTAATCGGGCATTCCCAAATTTATAACAGTTTTCAAAATAAACATTCACATTACCTGATTTTAGTACACGTACTTCAACTTCAAAATTCAGGCTTTCATCTTTTGCGCCGCGAAGATTGTGAATTGACTTTTTGCTCTGCGTAGTGTCCATAAAAATTAAGAAATACATTTTCTAAATTTTTAATACAGTTGGTATGATGGTTTTAGTATTAAAAAAATAACCGGTCAAGTGCAAGTTGAACTTGCGCAATTAGTGTTCCGTACGTTGATTGCTTTGAAAATAAAAAATGTTGTAACGGAAGTATAAAATGATCAGTGACTTCACAAAAACACACCCCAAATGAGTTTTCAACAATGACCTTGAAATTTCTGTTTTTTTATATACCAGATAAATTATTAACAGGTAATGCACTCGTGATAATTTTCGTTCAATCTACACCCCGTGGAGAATATTCCAGAATTTTTTCAAAATTTTTTGATAAGTATCTTTCGAGATAAGGCGGGTGGACAGCGATTTTTCGCGATTTTTTAAAAATAATACAAAGAAAAGTGCGCGCAAGTATTACATTATATATATATTTTTTACTCGTGTTTTCACAAGCTTTCATTTGAGACCACACTCGATTACTTAGTAAAAAAAATTTTTTTTCACTTCCGATTTCACCCTCCAAAACTAACCCCTTAAGTCAAAATTTAACTTTCAAAATACATGGCTCTGATGAGGCCATCAATTCCTATATTATTAGCAAATTTCAACTTTCTATGACAAATAGTTTCGGGGAAAATCGGGTGTGGCAGACGAACGGACGGACAGACAGACAGACAGACAGACAGACACCGGACAGACAGACACCGAAGTAATCTATGAACGAAGTGTTTCGTACGGAACAAATGGGTTTCCAAATACAAATTTATATTTTAAATTTAAAAATAGCATTATCAATATTTATGAACTTTCAATGAGTTATTTTATTTTTGATACTTAAATGCACACTATTGCATTTAAAAACACATAAGCCTATAGGGACATTAATTAATTAGGGAACTTGGAAGCCGAGAATGGCTAGCCTACTCACTCAAAAGAACTCAAAAGCTTAGTTTAACGAGAAAAAGCTTTTTTTTTAACAATAGGCGTAAGAAACAGGTCGCTAGCAAGATACGCAACAAAATAGAATGTAGATTTCAAGGTTTTTTAAATACAGTTTGTTCCCAGTTATATTTGCATCATTGCTAACTTATCTATTATTAGAACTATTTTTTTTTATCGCTCACCGCCCCGCCACTATAGGAATTTACCCTTTTTATTCTATCTATATGGAAATAGTGACATTTGTATTTCAAGGCACTTTTCTAAGACAATGAGGTAGTACTAAGACCGACGTAATTGTATTTTTACATGAATTTATACACACACAATACCCAACCGGAGATCAGCTGGTTACATTGGAGGCTACTGCTCCACTGAGCCACAGAGGCCGAGCTATCTAATAAAATACTGGGCAGCTGGGGTAGCAAAAGCATCCTTGGGTGTACAGTACCACAGAGGCGGCGCGGACACGATGTAATACATAGTAAAATAAGCGCCACGACCAAGACAAACCCTAAAATAAGCTCTTAAGGATTACACCATGATATCATTGCTGTATTAAACTGAAAAAGGCTAATTTTTATTCAGTGAACAAGCTGAAAGTGAAAAGAAGATGAAATTGGGAAGCTTTGAGTTCAGTGACTTAAGACTAAAGATTAAGAAAATATATGATTTTGGACCTTTTATCATTTTTTTTTTGTTTTTTTCCCCATTTTCGTCAAAGGAAAATGTCATTATGTTAATTTGCACTGATCTAAGGGAAACAAAAACAAAAATCTACTTATTTACGTAGGTGAGAATCAAGGTGATATTTAAAGCTGCTTTACAGCAGAACCTCCTGTCAATCGATTTAGATTTGAAAATTGAAAAAAAAAAAATAAAGAACTTCATGATGTAATTGTAGACCACTCTTAGAACCAGCATAGTTTGCTAATTAAATCAATAATAATCAAGGTATGTATAATTAAGGCACCCTATATAGCTTGTTTTCATTAAAATATAGTTGGAAAAAAAAGGTCTACGTAATATAGTGCAAAAGTAGCTGAGACCTTTTAAACCACGACATATCTGTAAGAGCTCTTTTTCCTTTACCTTCTCTCACATTTCCCATTACCCTTCCTTTCGTTCGGTTCTCTTCTCATTTTATCCCTCTTTTAAGGGACATATAACGCGATATCCCCTAAGTATCTCCATGTTCAATTTACCGAGGGTAAAATATAGTAGTTGGCAACGCTAGAGTGTGGTATTTTGCTTCCGTAGAGTTGCTTTTAGACCAATATTGATTTTTGTGAAATATTGACAAAAACCTTTTACAGAGGTAGATAAATAATAAAAAAAAAACGTATTATCTTTGCATTTAGACCTTTTCCTAACGATTTCAATCTCTAAACGATTAAAATAATATTGTTATGTGTAATCCTAAGAAAACCCTTAAGAGACAGTTCCAATTTAACACTGTAAGACGTGAGAGTTAGGTAATATAGTTAACTAGCTTTATATAAAGTGCCAGTACTCCTGTTTATCTACTAGTTTGATAGTGGCATCTAACACGTAGGCTGAAAAGTTTTTGGTTTGACACATAGATGTGGCCCTTTTTAAAAATCCATATGATTTTTAGGAAGTACCAACCTACAAACAATACGTGTCAAAATTTCATGACATTTCGACGATTAGTTTACAAGTTACAGTGGTTTTAGTGACTCGAATTTTAATATTTTCAAAATAATGAAAAAAATCAAATTTCGTGTGTTGATTAAACACTGTTTTTTGACGGGAAAAAATACCGTTCAAGCAAAGCAATGTCTTGATAAGTGTTACGGGAACCCCCCTGGAAAATCATTCATCATTTATTGGTAAGCTGAGTTTAAACGCGGTCGTACATATACAAATGATGCTGAACGCTCTGGACGCCCAAATGAGGCGGTTACACCGGAAAACATCAAAAAAATCCACAAAATTGTTTTGGATGACTGTAAAGTGAAATTGCGTGAGATAGCTGACACCCTAAAGATATTAAAAGAACGTGTTGATCATATATTCCATGAACATTTGGGCATGAGAAAACTCTGTTCGAAATGGGTACCGAGTTTGCTCACAGTAGACCAAAAACAACAATGTGTTGATGATTCTGAGCGCTGTTTCGACCTGTTTAAGCGCAATAAAAAGGATTTTTTCATGCGATATGTGACAATGGATGAAACATGGTTCCACCACTACACACAGGAATCAAATCGGTAGTCAGCTGAGTGGACAGCAGCAGGTGAAAGCCGTCCGAAGCGACCAAAGACACAACAGTCGGCTTGGAAGGTTTTGGCCTCTGTATTTTGGGATGCGCATGGAATAATTTTCATCGACTATGCTGAGAAGGTAAAAACCATCGAGAGCGAATATCATATAAAGTTTAAAGGCAGAAATCGCAAAGAAATGGCCCCAAATGAACAAGAAAAAAGTGTTATTTCAACAAGACAATGCATCGTGTCATAAGTCAATGGTTACGATGACAAAATTGAATGAATTGAAGATCGAATTGCTTCCCTCATCCACCGTATTGTCCAGATTTGGCCCCTAGCGACTATTATCTATTCGCAGACCTCAAAAAAATGCTTGAGGGAAAGAGATTTGGCTCCAATGAAGTTATCTCCGAAACTGAGGCCTATTTTGAAGGCAAAGACAAATCCTTTTACAAGAAAGATATAGAAATGTTAGAACAGCGTTGGCCTGATTGTATCGCTCTTGAAGGAGACTATATTGATGACATGTTATTTAAATTAAATATGGAGTAACACCTTGTGAGCTAACTGACATACATGTGAAAACTGAATTAACCTGCCCGGACTTATGAACGGGCATACTAGTATGTTCGCAAATTGAGGAAACTAATCTTTAGTGTTCCGTACGGAACACTTTCGGGATCACTTCGGTGTCGGTTTGTCTGTCACTCTGTAATACTCGATATTTTTTTTTTTAAATACGGGCGTATTCATGTACTTTTAATTACAGTTTGGTAGACCTGTTATTAACATCTAATATTTATTAGGTTAGAAATGCAAACACCTTTTGTAATTGCGAAAGCGTCTTGGGGACCATTTTTAAATTAAATTAATTTATTCGGCAAATAATTTGTCTTATATTTTCTCTTAAAAAGCAAATTTCTTGATGATTACTCAAAAATATTAGGAAATTGATACGGTCAATGTTGAGGAAGATCAAAATTTTTCAAATTGAGTTATGCATATACAGAGTGTTTTAAAAGTTAGAGCTGTATTTTTGACAGGTTACAATAGTACTACTACTAATAAATCACTTCACAGCACACTTTACATAATAATAAAGCAGACAGATACAGCCTATTGAATTTCTCTAAAAGTTAAATCCCGGAGATATGTTGTTTACTCGGCGAGTAAAATAAAATATTGTTTGTTGTCAATTTTAAAACATAACCGGTCAAGTGCAAGTTGAACTTGTGCAATTAGTGTTCCGTACGTTGATTGCTTTTAAAATAAAAAACGTTGTAACGGAAGTATAAAATGATCAGTGACTTCACAAAACACACCCCAAATGAGTTTTCAACAAAGTTTATTTCCAATTTTTACTGAAAATTGATGACCTTGAAATTTCGGTTTTTTTATATACCAGATAAATTATTACAGGTAATGCACTCGTGATAATTTTCGTTCAATTACACCCCGTGGAGAATATTCCAGAATTTTTTCAAAATTTTTGATAAGTACTTTTCGAGATAAGGCAGGTGAATAGCGATTTTTCGCGATTTTTTAAAAATAATACAAAGAAAAGTGCGCGCAATTACATTATATATATATTTTTTACTCGTGTTTTCTCAAGCTTTCATTTGACACCACACTCGATATTTAGAAAAAAAAATTTTTTTTCACTTCCGATTTCACTCCCCCCAAAACTAACCCCTTAAGTCAAAATTTAACTTTCAAAAGTACATGGCTCTGATGAGGCCATCAATTCCTATATTATTACCAAATTTCAACTTTCTATGACAAATAGTTTCGGAGAAAATCGGGTGTGACAGACGGACAGACAGACAGACGGACAGACGCCGAAGTGATCTTATAAGTGTTCCGTACGGAACACTAAAAAAGCTTGGACAATAAAACTTAATTTTGTAAACAAGGGCATTATAAGGTGACCCAAATAAAATTTGTATTTTCCATTATTTTCTATTGTGTTCCATTTATTATTTGTTATTTTCCTCTACCAGGTAGTCTCACGGTGTAAATCGTTAAATTATTGATTTCGGTTATTCTTCCCGACGAAATATCTATAATCATTAGATGCCACAATATAATGTGAGGGCCGTATTACGTACGATTTTATTGTATAGCCTGTCCCAAAATATAAGATTCTGATTTTTGCCGTTTTAAGTGGGCAATATAAAAATTCTGACCTTTTATTTATGATCGGTTGCAGAGATGGACTTAAGAATTTTATTCATTAATGCTGTATAAATAAATAAATAAAATTATAAGTGGAGATGTTTATTTATAGATGCACATAAAAAACAAATGGATAAGAAGTACAAATATACAGTTTGAATGAATGGGGTTCACAAGAGGGGACATATTGTATAAAAAAATATATTTTAACTTAAGCCTAATTCGGTTTCACTGCCACCGTCATTAGCTGAGGTAATTATCAGTGGTTTTATATTTTTGACATAAATATATGAATCTTCAACTTTAACAATGTGCTGAATGGAATTCTGCCAGCTTTCACCAGGTATATCATTTTTAACTTTTTTTTACTAATTTAACCACTGACACACTTAAAGTAGGAGACACATTTTGTGCCCTTATTTTTGATTTAACTTGATGCCAGATATGTTCAATTGGATTAAACACACTCAGTCATACTATCACAAACATATTTCTTTTTCAATTTATAATCTTTCAAAACTTCCAAAAGATCACTTTTTTTATAACTATAAAGAGTCAAAATAAATGTCATTTTCTAACATATATTCCTGTATTTCCGATTTGGTGTTGGCTGCATTAGGAACCTTATTTAGTTGGCGACTATGATATAACTTGCGTTGTCCATAACTATAACATTTTGTTCGGGAACATTTGGTAAAGGGAATTTTGAAACCAATTTTCAAAAAGTTCTGCGGTCGTGTCTTCGTGATAGTCCAAACTAGAATCTTTTACGTTTTTTGTAGTAGTAGTATAGTAGACAATTTGAAACCCAGCCTTTTTAGATCCAGCATGCAAAATGGTTATTCGTTTACCTTTGAATTTGAAGGTGCGTTAGTCTGACATTTTGTACTGCTATCAACCTACCCTTTTTGTACAGTGTATCATGGGTATCGAACCATCTTGCGTCAAGGTAAATTATTGGCCAATTCTCTGATCGATACTTTTTAATTTCTTGTAAATAATTATGTCGCAAGATTCGTAATTGGAAATTGGGGTTTTTGTTAGTTCACCGGTTTCTTGCAAAGCACTTTGTTTATTCAAATTTCTTTTTACCAAATTGTCGTAAACATTTTTCACTATTTGTTTAGCGTAAAGTGATAAATGTTTTCTCTTGTGATAGCCACTATTGCAATTTTCCCATGGACGCCACATAATTAAAATAGAACCGTTACGTTATAAGTTGTAAGTAAAAATAAAAATAATAAAAAGTATCTTTCGAATCTTAATGGGGACCCGTGGTCATTAGGCCTATATTATCAAATACTTAAAGGGTTCCAAACCGGGTTGCCAGGTAGTAAATATATCGGTAAAAATAGATCCAATATGATTACAGGTGCAAGTGAGGGTGGTATACAAAGCAGGTAAAATAAAAAATAAGTTTATCATAATACCTGGCAACTATGCACAAAACCTTAATAGGGTCGTTTATTGCCCCATTGAAAAAGCAAAAAGGCAGGATCTTACGAGTATATCTTGGGATTTACTCTACACCTTCACAGAATTGTTTACGATACGCCCATCAATTTTTAAAAAGGCTAGGACAATAAAACTTAATTTTGTAAATCAAAGCAGAGTGACTTAAAAAAACTGTGTATTTTAAATGACTTTCTATTATATTCCATTTATTATTTATTTTTTCCGTAAACGCCGGTAGCCTGACCGGTTAATTAGGTAAATTAATGGTCTCGGTCATTCTTCCTGAAGAAATATCGATAACAATAATACTATAATCAGATGTGAGTGCTATACCAAGTACCATTTTATGGTGGTATTGTTCTCCTTTAAAGGTTAGTTCATGATGCACCTGCCAATTTTTAAAAAGTCGGTGGCAATAAAATCATATTACAAATCACAGAATTATAGGATGACCTAAATAAAATTTGTGTATTAATGAAGTTTTAATGAAGTAAAACTGATAGTGATTATAACTTTATACAAATTGAAAATTTGCTGCTTCTAATTCATATCTTATTCCATAGTAGATTTAATCAAGGTGAATGGATGGAAATACAGCGGAACACCTGATATTTGTTCATTTCTTTAACTTTTTAAATGAACGCGTTATCATTAATCTTATTTATTACGTTATCACACACAAATTAAAGAGAAACAAGTCTAAATTATAGAAAGTAAATTAAATTTTTGACATTTTTATATATAAAATATCTTTTTTTTTTAACTGCCTTGTATGTTACCCAAGTTTTTATTGGCAATTTAGATTTTTATTATTTTCTTGTTGCCCACCAAATGATACATTCCTCTTGTGATATTAAAATAGATTAAACTAACCTCGTATCCATTTTACTTTTGAAGAGGACCCGGTAAGATACTTTTACCAAAATAACCATAGTTTAAAATATGGATTAATTTTTCATCTACTAAACCAATCTTAACATTATCCGGAACCTTTCCATTCCCTACCACAGTCACCCTACAATCCGAATCAACCAGAAAACCATCTACCAAAACCCAATTTTGACATTTGGACCCCTTACAAGCATCTACCTAATTAGAATCAAATAAAAATACACCCAGCCATATCCGAATATGAGATCATGGCATGCCATGCCAAGTCGACATGACAAATCCTATTATCGCAGGCGTCGCTGCAGCGAGGCGGGAGGGGAATGCACAACCGGAACCGCTAGGCAACGTTGTCAGATTTCTTTAGGGGAATATATTTTAGATTGTGAATTGCCAGGCGAGGCGTATTGGCGGACAGGATTTTCTGGCGCGCATATGCGGACTGGGTGACCTTCGAACAGATGCTTTGTTATGGATTTTTCTCCATTTTGACTACCTTTTCACATTTTTTTTTAAATACCAATCATGGTATCAAAAATACACACAACACATTTAGAATATTTTGAATAAAAAGATACTGTAAATAAGTGAATATTAAAAGATTCCAAATTTCACTTCGTATGAAGGCCTTTTGAATTGTTGTATGTATGTGTGTAGTATTTTCTCTTACAAATTGAGAAATAAGCAAAATCAAACATCTTTATGGAAACATTTTTAACAAAAAACAATTCTCAGGACATTAGAACCTCGTAAACGTAAATTGTGATCAAAATTGTATTAAATATGTGGTATTAATTCAAATACTTCAAACACATCACAAGCATAATCACGTGTTATTTTATTTCATCGATCAGATCACGGCTGACATTCCAATACTCGATTCGATAGGGTTTCAATTGATTCTGCTATATTTAATTCGTCAACGAGTTTTACGACCCCAATAGAATCATTGTCATCGAGTTTGACGCTCTGATTAGTTAAATTTAAAAAAAAAAATTAACAAATCGGTTATTTGGTGTAAGAGAGACAAATTATAACAGAATAATATGAAAGGTTATGTCTCTTTTGCAGCAAGTGAGCGATATAGGGAAGAATATTGGAAGATTCTCGTCATAATCTTAAAAGAGCGTAGATAATTAACGACAAGAATATTTAACATTAAAATTAAACATTAGGTGATGTTATCTCATTCGAAGTATTGTCTCATGTCTCATAAAACTTTTTGGAAAACACCAAAACAACTGAACTCTATAGTTTCGATACCAATTAGATCGATGTAAAATGGCATCGCAGCTTGTATGCTTTCTGTGTTAGAGGAACAAAGTTCTTCTGTTTAATTCAAAAAAATTGTAGATGTCAAATGTGGTAGAATATAAATATACATAAGAATTTATAATTATGTTGGCTGATATGATGAAAATAAGGTCATCGTTACACCACAATGGTATATGATAACATCGAGGCTGATCTGTTAGGTTATTATTTTAAGGTTATGGTATTGCCGATCAATTGTTTAAACAAATAAACGAATCTAAACAATAAGTTAATTTCAAGGTTAATTCTACTGTTATAGTTCTACTACTAATCTAATCGTTAAAACAATCTGGAGTGTTTCAAACTATTTTGTCCTATTACCATCTTTATTATAAAGACAACAAGACAATATTGCTACAAAATATAATTCTATAGAAAATAATATATATATATATATATATATATATATATATATATATATATATAAATATATATATACATATACAGGTTGTTATGAAATTCAGTGCATATATTGAAATGAGTGACTCGTTTTAAAATTCAAAATTTTTTGAAAAACTAAAAAAAAAAGGCAAAACTCCGTTTTACCAAATATTTACAAAACCAACTCGCCTATAAAAGACCGACCTTGGCCTTGGTAAGTTGCCGGAACAACTATATCATTCCACCTTAACAGCCGTTTTCAAGTAGAGAGAGTAGGGAAAATCGACCCTCACGCCAAAAAAATCCCAGTTAAAAATAAATTTTCGTCTACAAAAATATTTAACGTTGATGAAAGTGGATTTTCTTCAAATTCAAATTGCTTACCAACATGATGGGGAAAAGAAGACTCTTCTCCAAAGTTACCCTCGCAGTCTCCAAATAGATTGCCACATTTAAATAGGGAACGGTCAGCTGCTACCCAAAAAAAACCCTTTGAAGACAGCATCATACGCCGTACCAAAGAAAGTATTTCTTTTCAGCGTTTTGACAAAAAATGCAGGTTAAAAGACACCGAGGGGACGGAGAATGATTTTAAAAACCGACCTGAATAACTTATTTATTAGGCTAACCTCCTTAAAATAAAACAAATAAAATTTTAGCGGATTACATGTGTTAAAACTTTTACTTATTATAAAAAAAATATAGAAATAGGACACTTATGTAATTAATATTTGATGTTTGGCTTAAAATTTCAGGTAACAAATGTTAAAATTTATTTTTACTATAATAAATAATGAAATATAAAATTGAGGAATTATTTTAAAAGATAACAATTTTTATAATTTTTTGTATTAAATTTGTTTAAGGTCAATTTTTTACTTTATTCTGCGAAGAGCTATTTTTTATTTAACTTTTTCAACATCAATACCGAAATGGTAAAAGATTTTTTTGTAAGAAAAATAAGATTTTTTAGTATTAAAGTGACAAAACGTATTAGTTTTATCTACCTTAAATCGGTACCATATAGTTGGCTACTATTTCATTTAGGTAATTTTATTCAACTTCAAATGTGCTGTGTGCAATGTACATACATCCATATAAAATAAATAAATGTACCTTAAATGTGCAATCTACACACTTATAACATATTTATAATTAAATAACTGTACCGAGTGACACAATTTATCATACTTGCTGCTATATTCTACCCTTTCTACAAATTTACACACACGTCTTTAAAAAAATGAACACAAAAAAGATCAATAACATTGATCTTTGCCTCGCATTATTCACGACATATTTCAAAACTTGTACATTCGCTGAAAAGAAAGCAAATAAACTAAACCTGAATTTGAAGTTTTCCTAGAAAGCGGTCACTTCCGGCATAAACCCTTTCATGTCCGCGTGGAATGCGGACAACAAAAGAGCGGCTTTGTCGGTTTTAAAACAAAATAATAAAAATATTTTTATATTTTTTTATTAAATTTATTTCAGAAAAACCGACTTGAATATTAAGAACTAACCTGGACTTTACGTCTAACTAACGATTTTCGATATTGGGGAATTCTAGGGTTGATCAATGGCGGCGTAAAAAAATATTCATGACATCATTTCTTGAGGGTCAATTTTTTTCCTTTATTATTGAGATCCGCTATTTAAGATGAATTTTCTGCAATCAGTCTTGCTACAAGGATCCACCAGTTCCAATAAATGCAGTGAACTCTATAACACCCTATATATATATATATATATATATATATATATATATATATATAAATAAAGCAATTATAAAAATTTCCATTTGCATGTGGTATATTGTCAGATTTCTCCAACATCAGAGATCTCCTAAAGTTATTCTTAATGTAATCAAATTGAATTTACTTATTTACTATTCTTTATTAGTGTTATTAATGTAATTGAAATTTCAGTCCACATGCAAATCTTCCCGTTTGTAATTAAGGTGGGTACCAGATGTTAATAGCAACCAGAATTTGGCGGAATTAATTTTCTGCATTATTATTACCCATCAATTTCTGGTTGCTACTCTCGTTGGTAACTATAGGGCACTCCCATTTTACAACGCTGTAAACAAAAGAGTGGAGAGAAGATATAGTAAGCAGAATTTCAACATCTTCTCTGCGTTCTTTTTTTTGACAGTGTTGTAAAATGGTGCTCCCTTTAATTACAAACTGAAATAAACATCTTCTCTGCGCTGTTTACACCGAGTCCCTCCTTAACTAGAAATGGGAATAGTCGGGTGGATATTTCAACAAATATGTATCTCGTTTTACTATCTTCATAGTTTTATACTAAGAAATAGGACGCACATAACTTGTCACTCCTTCTAAATAATACAACTTTAAAATTATGTTTTTTTGGGCACACACTCGTCAAATCACATTTAAAATCAGTTTTGTTTAGCATTTCATTTTATTTCGAGCCGAAATGTTTCCTGTCATCGATTCCCTATTGTAAATGGAGCTGTGTCATTGTTAGCCCTTTAAATTGTATAAAAATAGGCATAATTTTAAAAAGTTCCTAACGAAAAACTCGTAGTTTGAGCTCATGTACAAAAAAGGCGCAATTTACGTCAGGCAAAAAGAGCGATTTGCTCGTATTGTGAGCACAAACATTTGATCCTTAAAAAAGTCAAATCCAGAGATAAATCACTGAAAGCATTCGATAAAATGGAAGATGTTGGTACTCTGAGATCAACTTTTCACACATATTTGTGCCATTTAAGGTGGATGGACGTTTTCAGTCTTCTAACCCACTCAGACAGAATGCTTACAATTAGATAAATAAAAAAGAGCAATAGAGCTCTAGTTGTGGCCTAATAGTACCAATTAAGCATTATTTACATTAAAATAACGCCTGTCAATATATATTTCGGTTAATAAAAGGCATAAAGATACTCTTAAAATACATATTATTTACGAAAATTAATTGAAACAATTACATTTTTAAAACCTCTCGTAACTTGTGATAATTGTCAAAGTCCACCGGGTATTTTTGTCTGACATTCTTACTGAAACAGATATTAGTTATTTTTAATCTGTAAACATTCCCAATACTTGTCCACAATTTAATTTTAAAAGTGAATACCTATGTTCATCATACTTACTCACTAGCTACCTGACGTTTCGTTCTTCTCTCTTCATTCAGTGGAAGAACGGAAAAAACGATAAAGATTAACTACGATTTCCTGCTGTTATCGTAAATATTAGGTAGGTATCTTGGTACAAATTAATTGCTAAATTATTCACCCTCAGAAGTCCTTTTGGGACCAAACGCTATTGTCTTTCAAAAGTAGAAGTTATAAGTTTTTCGAATCACTATGTGTGTTCGAATCATGGCTGGATAGATATCTTTAGGAATCCCGACTACCATGTGGATTTGTAGATTAATGTCAAAAAATCTGTTAGATACAGTAGAGAAACTAGTGAATCAATGATTCAAAACAAAGTCAAAACGCTTTTTTTGGACGACCTTTATAAGAGCAGTACCAAAATAGGAACACCCTATATACCAAAAACCCAAAAACCAAAAGGCTGCCATATCGGTAAAAAACAGGAAAGGAATTGAAAAAAAAACAGTTTCAACGCTTTTTAACGCTGACATAAATAAAAAACAATTCCAATTCTCCAAACCAGTGCGGCGTTGCACGTTCGTGCGACATTCTTCAATTACTACGCTACCTCCCTGCGAGAGAGGCCAGAATGGGATCGTCCGTCCGTACTTTTCCGCGCTTGTTGTTGCGAGGTCAGCGCTTCTACGTTGCTTGTTGTTATCATCAACGTCAAAATTGTGATGTCGGGTGTAATTTTACACTATCTGTCTCGACGTTTTGATGATTATTGCAATCATTAGGAAAAAATGGCAACGAATCAAATGTTTAATTTAGTTTAATGTTTATTTTTAGAGAAATAGTACTTTGTAATATTGGACAGATGGACTATTGTACTATCCATGTTATTTTTAAATTAATACGTTTCGTTCTATTAGTATGTCATCTTCAGGTGAATAAATTTTTACCTGAAAGGGCATATTTTTGCTAATCGCAATGTTTGTTAATTCATGATATGGTGATACCATATATTTGTGATGAGAACTGCATATTACTCCGCTACAACTTAAAAACTTTAACTAATCCAAATGTGACTACCGGGTGTACAAGTATGAAATGCAGATTTCAGACAACAGATGCACCAATGTAGTTTGTGCTATAAAGATTTGACACTGCGCCATTTTGTTGTGTCATCAACAAGTGTCAGACGCGCACGAGTGATAAATTGGATAAGTGTATGCATAGTGTTGTGTTCATTATGTCGAAATTTATACCGAACAAAGAGCATTCACGGACAGCATTAATTTTTTGTTTTCATTTGAAGAAAACTGCTGTTGAATCATACCGATTACTTCGAGAAGCTTATTGTGAACATGCTCCATCGCAAGATACGTGTGAACGATGGTTTCGGCGTTTCAAAAGTGGTGACTTCGATGTTGCAGACAAGGAACGTGGAAAACCGCCAAAAAAAATACGAAGATATGGAATTGCAAGCATTGTTGGACGAAGATGATTCGCAAACACAAAAACAACTCGCCGAGCAATTGGGCGTTAGTCAGTCAACAAGCTGTTTCCAATCGGCTACAAGAGATGGGAATGATTCAGAAGACCGGTAGATGGGTACCACACGAGTTGAACGACAGGCAAATGGAAAACCGCAAAAATACGTGTGACATTTGGCTCGCTCGGTACAAAAGGAAGTCGTTTTTGCATCGTATAGTTACAGGGGATGAAAAGTGGATTTATTTTGAGAATCCCAAACGTAAAAAATCATGGGTAGACCCAGGCGCACCATCCACGTCGACCGCAAGACCAAATCGCTTTGGCAGAAAGACGATGCTCTGTGTTTGGTGGGACCAGAGGGACGTGGTCTATTATGAGCTGTTAAAACCTGGGGGAAACGGTTAATACTAAACGTTACCAACAACAATTGACCTATATGAACCGTTCGCTGCTGGAAAAAAGGACAGAATACCGAAAGAGGCAACACAAAGTCATTTTTCTTCATGAAAATGCTCCATCACATACGGGAAAACCAGTTCGCGACACGTTGGAAGCACTCAGCTGGGAAGTTCTACCCCATGCGTCTTACTCACCAGACTTGGCTCCTTCCGATTACCACTTGTTTGCATCGATGGGTTACGCACTTGGTGAGCAGCGGTTTGGTTCGTACGAAGATGTGAAAAAACTGGCTGGACGAATGGTTTGCAGCAAAAGGGGAAGATTTTTACTGGCGTGGTATTCACAAATTGCCCGAAAGATGGGACATGGAACATACTTTGAATAAAGCACTTTTTATCATTCTTCCGAATTTAACATGTTTTTTTAGAAAAAAAAATCCGCATTTCATACTTATACACCTGGTAGGTACAATTAAAATTTAGGTAATTTATACTTATTCTATTTATGTTCGAATGAGAGGCGTAGAAAATACAAGCGGTAAGTCAGGGGGGGAGAGAAAGGGGGGGGGAAAGAGGGCTCTAAAAGGCCTTGTTTTAAGAAAAAATCAGTAATATAGGAAGAAGCAATTTTTTCAGTGTTAGAGAGAGCGTTCTTTTTAGGGCCATTTCTGATCATATGCTCCCTTTTGTCCCTCACATACCCACGCTATTGACTAGGAATAGGTAATTTACATAAGGAAAAGGACGAGATAATAGATTTTTAGTCAAGGTCAAATTTGGACGTCATTTTAACACACATAGATGCCGAAATAATATTTTCGTGATTTTTGTACGTGCGTTTGTGTGCGTATGGGGTGGTTTAAAAGTGAGCTAAATTGAACATCTATCTTTGAAATAATGCAGCCTTACGATTTCGGGGAAGGTCACATATTTCCAGTGAGATATTTATGCAAAATAATATAAATCTGAAAATCTTTTCTGACATACTGACGTCTGGAGACTACATTTCTTAATAGAATTTTGAATAGGCTACATCAATATATACACCGGCGAAATTGCAAAAATTGCTTCTATTTCGAGTGGATACGAGTATCAGTGATTTCTTACGAGTTCTCGGGATCTTTGATCCGGAAATCAATCATCAGCCAAAACCCTGAACCTTTTCTTTAATGTAAAAAACAAACTAATATTTAACAGTTAATACAATATATTATCACAAAATGTTCAAAATCTTAATACTAAGGAAGAGCTTATATTCACTTACAATGTTTTACTGATTTTAAAATAACTTATTTGTAATAAAAAATAATCAGATAAAGGACTCTCGATATCGTACAGCAACTCGATAAAATTTGTGTAAACATTACTAAGATTAAAAAGAAAAATAGTCAGAAAAATAAACGACACAGAAACGATTTATTTTATAAGCGCAGTTTCTTTATAAAATAAAAATCACATTATATTTAAAAAAAAAACCGGTCAAGTGCAAGTAGGACTTGCGCAGTTAGTGTTCCGTACCGTAACTGCTTAGTATTCTATCAAATTCAGTCACATATTCATCTTCAATATAAGAATTACCAAGAGTATATAAAAAGCGAGACATCTTTGTAGTAAAAGTTTAAAATAAATATTTACTACCTAAATATCTGTTTAATTATAAACAAATAAACTAAAATTATTTTGTCTCGGTACCTATCCGTTGGTAATCAGTCATCATGGAAATTTATTTTATCTGTGACTGGTAAAATGCTTAAATCAGTAATGTACTGAAAGGACATGTGTATGTTACTGATTGCATCGAATACGTATTAATATTTCGTTGCTCTTAATCCCGGTTAAATTCACAACTTCCCACGAAAAAAATGTCCACCATATTGTCAAGCCAAATAGTTTTTTTTTATACCAGATAAATTAAATTATCAAGCGTAATACACTCGTGATAATTTTCGCTCAATCTACACTTTATGGAGAATATTTCAGAATTTTTTCAAAATTTTTTGATCAGTACTCTTAGAGATAGGGTGGGGGGAGCAGAGCTTTCTGGCCATTTTTTAAAAATCTTATAAAGAAAAGTTTGCGCGAGTATATATTGTTGAACTCGTGTTTTCACAAGCTTTCATTTGACATCCCATTCTATGACATTGCAAAAATTTTTTTTTACTTCAGACTCCACCCTCCAAAACTAACCCCTTAAGTCAAAATTTAACTTTAAAAACTACGCGGCTCTGATTGAGCCATCAATTCCTTCATTTGTGCCAAATTTCAACTTTCTATGTCAAATAGTTTCGGAGAAAACCAAGTGTGACAGGCAGACAGACAGACACCTCAACCTCACCGAACTGATCCCATAAAGGTTCCAGACGGAACACTAAAAAGCACATTCTCCTTATAAAGCACAACAGGCATAATTATTTAATGTCCAATGTCAATTTTAGTGTATTTAGACTCCCCTGTATAAATTATTTTAACCAAAAATTGTTTCAGTCTAGAAAAATTTTACTTTAATAAATTCATATTTTATTTTTACATCAATAATAGGATTTTTATTTCCCGATAAAAAATGTATGAACTTTATAAATAAACCCGGTAAACCATTTCCATCACATACATTTTCCGCCATCTTGCAAAACCGCACAGCTATAACCTCACTTTTTCGTACTACGGAGTCACTTCCCTTGCGCAACTTTCGACTCAGCTACAGCTAATAAATTTTATTATCAAAACAAAATGGCGTCAGAGTGACATCGTCAACAAATCTTAATCACTTAGCGTGCCACTTTAGAGGTTAGGAAGTTCAAGATGCATTTTTATCAACAGTTTAGCGTAAATGTATTGACTTACCTTACTATCAATCAAAATGACACATTAGAAAAATAAATTAACTAACAATTAATAATAAACTATAAATGTTCCACATAAAACTACTATAAACCGTAATAATTCAAGCAGACAAACTCTACATACAACCGACCCTGGCAACTCGAAAGCGGGAGTCCGCAAATGCGGCGTTGTCATGTCGGCGCTTAACCGATGTACAGATCATCGCGCATGTTAATTCGCTCGACTCAAGCTCCTCCCATGCTTCACGAGTGGTGAGTACTGTTTTGTTTTCACTCAATTTTCTCCTTCAATTCCTCAATTCATCGACGAGAGTTGCTTTTTGGAATATGGAGAAATGGGAGAATGGATACCTATCGGTCCTGGAAGTCAGTTTCGTTATGGATGCATTTGAAGACATTTTTTGGGCTGATATTAACGTATGTTGTTTGTTATTTAATATGGAAAGGTAAAAATAAATTTTCTATTATTTTCAAATGTTTTTTAGTGATTGATTTTTTTGTTAAATCGTTTTAAATTTTGATACGGGAGTTTAAAAATATGTTCAAATATGTGAAATGAAATATAATATGAAGTGTAGAGTTGTTATGTTGATTTACAGGAGGTTCTTTACTGTTTTTTTTTATTACGCTGGCAGGCATATTGAGGTGTAAAAATGAAAAAAATTAAATAAACGACAAAAACCAGATTACGGTCTTGGGAATGTTGTGAATGAATAATTGTAAATTTAACTTATAGGGGTTTCTCTAATAATTGTAAAGGTGAAAAACGGTTTAGATTTAATTGTTTAATTTTATTTTTAGGGCATTATATCAGTCTAAAGTTACCATTTTTGGTTGGGAGAGGTTACAAAATATTTTTTACTTGGAATTTTGACATTTTTAAATGCAGAAAAAAGGACCTAACTAAAATTTTTCTGTTGTCAATTGGTCTTAATAATTGGTCTCTATGGAATGGACTAATTTAGTAGCTCGTAACCCTTATAATCTGTCTGTCTGTCTGTGTCTTTATCTTTGTAGGTACCACAGTAATGATGAAAAAAATTAGTGTTATTACTGTTACTTTAGTTTGGCTCGGTAGCTTTCGATAATGTTTTAAACAGCTTTGACCGCATAGTAAATAAGTGGTTAAGATTAATAAAATAGGTATTTTCCTATAAATATATATACTTGAGATGATTTGAGGCATCAACTAAAATCCCTATCAAAGACCTTTTTACTCTACCCTTATCTTCACTTCCTACTTCGTGCCAAAATAGCCTAAATTTAAACAAGGACGGAAAATTCTCTCCAAGCTTCAAGTAATCACAAACTCGAAAAACCGGCCGCCTTGATAATAATGTATATTCAGCCGAGCGAGAGGGACGCATACCGGAAATGTGGCAACGCTTTGCGTCATGTAGCGCGCACTTGCTTGACCTTCGATTCACCTCTAAATTGAGTTCATTGTATCTGGATGTTTGTTTTGTTCGTTGTTAGTAGGGGAACGTTTCGAATGTTTTAGGCGTGATCGGGTATCGTCAGTGTTATTTTTTACAAGGGAAATTTAGTTAAATATATGTTATAATATATATGTAAATATCAGAACATCAAAGGCAATTTTTGGAACATATTTTTTTATGATTTTAATCAAATGTTAGTAATCTTTGGAATCTCAAGGGTGATGAATGGAAATTATATTGCTTTTTACCAGGGTAATTTAAAAAGAATTGGATGTCGGAATATGTTGTTTTGAATTGTTACTCTTATGTTCTTTTTAAACCTTTTCGATGTAATTGTGAAGATGGTAGCAATTTTGCCCGTGACGCTTTTTTTAAAAGTCGTACAATGTTAAGCGCTCGTGGTTTCTCTGTTCGTTTCTGTTACAATTGCATAAAGTTGCATGCATC
The DNA here is from genome assembly GCA_019049505.1 of Pachyrhynchus sulphureomaculatus. Lineage (NCBI taxonomy): Eukaryota > Metazoa > Arthropoda > Insecta > Coleoptera > Curculionidae > Pachyrhynchus > Pachyrhynchus sulphureomaculatus. The sequence continues at coordinate 26,166,801 of CM032453.1, read as the reverse complement.
TTTAGGGCAGTACCGTGGTCAGGTTCAGGTCAGGTCAGGTTCCAGTTGCGGAGGGGGCAGATGGATCCAATCACGCTTCTTTAGAAAAAAAAAACAGAACATGCTAATGGGACACTTTTTCCTTGGTCTATAGTGGTAGGTAGGGTAACGTATGATCCAATTATTTGCTGGTACAAGTAGTCCTAACTTTTGCGGCAGGATTTCTTGACATGTGCAACCCAAATTTTTAATAAGAGATATCATAAAATTAGTAGCTCGAAACTAGTTACAGTAACTAAGTTGGGAATGTGGAATCTTTGGCACAATGATACTACTCAGTATATATCACCACTACACCAAACACTTTATTTTTGCACTCGACGCGCGTTTCGCTAACCATGTTAGCTTCATCAGGAGCGATGATTGTCAATTATCGCTCCTGATGAAGCTAACATGGTTAGCGAAACACGCGTCGAGTGCAAAAATAAAGTGTTTGGTGTAGTGGTGATATATACTGAGTAGTTACAGTAACTTGTTGCTGCGTCTAATCGCGTAGAGTTGCAATAATGTATGAAGAACTTTGTAGAATGATACGATGAATGATATGAAGAATTATCCACTCGATTCTAAATCCTACCGGAAATCGGAACATTCGTGTAACATCCAAGCCTCTGTTGAGTGGCCCTCCATACGCATCTTTCTGATTCTGGTAAGTGAGGGAACGCCGTTTTAAACACTGTACAACATTAAAAAACTATATCTACATAAAAACTGAATAGTGTATATCCAGAATTATGGCCTGCCCTGTTACTTGTGATTTTGAAATCTTTGGTACGATGACACTACACAACAGTTATCGCTACTACACCAAACACCTCATTTTTTTTCACTAGACGTGCGTTTCGCTAGCCATGTTATCATCATCAGGAGCAACGATTGATTCAGTCAATCATCGCTCCTGATGATGCTAACACGATTGTTGAAACGTGTTTCGAGTTCAAAAACAAAATGTTTGGTGTAGTGGTAACAAATGTTGCATAGTCTAATTTTCTGAAGCACGGTTTCAAGCGAAAGGACTATTGTGAATGGGTGACCGCTTGGGGTGACCGTTTTACCTCGCAAAATTTTACGATTTTTGGGTACTAAACCCTTAGTGCGTGAATTCACCTTGCACCTGACTTTATTTTCATTATAACTTTTTCCAATATTAGTATAACATTCAACGTAAGCACCAATCACATACATGTTACATCCTATCCCTTCTTACCAATCCATACGAATCATTTACAATTCCCACATGCTTTCGATTGAGTAACAGTGCCATGATCAAAACAAATTCCAGCAAAAATAAAATACTGTTAGTGAAACGGCGCTGTTGCCGTTTACCTCGTCTTGCTTACTACGTAATAAAATAACACAACTCTGTGACCCCGATTTTATCGTCGTGATGTTAGCCAAACCAGTCAGTAGTCAGGCAATGTTCAACACTTGGAAAGTATTACGAAAGTATTTTGTATTTGTTTAATCTAGTGAATGCTTACCAGCGTATTATTGATTGTTTGTTTGATTATTTCTATTCTTTATACTTTAATAATGATATTTTCGGGTAATAGCTTGAAATTTTTCTCGTGTTTTTTTGATTATTAAAATTTTTATACCTTTTAATTTACAACCGAATATCCAAAAGATTTGTTTCAAAATATTGATTCAATAGCCAACTATCGGCATCGACAGATCAGTTATTAGATAGCGGACAGTACATTAAAATATGTTCAGTTGTTCACAAATTTATTTGATAGAGAATAGCAAGTAACAAATACATGAGACAGGTATAGACTAAAGAGATATGACTACAAATAAACATATCCTTGACAAATTCAATTTATACAAGATGTTTAAAAGATTGGGAAAACGATGTTCAGTTCTTAATTCTTTCCCAGTACGATGGAGGATCGCCCTCTGCTATATAAGAGTATGGACAGCCCCCAAACGTCACTTAATGATAAGTATTTAAATTTTCTGATACCGTAGAGGGCGGACAGGATCATTAGACACATTTTTTCCAAAGAGAGGACTTACTTGGTCCACGCATACATCTAAATAAAAAGTATACACTGGAGCAACTGGCTATGGGCCACTGCCGGTGTCAAAACAAACTGAATTTGCATTAGTATTACAGGCAGACATCTATGCCATCATTATGTGTGGATATGAGTTGGTGAGCTAGAAGGAAGAAGAAATCAAGGACAGTTTATGACTGCTGGGATAGTGGAGTAGCAATGATGTCGTTAATACATAAACGAGTGTCAAAAGTTGTTGGCCAATTTAGCAGGTATCGTTTGAGGATCGTCTCATTGAGTGTTTGGGGAAATGGGATGACTGTTTATACCAAGAAAGCCAAGTAGGGAGGTTTAATGGGACACGGGACTTGAATTATTTTTTGGATTCCTGTGCAGTATGAGGAGTGTGGTGATCGCAAACCCGCTGAACGCTAAGGTGGTCAGAGACTGAAACAAGGCATCGGACATAAGACAATTCAGGAGTCGCATAAGAGGGCCCAGCCTTGAATATCACAGGTACTAATTCTCTAAAGTACTCTCCTGAATGCATATCTCACTCGCATTGAGGGAATTTAGACTGCAAATGGTGTTAGGGAGAGGAGGGGGGGGGGGTGAAAATCAGCTCTTCATATTTTGTCTTGGTATCTCCAATAATTTGTCTATTTTTAAATTTATCAAAGTTTTTTGATAAAATGGGTGCGACTCGGATTTAAATTGTGGCATCTGAGATCTCGTAAAACAAGGGTTACCACACCCAATTTTCCTATTAAATTAAATGTTACAAGAATTAAAGTTATACTTTTTATATTATACTAATGAAGAGCCAGGCCCGCCGTAAGCAGGCGTGCAGAGCGTGCACCGCACATGGGCGGCACATCCAGGGGGCGACAAATACAGAGATCTCGTCATGTTCAAACTCGTTTTAATCAGCATTATCAGTGTCATTACATTTATTGCGAGATAATTCGCAATTATTAACATAGAAAAAGAAAATTTCTGGGGGGGGCGGCATAGTAGGTTTTGCACGCGGGCGTTCAGGCGGGAGCGTCGAGCCTATGAAGAGCCCACAACATGTTTGCACAGAGATTTTCTATGACGACTCTAACTCCATGGTGTAGTTCCGGTTTACTGTGCTCAAGGTCTCGGGTTATAACCCCGGCAGGTTAGTATAGTTATTTATTTAGATATATTTGGCTTCCCCACATACATATGTAATAGTTCTAATAATGCAATGACATCTGTAGCAACATTACCACATTGTCCAGAAAGTAACGTAAAATATATATACGTACGTATTTCTCGGCACCTGGACAACATTGACAGGTAACTTGACATCCCCGCCAATATCTCCATGATAAAGAAAAAGGTTATATCCTATTAAGACGGGAAGGTGAACAACAAAAAAATTTTCGCTGTGTTCAATCTGGCATCGTAAAATTGATGGATACACGGAATATTATTGTTATCATTTAAAATAATTATAATAATAAAATAATAATCTACCGGATGATTAAGAATATTTTTTTTTATCTCTCTGATCTCTTAAACGGGACATTCTCTATTTTATCCTGGATGTCTAACACCCTTATTTCATCTGTTTTTTTTTTTGTAATTTCATTTTTTTTTTATTTTCGCAGACAATTGGAAAAATATTAACTTTGATATATATTGTAAATATAAAATCCGTTATTTGTAATTTTAGTCTGAAAGTCAAACTTTTCAAAACCCATAATAATGGGAACGCCGTAGAACTAACTTTCCGATATACCCTCTATACAAATAAGTACAACTCTGTGCTTGGGCAGATCCCTTCCTGTGGTCTTATTCTAAGTTGATAGAAAAAGTATGTACATGCATCTTTTTATTAAAAGTAGCTTGGATCAAAATACAATTACTTATTCCAGATTTAGTTAATATTAATACATAGGTCTTCTTTTAGACATATAATTTTATATTATATAAAAATATATATTTAATTTACAAGGGATACTCAATAATTAACGCAATTTTCATATATCCATACCTTCCATACGTAAAATGCTTTATCGTTGGTGCAAACGTCCTCGGGTTTTGTACTAAATAATGAGCAACCATTGGTGAAACAGGTCTCCTACGACGTAGAAATACTATAGACACCTGGTGACAAAATATTTAGTTCACGTTAGATATCTAGTTTTAATTTACCTTCAATAATAGGATGACAGCATGTAAATTGGATATGCAACCAAAAATATACTCTGGTATAACTATATAATTTTTCTTAATTTACTTTATCGCCATCTATTGTCAAATGTGTGAATAACTTATTGTCAAATCAATTATATTTGACTTCCTTTTTATTTTGAGATTAAAATATTGGAAAAATCATCATAAGAATTTATGGTGAGTTAACGTATCTTTTATTGGAAAATATTCTGTAAAATAACCTTATTTCTGTCGAAATTTAAATTTGTACTAAGATAAAATTAAAATTTACCAACCATAGCCTTGCATTAGGACCCAAATGAATCTAACCATTTCGTTGTGTGTTTTAGGTTACATCAGTTCCAATTTTAAATAAATGGATTCAAAATTATGTTATTGAACAAAAGGAGATTTATTAAGAGGTAATACAGAAGTAGATATAATATTCGTTTAATAGTTTTCTAGTTCAGGTAACACATAAACAATATAAACACAGTTCTTTCTTACATCACTATTCATCAGTGTGTAATACTGATAGATTATACACTTCTTATTATTTTAGTGTTTGAACCTATTCATATTTAATTCTATTTATTTGGTAAAAAATGGCCAAATCACCTGAAATTGATACTGTTCAAAAAAGTGGTTCGGCATTGTCATTGATAAGCTTGCTAATACCATCAGTACCAGTAATTTTTTGGAATTTTAGCGTTTTTTAATATGTAAGTACCATTTTAAAACCAATTTTATGTTTATAAATGGAAAATTTATTAAATTGTATGCCTCAATTGTGTCCTTAAAAGATTTAAAATTTGCTTAATATCAAGTCAAACGTATAAACTCTAAAATAGTTGTACAAATGTACTTTTGGTAGTAGACAGAAGGGTATAGAGGGGCCTTCTTGCACATTTTTATATGGAGTACCTTAATTACCAAGTCTTTATAGGAAAAGTGTTAAAAAGATGTAAAGATACTGCCTTTATTCATGTACCTTATATATTTAACTGCAAATAATTGTGCTTAAAATGTATTCATTATTGCAAATAAAATCCAGGAAAAATTCTCAAAACAATATGGAAAATTTGCAAAATTTAACTCTCAAAGCAAACGAGATATCAGATTCAAATTTGGTACATATAATATTTTAAGATATTTTAAGAAATGGAAACTATAGTTTTTGAACGATGTTGCTTCAGGGTAGAGGGGAGACAGTTTGAGGCGTGTCTTTGAATATATTGTGTTACATGTTTTTTCTTAGAGTTTTCAGAGTCAACAGGGTACTTCAAAAAAGTGTGGCCGATATAACATATTTTTTTTAAATGGAACATCCTATTTTCTAATTTATTTTTAAATTCTGCTTAAACTTTTATAACTTTTTTATTAACAATGTTATATACCTAAACCTAGTAGTTTTTCTAATATTTCAATTTTAAAAAAAAAAAAAAATAATAATAATAATAACAATAATAATAATCTTTATTATTAGCAAAGCTAAACAAATACAATTACAATATATATATATATATATATATATATATATATATATATATATATATATATATATATATATATATATATAATTTACACATTCACTTAAATGCTATGATTATCTGTTATGTAGCTTCTTAACAATTTTTTAAGGTTTATTAAAATTTTTCAAATTTTTTGGAAGATTGTTAAATTCTATAAGTCCTCGATGGAATAAGCAATTTTCAGCATATGATGTGGGAACATAAAAGTCCCCCCGGATACCGGGCGCCCTCCGGGAGTAAGTAGCCTTGCTGTGGCATCCAGGCTCTGCCGCAGTCGACCTTTCTTTCCTAGGATACTCGTGGGAATACTATGTTAAACAATAATAATTATAATAATGAAAATGGAAGGGTGTTGCGGAGGTGGACCCCTGTCGTACAAACAGCTACAGCAACACCACAACAACAACTACAGACGAACCAAACAACCGCCTCAGTCGAAACTACTCCCGATAGTTTTACCAGATCCGACATTGTAGGTGATGGAAATTGCCTTTTCCGTGCAATTAGCTTATACTTATATGGCCACCAGAACCATCATGAGAAACTCCGAGAGGTTGCTCTAAGATATTTACAAACAAAACTGGTCGGAACTTCACACATTTTCATTAATTGAAGTCGACGATATAAAAGACTTCAATAACTATTATAATTATATGCGGAAAAATGGCACCTATGGAACGAGCCTAGAGATACTTGCCCTCTCGGAAACACAAAATAGCAACTTTCATATCTTCTCAAAACAACGAAGAACAAGACATACAAAAATAACTTTTACGGACAGACCAACAATAATAAGCACGGGAAAATACAACAAAACCATTTACCTTCTACTAACAGGCAACCCAATGTCGGGACACTTTGAGCTTCTGACACCACAAAACACTGAAAACATTCCAGAGAACAACAGACCAATGAAAGAAGCATCGGGCGAGCGACGTAACGGTCGAGGACGTCGCGGGAAATGGCAGCTCGACCAAAACGATGAAGACCAGGCAACCGAAAATAGACCTGCCAAAAGTGTTGTGTTGGCGACTAAGCCGACACCCACCAAGGCGGGGAAAATCACAGCAGCGCATGAGTTGCACCACAGGAATCAACGAACATGCCATACGTTGCTGTAATGAAAACACAAAACCTGACAAAGAAATCACTGAGAAGAGAATCACTCGCCGCTTGGACCCACCAACATCAATCCCAAGCGCAACCGACGTAGATACGGACAAACACAACCACCAAAGCCAGGCCAGGGCCCGTATGTATTGCAAGGACAACATGCAACTACCAAGGCTGGAAAACCAAGACAGCGGTTTAAAGTGGACGGATGAGATGAATAGGACGGTGATGCGCTGTTACTACACCGCCACCAAACTCGAAACAATAACATCGGGCTACAGACAGCAACTGCACAGACTTTTCTTGACCGAATATCCACATCTGCAATTACTTGTTTCAGAGCAGAGAGTAGTAGACCAAAAAAGAGTTATTACCAAGAACAATCGTCTCACACCTCTCGAATTGCAAACCATCAAGGACACAGTGGCTGTTGAACTGAACACAGACCAACCAAACAATAGAAACAATAAAGCAGATTCCGAACCAGCCTCACACACACAATCACCCAGTCGAACACAACAATACCCACCACCCAGGAGGAGCACAACGCAAAATAATATTGCGAGTACCGCGCAACACCATATCACAGACAACAACATGAATCACTCGCCACCCTCAACGACATCCACACAACATCACCCCGAATCACCTCTCATACAAACACTTAAAGCAAAAATGGAGTCACATCTAGCTCGATGGTCAGGCACCGACCCCACAACAAGAAATCCCATCCCTCGTTTAATCTTCAGACAGAGCACGCAACCAATCCTCAACACACTAAACAAGCACATAATACCTCAGTATATAACAGACTCAAGCACAATCGAAGACATTCACACAATAATATACGCAGCAGCAATCACCACTCTAACACAAAATAATCAAAAAACTCCCTCAACGACAAGGAAACCCCAACAGGACAAAACCAAAATTCAAATGGCAAATAAGAATAGAAAACAAAATCAACAACATCAGGAGAGATCTAGGACATCTTACCCAGTTTATAAGCGGGAACGCGTCCAAACGTGTCACACAGGGGGCAAACAGGATCAAATCTGAGTCTCCCAACAGAACACTGCCAGAAATCCTCGATACCTTGAAACAAAAACTATCTGTATATGCCGCAAGACTCCGTAGATACAAAGAATCAAATGAGAGGAAAGATACCAACAACCTCTTCCGAAGAAGCGAAAAAAACAGTTCTACCGGAAAACTATGTACAACAAACAGATAGCAGTGACTGAACCACCAAACAAACAAGAACTCACAGATTATTGGAAAAGTATCTGGTCAGAACCCAAACAACACAATAATAACACCCCCTGGATCAAAGCCGAAGAAGACAAACATAAACATGTGACAGAACAAGAAAATGCCACATTTAATACACAAGAAATTACAGAAACTATCAAACACACACACAACTGGAAATGTCCTGGAATAGACAATATACAAAACTTCTGGTACAAACAGTTTACCACCACACACGAAGCACTCACACACCAAATCAACAAAGCCATTCTACAACCACACACATTTCCCACTTTCCTCACACAAGGAATAACATACGTTAAACCCAAAAGCTCAGACACCACAAACCCGTCAAACTACCGACCTATCACCTGTCTTCCAACCCTATACAAGATTATCACAGCCACAATATCGAAGAAAATAGAACAACACCTAACAGACAACAATATCCTCACAGAAGAGCAGAAGGGATGCAGGAAAAATAGTCGAGGATGCAAAGAGCAGCTGATTATAGATAGCGTGATTATGGGACAAACCAGAAAAGAACACAGAAACCTTCACATCGGTTACATAGACTATAAAAAAGCCTTCGACTCCATACCCCACAGCTGGTTAATTAGGGCCCTAGAAATCTATAAAATCAACCAACACCTCAGGCAGTTTCTCGTGCAAATTATGAAAACATGGAAAACCAAAATACGCCTAGAAACACAAACCGAACGGATCCAAACAGAAGAGCTGAACATCAGACGGGGTATATTTCAGGGAGACTCGCTCAGTGCTCTATGGTTTTGCCTCTGTCTCAATCCACTCTCAAATATACTAAGCAGAACAGAGCATGGCTTCAATATCAGACACCAAAAAGTGAATCAACATAAAATAAACCACCTCCTATATATGGACGACATAAAACTCTACGCTGCCACACAAACACAGCTGAAAGAACTCCTCAAAATCACAGAAATATTCACCTTAGATGTCAATATGGAATTTGGTATAAGTAAATGCAAAGTGCTCCACATCAACAAAGGCCAATGGAAGGGCCACCATGAGACAGAAACCATCAACAATGAAACGCTCGATAACATGTTCGATAAAGAAACATACAAATATCTAGGCTTCCAACAAAGCACCAAACTCAACCACACTCACATCAAAACAGAGCTCAGAACCGAATTCAAAAACAGACTGACGAAACTTTTGCAAACAAAACTCAACTCTAAGAATCTCACTAAAGCCATCAACACGTTCGCTATACCTATACTCACATATTCATTTGGTATCATCAAATGGTCACAAACAGACATAGAAAATATTCACATCCTTATACGATCTCAATTCACCAAATACAGGAAATTACACCCCAACGCATGCAAACAAAGACTTACCATCGAGAGGAAGGCAGGAGGAAGAGGAATTATAGATATCAGATCATTACACACAAAACAAATACAAACACTTAGGAAATTCTTTCACACCAAGCAAACCAGCCTCCACACAGTGACAGTGAAAGCAGACAAAAACTACACACCTCTCGACTTAGGCCGGGCAGACCATCAGCAGATACCCACAGTCACACCCAATTACAACAGGAAAAGATGAAAACGTGGTCAGAGAAAACACTCCACGGAAAACACAGATACCACATAGAACAAGACCACGAAAATAAAAAACAATCATACACCTGGTTACGGGATGGGCAGCTATTCCCTGAGACTGAAGGCTTCTTACTTGCCATCCAGGATAAAGTCATATTAACCAGAAACTACCAAAAGTATATCATCAAAGACCCGACTATTGCAGAGGACAGATGTAGGAAATGCCACCAGCAGAAAGAAACGATCGAACACATAACGAGCGGATGTAAAATATTGGCCGGAACGGAGTACACAGCCAGGCATGATTCAGCTGCCAAAGTGGTTCACCAAGCACTAGCCACAACATACAGACTCATAGAAAACACAGATCCCTACTACAAATACACCCCAACATCCATACTTGAAAATGAAGATTACAAGCTCTACTGGGATATCGGTATCCATACAGATAAAACAGTCTCCGCCAATAGACCCGATATTACTTTTCAGTGCAAAAAAGGAAAAGTCACCTATCTGATTGACATAGCTGTCCCCAACGACACAAACATCCAAGCGAAATACACAGAAAAAATTTCCAAATACACAGACCTTGCAACGGAAATAAAAAGGCTATGGAGACAGGAAAAAGTCATCATTGTCCCCCTCATTATATCAGCCACAGGCCTTACACCAATAACATTCACACCACATTTAGTGCAATTGGGACTCAACACAGACATACACAGAAACATTCAGAAGTCAGTGATTTTGAAAACATGTAACATTGTCAGGTCATTCCTTAATACGGAATAGTAATAGCGTTTGTGCTGACTTGGTTTTGGCCCGTCAGCCAAACATGGAACCACATTGATCAAATGTGAGAAAGAAGAACTTTTTGTAATAATAATCTTTATTATTAGCAAAGCTAAACAAATACAATTACAATATATATATATATATATATATATATATATATATATATATATATATATATATTATATATATATATATATATAATTACACATTCACTTAAATGCTATGATTATCTGTTATGTAGCTTCTTAACAATTTTTTAAGGTTTATTAAAATTTTTCAAATTTTTTGGAAGATTTGTTAAATTCTATAAGTCCTCGATGGAATAAGCAATTTTCAGCATATGATGTGGGAACATAAAAGTCCAATCTATTTCTAGTGTTATATGCGTGAATGTCATTGACAAATTGTAATTTTTCTAAAATATGTTCAGGGTACATTCTATTTTTAATTTTAAAAACAATTGTCATTGTATTTAAAAAGATATTTTGTTTTAGACTTAATAAGTCTGTTATTTTCAACATATCTTTTATTCTTGAATACCTATTACAACCTATTATACATCTTAATGCCCAGTTTTGCTTTTTCTGGAGATTGTCTATATCTCTTTTGTTAAACATAAAGAGAATTGTGGAACAATAATTGAGGTGGGGCATTATTATCGACTTATATATTAGCAATTTAGCCCAAGTACTTAAATTTTTACCTATTCTACATAAAAAATAATTTTTTTTTGACATTTTTTTTGTTATATAAGTGGCATGACTAGAAAATGATAGATTTTCATCAATAACCCACCCAAATATTTACATTCTTTAACTTGTTCAATTCTGTCATTGTCTATCACAATGCCATTATGAGTAGTGTTATCTAGAGTATTATTTTGACCTTTTAGCATCATAAATTTGGTTTTTTTAACATTGACACTAAGACTATTAGAACACAACCACTTGTGTAACCTACCTAAGTCTTCATTTATTGTTTGCATTAGATCTGTTATGTTATCACTTTCATAATAGAGGATTGTGTCATCTGCAAATAGCTGTAATTCACATTTTTTTATGACTTTCACTATATCATTTATATACAATATGAATAAGTCAGGTCCTAGCACTGTGCCCTGTGGAACACCGTGACTGTTGATCTTAACAGAAGATAACGCTCCATTATATTTTGTTCGTTGTGTTCTGCTGTCCAGATATTCACAGAACCATTTTAACACATTTCCCTCAAAACCATACTTTTCCAATTTCTGAACCAACAACTTTCTGTTTATAGTTTCAAAAGCCCTTTGAAAGTCAAGTAGAAGTACACCAACCAATTTTTTCTCACCTATAGAAGACTTCAGGAAATAAAATACTAGTTTTCAGTTTTGTAAAAAATTGCCAGTAGCGCGATTGTTTCTGAAGGTGGAATACTCATAATTGGTACGAGCGTTCTATAGAGATGAAAAAAAGATATATGTAAAGAAATTTGAGTTAGATGTTATGGGGTGTTCAAAGTAAATTTATACGTTTTGACTATCTTAAACTGAAAAATCTCAAATTTTTTAAATGACACACCTTGTATATTATTATTTTTGCTGATAGATTTTACAGAACCCTCCAACTTTTATTAAGTATGTCATATACCTATTTCTAATAGTTTTCGATTTATTTTGAATTTTTCAATTTTTACCCTTGTTTTTTAATACACTTACGCCATAACATCATAGTTGCCAAGACAAAACAAAAATGTAGGCATTGCCAAATTTTGACATGTCTATTAAGAAAGTAAAAATAGTTTAATTTGTTGTAGTAAATGAATTAATTGATATGGTTTATCTACTGGACGAGGCGGGAAAAAAATTGTCTTTTGGCAGTAAGGCTTTACGAGCAAAGTACCCTAATAGATGTATACCATTTAAATAATCTTTTCAGTACTTAATGGAACGGTTTGATGGTAGTGGTAGCGTTGAGTATACGAAACGGAAAGTAGCAAACCAGAATGCTACCAATGAGGAAAAAGAAATGGAGATTTTACTTCATGTTGAAGATAAGCCCCAGGTCAGCAGCCGTCAACTAGCTGACTTATCTGACACATCCCAACTACGGCTAATCGCACCACGAGAAAATACAACTATCATCCTTTTCATATGGAACTACTCCAAGAACTTCAAGACTGTGATTTTGAATGACGAGGTAAACTTTTGTACCACCATGAATGGAGCAATAGAGGCCAATCCAAATTTTTTATCCAAAATAATGTTTTTTGATGAAGTTACTTTTCGCAGTAATGGAGCAGTTAACAGCCATAACATGCATTATTATTCAACAGTTAATCCATTTTGGGTGCGGGAAGTTCAAAACCAAAACTATTGGTTGTTTAATGTAGGGTGTGGAATATTAAATTTTCGAATTATTGGTCCATATTTTTTCGCGAACCGCTTAACGGTTCTAGATATCTAAATTGTTTGCAAAACGAATTACCCCAGCTTCTTGAAGAAGTTGATAACTTTGGAAGGGAACAAATGTGGATTCAATAAGATGGAGCTCCTGCTCATTACCACCGGGAAATTCGGGAATTTTTAAACGATCGTTACCCACAAAAATGGATCGGTAGGGATGGATTCACTCAGTGGCCCCCTCGATCGTGTGACTTAACACCTTTAAAACTTCTTTTTATGGAGCTACATTGAAGATCGTGAATCCCCCTACAACACCAGTAGATATGGAAAATAGGATACGGTATGCGTGCAGGACAATAACGCCCTTTATGCTAAGGAAAGTGAAGGAAAATATAAAACAATTAAACATGTGTATTCAAGTAGACGGACATATTCTTGAACATTTATTACATCATAATAATTAATCATTAGATAAGTTAAACTATATTAAAATTATTATTAACTATTTGTTTATGCTTTTACAATAGCCTGTATTAAAAACAATGGTAAAAATTGAAAAATTCAAAATAAATCGAAAACTATTAGAAATAGGTATATGACATACTTAATAAAGGTTGGAGGGCTCTGTAAAATCTATAAGAAAACATAATAATATAAAGGATGTGACATTTAAAAAATTTGAGAGTTTTCAATTTAAAATAGTCGAAATGTTTAAATTTATTTTGAACACCCTGTAGCATCTAACTCAAATCTCTTTACATATATTTTTTTCATCTCTATAGAACGTTCGTATCAATTATGAGTATTCCACAGAAACAACGGTGCTACTGGCAATTTTTTACAAAACTGAAAACTAGTATTCTTTTTTAAAAAATTGAAATATTAGAAAAACTACTAGATTTAGGTATATAATATTATTAATAAAAATGTTATAAAATTTTTACTCAGAATTTAAAAATAAATTAGAAAATAGGATGTTCCATTTAAAAAAACATGTTATATCGGCCACACTTTTTTGAAGTACCCTGTGTACTCAAAAATAATTTTAAACTGTGCACCTTAACATTCGCTAAAACTATTGTATTTAACATTTTTTCGACATTCCCGAAACAAATGAGATAATGAACTTTACTCTATTGTTGACTCACCCTGGACTTAAGTTATAAGAAAAAAAAATTTAAATTTGTTTTAAATCTTAACGGTATTTTTTATCGGATCGGATTAAATGGACTGCTGCTGAAAAGTATGGCGCCTCCTTGTCTGCAGGATAACTTTACAAGAAATAATCTACAAATGCTGCAGAAGCCTATGAAGAAATTTGTGCTTTTTTTGCAGTAGAGGAATCCAGCTTATGGATAATGAAGCAGTCTGCGTCACCTTAAGGTTGTCCCAGTTCTGTGGTAGTTTTCAGCCAGAGTGGCTGACATACCCACGAAACCTCCTTGTGAGCTGGGGCTGCGATCCTTTACTCCTCTTACAATATGACAATTATTCTTATATATAGGGGGTGTGAGTTTTAAAAACTTGTGGGTTAGTTTCTAATGTGTGGATCTAAGCTATCTTAACCTAACTAAGTCTAATTAAAAACTAAAAGCCAAGTTCCTAGCTATTTCGGGATTGTTGTGTTACAATAGTGGTGTGTAATGTTTACATGCTTAGCTTACACACACACTCCAACCCCTTTCAATCTGTAAAAATAAAAATTAATATTGTATATATAATAGTAGTTAAAAAAATAAAAAAAATTATGGTATTTCAAAAGTTTAGTATGTAATTTTCGACCAAAAAATTTATGTTCAATTATTTATAAAAAATTGTCTATTAGAAAAATTAAAAAAACCTCTCGACATTTTGCAGAAAAAGTAATTATTAGGATTAAAAAAAAAGTTAAAAAATATTAAAAATTGACTGAATAATATTGCAGACAGTGTCTGAAGACAGGTAGCGGTCCCAATCCGACGCCAGATCACATGCAATGCTTTAACTTTGTAATGGAATGTTATTTTCCTATTTTTTTTTTAATAATTCTTAGACGTATAGGGAATAAAAGTCGAATTTTTGAAAATTCGAGGTGTATGTTACTCCTTACGTAGTTTATGTTTCCTACAAGCTAGCTAAAAGTTGTATTTTTGCAATTGGACTCCTGATTTTAACTGTATTAAAAGTAAGAGTATCTTTATTTAATTTTTAATGGTAAAGTTTTATTTTCTTCTTTATGGAATTATAAACATGATACGCCACTGGATGTAACAGTAAAAATGAGTTCGTTCATCTAATTACAATTAAAAACTGAAATAAGCTGTTTTAAATTAAAAATCACCATAAACTCACTAGCCCGAACAATACAAAGTGGGTTGTTAATTTTTACTACTTGCTACAAATAAAATATTGTTTCAGTTAATAATTATTATGTTATACATATGGTGAATTAGTACACGTGTTTCTTTTCAATTAAAAAAAAAACAGCGTAATCGAAAAAAAAAAAAAATATAAAATGATACAAGACAGGTCATTTAACAATATTGACTACACGTTAGTGAAGCCCGAAAGTGATTTAGTTAAAAATGAAAACGTAAAAAAGATGGGATATACCGCCATAATTTGTAGGTACGAAGAAAAGTTGGTATAAGTATCCTTAAATACATAATTTAATAATTTTATCGCCGTCCATCCATTTCTATACAAAAGTATAAGCACAAAAAATGTAGATATCGCTACAGAAAGACAACCTCGTGGAATAAAATGTCGCCCCAATTGAAGTCGAGAGGCTATCGCGGGATCGTTGAAATCTGCTTCCTCGAAGACGCCCCATTTATCTCTATTGTTACATATACTAACACTAGCCGTGCCCGAGGCTCCGCTCGCGTGGACTTGATTCATTATTATCGTCACTGCTTATTCCTTATGTTACCTAACGTAATAAAATATATCCTATAACCTGGCCAGAGAACATATGTATGAATTAAAGAAAAACACGTAAATCGTATAAGTGGGTCTCGAGTGATAAGTGTACTAACAGACAGGCAGACAACAGAGACACGTGGCTTTTTATATGTTATATAGATTATTATTATTTAACTTGGCCCGAGAATATATGTATTAAAAAAAAACACGTAAATCGGATAAGTGGTACTCGAGGAATAATCGCACTAACGGACAGACAGAGAGACGTTGCATTTTATATATATTATATTCTTTGCTACATGACATTGTTCCATATTTAACGGTTTAGGCAGTGTATTGCAAGAGAGCGCGCTAGCGGCAAACTTTTTTCCGACTTGATTCATTATTATCGTCACTTCTTATTCCTTTTGTTACCTAGCGTAATAAAATATATCTATAACTTGGCCAGAGAACATACGTATGAATTAAAAAAAAAAAAAACGTAAATTGGATAAGTAGTTCTCGAGTGAGAAGCGCACGGACAGACAGAGACATTGCATATTATATATATTATAGATGGGGTGAAAAGTCCAAAGACTTTTCGAGAGATGAGAGCACAAACAAAAACCCATATGATTTTCAATTAGTGTCAACTAATTACACAAGATTTGTGTAAAATTTTCATAACGTTTTGTCTATTAGTTTGCGAGTTACAGCTGTTTGAATGACGCTACTTTTATTTTTTGCAAACTGGTGGAACAAAAAGAATTTCGTCTGTTGATTAAACATTGCTTTTTATGGGAAAAAATATAACCAGAACCCAAGAATAGTTGCTCGGCAATCATGTGAGTAAGACCAATTCACCGGAGATACCAAATAATTTTGGGCCAGGAGTTTATTAGGGAGATTTAACCTGTTAACCTGCAAGACTGCTGTCTTTCTTAAAAGAAAGCCTTTCACAACCCTAAAATGAGGCAGGTGCGCAACTGATTCTTAAAAGGCCGAAGTGCTAAAGACTTTCAAGAAACCCTAGATCACGAAAATCATAGTTTTTAATTTTTGTCGGTCTGACTGACCATCGATCTCTCTCTGTCGGTATGTGCCTGTTTGCCTGTTACTGTATATGTCTGTCTCTCTGATTGAGGTTCTGTTGGCACAATACCTCTTGATCGAAATGACATTTTAAATTTAGTACTCATACAACACTTGAAATTGGAATGGAAACCTATAATTTTGAGCTACATCTCATCATCAGTGGGAGGGAGTGAAACGGGTGAGGGTTGGTATTTTTGTATAGTTTCCATAATATGAGAAGTTTTTGATTGGATAATGAATAAGTTGTAAGCAGTTTTATTTATAGTTACAGATATGAAGTCGTGCGTCCTTTTCGTGGTTCTTGAAGTCGAAGAATCTGAATATTGCGTTGTTTTTACGTTGTATGTATGTATTGTATCTTACCACGATATTATGCCAGTAAGGGAATAAGTAGTTCGGGTTTTGTTCTCTCGTTTGTCGATCCTAGCTCTACTGATGAGCCTTGATATGGCACATCTCGAGATGAATTGACAAATGAGAGAACAATGGGGTAGACTGCTGAAGTATGGAATTTGTCCCTTTTTAGAGGTTTATATATATATATATATATATATATATATATATATATATATATATATATATATATATAAAGGGTGATTCATTTAGAGGTACTTTTTTTTAAATAAAAAAAAATGAATAAAAACAATTTTTATTTTATAATCTTTATTATCATATAAAAGAACCATTCTTTACAATTATTTCTTAAAGATAATTTCTTTCAAATGTTGTCCGCGACTACGGTTAACAACGTCCATTCTAAAGTTCCAATTTTCAATGACGCGTGTGAGTATTTCGAGTGGTATTTGGCCAATGACTCGAGTAATATTGGCCTCCAATGCCTCAATTGTAGCTGGCTTATCCATGTAGACTTTGGACTTTACATAGCCCCAAAGGAAAAAGTCAAGAGGTGTGATGTCACATGATCGAGCCGGCCAATTCACTGGTCCAAAGCGTGAAATGATCTGTTCGCCGAATTGCTCTCGCAGTAAAGCCATGGTTTCACGGGCTGTATGGCAAGTGGCGCCATCTTGTTGGAACCAAATTTCGTCGAGACCATGGGCTTCAATTTCTGGCATCAAATAGTCTGTTATCATGGCGCGATAACGGTCACCATTCACAGTAACATTCCGGCCGGCCTCTGTTTTGAAGAAATATAGACCGATTATTCCACCGGCCCATAAACCACACCAAACAGTTGTTTTTGCTTATTCACGAACCCATTAAGCCAAAAATGGGCCTCATCGGTGAACAAAATTTTTCTCGAAAACAGTGGATCTTCTGCAAGCTTGTCAAGAGCCCAACGACTAAAACGGAAACTATTCGGAAGGTCGGTCGGCTTCAGTTGTTGCACTAGTTGAATTTTGTATGCTTTTTAAAGAAAGATCCTTACGTAAAATACGCCAAGTTGTTGAATATGACAGGCCAAGCTGTTGAGAACGGCGACGAATAGACACTTCACGGTCTTCGCGTACACTCTCCGCTACCGCCCCTATATTTTCTTCACTACGTGCTGGATGTGGTCTATTCGGTCGAGCATTATCCAATAATGAAAATTGGGTCTCAAACTTATTGATGGTAGAGCGAATTGTGCGTTCGGTAGACCGATTATGTGGACCATAAGTTGCTCCAAGCGCCCGATACACATTCCTCGTAGAACGCCCATTTTCGTAATAAAGTTGAACAATTTGTAGACGCTGTGCCGGGCTAAGTCTTTCCATTATGAATTGTCAAACACTACTGAACGGGAATGCCACTTCAGTTGACACGACGCATGCGCAATCTGCAATTAAATCCCCATCACAAAAAGTACCTCTAAATGAATCACCCTTTTATATATATATATATATATATATATATATATATATATATATATATATATATATATATATATATATACATACATACATACATACATACATACATACATACGTATATACATATATATTATTAATTAACACTAATTGAAAAATGTAATAAATATAACGAAACCCTCGCCTTTATTGATTAAAATAAGGCGTTTGATTCGGTGAAATTGTGGGTTATCTTCAGAGCTTTGAACAATGCAAGAATTGATTCTCGATATAAAAATCTCCGTAACTACGTGTCTAAAAATACAAAAAATCGAAGAAACCATCAATGAAGACATACAAACAAAATTCCAGTGAAAAGGGATGTGAGACAGGGAGATGCTATATCTATTCACTCTTGCAATGGAAGACGTTTTTAACGACCCAAATTGGGACGAGAAAGGCATAAGAGTTGACGGTAGCTACCTGAATTATCTTCGTTTTGCGGACGACATCGTGCTGATCAGCCTAGACATAAATAAGCTGGAAGTTATGCTTCAGGAACTTCAAAGGGAATCGGCAAAAAAACTAAAATCATGACATCAGAAGATAAAGAAGTACGTATGGATGATCAGGTAATATAAAATTGAGGAACATGTTTACTTGGGACATAACATCGAACTGAGTAGAGAGAATCAAACCGCCGAGATCCGACTAACATGGGTAGCAACGGGAAAACTGAAACATGTGAAAACAGTAGTATTCCAATCAATTTAAAGAGGAAAGTGTTTGATACCTGTATACTTCCGGTGATGACGTATGAAATGGAAACCACAACTCTAACGAACCACCTATAAAGAAAAAAGTCGAAGACGTAATAATTCGTATAGCCCAATTAAAATGGACCTGGGTAGGACATGTTGCTCGTCAGGACAACGCTCGGTGCACAAAATACATTATATACTGGAGACCCTAGCCTTCATAAACGGAAAGTTGACAAAAATCAAACGTTGGCTAGACGACATTAAACAGAAGTCGAAAAAAATGGGCACCAGCTAGCCGAGAATAAGGAACTATAGAAGGAGTTAGGGGAGGTCTGTATCTCAGGAATAGACTACTGTGAAGGGCTGCTATTATATGGGCCTTAACATCAATATATCTAAAACCCTACTTATGGTCTTTAGTCGCCGACAATATGCAGATGTTGATCTCCATCTCAACGGTCAAACGATAGAGAGAGTTCACCCCTTTAAATACCTTGGAAGCTACCTTACTTACCAGTTAGATCCTGATAAAGAAATGAAGTATATACCATATATATATATATATATATATATATATATATATATATATATATATATATATATATATATATATATATATATATATATTGTAACATTCATTTTTTCCTAGATTTTAAGACCATGTAATGTTACTGATTTTTCCATTTCAAATTGTACTTATTTTCATTTTTGTTCCGAACGGTATATTAAACAGGGATTCCCAGACGTTCGGTATATACGGTGGTGCGGGTTCCTGACCGAACCTCTCGCTACGCCGCGATTGGTGGAATGTTTGATCGGCAGTTTTGATTGGAGCGTCGTGATATTACTGGCAAAAGTCGCACGATTATTTAAGGCTCCGCAGACCGTAAATCGAGGTTGTTTTTCCATCTAGCCGCAACCAGGCAGTACCATCAAGCCGCTGCCGGCTGTTTTCCATCTAGCCGCAGCCAGGCAGTACCGTCTAGCCGAGAGGCTATTTTCCATCTAGCCGAAGTAGGCTAATCTTCATCAGAGCCGCTAAGTAAAAGCACCAGTGTCTTAAATAAAAGCCGTAGTGAGCTTTCTAAGTGTTTGTTAAGAAAAAGTGTGAAATCGGGCGTAGTCGATCACAGCAGGAATAAAAAACAGTAAGTCAACAAAACTCCCTTCAATAGACTTATTCGAGAGTAGCGCCTTAACTGCAACGTAAAACAGACTAGAAAGTGAAGTGTAAAGCACGATTTCTCGTCTTCGGGGGTTATAATAGTCTGAAATTTTAATGTAACAACTACTAGTTAGGCTAGAATTTGTTAGGTAAAACTGTAAAGGTTAGAACTTTTCATTTTAAAAAACATGAATAAATTTTCTTTTTTGATTAAAGCTAGTGTCTCACTGAATATTTATTTTTCTTTTCAGGATAAGTTGTACTAGACTAATTCTTTTTAGTAATACCCATAAAACCCTTCAGCATTTTTCCATTTTTTTAGCTGAAGTTAGATCCTTTCTATTTTAAAATGGATGGTGCCCAAAATTTCGTACAGCTAAAGCCCTTTAAAAAAAATAGAAATTAATTCCAAAAAAGACGTAAGACAATTATCTCTTACCCATATTTCTCTACCAAGGAAAACTGAGCTAGTGTTTCTTTAATTTCTTTAGTTCTTTTAAAATTAGGTTTCACTCAATTCATTATCAGAAATTAAAGCGGGGCTGCAAGAAAATTGTGCTCAAGCTTGGGGTGTCCAATATTCAAACGGTACAAAATGACGCAGTGTACGTGGGGCGCAATTAAACACCTTTTCATAAGTTACAAAATGACACCACAACGTGCGGGCAAGTTCCAATGTTACAAAATTGCGCTCAAGCGTGGGACAAACAACTTCTCACAGGGTACAAAAAAAGATGCCTCAAACTGAGGACAGTTCACACCTTACAAAATTACGCCCAAGCTAGGGGAAACATTTTTTTATACGCTACAAAATAGCGCTGTCAACGCGGGGCTTTTGGAATTTTATTTTTTTAAAAAAGGGTTCAGTGTACTAGCTTGCGAACAAAATAAAAGCTCTAACTTTGCAGATAATTTTATTTCATAATATTTATTAAACGAAACTACACTATAGCAGTAAGACAAAAGCAGGAAATTTGTAGAATTTTTTTTATTTCAATTTATCTGATGATATGAGTTAGATATTTGAATTTTGTTGTTGACTCTAAGATAAGCGATTCCTACTTTTTTCTTAAAAGCTAGCTTTATAGTTCAGATTAGCAGATGTGCTGGTCGACTTTAATTTTACACTGTTTATTTTGCGGATAACCGAACAAAAAACTGTTCTTTTTTCTCACCTATATTTTGCATGAATATTAAAAATACTTTGCTGATATGAAACGGTATTTGAAGATTTTTTGTTGAAAATTCTTAAGATATCTTAGTAAAGGAATTTTAATACAAGGCGATACTTAGAAATTTTTTTTGAAATTGTCGAAGATTTTTTTTAATGTTTGGTAAAGAAGTTTACATATTTTAAGTGCCTTTACGTATTTTTTATTTAGACTATTGGGAGCACAGGAGAAAATATTTTAACGACCTTTTAAACAATTCTTTTAAATTTTATTCATTTATCATGGAAGCTTTAAATTTTAAAGTCAATCACTTACTGGAAAATGAATTCGACTATGAACTGAAAATCCGTCGTACTTTCTCAGAACGTCCGGTCGCGGATAAAAGAAAGATTCTAACGAGGATCTTAAGTAAAAAAAAAAAAAAATATTCCAATAGACCAGATTGGACTAAATAGTTACCTAAAGTTTCTGATTTTTTTAAGTCTAATAAAAATTCTTCTCAAGTTAAAACTCCTGCTTCTCCAAATGGTCACATGTCTCCTTTATTCGTGCATAAATATTTAGATAATAGACCGCATATAAAGATAAATCTATTAGGTGCCCATTTCTCGGCTTTACTTGACTCTGGTGCAAATGCCTCCGTTTTAGGTCAGAATGGTATCAAAATTTTAAGTCGTTTAAGTATAAAATATGCCACGTCAAAAATAGAAGTGTTACCACTGCAGATGGCAGCCGTCTAAAAGTTTTAGGTACGGTTGAGTTGCCGCTAGTCTGCAATGGTCATTGTTTAGTAATCTCTGCTCTAGTAGTACCTTCTCTATCACATACTTTGGTTTTGGGATGTGATTTTGCACAAAAATTCGGAATTTTAGTAAATTTTAAAGATAATTCGTGGTATCCACAGTCCCTAGAAGTCAATTCCAATACAAGTTTTAAAGATTGTTATTCAGAAAGTTCTTTAGAAAACCTTTTCTCGCGTCTATGTACCCTAGATGATCTTTCGCGGACGGAACGCGTAAAAGCAGAAAAAGTAATAAGCTCTTTCAATGAAATAAGTAGTAAAGATAGGTTAGGCCGAACGAATAAAATCACCATGTCTATAGATACGGCTGATGCCAGTCCGGTAAAGACAAGGCCCTTCGCCATGTCTCCGTATATGTCAAAGGTATCAAATAAGGGGTTAGACGAAATGTTGACACTCGGAGTGACATCGTCTAAGCTATGACGGAAGAAAGCTCAACGAGGTCAGCAAATTTGATAACTATCCATTACCGAACATCGACAGAATTTTGTAAGGGGTTAGACGAAATGTTGACACTCGGAGTGACATCGTCTAAGCTATGACGGAAGAAAGCTCAACGAGGTCAGCAAATCTGATAACTATCCATTACCGAACATCGACAGAATTTTGACATCACTCAGGAATGCTAAGTATGTATCCTCGATAGACCTTAGAAAGGCTTTCTGGCAAATTCCTTTAGACAAATCCTCTAAGGAAAAGACCGCTTTTGCAGTAGTAGGCCGAGGTCTATTTCAGTTCGTCACTATGCCGTTTGGTCTAAAGAACGCTGCTCAAACTCAGCAACGTTTAGTGGACGCTATATTTGGTCCGAAATATGAGCCACATATTTTTACCTATCTCGATGATATTTTAGTAACATCGGAAGACTTCGAATCGCATATTCGCTTACTTAAAGAAGTAAAAGATAAATTGAAAGAGGCCGGACTGACGATAAATTTGAGCAAATGTGATTTTTTCAAAACTTCTCTAAAGTTTTTAGGCTATATTGTAGGCTCAAATTCCTTGCGTACCGATCCGGATAAAGTAGCAAGCATGGTTAATTATGCGAGACCTACTAATACTACGGAAGTTAAGCGCTTCGTAGGAATGTGTTCATGGTACAGACGTTTTATCGAGAATTTTTCTACCTTGTTGTCGCCTATTAATGATCTTTTTGAAAGGACGAAAAAAAGGACAATCGATAGATTGGACAAACGCAGCAGAAAGATCTTTTATAAAGATTAAAGAGCTATTGGTTTCAGCTCCCATTTTATCCCAACCAGATTTTTACCAGCAGTTTTATATTTCTAGTGATGCTTCTAATACCGGTTTAGGGGGCGTCCTAACACAGAAAATCAATGGTGAGGAAAGAGTGATAGCGTATGCCAGTAGAACTTTATCAAGGGCTGAACGTAACTATTCGGTTGTTGAAAAAGAATGTTTAGCAGTACTCTTTAACATCGAAAAGTTTCGACCTTACATAGAAGGTGTTCCTTTCACGGTCATAACAGATCATTATAGTCTATTGTGGCTTAATTCTATTAAAAACCCTAGTGGCAAACTAGCGCGTTGGGCGATTAGGCTGAGACAACATACGTTTAATTTAATTCATAGAAAAGGAGTCCACAATGTTATTCCTGACGCTTTGTCAAGAATCCCAGATCATACAGTGGACGAAAACAGTCTTAATGCACAGATTGGCGTAAGAATTGATACAGTTGATATAGATCGTATAGATGGCCAAAAATGCGTTTTGATATCTTAAAGTTTGTGAGGACTTGTGAAGTATGTGGAGCGCAGAAATCTCCAAATGCACTACCTATGGGACTGATGGGAAAAGAGAAAACGGTTAATTACCCTTTCCAAGTCATAGCAGCTGACCTAGTAGGCCCATTTCCACGTTCAAAAAAGGGAAATAAATGACTTTTCGTAATTTCTTGCTGGTTAACAAAGTCTACCGTGTTATTTCCTTTGAAAAGCTCTAAAGCCGAATGCTTTTTGAAAATTTTAGAAAACGATATTTTTCTAATCCACGGAGTTTCATCGCTTTCGATATGCGATAACGGTACTCAGTTTACTTCTGAGTGTCTTAAGAGCTTAAGTGAGACATATAGTTTTAACATACGTTTCAATCCCGTGTGCCCTCTACAATATAATTTCGTTCAAAATAATATTCGTTGATTCACGTGATAATTCGGGATAAAGGAATTTCAAAGATTCAAACACGAAGTAACCGGGTTTACACCGTCTTTCTTAGTTTACGGCAGACAGATACCTCTATCTGGATCGTATTATAAAAATTTAGATTTGGATGTCAATGTTGACAGCGAAATAATTCCGGGTAGCAGGGGTGAGTACGCCGAAAATTTAAAGGGTTTTTAAAAGATATTTTCACCGACGTGCGTAGTAGGATACATAAGGCTTATGAACGGAACAGTAAGTCTTACAACCTTAGGAAAAGGGATTTTGCCTTTAATATAGGTGATCACGTTTGGCGAAAAAATAAAATTCTTTCCAGTGCAGCAGATAAATTCACATCTAAGTTGGTACCTAAGTATGTGCATTGCGTGATTAGAGAGAAGATTTCAGATTTGGTTTATGGTTTAGTTAATTTAGATGGGACTAAAATAGGACGATGGCATATTAAAGACTTAAAACCATTCAATGAACCTAACCCTAATGAAAGTTTGTCAGAAGAAGAATAATTTATATTTACATTATCTTAATTGCTTTACTTAATTTTTTTTTGATGTTGCTCTGTAGAGGTGACGACCTCGTCTTTTTGACTGTTATAAAAGTTGAGCAGAGAATAGCTTACTTTTATAGTTTTTTGCTAAGGTTTCGGGTACTGATCATATCCAAACTTAGGTTGATTGTAGTTGATGTTTAGCATCGACTCAGCTGTTGCGAGCTTGCGAAAGAGTCACACTCAGGATATATCATAAGACTGGTATGTCGGTGGTCGCGGGATTTGATTTGCTTATGACCCCAACTAATATCCGGTTCTTGACACTTGGAAGCGAAATTTTGATTAGAGGCAATCCAAGGTGATCTTGAGTTAGGACAAGCGCAAGATGGAGCTCGTGTAGTGAGATGTAGAGTCAAAATTTTTATGAGCAATTTCAAAGTTTGTTACCCGAGTGGGTGTATTTTTATTACCTTAATGGTATATGTTGGGTGCAATTAAGAGTAAATTGATTTTGGTTTATCCTGTAAGTCTAAGACTTGGATTATTTTGATTTAGATCTTCTTCTGAATTGACAAACTAAGGGTATTTTCTATTTTTTTCAGAGCCGTTTAAACGTTACCTTTGAGTCACTAATTTTTTTAAAATTTTTTTTGCATGGACTCATAGGCGTATGTTGAGTTTTTTCGGTTTACTATCAGATTGATAGGAAATTGAAGCCCTGCAGGAGAACTAAAGGCTGATCATTTACAAGAGATGAGGGCAGAGTAAGACAGTCGTTTCACAAAGAAATGATCAAAATCTGATACCGAGATGAGAACCTTGTCAAGAGAGGCTAAGCGCAGTGAAGGAAGATTCCTAACCGAATTTTTAGATTTCCAAGAGGTAATCTAGAAGTTTGAGCTGACAGAAAACGGTTATGCCTGATACCTGTAGCAGTTTCTTCTAGAGGCTATTGTCTAGGGAGACGATTAACACCATGATCGAATATTTTAGCTGTCAACGATGTTTTCTTCTTGTTTCTGATTAAGCTGGAAAAGCTCTTGTCGTCTTCAAAAGTTTTGTTGCGTTACCACCGAAAATTTGAGAAATTTTTGCTTCATGTAGCTTTTTAAGCTCATTTTCGTTTTTTTAAAATTTCGTTAGAAGCTTGGTTAAGTCAACCTTGTAAACCTTTTAGGTTGTATCCCATGAGTTATTTGTTTTTACAGGCTGTGATGCACCGGGTGCTAACAGATGCCGTTACGACGTTTGGCAGGGAGTTAGTCTTCCTGAGGAACAGACTGATTGGAAGGGTAGTCTATGGGGGGTGAACGTTTGACCTTTGGGACCTTTAGGGGTTTTGTTACCCAATGGTTATTTCTATTTGAACCAAAGGAGAGCCTAGCTACTGTAGTCGACCTCAGCTCCAATTAGCCTATTAGTGGTGACAGGCTGTTGGCAGTAGTGTGTTTCGGAACACCCTATTGATTAAATTTTTTTTGACTTATGGTGGTGTGGTAGACACCGTTTCAGTTTAGTGGATGCTATAATCTACTCCCTTTTGTTGGTGGACACCAGGGTCACCAATTCTGTATTTTATTGTCTCCACCATTCAGTATATCGTGGTGAGGTGTTTGTCTCCTGTTATGTGGGATGGATTGAATGTTTTTCGTTTGTTGTTCTAGGGCGAGACCAGTACACGAGGGTTCTTCATGCAACTTGAAGAGGCGCAATGCTGGTTAAGTTTTATATTTCAGTGTAGCCACCCTGAAGAATGACGGAGGGCGTTTCTTCTGGCTCATGTTTCTAGGCAGATTTGTCACTTTGGTGCGATGTGCCGAAGATTTGGTTAGCTTTTGCTAAGAGCTTTCACCAAGCTCAGTATGGAGTTATCATAACCAAGAGTTTAGGATTTGAACTCCTGTATATATGTCTGTATATATTTCTGTATATATTTCTGTATATATTTCGGTGTATGTTGGTTGCCTGAGGGCATGTGCTCAAAATGCGAGATTTTGAGTCGTTTTGCTTATGGACTCCCATATATAGGATTATGACTTTAGGGAGGTCCTATTTCGAGACTTGTTGTCTCATATAGTTATGTTGGGAATGTTTCCTTGAATGTTAGTTGCGCGCGGACTAATCATTCTGTTCTTAGTGAACATTGCTTTTAGAAGCAGGATCATTCAGTTTGGTGAATTTTAGCTTTTATGGCTATTCACTGTGTTTAGAGTGAATTTTAGCTTTTGTAGTTATTCACTGTGCCTATAGTGATATTGTTAGCTTTTATAGCTGCTCACTATGTTAATGGCAAGGTTGTTCTTTTAAGAACGCAGACTTTGTGTAGTCGAGGACTATTTACAGAGTGTTTTCTTGGCGAGGAGCCGAGGTTTTTTCTGGCGATGTACCAGAATGTTTTCTTGGCGAGGAGCCGAGGTTTTTTTTGGCGATATACCAGAGCGTTTTGTTGGCGATGAGCTGACGTGTTTTCTGGCGATATACTAGAGTGTTTTGTTGGCGATGAGCTGACGTGTTTTTCTGGCGATCAACCAGAGCGTTTTCCCTGGCGATTTTAGCATGTCTAGATGTCTTAGGACGTCGACATTGCGTTATAGAGTGCGACTAGTAGTGATACTAGATTTAGAATGTTCTCTTAGTGATGAGCTAGAGCATGGATGGCGATTTTTCCCGAGCGTTTGTCTGGATATTTATCCAGATATTTTTTTTTTGGCCTTGTGCTAAATGGTCTGACAAGACTTTTTTTCTTTTTAGTGTAAGTGTTTGCACTAGAATCATTTTTTTATTTAAGAATTTTTATAAATTTCTTTTGCTGAAATAGAAAATTTTCAGACAATCCTTAAACTATTTTAAGGGGGGTGTTCATACTTTATTTCAATTCACTTTTTTTGATTTAGACAAGAGTCTAGACAAAGTTTATATTTTTTTTTGTTTTGGTAACAATAACAGAGCTGATTCTTTTATATAAGAAGACCGCTATTGTTACTCTGGACAGGTATTTCTTATGTTCATGCAAGGATTTTTATTTGCTTTTTGATGTACTTAACCTTAGTGCTTAATTAAGTTAGGTCTAGTTATAAGATTCCTGTGTACTTGCAAAGATTTTCATTTGGTTTCCATTGTACTTAATATTAGTGCTTAATTGAATTAAGTCTAGTAGTAAGGTCCGAAGTTTGTAATTTTGTTTTAAGTTCTGACCTTAGTATTAAGTGATAGTGTACCACTTTGTACCTTTTCATAAGTAGCC
This sequence comes from Pachyrhynchus sulphureomaculatus, assembly GCA_019049505.1. Taxonomy (NCBI): domain Eukaryota; kingdom Metazoa; phylum Arthropoda; class Insecta; order Coleoptera; family Curculionidae; genus Pachyrhynchus; species Pachyrhynchus sulphureomaculatus. Next base: position 26,138,326 of record CM032453.1, on the reverse strand, counting down.
TAAGTTTAATAGACTAGTGTAGTCTATTTCTTTTTGGAAGGGGGTAAATGTAACATTCATTTTTTCCTAGATTTTAAGACCATGTAATGTTACTGATTTTTCCATTTCAAATTGTACTTATTTTCATTTTTGTTCCGAACGGTATATTAAACAGGGATTCCCAGACGTTCGGTATATACGGTGGTGTGCGGGTTCCTGACCGAACCTCTCGCTACGCCGCGATTGGTGGAATGTTTGATCGGCAGTTTTGATTGGAGCGTCGTGATATTACTGGCAAAAGTCGCACGATTATTTAAGGCTCCGCAGACCGTAAATCGAGGTTGTTTTTCCATCTAGCCGCAACCAGGCAGTACCATCAAGCCGCTGCCGGCTGTTTTCCATCTAGCCGCAGCCAGGCAGTACCGTCTAGCCGAGAGGCTATTTTCCATCTAGCCGAAGTAGGCTTATCTTCATCAGAGCCGCTAAGTAAAAGCACCAGTGTCTTAAATAAAAGCCGTAGTGAGCTTTCTAAGTGTTTGTTAAGAAAAAGTGTGAAATCGGGCGTAGTCGATCACAGCAGGAATAAAAAACAGTAAGTCAACAAAACTCCCTTCAATAGACTTATTCGAGAGTAGCGCCTTAACTGCAACGTAAAACAGACTAGAAAGTGAAGTGTAAAGCACGATTTCTCGTCTTCGGGGGTTATAATAGTCTGAAATTTTAATGTAACAACTACTAGTTAGGCTAGAATTTGTTAGGTAAAACTGTAAAGGTTAGAACTTTTCATTTTAAAAACATGAATAAATTTTCTTTTTTGATTAAAGCTAGTGTCTCACTGAATATTTATTTTTCTTTTCAGGATAAGTTGTACTAGACTAATTCTTTTTAGTAATACCCATAAAACCCTTCAGCATTTTTCCATTTTTTTAGCTGAAGTTAGATCCTTTCTATTTTAAAATGGATGGTGCCCAAAATTTCGTACAGCTAAAGCCCTTTAAAAAAAATAGAAATTAATTCCAAAAAAGACGTAAGACAATTATCTCTTACCCATATTTCTCTACCAAGGAAAACTGAGCTAGTGTTTCTTTAATTTCTTTAGTTCTTTTAAAATTAGGTTTCACTCAATTCATTATCAGAAATTAAAGCGGGGCTGCAAGAAAATTGTGCTCAAGCTTGGGGTGTCCAATATTCAAACGGTACAAAATGACGCAGTGTACGTGGGGCGCAATTAAACACCTTTTCATAAGTTACAAAATGACACCACAACGTGCGGGCAAGTTCCAATGTTACAAAATTGCGCTCAAGCGTGGGACAAACAACTTCTCACAGGGTACAAAAAAAGATGCCTCAAACTGAGGACAGTTCACACCTTACAAAATTACGCCCAAGCTAGGGGAAACATTTTTTATACGCTACAATATATATATATATATATATATATATATATATATATATATATATATATATATATATATATATATATATATATATATATATATATAGTAGAACCCCTATTAACCGGGTCGCGATTATCCGAGCTCCGGATTAACCGAGCCAATCTAAGAACCTGATTATCCGAGGTACGCGCGTCTATGCTGCGTATTAACCGAACTTCTAAAATATGTATGTACATATTTCCATTTAAAATCGTCGGGGCCTTCGGGGAATCCCCCTGGTCCGTGTGAGGGGTTCCCCTATTTATGTTTTTGGACTCTTTCAGCATGTAAATTTGCGCGAATGTAGGGCGTTATAGCATTTACTACGGAGAAGTACGAGTATACTCACATAATTTATTTGGTTGGAGTTCCGGTAGTTAAGTGTAATTAATACGAACTGCTTTGTTTGAATTTTTTTGTCGTATTATAATGGAGCAAAACAAGCATAAAAGAATCGTCGTTCCTATTGAAGAAAAATTAAAAGCCATCAGAAGAATTGAAGCAGGAGAGACAATTAAAGTTCTTGCACGAGATTATGGAGTAGGTGAGGTAACAGTTGGAGATTGGAAAAGAAACCGCACAAAAATAGAAGAGTGGTGTATAAATCAAGCCTCCTCGTCCTCAGGAAGAAAATCAATGAAAACCGGCGACTATGAAAAGGTTAACGAAGCTTTATTCATGTGGTTTAACCAACAGAGATCAAAAGGTGTGCCTCTGTTAGGTCCAATTTTACAACAGAAAGCAATAATGATTAGTAGATAGATAGTGAGATAGATCAGTTTACCGCCAGTTCTGGATGGGTTGACCGCTGGAAAAAACGGTACGGTGTACGACAACTGACTGTATGTGGTTAAAAACGTTCTGCTGATGTGTCATCAATTGAGAAGTTTAAGCAGAACTTTAAAAAGCAAATCGAAGATTGTGGATACACATGTGATCAAATTTACAACTGTGACGAAACTGGTCTGATTTATAAAATGCTTCCATCAAAAACATTGGCATCTCAACAGGAAGAATCAGCTTCTGGGCACAAACGAAGTAAGGAAAGATTAACTATAATGGTATGTTCCAATGCATCTGGCAAGCACAAAATCCCACTGATGGTGATTGGCAAGTCTGCACGTCCAAGAGCTTTAAAAGACATCTCACCCAAAGCCCTACCAGTCTATTACAAAAGTCAGAAGAGCGCATGGATGGATGCGACCTTATTTACTAACTAGTTTGAAGAAAAGTTCGTGCTATCTGTGACTAAATTTTTGAACAGAAACCGTCTTCCTATTAAAGCAATTTTGTTAGTGGATAATGCCCCCTCTCATCCTGGAGAAGGACTTCATATGGGCGAAATTGTTGTAAATTTTTTTCCTCCAAATGTAACCAGCATAATGCAATCAATGGATCAAGGCATCCTCGAAAACATTTAAAAAAATTATAGGCGTTTATATCTTGAAAATCTGTTAGAAAACACAGAAAAGGAGGATATTATCAATGGGATGAGAAAGGTTACACTGAAAAAAATGTTATTTACTGGGTAAGTCAAGCTTGAGATTCTGTGCGTACTACCACTATTCAAAAATCTTGATCAAAAGTTATTGACTTTGAGGACTATAATGACAGTGAAGATGATACTCCATTAAATGAATTAGCTTTGAAATTGAGAAGCCATGGAGAAATGTCCTGTTCAAATTTTTGACAGCGAGATAGAAGAAAAAAAAAGTTTATTTGAATTAATGCAAAAATTAAAAGGTTGCGAAAATGTGACAAGAGAAGATGATTTAGAAGAAGAAATGAGTATTGAAGAAATAACGAATGCCTTTCAGGAAACTGAAAAATCAGATGACGATGACGGTGATGAAGAGGCGGTGGATGAACAGTCTCCCACTAAGATCTCTCATCAAGAAGGTTTTGCTTCTTTGAAAAAAGCTTTGAGGTATATCGAACAACAACCAGAGGCTATTCCAGCGGATTTGCTTCTTCTTAATAGATGGAGAAACATTGCAGCGAGAAAAAGAAGATGCAATATGAAACAGAAGCGCATAGATACATATTTCACTGTTTTATAATGTATGTACCTATTTATATGTTAAAAACGTTAATACATCGGTTTAAAGTATTGGTGTTTATTTTTTGAATGAATAAAAATATCAAATCCGGATTATCCGAGTTGTCAGTTATCCGAGGAGAGTGCCCCCCCACGTTACCTCGGATAACCGGGGTTCTACTGTATATATATATATATATATATATATATATATATATATATATATATATATATATATATATATATATATATATATATATATATATATATAACAATCCTGAGTTTAACTACTGGGAAATGCCCTTATAAGGAGAAGAGATGATCTCTTGAGTATAAAATTAAAGAATTAATATAATTAATAATAAATAACTCGTCGAAGAGTAACATTCATCAAATTTAAGTCCCCCCCTTTTTTATAAAATTAAAACTAAAAAATAGATATCATTAATAATTAATAATTTATCTAAAATTAGCATCCACCTGAAAAATTTACCACATCCCTAACTTCAATGCTTTTTATGGTTTTTTGTCGACCTGATGACGACATAGACTACCAACAATATCCGGCTCGGACTTAAATATCACTAAAAAATAGTTACTGAACTCGACGTCAAAAATTTAAAAAAAAATTTTAAAATGGAGTACCATTTCAACATCATGGTGTTTCTTGCAGTTGTATTTTGGTCTTCAAAAAGTGTTTTTAACTAATGTTTATTGACAAAGTTTTATTTTTAATATTTGTGTAACTCTCTAAATGTCTTTTAATCATGTTTGTGTAATCATTCATACTACCTGGCCAACAAAAATGCAAATTTCATTGTCTTCACCAGAGATGAACTAACTGCTGACATTTTTGTAAGTAATTTTCACATACAGTCGTACAATTCATTTAATCACATTTTAAAAAACGAACGTTTTGGTTTATTTTCTGTACCTGGTTTGCATTTTTAGAATCCAGAAGAAGCTACCATTAGGCAGCGAAAGCTCGATAATAAAAATAAAAAGCAGATACTAGAGCCTTTAGATCTTTGATTGCTCACCTCTTCTCCTTATAAGGGCGTTTCCCAGTAGTTAAACTCAGGATTGTTTGTTGCCAATGCCCTGTTACTGTCCTTCCTCTATATATATATATATATATATATATATATATATATATATATATATATAATATAATATATATATATATATATATATATATATATATATATATATATATATATATATATATATATATATATATATATATATATATATATATATATATATATATATATATATAATATATATATATATATATATATATATATATATATATATATATATATATATATATATATATATATATATACAGTAATACCCCGCTTAGCGCGACCCCGTTACGCGCGGTTTCACTATAACGCGAATTTCAAATTTCGCGCTCATGTAGTCATTAACTTCTCTATGGTCGCGGGGGGATCCCCGCTTTCTCTGAATATTCTCTTTGAAGAATTGGGAATTCCCTGTCCTTCGACTTTGTTCTATGGGGATTTCCTCGTTCGTTTCGTGTGTTCATTTGTTCCGTAATGTTAGTTCGGTCGGCTGGCAGTTTTGTTTTAATATTTATTGGAGATACATACATCATAATTTAACCCTACGTTAAAAATGCCGCCTGTAAAGAAAAAAGAGCGTAAAAGCGTCACTTTGGAATTGAAGATGAAAGTGTTAAGAAGAATGGAAAATGGAGGCAAAGCAACAATTGTTGGGAGAGATTTTGGACTCTCAGAATCGACTGTGAGAACGATTTATAAAAATCGGGGGAAAAAATTAAAATCTCCAGCGAAGGTTCAACACCTATAAGTGCAACAAAACTTTCTCGTTCGAGATCATCTATCTTAGAAAGAATGGAGAAATTACTGTCAGTCTGGATCGAAGATTTGAATAAGAAGAACACACCACTAAGTCAAGATCTCATATGCACAAAAGCAAAATCTTTGTATGAGATGCTGAAAACAAAAGAAGGAGAAGGGAGTGCCACTCCGACTTTTGCTGCCAGCAGAGGCTGGTTCCATCGGTTCAAGCAGCGTTCTAATCTTCACAATATCCACATAACAGGCGAGGCGGCCAGCGCGGACATTCAAGCTGCAGCTGAGTTTCCAGACAAGTTTCAAGACTTCGTTAGACGAGAGAAAATTCCTGCTTGTCTCATCTTCAATGTTGATGAGACCGCACTTTACTGGAAAAAAATGCCATCTCGAACATTCATTTCTAAGGAAGAACGTCAAGCCAGTGGTTTCAAAGCTGCGAAAGATCGACTAACACTTCTGCTGGGTGGTAATGCCACTGGTGATTTCAAACTGAAACCTTTACTAGTGTACCATTCAGAAACACCCCGTGCAATGCGAGGCACAGACAAGACAAGTCTACCAGTTGTGTGGCGATCAAACAGAAAGGCGTGGGTTACACGGGAAATTTTTCAAGAATGGTATTCTAATAGTTTTTGCCCATCAGTCAAATCATACTGTGACAGAAATGGGCTTGAACCTAAAGTTATATTACTCTTAGACAATGCCCAGGACATCCAACCTCACTTGATACGCCCAGAGACTTAAAAGTGTACGTAAAGTTCCTTCCACCAAACACTACGTCAATATTACAACCTATGGACCAGGGAGCAATAGCAAACTTCAAAGCTTATTACCATCGCCGCACTTTTAGCCAACTAATTCATGAAACTGACGGGGAAGGAAGACAGTCTATGCGAGAGTGGTGGAAGTCATACAACATTATGAAGTCTATTCACAACATAGAAGAGGCTTGGAAGGAAGTTAAAATGAGTTGTATGAATGGGGGTGTGGCGTAATCTTTGGCCAGATGTAGTGGAAGCACCTAGAAGAATTGTCCAGATGCAGAGACAAGTGCTTGAAGACATTGCTGCAATGATTGAGGGGTCTGAACTTGAAGATGTCACGGTAGAAGATCTCGTAG
>CM032453.1:25969409-26126909 GCA_019049505.1 Pachyrhynchus sulphureomaculatus | reverse complement strand
TTTCAGAAAAATTCCAACATTTAAAAAATACCACTTTTAACAGTTTGGTAGATTGTAATGTGTAAAACAGTGTAAGCTAAACTAAACTTCTATCAAATCGTAAAATTTTTAGTAAATGTGCCCGGGAACGCAGACTACAAAAACCCGCAGAATTACGGCCTAAAAGGAGCTAGAAATTTTCACATAACATCGGACGATGTCACTCTTGGTACTTGGCAGGTCTTGCCTTCCAATTTGGAGAACAGCAGTGAAACGGGAGAGGAATTTTTTGAAAACATTCTGAATAATGGTCAGAATGTTATAATATATAGCCATGGGAATGGAGGGACGAGGTTGTCGGCGCATCGAATTGAACTTTATCAAGTTTTGAGGAAGTTTTTTCATGTAATCGCGTTTGACTATAGAAGTAAGTCATTCTATAATAAATTATTAGTAGGTAGCTCATAAAATAATTTTTTTTTTAACATTTTGTTTTTGAACTCTGTAAAAATCCGTCTCCATTCTTTAGGTTAAAAACTTTCAGTGCTCGTTGTTGATTTGCCTGTCTAACGATAGTGGTAGTGTGTTCACTGCCAGACAAGTTAAATAGGTTTCCTTGTTCTTTCAGTATGGTATTTTGTTCTTGTGGTTTTATAGATTTAAATTATATATAATGGTGCTTCAGCTACTGGGCCTTAGATATCCCTTTATTATTTTTTCAAGCTGCTATTGATATCTTGGCTCTGGCTTTTGTGACTTCTTCCGCTTAATCTGTCTGGGTATGCTCCTCCTCCTCTATCCGTCATCTTACGTAAGGACATGGTGATATCATGGTATTTGTGCCACTATTTTAGCCCATGCTTCTTGGTGTTGGGCTTGATGTGATGCTTCCGGGAATATGAGGCCAGTTGTTGTTTTGTATGGTCCGACCACTGTGTAGGAGATCGTCCTCTCGGTTTTTGCCCTCGACATTACCTTCCACAATCAACCACTCTACTGTGTCCCTCCCTCTTGCTATGTGACCAAAGTATCTCAGTATGTTTTTATCGACTATAGTAGTAAGTCTTGTTTTGATGATAAACTCATTTAGGATTGAAGCCTTTATGCGGTATGCTATCCAGGGTATCCGGAGCATCCTTCTGTATACCCACATTTCAAAGGCGCTGATTCGTGTCTTGTCATTTTTTTTAATAGTCCTGGTTTCGACTGCGTATAGCAATTGGAAATATTACTGTGCTGATGAGTCATAATTTGGTATTCTGCGTCAAGTCACTGTCTCGCCATATTTTTGTCAGCTTGGGGTCGCTGTTTTGGCCATAGCAAAACGTCTCCGTATTTCATTCTTGCATCCGCCGTTGTTCGTTATTACTGAATTGATTGATTGATTGATCCCAACAATAAATTATGGTTCATCAAAAACCATGTATTTCCTCCCCTTAACTCCATAGAATTGAACCGAAGACATAATGTAATAATGAGAAGACTGGCATTGGGACACACCTACTCCACGCATGTACATCTATTAAAGAGAGATCCCCCTCGACTCTGTCCTAAACGCGACTCCCCCTTATCAGTGTTACATCTAATCGAATCCATTCAACATCAAAACTTGCGAGACACCCACGGCATCCCATCCAACATCATCATCCTCATAAAATCTTTTGTCCCACTTAAAGAAAACATAACCAATTACTTAAAAGAATTCAACTTCATAGTCTAATCTATTTATACCAAACTAACTCTAGTGGGCGCTAAATGATCTTAGCCAGGGGTGCTCAAACGGTCGATCGCGATCGACAAGTCGATCGCGAGTGCTTTTTGAGTCGATCTCGAGAAAAAAAATTCCGATATAGAACTATTCACAAATTTTGTTTTAGGTAACTAAAACAAAATGTAATGAATAAACTACTAAAATTTATTCGATTCATAATTAGGCCAGAATAACCCCCTCATCACTTTCTTTTATCGTAATAACCCCCTGCTAGCAGCAAAAGGCGGCTTTATCAAAGGAACGCGCGGTACTTGTCAAAGAAAAGCCGCGTTTTTGATTCCCACCGATTTTTCTAGAAACTTCGGGCGGCGTGTTTGACGGGAACATTTGAGACTTCGTTCGGGCCGATATAAATGTTGCGCCTGCAGGAATAGGAGTCAGTCTGAGTTGTAACTTGAAGGCGATACATCGATACAAAGTTTATTAATAAATAGTCCAAAATGAGTGCGGCGAAGAAAAGTAAAACTTATCATTTTAATAACGATGGGGAGGAAGAATTTTTCTTTGTATGGTAAAGGATAAGTGCATTTGTCTCATTTGCCGTGCGTCAGTTGTAATACCTAAGCGTGGGAACTTAGAGAGGCATCATAAAACGGTTCATAAAAACTATGAAAAGGATTTTCCGTCACAGAGTTAATTAAGAAAACGAAAAGTACGTGATTTGATAATTTGTTTGAAAAAAGAAACAAACCATGTTCACAAGACCAGCCAAACAATCAAAAGCTGCAACGATCGCGTCATTTAAAATATCTCATATATTGGCGAAACACAAGAAACCATTTGATGATGGATTGGTTGTGAAGGAAGCATTTATTGAAGCGGGTGAGACTTTATTTGGAGATTTTAAAAATAAAACAGAGATTATGTCTGCTATTAGAGAACTTCAGTTATCTCGTCCGACTGTCACAAGGCGTGTTGAAGTCATGAGTCAGGACATGGCAGATAAACTAAAACATGATATGGAATGTACATACTTTTCTTTACAGTTCGACGAATCCACCGATATGACAGACGGGCAGCTGTGTATTTTTATTCGAATGGTATTCAATGACATGTCGGCTAAGGAAGAGTTTTTGACAATGATTCCTCTGAAAGGAAAGACCCGTGGCGAAGATATATATGACGTTTTCTTCAATTTTGTAACAAACTACAAGCTACCAATATATAAACTAGTGTGCATTACAACCAATGGAGCACCAGCAATGACTGGAAACGAAAACGGTTTTGTCGCATTGTGTCGAGCTAATGATGATTTCCCTTCATTTTTCTCCTTCCATTGCATTATACATCAACAAGTTTTGTGTTCAAAAGTTCTAAACATGGAGGAGAATATGGGCATTGCAGTAAAAATTGTGAATTCTATCCGTGCACGTAGCTTGCAACGACGGCTCTTTAAATTGCAGTTGGAAGATAGTGAGTCAGCTGAACACACTGATTTAGTTCTTCACACGGACGTCAGGTGGTTGAATCGCGGAAAATTCCTAGAAGGTTTCAAGAATTATTGCCCGAAATAACAGCTTTTCTGGACGAAAGAGGTGATGACACTCAGATGCTGAAAAACGGAAAATGGCTGACTGATTTGGCATTTTTGACAGACATCACAATGCATTTAAACACCATTAATTTGGAGCTTCAAGGTAAAGGAAAAACTATTATTGAGATGATTAGCGCAATAAACGCATTCAAGAGTAAATTGCAACTTATGGTAGATCAACTGAAAAGAAAGGATCTGAAAAATTTTCCGTCTTTGAAAGCAAGGATTCCTCAGTTGAATTATGATATTTATGAGGCAGAATTATCAAATATTTTGGGCCAATTCGAAATACGTTTTTATGATTTCAGTAAATTGGGAAATATCGCATCATTTATGAGTTATCCTTTTTCGTGTAAAAATATTGAGGAATTAGCTACTGAAATAGCAAGTCAGTTTAACATGGACTCATGTTCTGTTAAAAATGAGTTAGTGCAGATTATATCAGATATACATCTCAAAGCCACAGCATCTGATACAAAATTCTGGTGCTTTATATCTGAAGATAAATATCCGAATCTAAGGCAAATCGCCCTTCAACTGACGGCAATGTTTGGGTCAACTTACTTGTGCGAGTCTGCATTTTCTGAAATGAAGATAATTAAGTCAAAATATCGCAATCGACTAACTGACGAACATATGTCATCATGCTTGCGATTAGCACTCGGTAATTACGTACCATCTTATGAAAAGTATGCTGAGGACATGCAGTGCCACGCTTCAACATCCAAAGTCACTCTTTAGTTAAGTTTAGATACTACAACTCGTTTGTTTTGTAAGAACCAATAAACTCGCAATTTTGAATAATTATGAGTTTTAGAGCAGACCTACACTTACCTTGACTAAAAAAATGCATATTGTTCGGAAAACTAATATCTATGCCACGATACACCCTACCTAGACGACAATCCTGCATCACACTTACTTGCAGCCTCTCAGAGTCGATCGATCGTAGTCTAACAATATTGAGGTAGATCGCCAGCAGTTCAAGTTTGAGCACCCTTGATCTTAGCTGTCGGTGTGCGCCCTGCCCAACAGAAACAAACAAACAATTACTGAATTGAAATGACTGACTGTTTCATATCTTGCAGTGTTTCTCAGTGAGGTTGATTGTTTCGGACTCTATCAATGATCATTACTTTTGTCTTGGTTTTATTCAACTGTAGCCCATATTTGTTGCGGACGATGTTAAATCTATCGATGATGTACTGGAGTTCTTTCGAGGCCGCCAAGACTACGGTGTCGTCGGCATATCATAGTCTGGATATAGATGCCATCGAAATCTGAGTTGTTTTGGAAATAAAAACGTTTAAAAATGGTTTTAAAATATGTTTAAGGTATTGTTTTTCTTTTTTTTTGTGAAGGATTGTTTCTATGATATTCTACTTTGTAAAAATGATTTTTTTATTGTTTAACGCTCAAGAAATTATTCGTTTTGTAAAATCGTTGTATATTTTCATAAATAATTGTTGTTTAGTTACTGTTTTACATTTTGAATCAATTTTAGGTTATGGTGATTCGTCATATTCACCGCCCAGTGAACTAGCGTTGGTCAGCGATGTGTTGAAATGTTTATCAATGGGTTCGGAATAAAACTACCAGTAACATATTTATATGGGGTCATTCGTTAGGGACAAGTCTGTCTACGCACAGTGTGTTAAAATTGAAGAGCATGACGTTGGAGAAGCCAGTAGGGCTTATATTGGAAAGCCCCTTTAATAATATGAAAGAAGAAATTAGCGAATTTCCTTTGGCAAAGGTATGATTTTGTTCATAACAGTCAGTTTCTTTCTTCTTTCTAGATATGTTGAGACATACCATTGACCAATAATCTACTTCTATAAATTAATATCTGGGTGCTCCCAGTTCCTTTCTCTCAACCATTTTTTTTTCTGTTACTAAACCAGTAATCTATTTTTTATTTATTAATATTTATTTAATATAATACAACTTGCTGCTAGGTTTTTAACCAGAAATTTTTTAATTCTTGAAATTTTTTATTTTAATAGTTGTTTAGATTTTTACCATGGTTCAAATTGACGGTCGTCGAGCCAATATCGGAAAATTTCCGTTTCGAGACTGACAAGTACATTTGTAATATCGATGTTCCTATCATGATACTACATGCAGAAGATGACAGGACTGTTCCATTTAGGTTAGGATATAAAGTAAGTTCGTTATTATTATTATTATTACACAAAAAAGTTCTTCTTTCTCACATTTAGTCAATGCGTTTCCATGTTTGGCTGACGGGCCCAAGCCAAGTCAGCACAAACACTTACATTGTGTATTAAGGAATGACCTGACAATGTTACATGTTTTCAAAATTACTGACTTCTGAATGTTTTTGTGTATGTTTGTGTTGAGGCGTAATTGTACTAAGTGTGGTGTGAGGCCTGTGGCTGATATAATGAGGGGGACAATGATGATTTTTTCTTGTTTCCATAGCCTTTTTATTTTTGTTGCAAGGTTTGTGTATTTGGAGATTTTTTTTCTGTGTATTTCATTTGGATATTTGTGTCGTTGGGGACAGCTATGTCAATTAGATAGGTGACCTTTCCTTTTTTGCACTGAAAAGTAATATCGGGCCTATTGGTGGAGACTATTCTATCTGTATGGATACTGATATCCCAGTAGAGCTTGTAATCTTTATTTTCAAGTATGGATGTTGGTGTGTATTTGTAGTAGGGATCTGTTTTCTATGAGTTTGTATGTTGTGGCTAGTGCTTGGTGAACTACTTTTGCCGCTGAGTCATGTCTGGCTGTGTATTCCGTTCCGGCCAATATTTTATATCCACTTATTATGTGTATGAATCGTTTCTTTCTGCTGGTGGCAATTCCTGCATCTGTCTTCTGTAATAGTTGGGTCTTTGATGATACACTTTTCGTAGTTTCTGGTTAATATGACTTTATCCTGGATGGCAAGTAAGAAGCCTTCTATTTCAGGGAATAGCTGCCCATCCTGTAACCAGGTGTGTGATTGTTTTTTATTTACGTGGTCTTGTTCTATGTTGTATCTATGTTTTCCGTGGAGTGTTTTTTCTGACCACGTTTGTCTCTTTTTATATTGTAATTGGGTGTGACTGTGTGTGTGTCTGCTGGGTGGTCTGCCCGGGATAAGTTGAGAGGTGTGTAGTTTTTGTCTGCTTTCACAATTATTGTGTGGAGGCTGGTTTGCTTGGTGTAAAAGTTCCTAAGTGCTTGTATTTGTGTCGTTATTATTATTATTATTAGTCCAGTTCAGATGACTATATATTTACCTATGCATCAGTGTTATGTTTACGTCTTTACGATTTTTTATTTAATTTTTGTAGGCTCCTTAATGCTGCTATTTCCCTACTTGATTCTTGTTCTTGATCGTTTGTCGTGTTTTTACAGATACACTGATATATACAGGGTTTTATAGAAATAGTCATTGAAAGATACGAAAGTTTTTTTATTGGCATACTTGCTGCAGGGAAATCCCTAATGGACTACAGGACCGACACGTGTGTGCAAATCATTCCAAGGTTTTCCATATAAAAGATTGCTTGCAAAGGATTGTATGAGAAGCGATAAGCTGAACTTCATATGGATGTGATGTATTAACGTGATTCCTAGCATGCACTGTTTTGGGAGGAATTAAGCCCGCTACATATGAGTTATTTGTTTGCGCGCTGGTTCGAGGCAGTCTTTCTTTGTTTGCATCCACTTCAGTTTTTGTTTCTTTAAGAAGTTATTTTGAATTGACGTTTCGCCCTGTAGTTATGGGCATTCTCAAATTTTTTTTTCTTTGGTAGTGTTTTTCTTTTTAAAAGTAAATTAAGAAGATATTAAGATAAATCAGTCGAGGTGGTATGACCACGTACAAAGTATGGGTGAAGATCCGTTACCCAGACAGATACTCAACTGAACTCCACAGAGAAAAAGGAAGACACAGATTGAGTTGGAGAGAGGGAATAGACAGGCGTATTAGGGAAGGAGGAATAGAGGAAAATCTGTGGGAGGATAGAGAGAAATGAAAACTGGAAATCGGAACTCGTCGAAGAACGTTTTAAGCACCACCAAAGGTTCAGCGGTTTCCATCACAAAATCCAATTCACCGTAGAAAAAGAAAAAAGCGAAGAAATAAATTTTCTACATATGACACTTGTTCGTGGAAAGGAGAATGACAAAATCCAAACAAAATCGTACACTAAACGAACATGGTCAGGTAGATACTTGGACTACCACTCAAACCATTCTAATTCCAAAAATGAGTGTAATCCTATGTTTGACCGATCATGCCATCACATTAATTTCTTCACAATTTAGGCCTATTGTCCTCAAAAAAGTAAAAGAAATTCTGTCATCAAACGATTTTAAAATGAATGGCATAAACCAAATAATAAAAAACGCACGTATTGTTTCTACAACAATACAAAAGACAATAATACAAACCTAACTCAAACAACCAAAAACAAAAAAAAAAATAATGTGATCGCTTATAAAAGACCTATCTGAATAACTAAAATACACACTAAACAAATATGACATAACGGTCTGCCACAAATCTTATAACAAACTGAATTACCTATTCACGGAACTAAAAAGTAACACCTCCATAACAAAAAATTCTAACGTAGTATACCCCATTCCGTGTGAAAATTATCCAAAAAAATACATAGGCATGACTAGCTAACTACTAAAAAATGGATTGAACGGCCACAAGTGCACTTAACAAACACGAAAACGAAACAGATCACACATTTAATTACAAAGAAACTAAAATCTTAAACAAAGAACACAACTACCATAAATTAGTAATTAAAGAAATGATAGAAATAAAGAAAGAAAAAAACGCAGTGAACGCAGAACAAATATTAAAGACCTAAGTTTAATATATAACATCATATCTAATTAGCTATCAAGTACTTAAAACTAATATTAAAGCAATAATAATAAGAAATATTTTAATTAAAATTAATAAAAACATATTTTTCAAGATTTATCATAAAAACCAACTAAAAATAAAAAAACACAAGAAATATGTGCATTCCGCTACCATACAAAAGTGTTTTCGCCAGTTGCTTATCGCTGGCCGTAGACCGAGATGTATTGGTCTGGTTTACTTATTTTCGAGGTACGAACAATATAAAATATGTTTGATTAGTGACTTTAATTTTTAGCTAATTGTTATTTTTCATTTAAAAAAAAAAAAAAAAAATTTTAAGTACATGTTTTTATATTTTGTGATTTGAATTGTTGTTTGTATCCGTAAGTTAATGTGTGTTTATACTTTTTAATTTACTTTTAGAAATGAAAAACAATACCAAAGAAAAAAAAATTGAGAATGCTCATAACTACAGGGCGAAACGTCAATTAAAAATAACTTCTTAAAGAAACAAAAACTCAAAAGAACTTCATACCCAAGATTAAAATAAAAGATTTATTTATTTATATGTATATATATATATATATATATATATATATA
The DNA here is from genome assembly GCA_019049505.1 of Pachyrhynchus sulphureomaculatus. Classification (NCBI taxonomy): domain Eukaryota; kingdom Metazoa; phylum Arthropoda; class Insecta; order Coleoptera; family Curculionidae; genus Pachyrhynchus; species Pachyrhynchus sulphureomaculatus. The sequence continues at coordinate 26,118,176 of CM032453.1, read as the reverse complement.
TATATACATATATATATATATATATATATATATATATATATATATAAATATATAAATATAAATATATGTGTATGTATGACATGTATAGTCGATGACGTAGCAATGAAATTTTATCTTAATTTTAGTTATACAAGACTGCCTTAGAATGTAGACACAACAGCCAAGGTGTGACAGTTTTTCATCCTTTTAATGGAAATCATCATTTTGGTCATAAGTTTATTGTTAGAGCAGTCGACCTTCCAAATAAAATCAGGTAAATTACATGAATAATTTTAAAATAAACTTTTGGATGGTTGTAGCTTCTACTTGATGGAAATTCATTATAAATATATAATAAAAGACTGTTTTTAGTCAATTTCCACTGGTTTATTTAAATTGCGATGACGCGTTTCGCTGTCGATGCAGCTTCTTCAGATCTACATTTTACACTGTCAAATTAGGTTTAATATTCACAGTTTTATATAATTTCTTAATTATAATATTACACCTAATTAAATTACATTGATAGTATTGGAAAATCCACACAGATTTGGAGTTAGGAGAATAAATTCAATAATGGTGAATTGCTTAAATCTACCTGGTCGTTGAGTAAAGTACCTGTAGTCCTTAATCGATTTATTTGCATTGTCTCTAAAAGGTTTAGTTTTAAACCTTTTTGTTGGGCGTGTAAAATTTTGAAATTCTTGTTAAATGTGTAATTTTCTGTTAAAAGATGTGTGCATATGTTGAATTAGATTTTCTATGGTTGAAAACTTTTTTCGTGTTCTGTAATTCTTTGTCTAAATGTACGTCCAGTTTGTCCGATGTATGTTTTAGGACATGACCCACATGTTAATTGATAAACCCCTGATTTATTGTCTTTATTGATTTGTGGTTTGTAGTTTTTAAGATATTCCCTATAGTATTGTTAATCTTATAAGCTATGTTGATATTTTTTTGATTTAAAAATTTCCCCAGTTTTTCCGTTGGTTTGCCGAAGCATTTAAAAGTGGTATTTCTGTCCTTAAAACGTGGGTATATTTCTGAGATTGCCTTGTTTCTAAGTTTTTTTTCTAACAATACTATTGATTAAAGTAACCGAATAACCGTTGTTAACGGCTACTTGTTTTATGTAGTTTAATTCTTTAGTAAAATTTTCTTCTGATAAGGGGATATTAGTTAGTCTATGTATGAAACTATGATAAGCTGCAAGTTTATGATGGTTAGGGTGGTGAGAACTATTGTGGTTTGTGGGATCTGTATGACAAGGTTTGTGATGTATTGCAAATTCTTGTTTTTTCATGGCTTTACTGATTGTTAAGTCTAGGAAATTGATTTTCTCTTCGACTTCTTCCATTGTAAAACTGATATTTCTATGTAAAGAATTAATATACTGTAAAAAGTGAGTTAATTGTCTGTCCGTACCTGTAACCTGAACTAAACCTTTTAGAGACAATGCAAATAAATCGATTAAGGACTACAGGTACTTTACTCAACGACCAGGTAGATTTAAGCAATTCACCATTATTGAATTTATTCTCCTAACTCCAAATCTGTGTGGATTTTCCGATACTATCAATGTCATTTAATTAGGTGTAATATTATAATTAAGAAAATATATAAAACTGTGAATATTAAACCTAACTTGACAGTGTAAAATGTAGATCTGAAGAAGCTGCATCGACAGCAAAACGCGTCATCGCAATTTAAATAAACCAGTGGAAATTGACTAAAAACAGTCTTTTATTATATATTTAAAATAAACATAAATATATTTTAAAAAATGTGTATTGTACTCGAGAAAGAAAGCATAGACACTTTTATGCTGCGTGTTATGTTATTAATAAAGATAAAGTTGCAGTGTTTTCATATTTTTTACATATTACATATATGTCAACGATTTTGCATCCCATGAAAATAAATGGGAAACAATTGGCATGAAAAAGCCAATTTTTCATTATTCATTTTCTGTTAGGAAATGTCGAATTAGAGAAATTGTAACTAATCAGGCCGGAGAGTATTTTCATAAAGATATGTAGTGCTATCCAAAAGTTCCCAAACTAACGCTATGTAGCAACAACTCGGTATAGTATCGACTTGTGCCGATAGATACATCTCTAACAAAACTGCATGTCAAGTTCAACTTGCTGGCTCGTTCAATTTGTTCTATATGTATGTTTGTATAAAGGTTTAATTTTTACGATGCATACGAAAAAAGAGCAGCTCGTGTATGTATTGAAATTTTGTTTCAAATTCGGGAAAAGTGCTACTCGAACGTATGAGATGATTCGAAACGCATTTGAGGCGAAGCCCCGAGCCGGACGAAAAATCAACAAACCATTCGTGAAGATCGTCTTCGGATAACTCTAAGCATTTCTGACGATATTTCTATCGATTTAAAAACAACCGAAACTGTGAAGCAGGAAGCGTTTTCTCCTTAATCACTACAATGCATCGACCCACAGTTCGTTCGGTACACAACAGTTTTTGGCGAGGATTTCATGACTGTTATCCCTTACCCCCTTTATTCGCTTGATTTGATACTCTCTGACTTTAAGTTGTTGTCTATATGAAAATGAACTGAGTCGCTTCTTCGAGACGGTAGAAGAGATGCAACGCGAAGCGCAGGCGGCTCTGGAGGCGGTGACAACAGCGATGTTCCAAAAAATGTCCAACCAGTGGGCCAGGGAGATTACTTTGAAGGTTACAGGAGTTACAGAGCCTAAAAGACCCTATTTCAGATTTTATAGCGTTTGCCAGGAAACTTTTGAATGGCACCGTGTATATTGTTATATGTTTCTCTATTATTTTTCTACGCCACAAAATTATTGGGTGTAAGTTTTCATGAAAATTACATAACAGATTTCTTTTTTTTTTTTAGTAATTTCATTCAGCTAGCACTTGAAGCCAAAAATGAGAAGCAATTTTAGTATTATTAACTTAATTACCTAAAGATGTATTTATATTTTTTTAATGTAGTGGCAGTGATCGTTTCTTGTGATATAACATTAGGAAACTTGTGATCTTACTCTCTAGTTTCATTTTTTTGGAAATTACTAGTCGTTTTTTGCCGGCTGTTAGGAAGAAGTTACTGTTTGCGTTAATAAAACACAATTTTTTATTTTGGACAACTGTGACACCATAGTTTGATAAATATGTGTCTTTGATGTATTTAGTGATTTATAGTAACCTCTGTATCTAAAAATAGTATATTAGGTAACGAGTCGTGAAAATAATACTTTCCCACGATTAAGGGAAAGAATGGCAAGAAGAGATATTAAACTTCCATAATACGAATAAAACCATACAACATAGCGACAGGCTTACATACAACGTGTTTTTAGTGTTCCGTATGGAACACTTATAAAATCACTTCGGTGTCTGTCCGTCTGCCACACCCGATTTTTTCCGAAACTATTTGACATAGAAAGTTAAAATTTGGCACTAATATAGAAATTGACGGCCTCATCAGAGCCGTGTAGTTTTAAAAGTTAAATTTTGCCTTAAAGGATTAGTTTTGGGGGGTGAAATCGGAAAAGAATTTTTTTTTACCAGGTCATCGAGTGGGGTGTCAAATAAAAGCTTGCGCACAATTCTCTTTGTACTATTTTTAAGAAAGTGCAAAAAATCGCTGTTCCTCCCCCTTATCTCGAAAAGTACAAAAAATTTTGAAAAAAATTCTGGAATATTTTTTACAGGGTGTAGATTGAACAAAAATTATCACGAGTGCATTACCTTTAATAATTTATCTGGTATATAAAAAAATAATAAAAATTTCAAGGTGATCAGTTTTTACTACAGATCGGAAAAAAAACTTTGTTGAAAACTCATTTGGGATGTGCTTGGTGAAATCACTGATCATTTTTATACTTCCGTAACAAAATTTTTTTATCTACGGAACACTAATTGCGCAAGTTCAACCTGCTCTTGACCGGTTATTTTTTTTAAGTTGGGGTATTATTTTTACCTGGCTGTACTAGTCACACACATTTCGTCTAATCTATTATTTACTTTATTTCTGCTTCCGTTTCTGAAATCGATTTAGATAAATGTTTAAATTATTTTACTGTGAGAGTGACTTGCCAAATCTGACTCAAACACGACATATGTTATCTCGGTTTAGATCTAACTGTTTGAAGGTCTGAGTAAAGTAACTGCTTAGAAAAATAAATACTAAATTCCAGTGACCTGCTAATATTTTCCGGGGATATTATTGTTAAATAACAATAAAACGAAATTTTTTTATCTTCAAAACAGAAATGGTGGCAACATTTGTAAAGTTTACGTAAAGTTACCTCTGGTAATGACTGATTATCATGTTTTTCAGGACTGTAATTAAAATTTTAAGTAACGCTTAATACTAAATCGATATTCCGAAATAAAATTTCGGAATATGGTTTGTTACTTGATTGGTCACTACAACATCAAGTCGAGAAATTTGCACATGCAAAATGACCAGCGAAGATCCCATGAATGCTATAAATACTTACTTATATAGTTGAACAGTTTTTCGAAGTTCGAAAATCTCAACAGATGGCGCAAGGGTTTGTTTCTAGTCCAACGAGTAGTATCTCGTTTATTTAAGGTACCATGATTGCTATAACCCAGCGAGAGTTATTCCAACTTGACTCTCCACGGTACTCTCGGATCTTCACGATCGATACCGTTGCCTAAAGCCTACCTGTTGAAGAGTATAGGCTCAGAAATTATAGTCGATTTTGCATGTGCAAATTTCTCGACTTTAACACTTAATACTGTTGAAATAAATGCTCCAATTAGAAAAACGTCACGTACACTACCGTCAGAAAGTATTTGCCCACCTAGAAATTTCAATGTAACGGCCAAAATTTAATACCTAATTAAACCCTTTTATTATATTAGGTAAATTTAATTGTTCTTAACAAGTGTCCATCATAAATTTGTTTAGATAAGCCTTTTTGGTGAAATCACAAAATAAAAACCAAAAATTTTCTGCGAGACATGGAATTCTCAACCAAAAACGTTTAAGAAGGCCTAGAAAAATGACTTCTGCTGAAGACAGAGCTATAACAATGTCCAGCAGACGTAATTGCCACCTAACCGCACCAGGAATCACGGCTCAGGTGAACCATCATCGTGACAACCGTGAAGAATAGGTTAGCAGAAGGTGGACTACACGGGAGAGTTGCAGTGAGGAAACTACTTCTTAGGCAAGTGAATAAAGGTAAACGATTAGAATGGGCCCGAGAACATGAAAATTGGACATCAGAACAATGGAATTCCGTCCTTTGGAGCGGCGAATCTAAATTCGACATTTTCGGTTCAAATCGACGAGTTTACGTGCAGCGGTCAGCTGGAGAGAGGATGTTGGAAGCTTGTCACTTGCCTACAGTAAAACATGGTGGAGGTTCAGTAATGGTTTGAGGTTGTTTTGGCAACGGTAAAGTTGGAAAAATCTTTAGGATAAAAGGAATCATGTGAAAAGAGCAGTATCAAGAAATTTTGCTAACTCAAATGCTTCCTTCTGGAAGAGATATTTTTCAGGGGAAATTTATTTTTCAGCATGACAACGACCTTAAATATTCTGCTAAACAAATTAGAGAACTTTTGGACCGATAGAAATCCGCTGAGGTCCTGGAAGTGATGACTTGGCCTCCACAATCACCCGACTTGAACCCCCATCGAATTGCTGTGGGACCATTTGGACAGGTGTGTTTGAAAACTCAATCCAACATCAAAAAATCACTTGTGAGAACTTTTACAAGCAGAATGGGTTAAGATAACCAAAGAAACTCTGAAGAAACTACTGAACAGAATGCCGAAACTCTGTAAAGCGGTAATTAAAAACAAAGGAGGTCACATATATGAGAAAAATCCTGGAAAATCATGAATATTTTTCTGATTTTCTAGACTGTAAATAATTTAAAAAAAAATATTATCTGGGTCTTTGTTGTCTTGGAACTGAAATAACTAGGTGGGCAAATATTTCTGACAGTAGTGTATATCAGTTGTAGAAAGTAAAGTTGTCTTTTAGTATTGACTCAAGAATTAGGATTTTTTTTTCAATTTTTATGTATCTTTTTGTACGACTATAACAATAAAAATTAATAATAATAAAGCATCGCATCTTATTTTGGATAGTTACCTGTATGTTTTTAATTTTATAGAAGCTTACTGAGGATTTAAAACAAGAGCGAAGGTGATTACGTAGATCGTAGATATGGTACTGTCAATGCCATCATATGTAGTGTCCAGTTATGACAAGCGTAATTTTTTATATTTTTCCATATTTTGGGCGTGATTAATACCATTTTGTTGAGTTTAAATTTTATGTTATTTATTCAAATTCAAATTCAGTTTATTTGCCAATATCTACAAATTCATAAAGTGACAGAAATTAAATTTGCTCGAAATACGACAAAAAGGATGGCACAGCGACTATAAATACCACAAGCCCTTCACTATTTGGGCATGTGCCACCCTGTAACGAACATTAAAAATAAATAAAAAACTAATTGTAAAAATTCTAAGAATAAGAAATTCTAAAAATAGCAGAGCGCAAAGAGGGAACGGCGAGCACGCAGCGAAACTGGCGGCGGGGAGATGTATATGGATAAACAGAGTAAACTTTACATAATATGACATGGTAGGCAAGTGGTACCACCTCTAAAAGGATCTCAAATTATATACAAAGAAGTAGGTAAATATTACGTTAAATTAGAATTCTTTTGCTGGTTAATAAGTTGGTGTTTTACATAGGAAGAAAACTTGCCTGGTGATAATTGTTTAACCTCTTGTGACAAAGAATTCCACAAATGCACAACAACAAAAATGAAGGACTTTTGAAAGGCAGTCTTCCTGTGTTGAGGAACTCTAAAAGAATTAATGTTCCTCGTATCGTGCGGATGCAGAAAAACACTAAATTGTTCTCTGAGGTATTGGGGTTGTCCAAATTTAAAAATTCGATAGACAAAATTAAACAAGTGACACCTTCTACGATTTTCCATATTTAAAATGTAGCCGTTATTTAAATAGGGTGTGATTCGATTTCTGAATGGAATGTTGAAAGAAAAGCGCATAGAACAGTTTTGTATTTTTTGGATTAATCTAACATACTGGGCTGACAAAGAATCGCTATATACAACATCAGCATAATCAAATAAAGATAAGATCAAGCTGTTGCACAAATAATAGTTGGTTTTTGATGGCAGAAGGTTCCTTAGATTATACAGTTTTTTTTTTAAACGAATATAAGTAGCCTTTAATATTAATATGTGATTCGAATGAAAGAGATTTGTCAAAAATTACTCCTAATACTTTGGCCCCATGAACTAAAAGCAAAAAAGTATTGACAATAGAAGGTCTAAAGGTATCAAAAAGTATACCCTCTGTATTTTTATTACCGTTAAACAGCATAAAACAAGACTTCTGTGCATTAAGCTTGAGGCTATGATCATTACAAAAATTATATATGTTATTTAGGTCTCTTTTAAAATATACTAAAGAAGTGCGTAACTTATTTAAAGGAAATGGCATATATATTTAAGAGTCATCGGCATACTGTTGCATTTTTTGAATATTCTATCGCCTTATCAATATCTGCCACATAAAGAGAGAACAATAGTGGGCCCAAGATGGAGCCCTGGGGCACTCCTTTAGTAAGCGGTATGTAATTAGATTTAATGGATTTAAAATCTTTTCTAATTTCTACACAGTGTGATCGATTTTTTTAGAAAATTTCTATACCTTTCTTGTAGAAGGATTTGTCTTTGCCTTCAAGACAGGCCTCAGTTTCGGCGATAACTTTTTCATTGGAGCCAAATGTCTTTCCCGCTGGCATTTTTTTGAGGTCTGCGAATAGATAATAGGTGCTGGAGGCCAAATCTGGAGATTACGGTGGATGAGGAAGGAATTCGAACTTCAATTCATGCAATTTTGCCATCGTAATTACGGTGCACTGTCTTGATGAACGAGCTCTTTTTTCTTGTTCATTTGGGGCCGTTTCTTTGCGATTTCGGCTTTCAAACGCACTAATAACTTTATATAATATTCGCTACTGATGGTTTTTTCCCTTCGCGGCATAGGCGATGATAATTATTTTATGCGCATCTCAAAATACAGAGGCCAAAACCTCCCCAGCCGACTGTTGTGTCTTTGGTCGCTTCTGGCGGCTTTCACCGGTTACTGTCCACTCAGCTGACTGCCGATTTGGTTCCGGTGTGTAGTGGTGGATCCATGTTTCATCCGTTGTCACATATCACATGAAAAAATTCTCCTTATTGCGCTTAAATAGGTCCAAACTGCGCTCAGAATCATCAACATGTTGTTTTTGGTCCACTGTGAACAAACACGGTACCCATTTCGAACAGAGCTTTCTCATGCCTAAATGTTTATGCAAAATATGACCAACATGTTGTTTTGATATCTTTAGGGTGTCCGCTATCTCACTCAATTTCATTTTACGGTCATCCAAAACAATTTTGTGGATTTTTTTATGTCTTCCGGTGTAACCACCTCATTTGGGCGCCTAGAGCGTTCAGCATCATTTGTATCTGTACGACCGCGTTTAAATTCAGCATACCAGTAAACGATGAGTGATTTTCCAGGGGCAGAGTTCCCGTAACACTTATCAAGCCATTGCTTGGCTTCAACGGTATTTTTTCCCATCAAAAAACAATGTTTAATTAACATACGAAATTCGATTTTTCCATTGTTTTGAAAATATCGAAAGTAGCATTACTAAAACCACTGTAACTTGTAAACTAATCGTCGAAATGTCTTAAAATTTTGACACATATCGTTTGAAGGTTGGTACTTCCTAAAAATCATATGGGTTTTTGGAAAAGGGCGACATCTATATGTCAGACCAAAAACTTTTCACCCTACGTGTTAGATAAATGGTCGATAAAATTCATGGTATCGTAATGGAAGATCGTCGCGTTAAATTTTGTGAGATTGATGGGATGGTAGGCACCTCATATGAGTGGATAAAGAATATCCTGCATGAAGTTTTAAAGAGCTATTTGAGAGTGTGATTGGTGCCGCGTTTATTAAATCTTGGCGAAAAAAACTTCTGACGTTGTTTTGTGACTATAAACGAAACGTGGATCCACCGTTGCCCTCCCGGAGATAAAACGGCAATCAAAACAACGCGTTGGCGAAGGTGAAAGGGCACTGAAAAAAGCGAAAACTATTTTATCGGCGGGAAAAGTGATGGTAACTGTTTTCTCGGGTTTAACAGGGTATCATCATGATCGACTATTTAGACAAGGGTAAAACAGTGACTGACTCTTATTACTCGACGTTATTGGACCGTTTGCATATTGAGTTGAAACAGAAGCGACCCAGATTAGCAGTCCTTCACCAGGATAACTCGCCTGCTCACACATCAGCCATTGCAGTGGCAAAAGTACAGCAGCTGGATTTTGAAATAGTTCCCCACTCACCCCATTTTCCAAGTTGCGCCCTAAGTGACTTTTTTTTGTTTCTCAACTTAAAAAAATTGGCTCGGAGGGAAAACATTCGTTGAATGGATGGATGGATGTTGTGGGGATTAGGTGCATTGTCTACAAAGGTCATTTAGCACCCTATAACATGATGGTTTTTTAAGTTAAATTAGCGATATTGCCAATTAAATTAAATTAGATGATAATAATCACACTCTTTTAGGTAATTAATACGAGATAGATGGTCTGGTGCAAGGATTTGTTTCATACTCATTTTTAAAAGATTTCTTTCTCTGGATTGCTTAGAATGAGGAGAGTCAAATATATGTTTCACCGTGAACGTTGACGGGCAAGTCGAGCAGATGGGAGGAACTTCGTTTTTTAATAGATGAGAGTGGGTGAGGTAAGTGTGGCCGATTGCAAGTCTTCTCCATATGGTGTTTTACCTTCTTGTGAGTGTGTAGGGGAGGGAAAACCAAGGATTTGAGATTCCAAAGCTTATTTGAGGATTCCTCTAAATCTATCTATATGAGTTTAATGTGATTGAGATAATCATTTGGATGGTTTTCTTCACTTATTTGATGGCCTTGTTGCACTGCTTTTTTTGCATGATAACCCGCCTTATCATTGCCCACAATCCCTGTGTGTGAGGGAATCGAGAGAAGAATTATAGAAATATTTCGGTGATTTGCTATGTATAAGAGGTCAGATATTTGATTTAAATAAATAAATTTAGTGTTCCCATTCTTTAAAGATTCCAATGCACTCATTGAGTAGGAGATAATTAAGTATTTGCTCATTTTCCCCTCCATTATTGCATGTCGTAAACTTTCTTTTATGGCAAAAACTTCCGAGGTGAAAACCGTTGAGTGCAGAGAAAGTTTAAAAGTTTTGATTGTACGATTGGGAATAGATGCTGCACCGGTCTCTACATGGGTTTTGGAGTCGTCAGTAAATATAGTTGAAAAATCGAATGAATAGGTTATCTGTGCTGTGAAGGAGTTTTATGCAGAATTCGAAGCAATTTTTTTTCCTAGGGAAAAATTGGAACCAAATTTATTACAAGATTTATATACATTAAAAGCCATAGTTTTTTCACTTGAATAACTATCACAAATATTAGAACGATCAACCATAAACAGTATAATAATCACAAACAGCTGTACGACCAGTCACATTTCCGAATAAGTTGGGAAACATTTTTATAACTATTTTATAATGCACGAAAAAACTTCCATAGGACCAATGCAAATTTTTATCGGTTATAACGAAATTCCGGATAAAGCGAACCAAATTTGGATGTTTTGTGTCCGTTTATAACGAACTTGCCACTCCATGTGTTCGATGTCACGCGACTTGATTTAGGGAATTCACCGAAACTCGCTGGCAACCCCTATTCTACTTGTTTCCGCCGCGTCGCTAGTTCGAGCAGTATTATTTTCACTTGTGTTATGTGGTTCTAATGCATATTTGATCAGAGTATTCAAGTGAATGTTTAAGTTTTACTTTAAAAGACAAACACGATATTATAAGGAAAATAGAAAATGGCGTTAAATAAAGTGATGTTTGCAAACAGTTAAATTTAACTAAATCTACGATTTCCACCATATGGAAGAAGAGGCAAGAAATCTTACCAATTTATGATAAAAGAAACTTTAGTTGTAAAAAAGTAAGAAAATCTACACATGACCAAGTCGATAAAGGACTCCTTAAATTGTTTAGTCAAAAACGACATGAACATGTTCCTAAAAACGACATGAACATGTTCCTATTACCGGCTATACTTTACAAGAGAAAGCTAGTGAATTGGGAAGGGAAATAAAGGACACCGAGTGTAACTGTTCTAGAAGTTGAATTGAACGATTTAAAAAGCGACCTAATATTAGTGGGGGTAAGATAGTAGGCGAAACTGCAGGGGTGGCTATGACTGTTGTTGATCAGTGGTTGGCCAATGTATGACCGGAAATTCGAGAAAGTTATGAATATGTGGACATTTTTAATGCGGATGAAACGGGTTTGTTTTTCAAGATGACGCCTGATAAGACATCAAAGTTGGTCGGAGAGAATTGTGCTGGTGGAAAATTGTCAAAAGTAAGGATTACTGTGTTGATAATTGCAAATATGTCCGGAACAGAAAAGAAAATTGGTGGTGATAGGAAAGTCCGCCAATCCCAGGTGTTTTAAAAACAAACATTTACCAGTAAAGTACAAATCAAACAGTAAAGCCTGGACGACATAAAAATTTTTTAAAATCGAACTGATCGAATGGGACAAAGAATTAAAATTCAGCGCACCCTGAAGTTGATGTACAGCAAATAAAAAAAAAAAAATTGGTTTTTATGCCTCCAAACACAAGTGCAAAGCTCCAGCCTATAGATCAAGGTGTAATATATTCTTTAAAATGTCATAGAAAAATTTTACTTATGAAAATGTTAGAGACGATTGATAAAGGTAACATTTTTTCTGTAACTCTTGGACGCTATAAACTTTATTCATATGGCTTGGCAAACAGTCAGTAGAGAAACCATCGCAAACTGTTTTAAGTATGGCGGATTATTAAGGGAGGATTGTAGATATGACTCAGATGATGAGTTATTGTTGACTCAATGAATTGAAAAACATCGAGAAGATCCTACTGATTGTTTAGAATTTGTTTACGATGCTGACATTCAACAAAGTACAGTGGAAATCGAGATTAAAAAGATGTTTAATCACTTTAATTTTGAAGAACATGTATGTGTTGATAATAATAATAATAATAATAATAATAGCCTTGCTGTGGCATCCAGGCTCTGCCGCAGTCGACCTTTCTTTCCTAGGATACTCGTGGGAATACTATGTTAAAGAATAATAATTATAATAATGAAAATGGAAGGGTGTTGCGGAGGCGGACCCCTGTCGTACAAACAGCTATAGCAACACCACAACAACAACAACTACAGACGAACCAAACAACCGCCTCAGTCGAAACTACTCCCGATAGTTTTACCAGATCCGACATTGTAGGTGATGGAAATTGCCTTTTTCCGTGCAGTTAGCTTACACTTATATGGCCACCAGAACCATCATGAGAAACTCCGAGAGGTTGCTCTAAGATATTTACAACAAAACTGGTCGGAACTTCATACATTTTCATTAATTGAAGTCGACGATATAAAAGACTTCAATAACTATTATAATTATATGCGGAAAAATGGCACCTATGGAACGAGCCTAGAGATACTTGCCCTCTCGGAAACACAAAATAGCAACTTTCATATCTTCTCAAAACAACGAAGAACAAGACATACAAAAATAACTTTTACGGACAGACCAACAATAATAAGCACGGGGAAAATACAACAAAACCATTTACCTTCTACTAACAGGCGACCCAATGTCGGGACACTTTGAGCTTCTGACACCACAAAACATTGAAAACATTCCAGAGAACAACAGACCAATAAAAGAAGCATCGGGCGAGCGACGTAACGGTCGAGGACGTCGCGGGAAATGGCAGCTCGACCAAAACGATGAAGACCAGGCAACCGAAAATGGACCTGCCAAAAGTGTTGTGTCGGCGACTAAGCCGACACCCACCAAGGCGGGAAAATCACAGCAGCGCATGAGTTGCACCACAGGAATCAACGAACACGCCATGCGTTGCTGTAATGAAAACACAAAACCTGACAAAGAAATCACTGAGAAGAGAATCACTCGCCGCTTGGACCCACCAACATCAATCCCAAGCACAACCGACGTAGATACGGGACAAACACAACCACCAAAGCCAGGCCAGGGCCCGTATGTTTTGCAAGGACAACATGCAACTACCAAGGCTGGAAAACCAAGACAGCGGTTAAAGTGGACGGATGAGATGAATAGGACGGTGATGCGCTGTTACTACACCGCCACCAAACTCGAAACAATAACATCGGGCTACAGACAGCAACTGCACAGACTTTTCTTGACCGAATATCCACATCTGCAATTACTTGTTTCAGAACAGAGAGTAATAGACCAAAAAAGAGTTATTACCAAGAACAATCGTCTCACACCTCTCGAATTGCAAACCATCAAGGACACAGTGGCTGTTGAACTGAACACAGACCAACCAAACAATAGAAACAATAAAGCAGATTCCGAACCAGCCTCACACACACAACCACCCAGTCGAACACAACAATACCCACCACCCAGGAGGAGCATAACGCAAAATAATATTGCGAGTACCGCGCAACACCATATCACAGACAACAACATGAATCACTCGCCACCCTCAACGACATCCACACAACATCACCCCGAATCACCTCTCATACAAACACTTAAAGCAAAAATGGAGTCACATCTAGCTCGATGGTCAGGCACCGACCCCACAACAAGAAATCCCATCCCTCGTTTAATCTTCAGACAGAGCACGCAACCAATCCTCAACACACTAAACAAGCACATAATACCTCAGTATATAACAGACTTAAGCACAATCGAAGACATTCACACAATAATATACGCAGCAGCAATCACCACTCTAACACAAAATAATCAAAAACTCCCTCAACGACAAGGAAACCCCAACAGGACAAAACCAAAATTCAAATGGCAAATAAGAATAGAAAACAAAATCAACAACATCAGGAGAGATCTAGGACATCTTACCCAGTTTATAAGCGGGAACGCGTCCAAACGTGTCACACAGGGGCAAACAAGATCAAATCTAAGTCTCCCAACAGAACACTGCCAGAAATCCTCGATACTTTGAAACAAAAACTATCTGTATATGCCGCAAGACTCCGTAGATACAAAGAATCAAATGAGAGGAAAGACACCAACAACCTCTTCCGAAGAAGCGAAAAACAGTTCTACCGGAAAACTATGTACAACAAACAGATAGCAGTGACTGAACCACCAAACAAACAAGAACTCACAGATTATTGGAAAAGTATCTGGTCAGAACCCAAACTACATAATAATAACACCCCCTGGATCAAAGCCGAAGAAGACAAACATAAACATGTGACAGAACAAGAAGATACCACATTTAATACACAAGAAATTACAGAAACTATCAAACACACACACAACTGGAAATGTCCTGGAATAGACAATATACAAAACTTCTGGTACAAACAGTTTACCACCACACACGAAGCACTCACACACCAAATCAACAAAGCCATTCTACAACCACACACATTTCCCACTTTCCTCACACAAGGAATAACATACGTTAAACCCAAAAGCTCAGACACCACAAACCCGTCAAACTACCGACCTATCACCTGTCTTCCAACCCTATACAAGATCATCACAGCCACAATTTCGAAGAAAATAGAACAACACCTAACGGACAACAATATCCTCACAGAAGAGCAGAAGGGATGCAGGAAAAATAGTCGAGGATGCAAAGAGCAGCTGATTATAGATAGCGTGATTATGGGACAAACCAGAAAAGAACACAGAAACCTTCACATCGGTTACATAGACTATAAAAAAGCCTTCGACTCCATACCCCACAGCTGGTTAATTAGGGCCCTAGAAATCTATAAAATCAACCAACACCTCAGGCAGTTTTTCTCGCGCAAATTATGAAAACATGGAAAACCAAAATACGCCTAGAAACACAAACCGAACGGATCCAAACAGAAGAGCTGTACATCAGACGGGGTATATTTCAGGGAGACTCGCTCAGTGCTCTATGGTTTTGCCTCTGTCTCAATCCACTCTCAAATATACTAAGCAGAGCAGAGCATGGCTTCAATATCAGACACCAAAAAGTGAATCAACATAAAATAAACCACCTCCTATATATGGACGACATAAAACTCTACGCTGCCACACAAACACAGCTGAAAGAACTCCTCAAAATCACAGAAATATTCACCTTAGATGTCAATATGGAATTTGGTATAAGTAAATGCAAAGTGCTCCACATCAACAAAGGCAAATGGAAGGGCCACCATGAGACAGAAACCATCAACAATGAAACGCTCGATAACATGTTCGATAAAGAAACATACAAATATCTAGGCTTCCAACAAAGCACCAAACTCAACCACACTCACATCAAAACAGAGCTCAGAACCGAATTCAAAAACAGACTGACGAAACTTTTGCAAACAAAACTCAACTCTAAGAATCTCACTAAAGCCATCAACACGTTCGCTATACCTATACTCACATATTCATTTGGTATCATCAAATGGTCACAAACAGACATAGAAAATATTCACATCCTTATACGATCTCAATTCACCAAATACAGGAAATTACACCCCAACGCATGCAAAGAAAGACTTACCATCGAGAGGAAGGCAGGAGGAAGAGGAATTATAGATATCAGATCATTACACACAAAACAAATACAAACACTTAGGAAATTCTTTCACAGCAAGCAAACCAGCCTCCACACAGCGACAGTGAAAGCAGACAAAAACTACACACACCTCTCGACTTAGCCCGGACAGACCACTCAGCAGATACCCACAGTCACACCCAATTACAACAGGAAAAGATGAAAACGTGGTCAGAGAAAACACTCCACGGAAAACACAGATACCACATAGAACAAGACCACGTAAATAAAAAACAATCATACACCTGGTTACGGGATGGGCAGCTATTCCCTGAGACTGAAGGCTTCTTACTTGCCATCCAGGATAAAGTCATATTAACCAGAAACTACCAAAAGCATATCATCAAAGACCCGACTATTGCAGAGGACAGATGTAGGAAATGCCACCAGCAGAAAGAAACGATCGAACACATAACGAGCGGATGTAAAATATTGGCCGGAACGGAGTACACAGCCAGGCATGATTCAGCTGCCAAAGTGGTTCACCAAGCACTAGCCACAACATACAGACTCATAGAAAACACAGATCCCTACTACAAATACACGCCAACATCCATACTTGAAAATGAAGATTACAAGCTCTACTGGGATATCGGTATCCATACAGATAAAACAGTCTCCGCCAATAGACCCGATATTACTTTTCAGTGCAAAAAAGGAAAAGTCACCTATCTGATTGACATAGCTGTCCCCAACGACACAAACATCCAAGCGAAATACACAGAAAAAATTTCCAAATACACAGACCTTGCAACGGAAATAAAAAGGCTATGGAGACAGGAAAAAGTCATCATTGTCCCCATCATTATATCAGCCACAGGCCTTACACCAATAACATTCACACCACATTTAGTGCAATTGGGACTCAACACGGACATACACAGAAACATTCAGAAGTCAGTGATTTTGAAAACATGTAACATTGTCAGGTCATTCCTTAATACGGAATGGTAATAGCGTTTGTGCTGACTTGGTTTTGGCCCGTCAGCCAAACATGGAACCACATTGATCAAATGTGAGAAAGAAGAACTTTTTGTAATAAATAATAATAATCTTTATTGTCTATACATCCATTAACAAGACAATGTGACTAAAGCTAAGTTAAATCTAAACGAGTCTGTTAGGATAAACACATTACAATATTAAGTTTCAGCTCTAATAATATACGCTACAATATTAGTTAATAATATTCCCAAGACAACGATCCCGTGCAACCTTCAAAAACTGATAATATGTTAGATTGGTAATATAAATGTCGTTGCAATTCACATTAATAATCTTCATAGCTTGAAAAATGGGGTCCTTTAACTGAAAATTGGAAGCATGGAACGGTAAGTTGAACACGGGATAATGTCTTAACGCACGAGATGGTACGTTAAAGTTTAGTTTTGATAATAAGTAGGGACAGTCGATAGCCGAGTTGCAAATTTTAAACAAAAACAAAACCAGCATAAAATTGCGACGATCGGCCAATGACGATATCTGAAATCTGCGAAGCAGAGTTTCCTGTGGCGAGCTTCGTGGTGGGAAAACACCCTCCATTTTATATATGAGAAATTTTAAAAATTTTCGTTGTACCCCTTCTATTTGGGAAGTGTACTTTGAGTGTACAGGATGCCACACTATTGCTGCGTATTCTAATTTTGATCGAATATATGCAAAGTACAGAGATTTAATTGTATCAATGTTTGAGAAATCACGAGAGTTTCTAAATATGAATCCCAGCATTTGCATTGCGCTTTTGTAAACCTGATTTATGTGTTCCGAAAACGATAGGCGCTCGTCAAAAACTACGCCAGGGTCCCTGATGGATTTTAAATCCTTCAATATCTCAAGATTTATTTAATAGTCAGATTGAGTTAGGGTCTTTTTATTAGCGTACGTCATTTTGTAGCACTTTTCGGAATTTAGAGGTAAGTTGTTAGCTGTGCACCAGTTGCTAACTAGTCGTATATCATCTTGCAGTGCAATGCAATCAGAAACGCAATGTATTTGTCTGAAAATCTTTAAATCATCCGCAAACAATAGAACATTGCTAGAAACATTTATGCCTATATCGTTAATAAACAGAGAGAATATCAGTGGAGCCAATATACTGCCCTGAGGAGCTCCACTTGTAGCTTTGAATCTGAAGGAGTGATTACCACAAATATCGACATATTGATACCTGTCACTCAAATAGCAGGCAAACAGTCGAATAAGATTGTCATCGAAACCAAGCCACCTCAATTTAAGAAGGAAGACAGAATGATCTACTCGATCGAACGCCTTTGAAAAATTCATATAAACAGCATCAACCTGACCACGAGCATCTAAGATCTGACTTACAAAATGAGTGAAACTGGCCAGATTCGTCATCGTACTGCGAATAAATAATGAATTAATGACGAGAGAAATATTAACTGATGATCAAATTGTGACATCAGTGACTTCTCGAAAGATTTTAAGCGATAACGACGACGAAGACGAACTTGGAGAAGGAAATAATCTTTATGTTCCATCCATTTCAGAAATGACTAAGAAAATGACTGAGACTCGCAATTTTTCGAATCTCGTGAAGTTCTTGAACATGTATGGAGTAATTTTTGTGACCTTGACCATTATATAAACACCATTTCTTTTTTAAGTAAAATTGTATGAAGGAAAATTACTTATTTTATTGTATAAACTACATATTTTAATGTTCTCGTTTATACTCGTGTATGTACCAACATATATAATAATAACTTAAGTGTGACTTGTTTTATTTTCCTTTGAACTTTTTCTTTTAATTTAATAATTATTATTATTCATTTTTCTAAGCATTAGCGCCTATTCTAAATAAAAAAGTAGTGAAAAAGATATTAGATTTTGTTTACTGTTTGTAACGAACTTCGGGTATAGCACCATTTTTAGTGATTTTTTGGAGTTCGTTATAAACGGACTTCACTAAAAACGAATTGTTTTCTGATCGATTAATATTTAATATTCTATAACCCTTCTAACAACCTTAATACGACTCTGTGGACTAAATGTCAGTAAACCATATTAGAAGGCCTTTGTTTATGTTTATGTATATTTTTCCATTAAGTATTAGATTACCGTTCTCGTCATTTAAAATCATCCGACTGGAAGCAACGGATTTTAATTTAATTAGTTGTTTACATCAGCTCGAAAATTTCAATAAAACACCCACACAAAAAACGTTCAACACAGATTTTATTTCATTAAACACATTTAATGACACTTTTAAACATAATATAAATTCCTGTTATAAAAACAATACAATAATTATCGTTCACAATTCATTTAGCACAAATTAAATGATATTCGATAGTTATTTTTTTTTACTCGATACAATAAGACATCCAATCTGAATTGGAATCTGCGGTCATTATACATATTTTTTTTAATGTTTATTTGCTAATTACAAACTGAAGTATCATTTTTGTACACAATCTGTTAACAAAGCGATATGGGTATATAAGTGCAAACAAAAAATAGTCTGGCAGCTGAAATTTTTTTCAAGGAGAATAATTTTTATAACTCTATTTTTTTGGATAATATTCTGGGAGCAACACAAAATCTAATTCTCAGGCTGGCAGTTCTTGGAGTAAGAAGAAAATAGCAAGTGTTCTATACAATTTTGAAACTGTTCGAGTCGGTAATATCGGAACTAGATATTAAATTCTATATCAATGAGTTTCTGGTTTTAACGTTTGATATGGGGACAGTACACGCGCTGTAGAGAAACCCCTGAAGCTCTACAGGAGGGCGCGCGCGTTGAAGTAGCGATTGACGTAAATCTTGAATCTCTGCAGGTGGTTCTTATTGAGACATACATTAGATAGTTAATTCCAAAGGGATCAAGTTCAAGAAGTGTTGATGAATGGGAACGAGGACTGGCAAACTGAATCTGGATGTGTTGTATTATTGCGACGTGTTTTGTTAGCGTCTACCCCTCTGAGCCGAATTAAGCGGGCTACAACAGAAAGGGTACTTTCTTTGAAATAAATTATACGAGAAATTCAAGTCACCAACATTCTTTCGATGTTCCAAAGAATCAAGATTTCTGGAGAGTTCCTCGTCCCTAATCAGTCCCCAATTCTTTAAATCCTGGAATAAATTCCTTTTACTAAGGAAATAAAATCGGATACGCTGTAGCCGTAGCAACTTGACGAAAAATAAATATATTCCTGGATCCTGACCTAACCTAAAAAATATATTACTTTGTTCTAAAGTTTCTTGGCACAGTTCGTCCAGCGAACATGTCCATATTTAGTTGTGTCTAAAAGGCGCGATTGTGGCTGCTTTTTGGTGAATTTCGAAGCGAACCATTAATGCTTAATTGGGACGGAAAAATTAAAGGCAGTGGGGGGAGAAGAGGGGAAATTCGTAGCCGAGATTTTTGGGTTTTATGCGTACATTAGATGAAGACGTGTTGGTCGTGTTTTTTGATGACATTTTCGGCCAGGGTAGAGAAGGATACATCAAAAAATACATCCCTGGTAGATTACAAAAAAAAACCGAAAATTCGTGCCGAGAGTGCATTCAATCTCAAGAGCATGTAAGACATCACCAAGGGTCGTCAAGGCTCCATTTAAGTAAAACAGATGTAAAACTCATCCGCCTGTATAATTCTGATAGTTTAGGACCTTACACTGCTCGGAAGACACAAAAAAGATGACTGTTTTGTGTTTTGTTACGCTTAAATATGTTTTTGTCTTTTCGGTTTGGTTTTATTAATTTTAACAAAGCCAGATGCAAAAAAGGGCTCTAACAATTTGTATTACCCTACTTTTACTTCTTTATTTAATACTGATCCTCTTATAGGGGATTATAGGAGAATTGGCGAACTTTCTTCCAGAATTTCATTTCCAACAAGTGTTATGTGCTATCTGGGGATATTTGCATAAGAAGCAGGTTTTCGAACGTCCAAGATCCATGTTGAAAGAAGTTTACTGTATTCTTAGCCTCTTCTAGCAGATAGTTAATGTAAAGTTTAAAGATAGACAGTAGGAGCATACAGCACAGGGTTTTGGGACACATCAGTTTTGATAGTGATAGTAACTTTGCAAAAATTTATGTGTAAACGTATAGGTTACGAAATCAAGCACCGATCGCCTTTAAAATTGGAGCTTTATATTTAAACTTGTAAGAAACAATACGCTATTTTCCTTTCATTTCTGGTAACGTCAGCCTTAGTATTAGTTTTTTTAGGGGTTTCATGTATTCTTGTAGTATCGCAAAAATAAAAAAAAATACGGATTAATATTTTGGGAAATCATACTGTATAATGACTGCAGTAATATGTTTTTTACTTTCAATGTAGGGCTCTGTTTTTGAAAGTAAATAACATTATTTATTAAACTTTGCGTTAACAGAAAACAATTTTTAATATTACTTTATATGGGTAAAAACTTAGGTTTCTATTTCACATATATAATTTTTTTATTTATTTTTTGTTTAATGGATGATTGACATGTAGTTGGTAGTCACAACGTGTAATATATAAACAAATATGTAACATAATATGTAGTTTTCATTGGGTTTCCCTTTTTTATTTTCTTAATTATACTAAATATATTTTTTTACATAAATCTGTAATACTACAGTACAATATGTCTTGTTATGTACAAAAGTTTACTTAGCAATCTATCTACAGTTTTTTTTCTATAAATATAAAACATTAAGTCTCTATATTAAGCGTCATTTTATTTCTTGAAGTTTTGAGAATTTTTCTCATAAATATAGGTACATAAAAGTTGGGAAATCGTTAGCAGATTTTTTTTGTTTGCCAATTACTGGCCTGACGGGAGGAAAGGAAGGGATAGGGGCTCTCCCGGGTACGCTTTTCCCGCAAAATGGCTGTACATGGTTAAAAAACACAATTTTTTTGCTCCGGGTCGCATACCGTGATTTCAATAGCATTTTTTTTCTGCAGATATTGCTCAGTTACCTCTGGTTCCTGGTGCTGAATGGCAAGAAACATCCTTTTGAGAGTGCTTTGTGCAATTATATTCTAGGTTTAATATGAAGGGGTAAGACCACTCCAGGTCTCAAGAAAAAAGGCTAATTTCGGAATTGTATAATAAAAGCAGTAGAAAATTTATTGGAAGTACTTTATTAAATAAATATTTAAATGTGCAAAAACTTTTTGTATCCTTTTAATTCAAAATGGCCGCTTAAGAAGCCGAGGCGTCAAGGCACCTTTTATGCGAGGCAAAAAGACAAAAAAAAAATAAAAAAATTTCATTAATATATATCAAAAACTAGTGGATAACACAGGTTTACAAATTTTTAATTTGGAAAAATACCAAGAACGCCACATGCCTAGATAAGTTAATTGGGACCTCCTGAACACGAAAAACGCTATAATTTTTTTTTTAAGTACCGTTTTTTAGATAACGGTACTTTTGTGTTTTTCGGTGTATGGTCCCACTCAAACCCTTATGGAGCCCAACCGAAAAGTCCGATCGAGATAAATGTCATACCGTTGGAAAGGCAACTAAATGCCTTTTCCGGCGGTATACTATAAATTTCTATGTGACAAGAAGTGGCTGAGTTATAACACCTCAAAGTTCAAAATTTGCCTATTTTTTTTTTACGTTTTTTTTTTTTTCAAAATTTTTCATTTTTATTTGTTTTTTTTTCTACGTTATTGTAAAGATCTGGAATGTTTTATTTTTTTACCAAGTAGTTTATTTAATAACCAACATTTTAAACGTAATTTGAAAAAAAAGGATGAAAAATAAAGTTTTTATTAAGGATTTTGTGGAACGACAATATTTTCATTTTCATTGCTCACACGCTATATTCGGCGTCCATCAGAATTTGAATCACTGTATACGTTGGTAGCCCTGACACACGCTATATTCGGCGTCCATCAGAATTTGAATCACTGTATACGTTGGTAGCCCTGACACACGCTATATTCGGCGTCCATCAGAATTTGAATCACTGTATACGTTGGTAGCCCTGACACACGCTATATTCGGCGTCCATCAGAATTTGAATCTGATCACAGTAAACAGTTTGGCTTTGTACGTGCAAAAAATAAAATGTGTTCAATCGATCCCAACGAATTTTGTTATGTTTGTGGAGTTCTTGTGAAAAAGAAATCACAGCATTTGATGCGAAAAATGAATACGAAAAATTTATCTGAAGCGTATAAGAAGTATTTCGGCTTTCGACCTGCGTCTCTGGACAAACCGTGGACACCGAATAATGCATGTAACAACTGCCGAACAATATTAAATAAAATTGGTAAGGGTCAAGAGTGTTTCTTCACATTTGGAAAGCCAATGCAATGGAGAAACCCGATCAGTCATACAACAGATTGTTATTTCTGTTTAACGGAAAAGGCTGTCGGACGTAGAATTGAACCAGTTTATCCAGTTGTTAGCTCGGTGACGCTGCCAGTGCCGCACTCAGTATCGTGCCCCAAACCGCAGCTGATTCTAGCAGAGCCCACAAAAATACGAAAAAGAAAAACAATAAGTGATTCATCAGATGAGTGCAGTGAATCAGAAATGCAATCAAATAAGAAACCCCATTTACTTACTCAGGCCGAGCTTAATGATTTGTGCCGAGATTTGTATTTGCCGAAATCGAAATCTGAATTACTTGCATCGCCATTGCAACAGTGGGGATATTGTGCTCCTGAGACACGTGTTACATATTACCGTGATCGTAGCAAACAACTTGCAGTTTTTTTCGCAAAAACGGGAAACTTTCGTTTTGGTGCCAACATACGTGGTCTTTTCAATGCTCTCCAACAAAGTTATGACCCAGTGGAATGGCGTCTTTTTCTGGATGGAGGCAAGGATAGTTTGAAGGCAGTCTTGCTTCATAAAGGGAATACGAAACCATCAATTCCAATCGGATATGGAAAATACATAAAGGAAACATATGAAGCAATGAAAGAACTTCTCGCTCTCATACAATATGACCAACATCAATGGAAAGTTTGCTCTGATTTTAAATTAGTTGCCATACTATCTGGATTGCAAGGGGGCAATACGAAGTTTCCCTGTTTTCTATGTCTATGGGACAGCCGTGACCGTCAGAATCACTACATCCGAAAAGTTTGGCCCGAACGAAGTGGGCGTACGCATGGAGAGTACAATATTAAAAATGACCCACTCATTCCTCAGGAGAAGATAATACTTCCTCCACTACATATTAAGCTTGGGTTATTTACAAATATTGTGAAAACGTTGCCAAAAGACAGTCTTGCCATGAATTACCTTAAACAAAAATTTCCGAGAGCCACAGCGAGCAAAATTGAAGCTGGTATATTTGATGGACCTCAAATTCGGGCTCTGTACGGTGACCAAGCATTTAATGAGTGTTTAGGTCCAGCTCATTTGGAGGCATGGGAAGCATTCCAGGACATCGTTTACAACTTTTTGGGAAACTACAGAAGTCCTGATTACGCTGAGAAGATCGATACATTACTGCAAAAATTCAATGCCATTGGTAAGCGTTGAGTGAAAGCATGTATATCAAAAAGGCCGTTATCATTTGAAAATTATTTGAAATTTATTCTTTTTTTAACTTTTAGGTTCAAATATGACACCTAAACTACACTTTTTATTCAGTCATTTGGATATTTTCCCCATGAACTTGGGATCCGAAAGTGATGAGCAGGGTGAAAGATTTCACCAGGAAATGCAAGAAATCGAGAGACGTTACAAGGGCTGGTGGGATGAACAAATGATGGCAGACTATTGTTGGTTTCCTCATTCGCGAAGATACATCCGAAAAAAAAACGGAAAAATTCAAGTCACTCGTCATTTTAATTTAAATTTTTTTAATTTACGCCGAATATAGCGTGTGAGCAATGAAAATGAAAATATTGTCGTTCCACAAAATCCTTAATAAAAACTTTATTTTTCATCCTTTTTTTTCAAATTACGTTTAAAAATGTTGGTTATTAAATAAACTACTTGGTAAAAAAATAAAACATTCCAGATCTTTACAATAACGTAGAAAAAAAAAAACCAAATAAAAATGAAAAATTTTGAAAAAAAAACGTAAAAAAATAGGCAAATTTTGAACTTTGAGGTGTTATAACTCAGCCACTTCTTGTCACATAGAAATTTATAGTATACCGCCGGAAAAGGCATTTAGTTGCCTTTCCAACGGTATGACATTTATCTTGATCGGACTTTTCGGTTGGGCTCCATAAGGGTTTGAGTGGGACCATACACCGAAAAACACAAAAGTACCGTTTATCTAAAAAAACGGTACTTAAAAAAAAAAATTATAGCGTTTTTCGTGTTCAGGAGGTCCCAATTAACTTATCTAGGCATGTGGCGTTCTTGGTATTTTTTGGCTGTAAACCAGTGTAATGTACGGAAATTTGAAAATATCGTTTTTTTTTTCCGAAAAATGGTGCACATTTGAAAAAAATTATCGTTTTTTCGAAAAATGGTGCACATTTTTTCAAAAAAAACGATATTTTCAAATTTTCGTATGTTATATATTAATGAAAATTTTTTACTTTTTGTTCTAGATTGAAACCTACGAGAGCAATCGTTTCAGGCCTCGCATAAAAGGTGCCTTATCGTCTTGGATTCTGAAGCGCAGAATTTCGAATTAAAAAGATAAAAAAATATTTTTGTAGACATAAATATTTGTTTAATAAAGTATTTCAAATTATTTTGGACTGTTTTTATTATAATCTTGAAAGAAGTTTCCTGGGGCTTAAAGTAGCCTTACCCCTTAATGAATTCCATTTCGCAGCCGTGCAATACTCGGCCGTGTGCGTCAACTCCACGTGTGGAGAGTGAAGCCTCTGTACAGTTAATAGTTTAAACATATATGATACAAATATTTGACTTTCTATACTACTTTATAAATCTGGTGTTCTAAATCAGTAGTAAATGTTATGGTCGTTGGGTTTCCAACGTACGCTCTTATATAGCTGCGGGCATTTTCACCACTTGAAATCATTTAAAAGAAACAGAAAATATGACCTTAATGATTTAAATGCTGTATCTCAATTAGAGTATTCAAATTAATTGTATAAGATGTGTGAAAGATCCAGAACACTTCGATATACTGAGTCTTTCATTTTACGAACAAATTGTGAGACTTGACGCGAGAATATAAAACTGACACGCACTGCCGAGTATATGCAGAATAAAAGTAAAAATAAATAAATAAAATGAATTTTAAGAGAGCTTCCGCCTAATTCGGGTCCTGGTTTGCTCTCCACTGCCGGTTTTCGCTCCACTGGGAAGGATCCAAACTTTCGAAGTTTCACTGTAAGTCAGTTCAGATTGAGAGATAAGATTTTCACAAATTGAACTCTCCCTCCGGTCCTGATGAACATCAGATGATTGTACGAAAGTTATTTTTAATCGACAAAAGTGATAATGAATATTTTTAACTGTCAAACTTTGCATTTTTATGCGTCTTTTTGTGGGTTATTTCTTGAGGAGTATTGCTCAAATATAAAAATCCAGTCAGTGTCTGTAATCCTTGAAATTGTGTTTAAAAAATTTTAATGTTTTGTTTAGTGTTTCGTTTTAATTTATTCTAAAAATTATAAAATATTAAAAAAAATTTATGTATGAAAAACTATTAGCAAAGATTGAGCCGTCGCTACTTATTACAAAATCATAAAAAAAACTACCTTTCCTGACAGGAATAGAGACAGATTTACATTCTTCTCGTTCTGGATGCACAAGTTATAATATACGGAGAAATTAAATTTTAAAAATTGATATGCATAATTAAAAAAATAACAGACAGAATCGTTAATCTATTATTGTTTGTTTTTTATTCACTTATTTATAAAGCAATAAAATCTGCAAATGATATACAGTTGTAAAAAAAAAATTAAAGAATAGAGGAAACGAACAAAATTATTTGTTTAATTACTGATTTACATACATACACAATTTCTCCTGTATTTTAAGCAATTTGAAAAATTTTATGTATGTAAACGCCCCCGCCTCTCAAAAAAAACTATGTTACAGTTTTGGAGCCCAGTAATATTGGTACATTGCTCAAAAAAAGTGTAAAATAACTACATTTTGTTTTTCGGACAATATTTGATAATTAGATACATAGATTTAATGAATACAAACTAAAAACAAAAACAGTACAAGAGGATTTTCGCCTAAGTATTACAAGTTTCCTGAAAATTTACCCTTTATGCCGTATTTAAAGTTTCCATCGTTTCACCTTCTATTCTAAGTACAGGGATTTTTTTTACTCTACGAAATTGAAACAGGAGATTCTGCAAGATCTCGGAAGATGTCACTCAAGAACTCTGGTTGCCCATTTTTCCAAAATATTAGAACTCATTTAAAATTCACTTCAAATAGATGGGGGTTGGAAACGTGGTGAGCAGTAGCGTATTTAAGTTTTAGGAACGGGGGAGGGGTAAATGAATCAGAAGGGCGCCTTTAAGAAAAAAAAGAGTGCATTAGCAGGTAGGCAGGCCATTCAGATTAGATCACCAAAAGATACAGTTCCTTTACAAAATCAGAGTGCCTATAGCATTCCCCGTTCGTGTGGTACAGTATATATAGGAGAAACTGGGAGCTCAGTATCAACTAGAATTAAGAAATATGAGATATGTATTAAAAAACAAATTATACAAACAACTGTACCTGACGTAATGTCAATGTCAGAGTAACTAAAGTCCTCCAATCTCTACAAAAGGAACTTTAGGGAATTAGTTGAAATTTACAAACACTCTGATAACAGTAAGAGAGTCGAGTTATGGTCTGCACCGTGCCTGGAAAACTAATACAGTCGGTCAAGTTAAAACGTGTCGCCTATAACTTGTAGTTCGTAAAAATTTTTTTTTTTTTTGGTTATTGTTGGCACCCCTGGAAATAATGCTTAATGGAAAGAGATTCATTTCGAACCTTATTTAAGGTTAAACAGTACATTATCGAGCATGCTCGCTGCATACGCTTGGCACTTCGACGCTTTGTTCTTATGTAATCATTCAAAAGATCTGAAAATGACACCTACAACGGCTGCTACGAATATGGACAAGTCGAGGGCATTTGTTAGCAAGTGGGGTGAAACGAACACCCTTACTTTTTAGTGTTCCGTACGGAACACTTATAAGATGACTTCGGTGTCTGTCCGTCCATCTGTCTGTCCGAGTGTCTGTCACACCCGATTTTCTCCGAAACTATTTGTCATAGAAAGTTGAAATTTGGTAATAATATAGGAATTGATGGCCTCATCAGAGCCATGTAGTTTTGAAAGTTAAATTTTGACTTAAGGAGTTAGTTTTGGGGGGTGAAATCGGAAGTGAAAAAAATTTTTTTTACTAGGTCATCGAGTGTGGTGTAAAATGAAAGCTTGCGAAAACACGAGTAAAAAATATAATGTAATACTTGCGCGCACTTTTCTTTGTATTATTTTTAAAAAATCGTGAAAAATCGCTGTCCACCCGTCTTATCTCGAAAAGTACTTATCAAAAAATTTTGAAAAAATTCTGGAATGTTCTCCACGGGGTGTAGATTGAACGAAAATTATCACGAGTGCGTTACCTTTAATAATTTATCTGGTATATAAAAAACAAAAATTTCAAGGTCATCAGTTTTCAGTAAAGATTGGAAACAAAGTTTGTTGAAAACTCATTTGGAGTGTGTTTTGTGAAGTCACTGATCATTTTATATTCAGTAACAAAAATTTTCTATTTTAAAAGCAATTAATGTACGGAACACTAATTGCGCAAGTTCAACTTGCACTTGACCGGTTATTAAGATATATATGAATATACCAGGTGTACAAGTATGAAATGCGGATTTCAGGCAACAGATGGTGCAGCAATGCAGTTTGTGCTATAAAGATTTGACATTGCGCCATTTTGTTGTGTCATCAACAAGTGTCAGACGCGCACGAGTGATAAATTGAAAAAGTGTGTGCATAGTGTTGTGTTTAATATGTCGAAATTTATACCGAATAAAGAGCATTCGCGGACAGCAATAATTTTTTGTTTTCATTTGAAGAAAACTGCTGTTGAATCATACCGATTACTTCGAGAAGCTTATGGTGAACATGCTCCATCGCAAGATACGTGTGAACGATGGTTTCAGCGTTTCAAAAGTGGTGACGACTTCGATGTTTCAGACAAGGAACGTGGAAAACTGCCAAAAAAATACGCATATGTGGAATTGCAAGCATTTGTGGACGAAGATGATTCGCAAACACAAAAACAACTCGCCGAGCAACTGGGCGTTAGTCAACAAGCTGTTTCCAGTCGGCTACGAGAGATGGGAAAGATTCAGAAGACCGGTAGATGGGTACCACATGAGTTGAACGACAGGCAAATGGAAAAGCGCAAAAACACGTGTGACATTTTGCTCGCTCGGTACAAAAGGAAGTCGTTTTTTTGCCTCTTATAGTTACAGGGGATGAAAATCATGGGTAGACCCAGGCGCACCATTCACATTGACTGCAAGACCGAATCGCTTTGGCAGAAAGACTATGCTCTGTGTTTGGTGGGACCAGAGGGGCGTGGCCTATTATGAGCTGTTAAAACCTGGGGAAATGGTTAATACTAAACGTTACCAACAACAATTGAGCGATTTGAACCGAAATCAAAAACCGAAATGAAAAAAGACCAGAATATCGAAAGAAGCAACACAAAGTCATTTTTCTTCATGACAATGCTTTCTCACATACGGCAAAACCAGTTCGCGACACGTTGGAAGCACTCAGCTGGGAAGTTCCACCCCATGCGGCTTACTCACCAGACTTGGCTTCTTCCGATTACCACTTGTTTGTATCGATGGGTCACGCACTTGCTGAGCAGCGCTTTGGTTCGTACGAAGATGTGAAAAAAATGGCTCGATGAATGGTTCGCAGCAAAAGGGGAAGATTTTTTACTGGCGTGGTATTCACAAATTGCCCGAAAGATGGGAAAAATGTATAACAAGCGATGGAGTATACTTTGAATAAAGCACTTTTTATCATTCTTCCGAATTTAACATGTTTTTTTTAGAAAAAAAATCCGCATTTCATACTTGTACACCTGGTATAATGAGGTCTGTTTTGGATGACTGGAGTGTGGGTGTGACAATGGGGGGAAAAAAGTTAAGTAACCTTAGATATGTGGATGATACTGTTATACTTGTAACTTCAATACAAGACCTAGAATTAATTATGGAATGCCTGGAAATTACTGGCAAGAACTATAGACTGACAATTAATATAGCGAAAACCAAAGTAATGATTGTTAGTCGTAATGAAGATCTGTAACACATAAATGAAATTGCTGGTTTTCACTGTTGTAGACCATTTCAACTATTTAGGATCCCTCATAACTAATGTAAAGCGGAAGTAAGAAGACGTTTGGTTATGGCTAGAAACCCGACGATTAAACTCGCTAAGATCTGGAAAGATCTAGCTGTCACAAAAAACACAAAGTTAAGATTGCTATCCAGCCCTATATTTCTCATGGCAATTTACGCATCGGAAACATGGAGCATTAAACAAGCTGACAAAAGACGAAGCGATGCGTTTAAGATGTGGCCATATCGAAGAATCCTCAGAATATCATATACGGAACATCGTACTAATTCCTGAAGAGCTTAGTATAACTGACCAATTTTCAAATTGAATTAATAGACAATACCTGAAATATTTTGGTCACATTATGAAGGAAGTGGACACCATGGAAAAGCTTGTAGTAGCGGGGAAAGTAGAAGATCAAGAGTATGGTTTCCAACAAAATGGTCCGCACCAAGTAAGAGCTCTCCTTGGTATGGGTACGCACGAGTAAAGTCATGTCGCGCAGAATCGAGATACCTGGAGAATGACTGTTGAGGCAGCAGTTGCATAATGTCACCGATACTCCTATTGGGGTGAAAGGATTGAGAGAGACAGAGAAGGTGAAACGATACTGTTGATAATCTACCAGAACGTGGTTCGAGAGGAAAAGTGTCGAATAAGGACGAAAAAATGATTATTAACATGTTTTCCCGAAATCTTCAATTAACTTTGCGCTAAGACGCGCAAAAACTAAAACAGAGAGGTTTGGATAACATCTCCGGGCTAACGATTTGAAGTGGTAGAGTACAATCAAGAAACCATTATTGTGCGAAAAACATAGAGAGAAAGACCTTGCGTGGGCAGAGGAAAACATAGATCGAGGCTCGAATTAGGTAATTTTTTCCTGTAAAGCTTCTTTTTGTGGTTATGTTATCACCCTGAATAATTTCCACTAATCAGTTGGTTCAGCGCACCGTGAAACACCATGTGAAGATCCATATTTGCGAATGCCTTTCTAAAATAGCTTTTGGATGACTCTTTATCATTCCCGATGATTTGAACGCTGAAAAAATGCTCCAGATGTACAAGACGGCATTAGTACCGACTGCCAAACTGTGGTTTGTCGGTAAAAATGAGGAGTGGATTCTTCAAGAGCATAACGATTCTAAACATCGAAGTAAAACGTGTGCCCAGTGGAAAGGAGAATCCGGTGTCGTATTAGATTGGCCATCCTTGTCGCACGCTGGAACAATATAATTTTTTTCCGATAAACCTTCATTTTGTGGTTATGTTATCAGCCTGAACAATTTCCACTAACCAATTGGTTCAGCGCCCCGTGAAACACCCTGTGAAGATCCATATTTGCGGATGCCTTTCTAAAATAGCTTTTGGAAGACTGTTTATCATTCCCGATGATTTGAACGCTGAAAAAATGCTCCAGAAGTACAAGAAGCCATTAGTACCGACTGCCAAACGGTGGTTTGTCAGTAAAATGAGGAGTGGATTCTTTAAGAGCATAACGATCCCAAACATCGGAGTAAAATGTGTGGCCAGTGGAAAGGAGAATCCGGTGTCGTATTAGATTGGCCATCCCTGTCGCACGCTGGGACAATGTAATTTTTTCCGATAAAGCTTCATTTTGTGGTTATGTTATCAGCCTGAACAATTTCCACTAACCAATTGGTTCAGCGCACCGTGAAACACCCTGTGAAGATCCATATTTGCGGATGCCTTTCTAAAATAGGTTTTGGAAGACTATGTTTCCCGAACGCTGAAAAAAATGCTCCAGAAGTACAAGAAGGCATTAATACCGACTGCCAAACGGTGGTTTGTCGGTAAAAATGAGAAGTGGATTCTTCAAGAGCATAACGATCCCAGCGAAGTAAAACGTGTGGCCAGTGGAAAGGAGAATCCGGTGTCGTTATATTAGATTGGCCATCCCTGTCGCTTGATGCAAACCCAGTCGAGAATATGTGGTCATACATCAGCTAATTCGAGCAAAATGGAAATCTTTGTCCCAAGAATATGTGAAAAATCTCTTCAGATGTATATCCGAAGATGCCAGCCAATCATCGAGGCAGATACCTAGATACTGAATCATTAGCATTTTAGAGGCAATACTTTACTGTGGAAAGACGTAAAAAACTTTTAAATAAATACCTTTTTTTAATGAACCATACACGAGACGTTTTTACTTTACCGACTGTATTACACTGGATTGCGCTTTGCATGGTTATTCGACTTATATACTACTCGTTTGAGCTCATTTAATGTTCCAATGTCGAAGAGTAAACATTTCTGAAAATGCCTTTAACTATCGTAGGCGAATCATCACATAGTCATAAGCCAGGAAACCTTTCGTATTTGAAAAATGATTTTTTTTCCCTACAAACACAAAAACTCTCCAATGTTGTTGTAGACAAAATGTCGTAAAATAATTAAGTTGCAAGTTGGTTTTTGTAAACAGTCAAATTGTACAGTCAGGAGGACAAAATGGTATCATATGTACTTTTATGATGTTTCTTACAAATATTTATTTTTATAGAACCATTTCGGTAATCAAAAATGTAAAAAATTTCTTAATAATACAACAAAAACCTTTTAGGTGAAATTCTGTTCGTTCTTAAACTTGTCCCAAATACCACTGCAGCTTTTTTTTACACTGCTCAACAAAACGTGTAAACAGTAAGAAGACACTGCTTAACCAAAAGAGAAACGCTCTACAAAACAGTTTCGTTTGTACAAGTGCGTGGACCATTGACTATCGAATACCTAGAGGAACCATTTCTCGCACTATTGGCGCCAGATATAAAGAGTTCTTTGAAAGTCCTCGCGGAATTGCCGCGACATGCCGCAATAAATAGCAAAATTTATGGGATAACTCAATATAATAAAAAAATTAGAGAAAATTATCAAAGTATTGGCTACATTGTAATCTAGGAATTCTATGATGGAGCTAGAAATAATGTGTAGCATAGTTACTACAGCTAATGGTATTTCTACAATTAAAAATACGCTTACTACAACAATCAACATAAGGGTTGTACAGTTTGAATCTCGTAATTTTTTACATTCGTTTTTCTGATTCTTCTTGGAAGATAGTAGTATATCTCTTCGTTTTTGGGCTTTCTTCAATGCCCTAAATAATAGGAGGTTGAGCGTAACCAGGGCTATACAGGGCACCATGTGTACAAATACTAACCTAAACATGAAGTAAAAAATATAGTAGACGTCGATAGTTATCAGGTTTTGGACCCAGGCGGCGTAAGTTTTTACGCAAACGCTGATGTTCTGGTTGTTCCAAGTGATTTGCATCTGAAATAGAAAAATACAGATTAATTTTTACAGAGATAAGGCACGATCTTTTTCTTTCTGTAGATCGGAGCTTTGTTGATGAGTTGCGGTATGTACCAAGAGGTATTAACCATTAAATTTTTTAAATAATTTGGGGGATATTATACCAGGTGTATGCATAAGTTTTTGCCGGTTTCACTAAGAGATGGCACCAGCGAACAGTACGCAGTGTATGAATTTGATAGATACGTCAGTTTGTTCGTCTGACATTAACCTAACCAACATATACAAGTTGAGTCCGCCAAACATTAGCATCTGTATTGTATTGTTCAGTGATCATGTCGACTTTTGTGCCTGAAAAAGAACATTTGCGGCACGTATTGCTTTTCTTATTTAATCTAAAGAAAAATGCTGCGGAAAGTCATCGTTTGTTGGTAGAAACATATGATGAACACGCTCCATCGATTAGAACATGTGAGACATGGTTTCGACAATTTAAACGTGGTGATTTCAATGTGAAAGACAGTGCGCGCTCTGGTAGACCACAAAAATACGAAGTCGAGGAATTGCAGGCGTTACTGGATGATGATCCAATGAAACAATCAGCAGACGTTTACGAACAATGGGGAAGATCAATAAACTCGGTAAATGGGTCCCACACGATTTGAATGAACGGCAAATGGAAAATCGTAAAGTCACTTGTGAAATGCTGTTTCAACGCCACGAAAGAAAATCATTTCAGCACCGAATTGTGACGGGTGACGAAAAATGGATTTATTTTGAAAACCCGAAGCGGAGAGAAAATCGTGGCTGTCACCTGGCAAAGCCGCTCCTTCAATACCAAGGCCAAATCGCTTCGGCAAGAAGACCATGCTTTGTGTCTGGTGGGACCAGAGCGGTATTGTGTATTATGAACTCTTGAAGCCCGGCGAAACCGTTAATGCACAACACTATCGCCAACAAATGATTAATTTAAATCGCGCATTGATCGAAAGACCACCGGAATGGGCCAGAAGACATGGCAAAGTGATTTTGTTACACGACAATGCGCCGTCTCACACAGCAAAAACCAGTGAAAGACACCTTGAATTCGCTTGGATGGGACATCCTTCTGCACCCGCCGTACTCTCCCGACCTAGCCATCTGACTATCACCTTTTCGCATGAATGTGGCACGCGCTTGCAGAGCAGCACTTCAGCAATTTCGAGGAAATTGGAAAATGGTTCGACGAATGGGTTGCCGCAAAAGATAAGCAGTTTTTCTGGCATGGTATTCATAATTTACCTGAAAGATGGGCGAAGTGCGTAGAAGCCAATGGTCAATATTTTGAATAAATAAAAAATGAATTTCCCTTGAAAATTACGTGTTTTCTTTACGACAAAAACCGGCCAAAAACTTATGCATACACCTATGTAAATAGTTCCCTAAATTCAAGCGTATAACATCTTCAGAGATTTAACATATTTAACATATTCATTTTTAAAACCTTTATTATTCCAAATTAGTTTTTAGTGGAGACAAATAATTTTTTTTTTATGATTTTTGGAAATTTTTGGGTACTGCTTGAAAATCGATTTAACTACTTTGAAACAGTACCAACATAATGTAAACCGTTTTCTAAGGCCTAACTTTCACCGCAAGGTCAGTTTCTGTTCGTTGTTATGCGACAGGAGAAACTTCATTTTACTCGCCATAAAATTGCCTAAAAAACTGCGTAGATTGCATTAAAAAATATTAAGTATGTAACCTAAAAAAAAATAATTACTACGGCAAATTGAAAATGGTTTTTTACGGGTAACTTCTGTTCAATTCGATATTACGCTTTCAAATTATATTAACAAAATAGTGTGCCAAATTTTATTACAAAATATTAAGAGGACTGGTCAAAATTCGTATTTTAGTCCAAATCTTATTATGGATTTTACTTGTGGGTAAAATGTCGTAGGATTTTTTTTTAAATATACGAAATTTTATGTTCTCCAAGATGGTTAAAAAAAAGAAAGAACATACGAAAAATTTTTTCGTTACGAAAAATTCAGTTTTTTTTCGCATTTGCTCTAGAAAACGTTTGGTTCAATCTCTTTATTTCTGTTCAATATTTTATCTGAAATATAACATTTCAAAACAATTGTGTGTGTATTAATTATTACCATTTTAATGCTGAAATAATAATAATAGCTCAGCGCTCTATGGTTTTGCTTCTGTCTCAATCCACTCTCAAATACACTAAACAGAACAGAGCATGGCTTCAATATCAGACACCAAAAAGTGAACCAACATAAAATAAACCACCTCCTATATATGGATGACATAAAACTCTACGCTGCCACAAAACCACAGCTGAAAGAACTCCTGAAAATCACAGAAATATTCACCTTAGATATCAATATGGAATCTGGTATAAGTAAATGCAAAGTGCTCCACATCAACAAAGGTCAATGGAAAGGTCACTATGAGACCGAAACCATCAACAAAGCACTAAACTCAAACCACACTCACATCAAAAAAGAGCTTAGAACCGAATTTCAAAAACAGGACTCGCGAAACTTTTACAAACAAAACTCAACTCCAAGAATCTCACTAAAGCCATCAACACGTTCGCTATACCTATACTCACATATTCATTTGGTATCATCAAATGGTCACACACAGACATAGAAAACATTCACATCCTTATACGTTCTCAATTCACCAAATATAGGAAATTACACACCCAACGCAAGCAAGGAAAGACTTACCATTGAGAGGAAGGCAGGAGGAAGAGGAATCATAAATATCACATCATTACACACACAACAAATACAAGCACTTAGGAACTACTACTTTGACACCAAGCAAACGAGCCTCTACACAGCAACAGTGAAAGCAGACAAAAACTACACACCTCTCGACTTATCCCGGGCAGATCCACCCAGCAGATACACCCAATTACAAGAGGAAAAACACTCGGACATCGGCTACTCAGAGGAATATCCGCAGACAGCAGGAAATCATTCAACTTAATAAAGACCTGGAAGAAATTCTATCTTGGGCTGACAGTAACCAAGTGGAATTCAACGCTACAAAAATCCAGGCGGCAATTTTTTCTAAAAAAGTTAACGTTGCTGAATCCGATATAGTTATGTCCGGGCACTCTATTCCTCTAACATCGTCACTCAATTTTTTTTTGGCGTTAATTTGGGAACAAATATGTCCTGGCATGAACATGTTGCAGACATAGCAAGGAGAGTTCTCAAAAGTTGGGAATATTATTTCGAACCAGAAAGCTTTACACTCCATAACAACTGTTAATTCTTTACAAAGCTCAAATTCGACCAAATATGGAATACTACTCCCATATTTGTGGCTCCGCTCCCAAACATACACTGCATTTGTTGGATTCTAATCAGAGAAGAGTTGTTTCGTCTGATTGGAGACCCGGAACTGACCGGCGACCTTGATTCGCTGGAACATCGAAGAACGGTTGGCGACTTGAGTCTATTCTACAAGTATTTTCATGGAAAGTGTTCGAAGGATGTAACCCGTTTGATTCCTCCCAGAGCGGTGCATGTTAGAATTACTCGTCGCGCTAATACTTCACATGCGTATAGGTTTAGCTTGTTACTCCTCATACAACGCTTTTCAAGCATTCTTTTATATGGAGAACGTCATCCCTTTGGAATAATTTGCCCAGGACTGCGTTTCCCACCGAGTACAATTTACACCGATTCAAGAACAACGTGAATCGCTTTTTCCGCACACGTGTCGCTCCTCCGGCGCTTAGGGAGATTAGAAGAGTTGTTTCGTATATGTAGCGTTATACGTCCTTTTTAAAGTTTATGGAATGGAAATCTTTTCATTATTTTTAATTTTAACTCAAGGAGGGGGGTGAAATTAAATTTTAAAAGCTTTTAATATATGGAAATTCTTTTTGATTTTTTTGGTTGAGTAAGAAACATGTTGTATCCATAAATATTTACAGTAAAACATATAAGGGGAGAGAGGGTAGGGGAGAAGATTAGTTGAATGAGTCCGAGGAAGAAATTATTCATGAATTTTATTTTCGTAAAATTTCATATGGAACCAAATTATTTTCAATATAACAATCAATTTTGTGTTCAAAAGGAACACAGATTTGAGTACTATTACTCTCTGTGGAAAATTTATTCAGGAGTAAATTTGACAAAGAACCCAGTCAGGAATTTGAATACTTTGCAATAGTATTGTAGACGTATGATATGGACAAACAAATCAAATGTAAGTGATTTTGTTTCTAAATACATCTATACATGCCTCAATTAAATTTACTTGTGAAATGGGGAGCAAAGAACAATTGCCATTCCTGGATATTTTAGTTGTTAAACATAAATCAAAATTTAACATATATATATATATATATATATTATATATATATATATATATATATATATATATATATATATATATATATATATTATATATATATATTAGAGTGACCGGATCTCATGGAGGGGGGAAAAATGTCGGAATCTTGTT
This sequence comes from Pachyrhynchus sulphureomaculatus, assembly GCA_019049505.1. Classification (NCBI taxonomy): domain Eukaryota; kingdom Metazoa; phylum Arthropoda; class Insecta; order Coleoptera; family Curculionidae; genus Pachyrhynchus; species Pachyrhynchus sulphureomaculatus. Next base: position 26,080,415 of record CM032453.1, on the reverse strand, counting down.
CGTCTGGACCCCACAAAACGATTCCCCTTTCCAGATATTGAGATAGCCGAAATTTGAGCTCGATTAAACGACGTTAACCCGTGCCGCTCGTCGCTCAAAGCTTGAAAAAATCCAAATTTTTGGCCAAAAAGCTGACATATGGAGCCATAACTCCAGAACGGTAAATAATAGAAACACGCTTAATATCTCAAAAGAAAGCTAATGTTGTTCTTTAAAATTTATATTCTATACATAATTATTGTTATTTTAAGTCAAACCGAGTTACAACAGCCTTTAGCCCCAAAAACGTGACCTGGTACCACTAGGAGCTTACTTCGTATATTTTTGTTATTAAGTGATAAATTTTGCTTTTTTTTGGTATATTTTGGAGTTTAAAGTAGAAAATAATAAAAAAAACAAGTAATACTGATAAGTCTAATGACATTTTTTATTTTAAAATATAAAAATTAGGTATATAATACATACAAAACAGACACAGAAAAAGATACAGACGTAGAACCTACATGAGTTGATAATTTTACATAGTTATCTAATCTATTCTAGAGCTTTTGTTAAAGTAGTTTTTGAAACGTCAGGATATAATGGTCGGTATTTACTTACAACTTGCAGGACATATTGCTTTTAGTCTTCATCTTTTGTCAGAAGGTCGTTAAAGTCGGTTATTAATTTAACACCACGCTCAGCCATATCATTAACTACTTTTAATGTTTTGACAATTTTCAATCCTTCTTGGAAGTCATTATTTTGAGGCCAGGTGTTTGGATGTTGTCTTAGGAAATCTGTTTTTATATTAAATTGGATTTACAACCCTAGCGTGCTGTGATGGTTCATCTGTGGTACTGAGCAATTTATTAGCCATTAACAACTTTTCATCGTCTGTAATGGTGGGATCAAGAAACGATAATCTCACCAACTTTGCATTCAAATACCACAAATGGTTCGAAAATTTGGTCAGGGCTATTTCTGCAATATCGTTGTCACATTCTTTATAGTCTAACAGACTATGCAAAATACCTAAATCTTGCTTTGGTGCAAGATGAGCTTTTGGAGCATTGAACCAAGCTTTACAATAAATTTTTAACTAGGAAAACAGAAATGGCACGCACAGAACTTTCTTCTTCTTTAGACATCTTAAATTGACGACGAAAAATGAACATTTTTAAGCAGTAAATAGCCTTTGCCATCCACCTAGCGTGATGAATGGCTCCTGGAGTTCTAAAACCCACAACATTGCCGTCTAGTGATCCAACAAATACGAGAACCAACTGCAATAGCTCCTTGTAGTCATCTCTGGGGTGGCTCTCAGTTAATTTGGTCTCGAATTCAGCAGTAACATTTGCAATTACTTCTGGAGTTAGCTGCTTTTGTATTAGATTGTCACTGATACCTGTGTCGTATTTTCCTTTGTCTATCTTGGGCCACGCAGTGAGGAATCTCTTGAAAATGTCTGGATGAGGTCCAGTGGTTGATCCCATTTTTTGTGTCGAATACGCCTCTTAACAGAATTTCCAAGATATGGTGACGGCAAGCTAGGTATAACAATTCTCTTCCTAACATTTGCTCCAATATGCCGCATGCTCCTTTGAGTCTTCCCGTGTTGGATGCTGTAGTGTCGAAGCACATCGCCTTGACGGTGTTGAGAAGACCCCATTCATGTAGGCATTCATATACGGCTACGGCTTGCTCCTTTCCAGAGCTGTTTGCTGTTACAGGAACTCCCAGCAGCTGTTCCTTTTCGCCATATGAAATAGCTATAGCTATTCGCTCACATTGTTCATTTTTTAAAACACCCGGTAAAAGTTTACCGTCCCAATGGACAACCACGGGCTCTTTTTCAGGAATGTTTACTTTATCAAAAATTTTTTTATTATATTGTTCTCTGAACATTTGCCTTCTGTCATGTAATAAAGTTTTCGAGACTTTATACTTAAGAGGGTCAAGGTTTAGTGCTCCTAGAGTAGCTATTAAAATTCTCGTGGCATTTCTGTCGGATACCTTACATCGATCTAATAAAATGGACAATTTCACGTTTAAAATCTCTTTAACGCCCCTTGCAAATGAAACTTTCATCCTCTTGCTCTCAGATGGTCCTGGATCTTCTGCAGCTTCTTCAGGGATGTCCATTTCCTCCAAGCTCTCAAGTTCCTGGTAGATGCTGTCCTCTTCAGTGTCTTCTTCTCCTTCTGTGAACTTGTCTTCATCATCCGTCTCTAAGAAGCAACAAAAAGAAAGAGAAAAAAAAAGACTATAAAAACTTGTCGTTTTAGCAGAATAGTAATAATACATAGGTACTAAATTACCTACTTCTAATTATCAAAAGGTATTATTTAAAAAATATAAACTCAATCATAAAGATGCCAAATCATGCTCTCATGTACAATTTTCTTTCAATTATAATGAAAACTATTTACTTATTTGTTTATCTATTTTTTAGAATACTAATAATAAAAAAAAACTCACCAATATCAAAAGTTGCTTCTTGGATTTGTCGGTTCATTTTTGCAAGTTCCTTTTGCACCTTGATTTCTTCAGCTCGAGACAACTTGAGATCCACTACAGTCATGGAACCTGGGCGGCCCTTCTGCCTCTGTTTCACGAGAAACGCCTTATCTTCTTCCGATTTCATCAGAGCCAAGGCATCTTGTTGACCAATATCAAAGAGATTATCCAACTTTTCAACAAACTGTTTAAATTTGTTCTTGGCCGTTTTCGATGTTTTCTTCCGGTCTTTTTGAAGAGTTCTCCACTCGGCGTGAAGTTTTTCCAGCTTAGTAATTGCATCTTGCTCATGTTTAGTCGGGATTCGAGCTTTCCTCCCAAAAAATGAACACTTCTCGTATTGTAAGTTTTGCTGATTCTGTTACAGTTAATTTCACAGTACGTAAATTATAAAATAAAGCACACAAAACTTGACGATTTGAGGGTAGTTTACAACCGGTGATCTGGTGAATGGGATAGCCCACAAGAAATATTTTATCCTTGGTCCGGCTTTGTACACCTGATGTGGATGCCATTTCAGAGGCCAATAGGTAAATAACAGTTAACTTGGAAAATGAAACAAAATATATTGCAAACTTTAATTTCAATAAAATGTTTTCAAATGTCTTTTAAAATAATACTATAATAGTTTTATAAAAACAATAACACACACACTTGGAAAATTAAAAAAAAAAAAAACGTTACAATATCTTCACTAGACAATTGTTCGATCTAACCAGCTCAAAGGCACTTTAGAAACTAAACTGAATAAATAAAAGGTCGGTTGTACGCTGAAGTAAAATCACCATCCCTAAAATAGAAATTAGATTCACCCTCCTTTTTACCTGTCAAACGGGTCTTTCTTTGGTAAACTAGTTAGGTAATCCCCATATAATAAAAGATTAAATTTGAACAAAAGGCTCTTTATGTTTGAAAATTGAGTTCCAAAATACTTTTTTTAACAAAAAAATGTTAGTTTCGAGACACATTATGTAAAAACCCGTAAAATTCTTAGAATACTCCCAAACTGGCTCTTACTGGTACCAGGTCACGTTTTTGGGGCTAAAGGCTGTTGTAACTCGGTTTGACTTAAAATAACAACAATTATGTATAGAATATAAATTTTGAAGAACAACGTTCTGGAGTTTTGGCCAAAAATTTGGATTTTTTCCAACTTGAGCGACGAGCGGCACGGGTTAACGTCGTTTAATCGAGCTCAAATTTCGGCTATCTCAATATCTGGAAAGGGGAATCGTTTTGTGGGGTCCAGACGAACAAAATTCCGACATCGATTTTTTGCAGTCACCCTAATATATATATATATATATATATATATATATATATATATATATATATATATATATATATATATATATATATATATATGTATATATATATATATATATATATATATATATATATATATATATATATATATATATATATATATATATATATATATAGGAAAGAAATCGTAGAAGTGTGATATTCTTAACATCGATTTTACTACAAATAATATAAAGTTGTTGTTTGTTCTGTTTTGTACTTGTCTTTGAATAAAGTAAGAATTAAAAATAAAAGGAACCGTATAGGAGTATTAATCGCTATGACAAAAACTTTAAAAACAAATTTACGAACAGATTTAAGGTTTGCTTAAATCTTCTTCTTTTACAAGCCAGCAAAAAAGGTCGAAATATGTTATAATGGCAAATAATCTAAAATATAGCGGGAAACTCAAAAACAGTATTTAATAAGATATTTAGGCTTTCCGTTAGTTGAGGTTAGTTATCTTGAAAAATATCTTAAGAAATACGCAGGACAAATCCACTAACGTGAAAGAAGTGTGAGATAAGTTGTAATAATTGTGATCTATATTGGGCAAAAACTAAAAGACCAATTAAATGAAGATTTATAGACCATTTACCTCACTTGAAGTATGGTAAAGCAGAAAAATTAAGCCTCTCTGAATACGCACTTCTCCATAATCATATACGAGGCTGGTTTGAAAAGTCCGTGCAAAAATAAAAACTACTTATGTGTTTGGGGTAAACCTTTTTTATTTTTCGACATAGTCTGACAAAATATCCATTAGTGTCTGCAATCACCTCCTCGTTTGAATAAAATCTTTGTCCCGCCAGCCATTTTTTCTCAAAATTAGGGAACAAATAGTAGTCCGAGGGAGCCAAGTCTGGAGAATAGGGGGGATGTGAAACGAGTTGGAATCCTATTTTCCATTAATTTTGCGACCACAAATGCTGAGGTGTGTGCTGGTGCGTTGTCGTGATGGAAAAGGACTTTCTTGTGGGCCAATCGCGGGCGTTTTTCTTGCAGCTCGGTTTTCAAAACGGTCCAATAACGATGAATAATATTCACCTGTAATAGTTTTACCCTTTTCCAGATAGTCGATGAGAATTATCCCTTGCGAATCCCAAAAGACAGTCGCCATAACCTTTTCAGCCGAAGGAACGGTCTTCGCCTTTTTTGGTGCAGATTCCCCTTGGTAACCCATTGTTTAGATTGTTGTTTGGTCTCAGGAGTATAGTAATGTATCCATGTTTCATCCACAGTGACGAAACGACGCTTAAAGTCCTCCGGATTCTTCTGGAACAGCTGCAAACCATCCTTGCAACACTTCACACGATTCCGTTTTTGGTCAAGCGTGAGCAATCGCGGCACCCATTTTGCGGATAGCTTTCTCATGTCCAAATGTTTATGCAAAATATTATGTACCCGTTCAGTCGAGATGCCCACAGCACTAGCAATCTCACCAACCTTAACTCTTCTGTCATCCATCACCATATCATGGATTTGATCAATGATTTCTGGAGTCGTAACCTCCACAGGCCGTCCAGAACGTTCAGCGTCACTTGTGCCCATATATGGCCAGTCCGAAAATGTTGAAACCACTTATAAACTGTTCTAATCGAAGGTGCAGAGTTACCATAATGTTTATTAAGCTTCTCTTTAGTCTCCTGAGGTGTTTTGCCTTTCATAAAGTAATGTTTAATCACCACACGAAATTCTTTTTCGTCCATTTCTTGAAAATCACTCGACTTCCTTGATTCACACGAATGCCAAACACAAAGAAATAGGCCAATATGGCTGAAACTTGGTGTGCGTTCATTCAAGAGATGCTACTAACTAAACATGACCTCGATACGCGCCGGTGGTGCCATCTCTCGGACTTTGCACGGACCAGCCTCGTAATTAGAAAATTTAAGGTTCGCTAGAAAATGTGTCTGTTAGGAGATTGTCAGATACATACGAAAGTATCGAAATGAAAAAACGTAAAAATAATCCAAATAAAGACATGGAATCCCCCTGCATTGCCTACTTTACTGGAACTAAAACTGGGATTTTTAATTGATTAGTAGGGCTCGAGTAAATTATAATTTTAGTATAAATAGTCTAGTTTTTAAACTGCTGTTGAACCAATCATCGCTTCTGATGATACCATCATGGTTAGAGAAACCCGTGTCGAGAACATAAATAAAGTGTTTAGTGTAGTGGTGACAATTGTTGGGTAGAGCTCTTATAAGCGTTCATAGTTTCCATAATAGATGACGTCAAATAAAAAAGGGGCACAACCAGTTAAAGAATCAAGGAATATTCAAAATATATGATATTATATTGTACCTGATTTGATTTGATTTTATTTTTTGTATTCTACTCTTGACTAATGTAGTGTAATGATATGGAATAAAAATGATGTTATCAAACAGTAATTCAAAACCGTGAGAAAATAAACAAATAAAAAATAATATAATTCACGTTATTTTTTTATGATTTTTTTTTTTTTCCGCTCACCAGACTATAAAATACAAAAGACCACTTAACTGACATTTATTTCTTGTGTCATATCAATGAACAAAAATTCATGTGTGTTAGAGTTTAAGTGCTTTTTAAAACGATGGAATATTCAACTGGGTTTTTATATTGAGTGTTGTTTTTATTTTTTTAATACTTGGATTGTATGTCGTCCTTAATGGATCGGTGACTTTCAGTTTTGCAAATTATTCTTTTACGTATATATATATATATATATATATATATATATATATATATATACGAGGCTGGTTTGAAAAGTCCGTGCAAAGTCCGAGAGATGGCACCACCAGCGCGTATCGAGGTCATGTTTAGTTAATAGCATCTCTTGAATGAACGCACACCAAGTTTCAGCCATATTGGTTTATTTCTTTGTGATTGGCATTCGTGTGAATCAAGGAAGTCGAGTGATTTTTAAGAAATGGACGAAAAAGAATTTCGTGTGTGATTAAACATTACTTTATGAAAGGCAAAACGCCTCAGGAGACTAAAGAGAAGCTTGATAAACATTATGGTGACTCTGCACCTTCGATTAGAACAGTTTATAAGTGGTTTCAAAATTTTCGGACTGGCCATATGGGCACAAGTGACGCTGAACGTTCTGGACGGCCTGTGGAGGTTACGACTCCAGAAATCATTGATCAAATCCATGATATGGTTATGGATGACGGAAGAGGTAAGGTGCGTGAGATTACTAGTGCTGTGGGTATCTCGACTGAACGGGTACATAATATTTTGCATAAACATTTGGACATGAGAAAGCTATCTGCAAGATGGGTGCCGCGATTGCTCACGCTTGACCAAAAACGGAATCGTGTGAAGTGTTGCAAGGATGGTTTGCAGCTGTTCCAGAAGAATCCGGAGGACTTTTAAGCGTCGTTTCGTCACCATGGATGAAACATGGATACATTACTATACTCCTGAGACCAAACAACAATCTAAACAATGGGTTACCAAGGGGGAATCTGCACCAAAAAAGGCGGCCGGCAAGGTTATGGCGACCGTCTTTTGGGATTCGCAAGGGATAATCCTCACCGACTATCTGGAAAGGGTAAAACTATTACAGGTGAATATTATTCATCGTTATTGGACCGTTTGAAAACCGAGCTGCAAGAAAAACGCCCGCGATTGGCCCACAAGAAAGTCCTTTTCCATCACGACAACGCACCAGCACACACCTCAGAAGTTGTGGTCGCAAAATTAATGGAAATAGGATTCCAACTCGTTTCACATCCCCCCTATTCTCCAGACTTGGCTCCCTCGGACTACTATTTGTTCCCCAATTTGAAGAAAATCGCTGGTGGGACAAAGATTTTATTCAAACGTGGAGGTGATTGCAGACACTAATGGATATTTTGCAGACTTGGACAAATCCTATTATTCGGAAGGGATCAACAAACTAGAACATCGTTGGACGAAGTGTATAAGCCTAAAAGGAGATTATGTCGAAAAATAAAAAAGGTTTACCCCAAACACATAAGTAGTTTTTATTTTTGCACGGACTTTTCAAACCACCCCCTCGTATATATATATATATATATATATATATATATATATATATCTATGTGTATATATATATATATATATATATATATATATATATATATATATATCTATCTGTATATATATATATATATATATATATATATATATATATATAAATATATATATATATATATATATATATATATATATATTTAAAAAAAACATTTACATTATAGGGAAATATTGTTTGATTTGTTTTTGAATTTTTTTGCAGCCAAACTTTTCCTGCATTTTCGCTATACCAACAAATCATTAGCGTCCCAAAGCTTCCGACGAATTAATTTCTAACTTTTCATTATTTTCATTTTCATAGTCAGAGTCGTCAGTGATTAATTATCTTCGTCTTCATCATTTTGCTCATCTAACTCATCTTCATTCCACCTCACAATATACTTTCTTGAATATTCAACCTGAAAAATATTTTTTTACTAAATTCATAAATGTTAAACAGATTTATGCAATTAACAAAATTACTTCGCTGTTTACTTCTGTCAACAAATTCTCCATTCCTCCATTTTATCTTTGTATTTTTCCTTCAAAATGCTGAGTGGAATGTTTTTTTTCCGGATCAGAGTCATCATTACTCTTTTCAGTGAAATCCAAAATATTTTTTCCAACATGTTTTTATCGTGTCAACCTCAAGCTTATTCCATGGTAGGTTTATTACAGCATCTTTTATTGTTAAACGCTTTAAAAGTTTTGAGAGATCTTCAGATTCTGAGAACAAGCTTGACCTGTAGTAAAGTTTTGTCAGCTTTTCTTCCTGGAGTGGTTTTCTCATCATTCATTACTAATGTTTTCTCAGGTAGCAGTTTCTAAAACAAACCAGTTTCATTTGCGTTTTAAATTTGATCATTTGTTAAATTCAGTTTACATATGACTGAACAAAGATCTTGTTTAAATGGATCTACTAGCTCAGGGTTTGTAGATAGTTTTTCACCAGATATCTTCAAAATCTAATGCCAAACCTGCATTTAAAATTTTACAACCAACCATCGCTTGCAGAAAATGTTGGTGTTTCCTTTAGAATTTCATTTAAGGATATTGCTTTCAGCTTCATAAGTTCACTAGTCACTGGAATATTCCTTAACCTTTGTTTACAAAAACCATTCATACAATTTTCTCTCCATTCTAGGGCTTTCTCCCGACTTTAATGTTTTTCTTTTAATAATACCAACGCATTCTGTTGTTACGCTTAGAATATTCGCTTTATTTTTTTTAATTGCACAAACAGTCGATTTAGCTATATCATACTTTTTGCCAGGTGTGTAATACTTATGATGTCACTTTTTTCTGATAGTGTTAACACTTTTCATTTCATATTTTCCAATTGGAAGCACTAAAGTCACTAAATATTTAATATCAAATGAACAGACCGGACACACCAAAGGTAGCACGATAATCGCCAGGCAATACTAATCTAACCTAAATACATCAAATAACAAGAATATTTTCTAAGAGAAATCCCCTATTAGCACTGGGGAAGCACCGAAAATTGTTCATTTAATCGAGATTGCTTCTGTTCACTCTATAGAACTCTAATATTAAATTTCCACTGTTCACTGTAGTGGATAGTTCATACAAAAGGGTGTTCACATAACCGAGCATCTACTGTTTATATATATATATATATATATATATATATATATATATATATATTATATATATATATATATATATATATATATATATATATATATATATATATATTGTAACATACATTTTTTCCTAAGTTTTAAGATCATGTTACAAAAGCGTTCTTCTTTCTTTAATTCATGCAATAATTGTTAATTTAACTTAAGCAGTGAATTTAAATTTTATTACATTTTTCATATTTGATTAAGCAGTGTAATTCCACCTGTACTAGGCGCATGTGATCGGGTTAACTTATTTCATTTGCATTGAATATGTATGGATTATGATTAGGACGAGCATTCTCGGTCCTTGTCTAACACGATTCCGTTTTTGGTCAAGCGTGAGCAATCGCGGCATCCATCTTGCGGATAGCTTTCTCATGTCCAAATGTTTATGCAAAATATTATGTACCCGTTCAGTCGAGATGCCCACAGTACTAGCAATCTCACGCACCTTAACTCTTCTGTCATCCATCACCATATCATGGATTTGATCAATGATTTCTGGAGTCGTAACCTCCACAGGCCGTCCAGAACGTTCAGCGTCACTTGTGCCCATATGGCCAGTCCGAAAATTTTGAAACCACTTATAAACTGTTCTAATCGAAGGTTCAGAGTCAGCATAATGTTTATCAAGCTTCTCTTTAGTCTCCTGAGGCGTTTTGCCTTTCATAAAGTAATGTTTAATCACCACACGAAATTCTTTTTCGTCCATTTCTTGAAAATCACTCGACTTCCTTGATTCATACGAACGCCAAACACAAAGAAATAGACCAATATGGCTGAAACTTGGTGTGCGTTCATTCAAGAGATGCTACTAACTAAACATGACCTCGATACGCGCCGGTGGTGCCATCTCTCGGAAATTGCAAGGACTTTTCAAACCAGCCCTCGTATATATATATATATATATATATATATATATATATATATATATATATATATATATATATACGTATATATATATATATATATATATATATATATATATATATATATATATATATATATATACGTATATATATATATATATATATATATATATATATATATATATATATATATACATATATTTATTGTATATTAGTGACAGGCAGAAGGTGTGCGACATATGATATTTTTCTTTATTATTAAACTTAGAAGGGACGTGAGTTTATAGGTGGATTCTGCATCACTTGAAACACCAAAAGTGATTTTGTAATGCTGATTGTCATTTGTCGTTTGGCTGAAAATTTGAATTTTACAGCCGGAAAGTCACTTTGTTTGTTAAAATATTGAAAACATTTATTAGGAAACAGTGTTTGGAATTTCATTGTATGGTAGCAAGCAAAATTTGGATAGACTGGATAAAAATCGTATTTTGTCAGTTTTTGACCATTAAAAATATAAGTAAATTTTTATTTTTTGAATTTGAAATATATTTGTTGGAGTAGTACAAGAATTTCAACATTTTCTGTTCGTTTCAAGTTATGTTTTTACTTGTTTTACAATCAGTTTACTTCTTTCAGAACCATTAATTAAAAAAATGATGATTTTCGTAAAACCGCAATATACGAGGCTGATTTGAAAAGTCCGTGCAAAAATAAAAACTACTTATGTGTTTGGGGTAAACCTTTTTTATTTTTCGACATAGTCTCCTTTTAGGTTTATACACTTCGTCCAACGATGTTCTAGTTTGTTGATCCCTTCCGAATAATAGGATATGTCCAAGTCTGCAAAAATATCCATTAGTGTCTGCAATCACCTCCTCGTTTGAATAAAATCTTTGTCCCGCCAGCCATTTCTTTAAATTGGGGAACAAATAGTAGTCCGAGGCAGCCAAGTCTGGAGAATAGAGGGGATGTGAAACGAGTTGGAATCCTATTTCCGTTAATTTTGCGACCACAACTGCTGAGGTGTGTGCTGGTGCATTGTCGTGATGGAAAAGGACTTTCTTGTGGGCCAATCGCGGGCGTTTTTTTTTTCTTGCAGCTCGGTTTTCAAACGGTCCAATAACGATGAATAATATTCACCTGTAATAGTTTTACCCTTTTCCAGATAGTCGATGAGGATTATCCCTTGCGCATCCCAAAAGACAGTCGCCATAACCTTTCCGGCCGAAGGAACGGTCTTCGCCTTTTTTGGTGCAGATTCCCCCTTGGTAACTCATTGTTTAGATTGTTGTTTGGTCTCAGGAGTATAGTAATGTATCCATGTTTCATCCACAGTGACGAAACGACGCTTAAAGTCCTCCGGATTCTTCTGGAACAGCTGCAAACCATCCTTGCAACACTTCACACGATTCCGTTTTTGGTCAAGCGTGAGCAATCGCGGCACCCATCTTGCGGATAGCTTTCTCATGTCCAAATGTTTATGCAAAATATTATGTACCCGTTCAGTCGAGATGCCCATAGTACTAGCAATCTCACGCACCTTAACTCTTCTGTCATCCATCACCATATCATGGATTTGATCAATGACTTCTGGAGTCGTAACCTCCACAGGCCGTTCAGAACGTTCAGCGTCACTTGTGCCCATATGGCCAGTCCGAAAATTTTTGAAACCACCTATAAATGTTCTAATCGAAGGTGCAGAGTCACCATAATGTTTATCAAGCTTCTCTTTAGTCTCCTGAGGCATTTTGCCTTTCATAAAGTAATGTTTAATCACCACACGAAATTCTTTTTCGTCCATTTCTTGACAATCACTCGACTTCCTTGATTCACACGAATGCCAAACACAAAGAAATAGACCAATATGGCTGAAACTTGGTGTGCGTTCATTCAAGAGATGCTACTATCTAAACATGACCTCGACACGCGCCGGTGGTGCCATCTCTCGGACATTGCACGGACTTTTCAAACCAGCCTCGTATAATTATCGAATAGTTTTCTTTTCCTTTTTTTGCAATACAACTGTGATGCTAGAATGTCCAACAAAAACTTCAAATTGAAAGTAATAGGGTAAAAATATTCGCTAATTGTCCGAGAAAGAATTGCGGTTTTACGAAAATTATCATTGGTTGTGAAAGAAGTCAGACATGATTTCAAACAAATTTTAAAATTTTTTTATTAGTCCAACCAATGTATTTCAAACTCTATTTTATTGGTTAAATGTATACATACATATATATATATATATATATATATATATATATATATATATATATATATATATATATATATATATATATATATATATATATATATATATATATATATATATATATATATATATATATCTATATATATATATATATATATATATATATATATATATATATATATATATATATATATATATGTATGTACGTAGGCTAATTAGAAATAATGTTGCATTTGCAGGTGATCAATCGGTGAATAGGGAAAATGAATTTCATGGCCAAGGGCCTAGATAATAGGGCTTTTATATACGATGATTTTAGTAAAAGCTCAATTTCTATTTCCACTAATCGATTAACCATACTCAAAAACCCAAAAGTACCAAATTCCAAGGGTTTCTTTGAAGTAGTTAGGGAAATATTCGAAAAAAATTGTTATCAGAAGCGTTATTTTCAATGTCTTTTTCAGGTTTTTGCCGAGAAAGAGTTTATTTGGAAATGCGTGTTTGCAGTGTTAGTACTGTGTAAATCATTTATTATAATTAGTTATTTTACTTCTATTGCGCTTCTGTTCAAATAGAAAGAATATATCTGCTGGGCACGTTAAAATTTTTAATATACGTTAATATTTTATTTTAACTTCAGAAAAACTGGAGCAACAAAAAGGTGTAACCTGATAAATATTTTTAAAGATAGCGTAAAAATTCACTCTCTTACACACAAAGATACTTATTCCAAAGAACATTCAAAAAAGAACTGTTCGCTTGACTGGTTCCCCTAAACTAACCAAAAACTTTGACACTCGCACGGGTTGACAAGGTATAAAATTTAGACTTAGGGCCTTAATTCAAGGTCATGTAGGTAAGCATAGAACGTTGACGCCTCCTTTTAAAGCCCCAGGAAAATAGCAAGTTGTGTAATCAGCCATACAAGCGTAAAAAGCACTCGTTATATACGGGGGTCGTTCCAATAGTTCACGACCTGACACAGATATGACGCCAAGATGAGCAAATTATTATGATAGTTGTTAATTCTTATCATCTAGATGGCGTGGTGTGAGGTTTCAGGCACGTGTGTTTAGTTGTCTTTTCGCAGTGCTCATGTAAACAAACGAGTTTTAACCTTTTCTAAAAAAAGAGAAAGGTAGAACCGCAGTAAACATAAAACACAGTAGCGATGCTCAAGAGAATTTTTAGGTCTTGTTTTTTTATCACGCATGCTTCCCTATCATACTAACAACATGGCTGCCAGCGAAGTCGCAATTTACATTTGGATTTCAAAGAGAATTTCATTCAGAAATTCATTAATAATAATTTTTTAATAAATAAATGGCTTGTTTGACGTTATAATTGAAAATAAGTATAAAAAAGATGTCAAGAGGATGTTTTTGTTGTGCGGTTAGTGTTTGTAAAAATATATTTGATATTTCCAAAAGATTTATTTTTTTTAGATTTCCCAAAGATCCTAAAAGGTTATTTATGCATAATTCTTTATTTTTATTATGCAATATATTATATGCAGATTATGATAACTGTGTTTTCATATTAGAGATTCATTTTATTTGTAAAACATTTGATGTTTTATTATTGTTAAGTATTTATTTATGTTATTCCACTAAGTTGGGAATGTGGAATCTTTGGCACAATGATACTACTCAGTATATATCACCACTACACCAAACACTTTATTTTTGCACTCGACGAGCGTTTCGCTAACCATGTTAGCTTTATCAGGAGCGATGATTGACAATTGACAGTCATCGCTCCTGATGAAGTTAACATGGTTAGCGAAACGCGCGTCGAGCGCAAAAATAAAGTGTTTGGTGTAGTGGTGATATATACTGAGTATTATGTTATTTCACTTGTATTTTTTTTCTGAATAGAGAGCAGAATTATAATTATCAGCATGTGACCGACCAGGTGTCAGTTTGGATAATGAAAAACTATATAATATATATAGAGTATGTAGCCTGTATTTCACGAATTCAATGTTTCTCAGTGACCTCAAGAATCGATTGCAAAATCATGCTTATCCAGTTAACAATTTGGGAAGTTGGAATCCCATTAAATGAAGAAAGTAAGTGTAGCCATAGATAAGAATGACTGTTTTACATGATCCAATCTGAAGATAATCAATGTATGTCTCATCTCAACGATGAAGCAGTCTCTGAGGTTTCGAACACATCAAATTAGCTTCGCAGAACCCTTCGAGATACACATGAAGGTGATGAAAATGAAATTGGGATCTCGAGAAGTAAAATAATGAGATTCTGTGCCTCAGGCAATGCAACATATTGACTCATTTAATCGAAGTAGAATTCACACATCCTTGTCATAACTTACCGAAATTGTTCATATTAAAATTGTTTGCTGGAGTTACGTTATATTATCTGCTAGAATTCGCTAATCAAACTTTCAAAACTCAATCTGGGCATGCAAAAGTAGTAATTCTCAAGCACGAATGAGTTTGAATAAATCAGTGCATGGATTTAATTTTTTATATAAGTAGTATATAGGCACGGAAAGCCATTATTATATTAGATTTAACTAAGGATAAAATGGAACGCAAAGTGTGTTTACTTTATTGTTAAGTTCAGAAGAAAGACGATCTCATCTTAAAATGATAACTATTTTCAATCTTTCTAGATTACTGGAATTTGCTGAAGTATAAGAAGTATGATTGTTGACATTATACGCGCGAAGCTGAAGGTATGCAGAGATATATTCTCAAAATGAACATTTTTTCTTCCTGGACAATATCTCTAATAGTTAAGAAATATAAAGTCACCAATGAGATATGTAAATGAATAACGTGCGCGTTGAAGCTAAATGCATTCTTTCCTTGTATTTTTTTACCTCTTCCCTGTTTCTAAAAAAAACTCGTCTCGTTTTTTTCTTCCTTTCAATACGCAAAATTCATTTTTATTCTACAGAATAGGACAAAGATCAACAATTGATTACGTAATCACAAATAGAAATATTTATCCAACAAGAATACAGGAAGTGAGAACCTTAGCTTCCGCCAATGCTGGAACGAATCACCATCTTGTAATAGCAAAAATACGAACTGGTTGTTCGTATTTTTGCTTCGTAGCGAACCCGTCGAACAAATAAGCAAAATCAATTTAGAATCTCTATTCGATGCCTCAATCAAATATCTATATCAACAAAGGTTAACAGAAAAAATAGCCACAAATGATATTCGAGAGTCCGATGACATAGAAACGGCATGGACAAAACTAAAAACTAATATGCTAGAAGCAGCAGAAGAAGCATTTGGAAGAAGGACTATAAGCAAGGGAAAAAACCAAACACAAAGCCTTGGTTCAAACAAGAAGTTAAGACATTGGCTGAAGAAAGAAGGAAATCGTACCTACAATACAGATCCAATGCTATAACATACAATGATTATAAAATTGTAAGAAACAGGATCAACGAGAATATCCAGAGAATCAAAAGAGAGCATTGGAAGAAATTTTCGAACGATATGGAACATGATCTGTACGGAGGCCAAAAAAAATATGGAATCTACTGAGAAATAGGAAAAAAACCAATAAATGAGTATATACAAAATACAAAAATTACGGCGGAAGAATGGGAAAGATATTTCGAAAAACTCTATAGTCCATCAGAAATCAATTCATTAACACAGGAAATACAGCATGAAGATGAAAATGTTGCCCAACCAAATAAACATTTCCTTGAATCAAATACAGCACATGGCAGCGAAATTAAAAACAGAAAAGCCCCGGGCATGGACGAAATTAAGAACGAAATGATCAAATATGGAGGTCATAAATTACTAGAAGAATTACAGATTTTCTTTAACAAAATACTCACAGCCAAGATTATACCATCCGAATGGAAAGAAAGCATCTTGATACCAATTTTCAAAAAAGGAGAAAGGACAGATCCAAAAAAAACTATCGAGGTATCAGCTTAATGAGTGTGGTATTAAAATTGTTCACTAAAATCTTGGCAGAAGAAATAGTGTTAACCGGAATCTGTGAAGAACAGCAAGGGTTCAGAAAGAACAGGTCTACTTTAGACGCCATATTTATAATCCGCCAAATTACCGAAAAAGCCATAGAGTTTAATAAGATAGCCTTTATGTGTTTCATTGATCTTACCCAGGCATTCGATAGGGTACGGGTAACTGATCTCATAACCCTACTACGAAAAAAAAGAGTTGAACACCAACAACCACACATATGTAAGAGTGGCAAATAAATTAAGCAATAAAATATCTATGACAACTGGAATCAGACAAGGAGCCCAATCTTATTTAACATTATAATGGATGAAATTATAAACGAAGTAAAGAAAACTGGAAGAGGATATCGACTGGGAGACAAAGAAATAAAAATAATATGCTACGCTGACGATGCAGTAATCATATCAGAAGACGAAGATAACTTACAGAGACTCCTACATAAGTTCCAACAAACAGCAAAAGTGTTTAATATGCAAATATCTGTAAAGAAAACAAAATCCCTTACAATATCTAAAGAACCGAAAAGATGCAAACTCGCATGATCAGCGTGTAGAACAAGTGATGCCCTTCAAATATCTAGGGGCAAACATAACAAGTACCATGAACCTTAAGGAGGAAGTAAAAACTCAAACAACAAAGGCATCATTAATATCAGGATACTTAAGAGATATAATTTGGAGAAACAAATATATGAGCACCAGGAGCAAAGTAAGAATATACAAAACATGCGTAAGACCGATCATGACGTACGCGATAGAAACCAGAGCGGAGAACACAATAACAAAACGACTCCTAAGAACAACAGAAATGCGAACACTTAGATTGATAACAGGACAAACCTTATTTGACCGGAAGAGATGTGAAGAAATAAGGGAAATGTGCGAAATATAGGATGTGGTCAGATGGGCAAGGAATAGGAGAAGAGAATGGAGAGACTGTGGACAGAAAGCCAAATGACCGGTTGGCTAAGGTTGCAAAAGAGAAGCGACCAAACACACCTCGACCGCTTGGAAGACCACCAATAAGATGGTATGAGAGCTGGTCTTCATCATCGCAATTGTTTCTGGGAAACCTTTGAAGTGAACACAGGACATGGTCCTAACGTAGGAAGAAGAACAAGAAGAGAATAGGATTTTTCTTGAAAGGAGGATTTGAATATTTTAAAAACTCGCGGACATCATACCAGCAATATGACGACAGGTCGTGTGATCATTACAAACTCGAACCCCTTGAGATCAAGGGTGCCGAGTCGGACTGTCGCTAATGTGTTTTATGTTTATTGTGGTAGAGCCATCACCGGGGAAGTATTGTGTTTAACTACTGGACCAATTGAAGGGTGCTATTCAGGTGAAACGTCCACATGTCGCAAAAAATAAGTGCTTTTTTATCACGATAGTGCGCCTTCACACACGGCTCGAATTATTGCTGCAAAACTGTATGACCTTCGCTTTGAAGTGCTTCCACATTCACCGTATTCGTCAGATTTGACTTCCAGCGATTACTTCTTGTTTCTGAACCCAAAAAAAATGGCCGGCTGGACGAAGACTCACTTTGAATGGTGAAGTTGAAGCTAAGACGATCGATTATTTTGCAGATTAAGCATCGACCCATTGCCTCCCTCAATTAAATAATTAAATCAATTTTTCTACCAAATTTTGCAAAATATTCCTATTATGTTCAAACTAAATTATAATTTTATTAAACCTAGAAGGCCTGACAATTTCCAAACACAATTCATAATAAAATTGCTTGTCAGAGATGTGAAGTGACGAAGAAATATCGAAAATAAATTAATCATGTTAAATTAATAAATTCGGAAAAGTGACAGATCAATTTTGAATTTTCCGGGTATAAGTTGAAGTTAAATATGGATGATATTGAATAAATTTTAAAATAATTACGAGCGGACGATAATTAATTTCTTTAAAAGTGCTTACCTTTTTTCTTGCAAAGTTTATTATTCTTATTGCTAAAGCAAAGTATGAAAAAATCATACTGCGAGATTTTTGCTTTTCTTCACGTTTTAACAAGTAGGTTGAAAAGTTGTTGGTCTGACACACAGATACCGCTTTGTTCAAAAAATCCATATGATTTTTAGGAAGTATCAACCTTTTAAACGATACGTGTCAAAATTTCATGACATTTCGACGGTTAGTTTACAAGTTACAGTGGTTTTAGTTAGGCTATTTTTGATATTTTCAAAACAATGGAAAAAATCGAATTTCGTGTGTTTTTTGATGAAAAAAAATACCGTTCAAGCAAGGCAATGGCTTGATAGGTATTATGGGGACTCTGCCCCTGGAAAATCACTCATCATTTAGTGGTATGCTGAATTTAAACGCGGTCGTACAGATACAAATGATGCTGAACGCTCTGGACGCATAACGCGAAAACATAAAAAAAATACACAAAATTGTTTTGGATGACCGTAAAGAGAAATTGCGTGAGATAGCTGACACCCTAAAGATATCAAAAGTACGTGTTGGTCATATTTTCCACGAAAATTTGGGCATGAGAAAGTTCTGTTCGAAATGAGCGCGTTTGCTCACAGTGGATCAAAAACAACGTGTTGATGATTCTGAGCGCTGTTTGGATGTGTTTAAGCGCAATAAAAAGGATTTTTCATGCGATATGTGACAATGGATGAAACATGGATCCATCACTACACACTGTAATCAAATCGGCGGACAGCTAAGTGAACAGGAGCCGGTCAAAGCCGCCCGAAGCGACCAAAGACACAACAGTCGGCTAGGAAGGTTTTGGCCTCTGTATTTTGCGTTGCGCATGAAATAATTTTCATCGACTACGCTGAAAAGGGAAAAACCATCAATAGCGAATATTATAAAAAGTTATTGGTGCGTTTGAAGGCGGAAATCGCAAAGAAAGAAGAAACGGCCCCAAATGAACAAGAAAATAGAGCTCTTTCTCCAAGACAATGCACTGTGTCACAATGGTTACGATGGCAAAATTGCATAAATTGTCGTTCGAATTGCTTCCACATCCACTGTATTCTCCGGATTTGGCCCCCAGCAAATATTATCTATTCGTAGATCTCAAAAAAATGCTCGCGGGAAAGAGATTTGACTCTTCGAAACTGAAACCTATTTTGAAGGCAAAGACAAATCCTTCTACAAGAAAGGTATAGAAATATTAGAAAAGTATTGGACTGATTGTATCGCTCTTGAAGGAGTCTATATTGATCGAATTTTGCAAAAAAGTGTTCTAAGTAACTAGACCAAAAATTTTTCAACCTAAGTGTTAGGGTTCCTAGATCATGAATGTTTTCTAGATTATCAAAAAGCGCTTGATAAAGTACAGTACATCAAATTGATAGAAGAACTAAAGAACATCCAACTTGACCAGAAAGACATAGAAATAATAAAACACATCTATTGGAGTCGGACTGCTGTAGTACAAGTAAATGAAATGGTAACAGATGAAATACCGATTTAGGGAGGAGTCGGGCAAGGTTGGCTACTGTCATCTGTATTGTTTAACTTATATTCCCAAGTTATCTTCAAGAAAGCATTATAGAACCGAAGTGAAGGAATCGGGATAGGGAGTGAAGTGATAAACACCATTCGCTTTGCCGACGACATCATGATCTTAGCAGAAACAATAGAGGATCTGCAAATATTGGTTGACAATGTGAATAGAGAAAGTGTCGAAATGGGTCTGACGATAAACACAGAAAAAACAAAATTTATGGTTGTTTCCAAACATCAAACCAATAACTGCCAATTACTCCTCGAAGAAGAACAAATAGAATGTGTAGAAAGGTACAAATATTTAGGCACCTCTATCACATTCGACATTGATCAAGACACTGAAATTAAAACCAGAATAGAGGTTGTAAGAAAATCATTTTGAAAATTCCGGACAATGTTCTGCAACAGATCATTGATGTGGAATACCAGATGTTTGCGGATGACTTGAAATTGTATGTGTCAGTTGAGTCTGGTGGCGACTGTGAACGACTGCAGAGTAGTGTTGAGGCAGTACGGGCGTGGTGTGACAACAATGGGATATTGCTAAATGCAAACAAATGTTCTGTAATGACAGTGAGCCGTAAAGTATCTCCAGTAAACTATAATTACAGTATAGGTAATATAGAGTTGCAGAGAGTGGAGACAGCCAAATACCTGGGCATTGTTCTGGACTCTAGGTTGACCTTCAATAGGCACATTGGCAAGATGGTTTCAGAAGCGATGAAAATGATGGGGTTCATAATTAGAAATGGTGGGTCTTTTCAAAATATTGAAACCTTTTCAACATTATACAATATATCGGTCAGAAGAAGGCTTGAGTATGGGTCTATTATCTGGGCACCATTGTATAATAGGTGGGTTGTGGCTTTGGAAAGGGTTCAGAGGAGGTTTTTAAAGTTTTTGGCTAGGAAAGTTGATGGGACGTATCCACCGTATATCCAGGTATAGAGAATGATATTTTGTTAGAGATTTACTTATATGACTTTAGAGAAACGTAGAAATATGGGTATGGTGATGTTTCTGTATAAACTTGTAAATGGTGTGATTCAATGTCCACTGTTGCTGGAGGACCTGAATTTTGTTGTGCCCAGACTGGCTCATCGGACTGGAAACTTATAATAAGGTATCTAGAGACATGCGCTACTTTTAATAAGGTATCTAGAGCATGTGATCTGTCCATGTCTCAGAGGGAATTCTTCTGTACCTGTCTAAACTTATTTTAATAGCTGTAAGTATATGTGAAATTCTAGTTTGTTTATTGTTTGTATAATTAAGCATTTTATTGTTTGTATAATTAAGCATTTTGTGATATGTATTAGTATTGTTTAATGATTGTATGATCGGCCCTATTAATTAATTATTTTGTTGGGCTTGTAACAGTAAATAAATAAATAAATAAACAGAAACTTATCCCTCGCTCTAAGATTACATTTCCTGCAATGCTATGTGTGGTTCCAGCTTTTGTATGGTATCGAGACATGAACATTGAAGCAATCAGTAATGAGGAAGTCCTACGAAGGATAGGCCAAGGCAGAAAATTCTTAACAATCATAAAAGTACGAAAAACATCCTACTTAGGTCAGATACTCAGAAACAACAAATATTCACTATTGCACACTATTATGCAGGAAAGAGTTGACGGTAGAAAGGATGTCGGAAGGAAGAAAAAGTTTGGCTGAGAAACATCAGAGAATGGACCGTCATGAATGTGAGGAAGTTGTTTCATGTTGCGAGGGACAGAGAAACATTTAGAGAAGTGGTCGCCAACCTCCATTTGGAGAAGGCATAAGAAGGAGAAGAAGAAGACCGGACGAACGGACGACCAGATTAATCACAGTATATCAGAGACCAAAGAACAGTTCAAACAGTGGGTTTTCCGAGGTGAACCGGCCCCAAAGAAGGCCAACAAAGTCATGGCCACGTCGATTACCTTGAAAAGGGCAAAAAGATTAATGTCAACTTATTGTAACGTTTTCAACTATGCTGTGAAAGAAAAACGTCCGCATTTGGCGAAGAAAAAAATTCTCTTTCATCAAAACAATGCACGCGTTGACAATTGTGTCATCGCCATGGCAAAATTTTATGAGTTAGGATACGAATTGCTTCCACATCCGCCATATTCGCCAGCGATTTTTTCCTATGATGAGGTGATTGCTGAAACAAGCGCCTATTTTGAAAGAAGATAGAAAAACATTGGATTGAGTGTATCGAGCAAAAATGTGGAAAAATAAAATAAATTTTACTCAACATGTTTTTTTTCTTGGCACGGCCAGGTACTTAACATACAACCTCCGTAGCTTGAAAATCAAGTTAAGGATTGAGTTTTTAGTCCTTTATGAAAGCACAAGATCCTTATTCTTTTCACTTGTATAAATCAACGTCATATTTGATACTTGATCTTCCACAATTTAAAAATAAACTAATCAATTTTGAAGTTAATGACAGTCTGCGACCTTTAGACAAGCAAAAGGAAACTATTCAACAAAAATACGTTTTACATATAAACGACTTTGTATAGCTTTTTTGTATAAAAGTTTTTCAGAAGTCATAAGTCGTCAACCTTATCGAGGCGGTCAAAAAGAAAAATGGCACGACATGAAAATTAATTTCTTCTGGCGTTGCGCGTGGTGAGGAAAAATGACTTTGTTTTATGGCTTATCTTAGTTTTAATTTTATTAGAGAGAAGTAAAATATTAAGAAGATTGTTCTGTGTTTTCTTTTTAAACAATGTGCTCTAATTTGTGAAAGTTAGGCTAAGACTAACAAGAAATAAAGATATTTTTATATGAAATTAAGAAGCACTAAATACAATTTTTAAAGTGAATTGCAGAAAAAAATGAAACAAAACATAAAAAATCTCTCTCAGCGTTCAGTCAGTCCAAAAAGTCTCCATACACCACCTGCTTTCTACACTATTTTTCTGTTATGGTTAACTAATTAATTGGAACTATGAGAAAACATGTTTAAATTAATATTCGCAACTTAACCAACGAGGGTTAGTATTAAAAACAACTACGGAACGTTTTATTTAGAAGTTACATCATTGTTATAAAAATGTAAAGAAAATTAATGTCAAAAAGGTCTCCATACATTCAAGAACTGCATTGAAAAAGACACGTTATAATCAGCCGCATTTTATCAAGTTATCTATTGCTTGCTAAACTGAAAACAAATGAATAATTTTTGGCCATACCATACTTTATAATCTGTCACTTGTTGCTAGTAATTTTGAAGTGGGTTTTCAAAACAGTGTTAAAAATGAGCGTGAGAAATTGTAAAATTCCATTTTAAGTTTGAAAGATCATAAATGATTTGTGGAAAGTTGGAAAATTGTACAGAAATATAAGAAAAACTGTTAAAAAGTCGCATGTTACTGGTCAGTTAATTGTAAACCAGTATAAATCAACGGGCTCCTATAAAATTCGACCACGTTCCGGTCGTCCCAAGAAACTGACTCCACGTGAAGAGGCCAGTATTGTTAGACAAATATTTATAGATCCTAAGAAAAGTGCACCAAAATTAAAAGAAGTACGTATTTTCGAAAAATATTTGTTCACAAACAGTGAGTGTTTACACAGGGCAGGTTATAAGGGGTGTGCAATCAGGAAAAAGCCGTTAACTTCGGAAGCTAATCGCAAAAGCGGTTAGCTTTTGCTAGTTACTAAACGTCCTGAATTTTGGGAATCTGTAATTTTTAGTGATGAAACTAAAATTAACCGTTTTGGGTCAGATGGCAGAATTAAAGTTTGGAGAAAGAAGAATACCGTATTCGATATTAAAAACATTTGTTCCAGGGTGACACAAGAGGGTGGCAGTGTTCTGCTTTAGGGATGCATGTCCGCTGGAGGGGTTGGAAATTTACATCTTATTAATGGTAGCATGTTTATTTAAACATTTTGAGAGACAATTTAAGAGAAAGTGTCCAAAAATTATCACTCGAAAAAAAGATATATTTTCCAATAGGACAATGTGTGCGAGAATGAATGATCCATAATGTGCGACAGCAGCTTTATACACTTCTGCAGTCACCCGATGTTAACCCCAATCAAGCATTTATGGGAGGAACTTAAACGGCACGTTCGTAAACAAAATGTTTCTAATAGAGAATAATTAAAAAACAGAATGTTGAACGAATGGGAAAACATGCCCGTAGAAGTTACTAGAAAGCTGGTTGCAAGCATGATAAAAATTGCAGGTTACAGGAGATTATCAAGGCCAACGGCGGTCCCACTAAATATTAGTTTAAACCAATGATTCCCAAAGTGGTTCAGGTGCAAAAAAAAATCCAAATTTTTCGGTGATTTTTGACAGGCTGTATTTAAAAAAAAAGCATTTTGAAGCTTTAAGATTCTAATTTTCAGATTTTTTGGCTAAATTTTTTAGGAGCTACGGTTCTCATGCAATCCTAACAGATAGTGCGAAAAAATAATATTGCAAATATTTTGCTTTTTTTTTGGTCCACGGGCTTGAAAAAAATTTTTTCAGTTAGGCCAGCATATGGATCAGATAGCCTGTTTATTTAGCATTAATTTCCTTGTTTTAAAATCTCCCTTAATTTTTTTGAGTAGTGTATTTTAAGAAGGTCAGCGACTGTTACTTGTAAAAACTTGCATATTCGATATTCAGTACAACGCGCGTCGAGACTTGCAAAGCGCCGCCCGCCCGCCCGCAACGCAATCCATTCAGACGTGCAAAGGGACGAAATACGACTTGTGCTGGTGTTGCAATCTTGCATAAACTTGTTTGATTCTTCACCAATATAAATACGAATGCCAAGGACAAACGTTACTCATTTGTTTCCGGAATTTTGAAAAGAAAAGTGTGAGTGAATCGATGTCAGTGTTTGCCAGTGCCGGAAAAAGTAAGTACCTGCCTATTTGTTATTCATACTTTTATTTTAAATTGTAATAATATTATATTTGTTATGTTTGCGTGTAGTACGTACGTAATAAAAATTAAATACTGAACAGGGCCATTATTTGATACTTCTATAAAAGAACAGAAAGCCGAGGAAGATTGAACTTTTAGTATTTTTTATTACAAAATTATTTATTTACCCGACTGTGGTGATTCACTAAAGGAGAGATATATGATTGATCTGCATGTTTGTACATATTTCAGTGCCCTCGTAGTTCCTAATGCTAAAAGACTAAAAATATTTTCATAAATTGTACGTGTCTTTATGTACCACTCGTAACGTACATCAAAGTAATAAATAAATCATTAAAATCGCGGAGTTTTGATGTCAAAATATTCTTTAAAAGTATTTTCTCTCGAATTTACAGAAATATATCAAAATATAATTAATCAAAAAATATTTTATATTACATTAAAATAGGTTCAGCCGTTTTGTGAAAACCTCTATATATATGGGTCTTAGTAGTTTATTGCTTTTAATAATTAAAATCAGTTTTGCCGCCGGCATTTTGGTTTTATCATTGCAATAATTAATTAATCCTATTTTATTCTGTTAAAATAGCCATATCCTGTTAAAGTCGCATTTTGATTACGAAAACAAACATTTTTTTCTTTACAGGTAGGTAAGTGATACGAAACATGACTGAATCTAAGAAGAAATATCGACAGTACAGTGTTGATTATTAGAAATTTGGTTTTCTTCCATCAAAGGCAGACAAACTATTGCTCATATGCCTTTTATGCAAAAAAGTTTTGAGCAATGACTCTTTGAAACCCTTGAAGCTCGAAGACCATCTAAGAAGGTGTTATCCTGATAATATAGGTAAAGATTTAAAATATTTTCAAACATTGAAGGAAAAATATGAAAAGAGACCCACCGTGCACAGTATGTTTGCTTCAACGTCCCAAAGTAACGATGATGGCTTGCGGGCATCTTACAATATCTCACTGCTTATAGCGAAATCTGGAAAACCGCACACCATCGGAAAACAGTTAATTTTACCCGCTGTTGAAGAGGTTTTAAAAACAGTTCTGCACAAACCTCCATTTGACGTACTCAAAAGAATTCCTTTGAGTAACAACACTGTACAAAGACGTATTGATGAAATGAGCTCTGATATTGAAAGCTTCTTGTGTAATTATCTGTAAACAACTCATTTTTCTATTCAACTGGACGAGTCAACTTTACCTGGTGTCCTCAGTGATTTTTTTAAGGAAAAATCGATTCCATTTACAAACATTATTTCGGTGGCAGCAGATGGAGTTCCTGCCATCTTCGGGCGATATCGTGGGTTTATAAATCATCTTAAAATAATTATACCAGGAGTAACTGCAATTCACTGTGTTATTCAACGACAACACCTGGTAGCGAAAAATTTGAGTGATTGCATCAATCGCTTCAATTTGTGATTACAGAAGTTAACAAAATAAGAATCAATGCGTTGAACACCCGTTTATTTGCACAAATGTGCGACGAAAATGATGAAGACTTCCAACGATTGCTCTTACATACTGAAGTACGCTGGTTGTCGAAAGGTGCATGTTTAACAAGATTTTACTCACTTTTGAATCAGTTTTAGAGTTTCTGGAAAGTAAAGATCCAGATTTAAAAGAAAACCTGATCAAATTGAACGCAGACATCGCGTATTTAACAGATTTGTTCAAAAAATTTAATGACATTAACTTGCAGTTACAAGGGGACAGCCTAAATTTAATAAAAACAAAGGGTGTAATTTCGGCTTCTCTTGGAAAATTGAAATTTATGAAGCAAAATATTAGTCGGCGCGAATTCTCCCAGTTTCCAAACTTGTCACAGGCAGAATGTCTTGATGAGGATATTCAGACATACGTTCAACATTTAAATGTCCTGCATGATGACTTCAAAAATAGATTTGAAGATATTCTGACGATGGAAATGCGACCATGGATCATAAATCCATTTGATGAAACGGAAGTGGCGAATGTGGTATTACAAGAGGAGCTACTCGAGCTTAGCACCAATGAGGAGCTGAAGGTGAAATTTAAAAAAGGCTATCAAACATTTTGGCTGCAGGCAGAAATACCCGAAAAATATCCTGGGCTGTGGGAAATTGCGAAAAAACTTTTGATAGCGTTTCCCTCGTCATACCTTGTCGAAAAAAGTTTTAGTGTCGTTACAAACCTATTAACAAAAAAAGGAGCAGATTGAACATCACAGAACGGCGAGATTTGCGGTTATTCCTTACAAAACTGAAGCCAAATATTGATAATTTGCTGTCAATCCATCAAGTAGCTCCCTCCCATTAAAATTATGACTATTTTTTTTTTAATTGTTGATTTGCATTGTTGAAGTTACGGTACGTTATTAATGTTTAATTTTAATTCTATTAAGTCTGTAATCATATTATTTTAATAAATAGAACACAAGAAAATATATTATTTTTCTTTTTATTTTTAATTTTAAAGAATTTATGGTTGGAACTCAGCCACGACGCAAATTTCCATCGTTAGATCTAATCTTCACATTTTTTGACGAGTTTTGGGAATATGATAGAAATGTAGCAGCAGGGGGTCCACCGAAACCAGTAAAATTTGGAAGTGGTCTACGAGAGAAAAAAGTTTGGGAACCTCTGGTTTAAACGAAGTTGTTATTTTCCGTTAAATTCTGTCAAACTATTATTGGTAATTGTTAAGTGTATGGAGACTTTTTTTGACATTAATTTTGTTTACATTTTTATAACAATGATGTAACTTCTAAATAAAATGTTCCGTAGTTGTTTTTAATACTAATCTTCGTTGGTTAAGTTTCAAAATTTATTTTAAACATGTTTTCTCATAGTTCCAGTTAATTAGTTAAACATAACAGAAAAATAGTATAGAAAGCAGGTGGTGTATGGAGACTTTTTGGACTGACTATATATTAAAAGATAAGAATCATGGCAACGTGGGAAATTTGTTTTAATTCCAAGAAATTATCCCATAACTTGCGATTATTTTGTCCCAATAAAAATAACTTTCGTTCATCTATATGATCGTTATCTTTTAAATTGGGTTGCGAATATTTTAGTATTTTGTTTCAGTTTACTTGAACGAATTAGTAGATTTACATATTTACACAGTACTTCTCATATTACTGAAAGTTATAAAGTTAATATCTTTTTTTAGGGTCCCTCAATAATCACATTTTATGTGCTATTTTTGTTAAGATTGGATTTAATAAGAATTAGATTTCTCGACAGCAAGCACTCTGAAAAGGACGTATAAAAATACATATTCGAGGCAACCCTTCTAACCCTTTCCTGCACCCCTTTAACCCCTTATATGTTTGACTATACATTTTAATCATTTTACAACCACCTATATTTGAATGAAAACCAATTGTAAGGAGCTAAATCAGGGCTATAGGAAGCATGTTGTAATTTGGCGTATCTATAGTTGTACTAAAGCAAAGTTTTGGTTCTGCATAAATTCGGACGTCATTCTTTAATGACTTACTTCGAGATCGTCCTCCCTAAACCTCCCCATTAATTGTGGATCCTTTTTTTCATTTAATAAGCAAAATTCCTTTTCGTTTCGAAACAAGGGTCGTCATCAACTTTCAAGAAAATGGCTGAGTTTTCGTTTCTTTTGGATAGGAGAGCCATTATGGACTTATTACATCGACTCCTGCTTCATCGGAGCATCACAATAGAATATCCAAGTTTTATAGTTTGTGACAGTTCGCGAAAAATAACTTTTATCTTTCTGGAACCAACTAGCTAACTAACTAAACTAACTCCAGTTTTCTGTAAACTTTTCATCCTATCCTACAGAAAGGAAATATTTTCTTCCTGTTGGAAATACGCTACAGTTTAACTACTACTCAAAAATGATAAGAAGACTTTGCCAAAAAACAGATACAATCGCACTGCTTTCAAAAATATCGAAAGTTACGGAAAAGGGAATCAGTATTGCAAAGCTGTAGATCGGATTTCTGGTCTTAGGAGACAGTATGGAGTCTTGGGACACACCGGCATTGATAGTGAAGGTGTTAGGAAGAAATCTGTCAACTGCCACTTGTAAGGAACGCTCTTTGAAGAAACACGAGAGTCATAAATAAAACTTTTTAGGCAGACTCTAAGAGCGTAGCTTAGTCAGTAATCTGTTACGCGAAACATGGTCGAATGCCTTGGATATATTAAGTGCAACTGCTTGAGATTGTTCAGTGGCGTTAATCCAAACATGTATGACATAAGTTAGATCTCCTGTTGATCTTCGTTGACGAAAGCCACATTGATGGTGGGTAATAACATTGAATCCTTCTAGATATTTTAGGAGATGCTGATTGATAGCATTTTCCATAATTTTTGATATTATTGAAAGCAGTGCGACTGCTCGGTATTTGTTCGGCAAGGTCTTCTTGCTTCAACTGTATTAGTTTGCAAGGAAACTAGTGGGTAAATTGTTTTTTCTATTTTGCTATAATGATTTCTCGTCTAACTTTATCAAAGTAAAAAATCCTTGGTCAATCTCCTTAACTGTTTAATGATTTTATTTTACATTTTATGTTTAAAAACTTTATTGGTACCGCTCTAATGACAAACGTTTGTGGTGGTTAAGGAATATACATAAAATTCTGCAATTAAAATAAAGTGCTGGATAAAATTAATAGATATAAAACTTTGATGTCTACTTTGAAACGAGATCTATCTTTTTTAATTTATTTTTCAACGGGGGATGATGGATTAGGAAATAAACAGGGTAAAACATAGAAAACGACTTCGTTGATATTTCCGGTGGATAAACGAAAAATATTACAATGCATTCTAATAACTTTTATTATGGATGTAATATGTAGAACGAAATCTTAGTTACAGCAATTTTTTAAAAATCTGGCATTTCCAATTCAGAATACACAGTGTAATCGGCCTTTTCCGTAACTTTCGATATTTATGAAAACAGTGCGACTGATCTGTAGTTTTTTGGCAAGGTCTTCTTGTCTTTTTTGGGTAGCAGTTAAACTGTGGCGTATTTCCAACAGAAAGGAAATATTTCCTTTCTGTAGGATAGGATGACAATTTTACAGAAAACTGGAGTTAGTTTAGTTAGTTAGTTAGTTCTAGAAAGATAAAAGTATTTTTTGCGAACTGTCACAAACTATAAAACTTGGATATTCTATTGTGATGCTCCGATGAAGCAGGAGTCGATGTAATAAGTCCATAAGGGCTCTCCTATCCAAAAGAAGTGAAAACTCAGCCATCTTCTTGAAAGTTGATGACGATCCTTGTTTCGGAACGCGAAGGAATTTTGCCTATTAAATGAAAAAAAAGATCCACAATTAATAGAGAGGTTTACGGGAGGACGACCCTGAAGTAGGTCATTAAAGAATGATGTCCGAACTTATGCAAAACCAAAACTTTGCTCTTGCACGACAACTGTAGATTCGCCAAATTACAACATGCTTCCTATAGCCCTGATTTTTCATTCAAATATAGGTGGTCTTAAAATAATTAAAATGTATGGAGTATAAGATGTTAAAGGGGTACAGGAGGGGGTGAAAAATTTAATACAGTAAAATTAGCACAAAAATTACATTATGAAAGAAATAATTTGAATGTTAGTTTTTTTTGCTGGATAGTGTAGGTAACGGTATATATTTAAAGAATCAAAAGAGTCCTGAGCTCAGAAGTGTGAGGAAAAAGTATTACCTCACCATACACGAAGTTTAATCCTTGGATGCACCGCCCAGCGAGGACATGCGCCGTACAGCTGCTTCGAAGCTACAGTTAGCAAAGAAATTTTTTTATCTAATGATAAAAATCAAATTCATTTGATTTTAATGCTTAAACTTGCGTTCCAACGCCATGGATATGTGGTCGAACAGGCTTCTGACGATGCCGACTCGCTGATTATTAGAACAGCAGTCAGCAAACACAACTGCAATTGTAGCCGAAGATGTGGATCTCTTAATGATTTTAATTGCTTCAGCTCCAAAAGAAAAGAATACAGTCGACACTCTATATAGTGAAAGACCAAAATGTTGACCGAAATTTCACTATAGAAAGTTTTTCACTATATAAAGAAAAAATCCGTATATATTGCTATGTACGTATTTTATATTGGTACAAGCAACAAAAAAAATTGCAAAATTGAATTATTAGAAAAGATTTTATTAAACATTTGAAAGTTTAAATAGTACATAGCATGTACAGGGCTAAATACATGCATAAAGTCTGTACGTTATATCTTTACCCGTGCGTCATAGTTTTCAGGCCATATAATAGACGACTATTATATTATTTGTCTCTTTTCACCAATAAATCGTAGGTATTGGTAAAAAGAGACAAAAAATATAATAGTCGTCTGGGATATTGCCTGAAAACTATGACGCACGTGTAAAGATATAACGTACGGACTTTATGTATGTATGTCCTATATACGAAATAAAAAGAATAATACAAAATCTGTTAATACATATGTACATACTAAGTACATACGTACTAGGAAAAATAATCAGTTATTTTCTTTTGAACATTACTTTTAAAAAATAATTGTTGCTCAACAAAATTCTCGCATTTATTCAAATGCATAAAGATTTGATCAGGTACACTTTCCTGGCCCCTGAGAGTAAATCGCACAATGTCAAATGCATTTCTTATTTCATTTTCACTAGATTTAGCAGGACATTCCCCGGTTTCAGTTTCTTCTTCATGATCTTCTATACTTTTTATATCGCCAATTATGTCTTGGTCAGTTGGGAGATCTGTCGTGCCAACATCATTGTCGATTTCTAAGAAATCTTCAAGTAAAAAATCTGCGTCGACGGTAGCAGTTTTTTGTAGAAATCCATTTCGTCTTCTTCTTCCCATTCGTCAATTTTTTCAGTAAAACCTGCTTTAAAAAAACAGTTTTTGATAGTTTTCTGAGAAACATTTTCACTCCATACTTTAGCGACTTCGGTTATACACTCTTTAAGGGTGATCAATTTTTGGATTGGAAGGTTGTTATCAATCGCATTAACAATTTTGTGAACAATTCTGTTTCGGTAATGATGTTTTATGTTTTTTTATAATACCCTGGTCCATAGGTTGCAATTTGGAGGTCATGTTTGGTGGAAAAAAGATCAATTCAATATTCCTTAATTTTTTACTTACAGTAACTGGATGTGCAGGACAATTGTCTATAAACATCACAATCTTTCGCTTTTGGCTTTTCATTTTCGTGTCCAGTTCTTTGATCCATCTTTCGAAAATCTTAGAAGTCATCCATGCCTTTTTATTATTGGCGTAATCTAAGTACAGAGATTTAACTCCTTTTAAACAACGGGGATTTTTGCTTTTACCTATGAGCAGTAATTTCAGTTTTTCTGAGCCATCCATGTTTGCTCCAACCAAAGTGTCACCCTTTCTTTACTTGTTTTTAACACCAAAACATTTATCACTTTTAAAAGCAAAAGTTTTATTTGGCAAACATTTAAAAAACAAACCGGTTTCATCACAATTGAAAACGTTTTTTTTTGGCTCGTACTTTTTCAATGCACTTTTTAAAACAATTTCAGTCCAAATGTCACAGTCCTCCTGATTAACGCTTGCACTCTCGCCAGAGACCGTCTTGAAAACAATTGAATTGCGAGTCTTCCAGGCACTCAACCACCCTTCACTAGCTTGAAAAGTAACGCAGTTAAATTCTTTAGCAAATTGTAGAGCCTTTTGCTTTATTAAATTTCCCGATATTGGTACGTTTTGATGCGTACGGGCCACTTGAAACCATCGTAAAACTGCTTCATTTACATCCTCGTAAGTACTCACCCGTACTCGTTTTCGACTGTTTGGAACACTAGGTTTCTTGATGATACTGTCGCGACTTTTTATTATCAGAGAGATGCAACTTGGAGAAACACCAAATTTTGCAGCAACATCAATTTTTTTGCAGCCTTTATCAACTTCCTCCAAAACTTTAATTTTCTCAGCTAAACTTAAACACACTCGCTTGGACATCTTACTTGATTCTTAAACAAAAAGAAACTGAACCTGAATTTGCGAATTACTAGGCCTCGACTATAAAATAGGTTTTTCCTCGGGTTTCTATAAAATGGGTTATTCCCCGGGTTTCTCACAAAAATCTACCTGATTTATTGCCAACCATTAGGCGTTATAAACGCGTTAAGAACCTTTTCAAAAGAATGCGTCATAAAAATGGAATTCGTGCTAATGTTAGATAAAAATGGGAAACCCGAAATGGCCAAGATCTCAATAAATGCATAAAAATTTATACCTAAAATTCCGGTAAAAATTTTATTATATAGAGTGTTACTATTTTACAGATTCACTATGTTTTATTAAAATATTCTAGGTCTTGAAAAAATTGCCTATAAAGAGTTTTTCACTACATAGAGTTTCACTATAAACAGTGTCGACTGTATATATTTTTTGACACCGGGAAAAGGAATTGTTGAAAAAAACTATATTCTTTTCAAGACTTACAAGAGCAATATGTTGATATTAAAAATAAATATTTATTGGCTCATGCTTTCAGCGGCTGCGGCAGCACTAGTACAATATATCAGAAAAGATTAAAACTTCTGGAAAAAGACCAGTTACGCAAAGAAGTGCAAGTTTTTTGCTGAAAATTGAAAATTCGACGAAATTAAACGTCAGAAAAGCTGGAAACAAATTTTTCTACTGATTGAAGTATTTCTCTCGATCAATATAGATTTAATTCATTTAAAAAGTCTTTGAAAAAAATCAAACCTAAACTAGAATCATTACCACCGACTTCGGAAGCCGCTGCTCAACATTCATATAGAGTGTACTTTTAAGTGCAAACATGGCTAGGAAACAAAAAGCCAGTTGAAAATTGGTAAAGGAGAAACTTGGCGGGTTTTTTTAACCCCTAAAAACATTGCTAGATCCAGCATCCGACTCAATATTACGACTGATTTCTTGTAATTGTACTGGTGACTGCGCTACAGCTAGCTGTAGTTGTCGAAAAGCAGGATTAAAATGCTCAAATATTAGCAGAAAATGCCAAGAAACAGAGTGCCTCAACTCTAATACTTATAATGTAAATTTTGATGAGGATTCTGATATTCCAACAATTGACAATGAATTTGAGATAGCCTGAAAACGAAGATGTTTCGGACACTATCTGATAAATACATAATTCTTGTAAATAACTTATTTATTTAAAGACACATTTGTATTTTGAATGTAAAATATTAAAATATTTGTATGTTATTTTAGGCAGCCGATTACTTGGCTTTTATCAGTGAAAGGACACCATTTTTCAATAAAATATTTCAAATTTGATATTACAAAGAATTCAATTCACTGATAAAGTTATACGAGAAAAATTTTAAATCTTTAAATAGTCATCAAAAAAATGACCATTTTACCCCATATTATCTTCTTCCCAGTGCTCTACTAGAATCCTCATTTTATTCGAATGATATACTACTCCTCGTATAACTGCTTTCTTACAAGAATAACAAACGAAAAAGAAAGTTATAGACACAAACAGCCATCGGAGTCGCTGTGCGGTGCTTACAAGGTGTAGAGTAGAATAAAATGTTTTCCTCATACTTTTGAACTTGGGACTCTTTTGATTCTTCAAATATACACCGTAGGAAATAAACAGGGTAAAACATAGAAACACGAGATCGTTGATATTTCCGGTAGATAAACGAAAAATATTACAACGCATTCTAATAACTTTTATTATGGATGTAATATGTAAAACGAAATCTTAGTTACAGCAATTTTTTTAAAAATCTGTCATTTCCAATTCAGATTACACTGTGTATTCTTCTTTCAATATCAGCTACAAAATATTCTGGTTTTTATAAAATTAGTGAAGCTTTTTCGTTTTCGCATAATATTCGGTAAGAAAAACATTAATTTTTTGCGTTTTATTTGCTCTTTGGCCTCGATTTTTCTAAAAATTATCATAAAAATATCAAAGTTTATTCAAATTAGTCTTATTTCCCTTTTTTAACCTTAAAAATATGTTCTCATTTGAATTCGAAATTGAAATATTTAGTCGATCTTAGTCTAAACTTTTTTATGTTAATTTTTAAATACTGAAAAAAAAACGTTTTTCTTTATTATTAATAATGAAACTGGTATAATTAAAAGTGTACAGGGTACAGTGTACTTCCATATACCAAGGAGGCACACGAAACCTAGAAGGCACACAATCAACGAATTAGAAACAAACTTCTCGCTTATCCCAACAATTCCAGGTCCTTTTGGGCAGTCGCTAAGGCAGTTAGTCAAAAGTTCACCAAATCCACCATACCACCAGTCACACGGCCAGATAATTCCATTGCAACCACACCTGTTAAGAAAGCGAGCTTTGTTGGCTGAAGTCTTTGCTTCCCATTCTACTGTCGATTTCCAAGGAAAAACACCACCTACTATTCCTATATTGCAGTTAAGGATGCCCGATGTCTACAGACAGAGTATCATAAAGCGTATTTTAAAACATCAAAAAGGCTTCTGGCGCTGACGGAATACCTACCATAGTTCTCAAAAACCGTGCTAGGGAACTAACATCAGTTTTCTGTAGACTTTTCAACCTATCCTACAGGAAGGGAATATTTCCCTCCTGCTGAAAATGTGCCACAGTTCAGCCGATACCTAAAAAAGGCAAGAAGACCTTGCCAAATAACTACCGACCGGTCGCACTGCTTTCAATAATATCGAAAGTCATGGAAAAAGTTATCAATCAGCATCTTCTAAAATCTCTTGAACGATTCTACATTATTAGCGATCACCAACCGCAATTGAACACTTTGGAGAATCTCGAGCGGTTGCTCTTGACATATCCAAGTCATTCGACCGTGTTTGGCATGATGGACTGTTGGCTAAGCTACGCTCTTGTGCCATATCTGAAAAGTTCTGTTTGTGGCTTTCATGTTTCCTCAGAGAGCGTTCTTTACGAGTGGCGGTCGACGGATTTCTTTCTAACACCTTCACTATCAACGCCGGTGTGCCCCAAGGCTCCATACTGTTTCCTACTCTCTTTCTCATTTACATTAACGATCTGCCGGAAAAAAACCGGGAATCCAATCTACAGCTTTGCAGATGACAGTACGCTTGTCTCTTCATTCGCTTTGAATGCTCGGACATCGGCTACTCAGGGGAGTATCCGCAGACACCAGGGGGTCGTTCAACTTAACAAAGACCTGGAAGAAAGTCTATCTTGGGGTGACAGTAACCAAGTGGAATTTAACGCTACAAAAACCCAGGCGGCAGCTTTTTTTAAACAAGTTAACGTTGCTGAACCCGACATAGTTATATCAGGGCACTCCATTCCCCTAGCATCGTCGCTCAATTTCTTGGGCGTTAATTTGGGAGCAAATATATCCTGGCATGAACATGTTGTAGGCATAGCAAGGAGAGCTTCTCAAAAGTTGGGAATATTATTTCGAACCAGAAAGCTTTACACTTCACAACAACTGTTAATTCTTTACAAAGCTCAAATTCGACCAACTATGGAATACTGCTCCCATGTTTGGGGCTCCGCTCCCAAACATACATGTTGGTACAACGCTTTTCAAGCAGTCTTTTATATGGAGAACATCATCCCTTTGGAATAATTTGCCCAGGGCTGTGTTTCCCTCTGAGTACAATTTACAGCGATTCAAGAACAACGTGAATCGCTTTTTCCGCACACATGCCGCTCCTGGAGTGCCAAACAAATGAGATAATGACCTTTACTATATCGTTGGCTCACCCTATACATGTTATTAATACGCACTTTGGCTATGTTGCATTCGTAAGTGTTAGTACCACCTTGTCAAATGCTTTCTGATAGTCGATGAGGCAGCGATAAATTTTGATGTTATATTCTCTTCCTTTCTCTATCAGTTGACGCACATTCAAAATTTGCTCCCGTGTTCCCTTTCCTGGTATAAATCCTTTTTGTTCTTCTGATATTTGTGGCAATAGACTCGAGACGCTCATTCAGTATGGTTAGAAAAACCTTGCTACCCTGAGATATCAAGGAGACAGTTCTATAGTTGGTACATTTTGTGACGGAGCCATTTTTTATATATGAATATTGACTTCTTCCAGTCCCCAGGCCACTCGCAGGTATTCCACACCGTACTGCATATATCATGTAGTAAATTGACCCCATGCTCCCTCATAGCTTTAAGGAGTTCGCCTGTTATGGTATCTGAGCCTAGTACCGTTCGATTTTTGAGTTTTGCAATGGCATTTTCTACTTCTGATCTTAGAATACTTGGCTCATGATGATTTGTTTGAAGGGGGGTGACATGGGCAGGATCAAAAGAGTCTTTATATAATTCTTCGTAGAATTCTTTTCAAACTTTCGAAATTCCCTTTTGGTCACTCATACTCTCACTTTATCATTTTCACTGGCCTGTATTTGGAGCTTGAATCCTCACGCTAAATATGTTTTTTTCTTATAAAGTTCGTGTGGCTCATTCTGAGCTGAATGTTGTTCGACTTCACTACATATGCTATTTATGTAGGTGTTTTATAAGCCTAATGAGCCACGCTTTGAAAGTAGTGCTTAAGATCATTACTCATAGAATACGCAATAAATGCGAACAAGATGTTAACGAAGAGCAATTCTAAATCCGAATTGCTCTTCGCGGATTTGGAACTTTGGTATTTTTACAGAAATGTAGAGATCAAAGGAAGGACGTTTATTTGTGTTTTATCGACTACGAAAAAGCATTTGACCGAGTCAAGCATCCACAATTAATACAAATGCTTCAAAATATGGGCCTTGACGAAAATGACATCACATTCATTACTCACCTATATTGGGATCAGGTGGCGACAATACGAGTAAATAGCAGAGAGACTGAGGAAATAGAAATAAAAAGAGGTGTTCGTCAGGGATGTGTTCTTTTCCCGCCCCTGTTTAATCTATACTCTGAGCATATATTCCAGAAGCCCTTAGAGAATGCCACAGATAGTATCAAAGTTAATGGCAAAATCATTAACAACCTAAGGTACGCTGATGATATCGCTATTATAGCAGATACAGTGGATGGACTTCAGCGTCTTATGACCAATATATCTAGGGAAGGCGATATTTTAGGCATGAAAGTAAACGTTAATAAAACGAAATTAATGGTCATTTCAAGAACACTCGGGTTGCAGTCAGATATTCGTGTTTACGATCAATTGATAGAACAAGTAAACAAATTTAAATACTTAGGGTGTTGGGTAACTAATGATTTGAATCCTGAAGTTGAGGTACGAGTTCACACTGAAATGGCTAGAGCGGCTTTTCTCAAAATGAGACACCTCCTCACAGACCCAACCCTTTCTTTGGATACTCGTTAACGTTTTGTGAAGGTCTATATATATCCAGTACTTTTAATAAGAAGTTGAGGCCTGGAGCTTGGGAGTACGATCAACGAATCGTTTGGAGTCATGCGCAGAATATTGAAGATCTCTTGGACAGAGCATGTGAAGATGTACTTCGTCGAATGGGTAGAGAAAGTGAACTATTGTCATTTATTAAAAGACAAAAAACTCGTTACTTGGGACATATTTATAGGGGTCCACGTTACTCACTGCTCCGGTTGTTGATGGAAGGGAAAATTGAAGGGAAAAGAGGTGTGGGGCGTCGAAAATGTTCCTGGCTGAAAAATATACGAGATTGGACAGGTCTGGATAACCATACTTTATTAAGAATTACCCAGGATAGGGAAGAATTCGCCGTGATTACAGCCCAACTTCAGTAATGGAGATGGCACTATAAGAAAAAGTAGGTGTTTTCGTCTTTTCTGCAGAGATTTTTAATTAAATAATTTGTGTGTTTTAATCGAGCTTGTGTTATGTCATCAGCTATGTCCATCGTTCTTATATGTCTTCTTTCTTCTACTTCTATTGATGTCCAGTGTTTCCTGTGCATTCTCTCTATAATTGTACTTTTCTCAGCTGCGTACGTAATCCAGCTTCCAGAATCTTAACATTTTTATTTATATCATCTGTGATACTTGGCCTTTTAATTTCTCGAAGCAGCCTTTGGAATGTCTCCAGATTTAGATTTCTGATCATTGTTTCTATTTTTTTTCGGAAAGAAAAAAATATCGTAAAAACTACAAAAAGTGTCGAGCTCGTACAATATTCGTCAAAGCAACGATAATTTGACAGCCAAGCAATTTTTTGTAAGACGCCAATATAAAATTAAACTTTTCCAATTTCTTTTCTAGAAATCCTAAGGATTTGACCCTTTATATAATCTTTTAGTCGAAATAATCCGTATATTTACGTGGTAAAGTACTCGTTGTTATTTCCTTTGCATCATTTATAAGAGAAATGAGAAACCGAAGGTCTACCTATTATTGTTGACCAGGTCACAAAATCTTACTAAAACATGGGAGCACAATAATACACAATTATGTTTGTCTTGTTATCCAAAACCCTCTTATAACCCTAACCTTTTCAAGGGATATCCTTAAAAAAGTTTTTTTTGTGGGTTTATTATTCTACCATTT
The DNA here is from genome assembly GCA_019049505.1 of Pachyrhynchus sulphureomaculatus. Taxonomy (NCBI): domain Eukaryota; kingdom Metazoa; phylum Arthropoda; class Insecta; order Coleoptera; family Curculionidae; genus Pachyrhynchus; species Pachyrhynchus sulphureomaculatus. Next base: position 26,041,013 of record CM032453.1, on the reverse strand, counting down.
TTTCCCTTATATTTTTACGAAATCACCCACGTTGGCATTTGACCTGATAAACTAAAAATAATAAGATTAAAAAACAACGGACCCTTTTGGAAGTTTTTGATTACGTATTTGTTTTCTTTTGATCGAATGTTAAAAAATTAACTTTTAGCCTTGATTGTTTTAAAACTATTAAGGACAGTAGGGTCTCAAAATAAGATTAAAAAGTTCCGTGGGCATCACTAAAACAGTCACCTGTGCTATAGTCGTCTAAAGTTCTCTAAATGATGTTTTTCTATATGTAAAACATTAAATTTACATTTGCGATTGTGAGAATTGATTGGGATGTACAGATTAAAATAATCCATCTATAATATATATAAAATGCAACGTCTCTCTGTCTGTCTGTCTGTCTGTCCGTTAGTGCGCTTATTACTGGAGAACCACTTACCCGATTTACGTACTTTTTTTTTCAAAAACATACATATATTCCCTGGCCAGGTTATAGGCTATATTTTATTACGATAGGTAGCATAACGAATGAGCAGTGACGATAATAGTGAATGGAGTCGGAAAAAATTTTGCCGTTAGCGCGTTCCTTTGCAATACACAGCCTAAACCATTAAATATGGAACAATATTATGTAGCAGAGAATATCTATAATCTATAATATATATAAAATGCAATGTCTCTCTGTCTGTCTGTCTGTCTGTCTGTCGATTGGTGCGTTTATCACGCGAGAACCACTTATCCGATTTACGTGTCTTTTTTTAAATTCATACATATGTTCTCTGACCAGGTTATAGATATATATTTTATTACATCTATGATATATATAAAAACGCAACGTATCCCTGTCTGTCTGTCTGTCCGTTAGTGTGCTTATCAGTGGAGAACCACTTATCCGATTTACGTGCTTTTTTTAAAAACATACATATTTTCTCTGGCCAGGTTATCTATCTATAATATATATAAAATGCAACGTCTCTCTGGCTGTCTATCTGTCTTTCTGTCCGTTAGTGCGTACGTGCTTTTTTTTAAAAACACACATATGTTCTCTGGCCAATTTATAGGATATATTTTATTGCGTTAGGTAACATAAAGAATAAGCAGTGACGATAATAGTAAATCAAGTCGGAAAAAAAGGTTATCGTTAGCGCGTTCTCTTGCAGGACACTGCCTAAACCATTACCATGGAACAATATCATGTTGCAAAGAATATAATGTATATAAAATGCAACGTCTCTCTGTCTGTCCGTCTGTCCGTTAGTGCGCTTATCACTTGAAAACCACTTATTTGATTTACGTGTTTTTATAAATTTATACATAGGTATAATATAATTATATAATTCGATATAAGGTGAGATAACGGGAGATAACTATAAATAATGGGAGATAAGGAGAAATAATGGAAGATAAGCGGAAATAAATCTAGATAATGGGAGTTATGGTGAGATAATGGGAGATAAGGACAAATAATAGGAGATAAGAAGAAATATTGCGAGATAAGTCGAGATAAGCCTAGATAATGGGAGATGAGCAGAGATAAGCCTAGATAATGGAGATTATGGAGAGATAATGGGAGATAAGGAAAAATAATGGGAGATAAGGGGAAATAATGGCAAATAACGGGAGATAAGTATAAATAATGGGAGATAAGGAGAAATAATGGAAGATAAGCGGAAATAAATCTAGATAATGGGAGTTATGGTGAGATAATGGGAGATAAGGACAAATAATGGGAGATAAGAAGAAATATTGCGAGATAAGTCGAGATAAGCCTAGATAATGGGAGATGAGCAGAGATAAGCTTAGATAATGGAGATTATGGAGAGATAATGGGAGATAAGGAAAAATAATGGGAGATAAGGGGAAATAATGGCAGATATTTTATTACGATAGGTAACATAAGGAATAAGCAGTGACGATAGTAGTGAAGTCCACGCGAGCGGAGCCGCGGGCACGGCTAGTTTAGAATATAAGTGTTAGAGTTGTCTCTGAACGAGACTTTCACTAAAGTTTCAGAGCAAGAGTTCCTTGTTAAAATTTTTGTATTTGTCGCTATATCGTAGCTTACGAGACGGTCGCGCTAATACAAGTATTTTAAATTTTTTTTTATGTGGAGAACCTCGCCTCCTTGATATGATTTGCCTAGAACTGTTTCCGACCGAGTACCATTTGCAGCCTAACGTGGCAGTCGTCAGAAGAAAATTTTGACAATAATGTTAGGGCGAATAGGGAGAAGTGGACCGATTTCTTGGCCTTCGAGGTCCTTGTGATTTTTACCTCCGGAAGTATACGAAAGGTTTGGTAATATAAAACCAATACAATGGGAGAACTACACGAACTTATAGACAATTTGAAAACATTCTGCCCTTTTAAACACATGTACTGGGTGTTGGGTATGAATAGCTCCTTAAAAGGACTTTTTTAAAGAATATCCTTGGAAGTAGTTGGAGCTGACATATTGTGTTGAATTTCTTTAGTATTATTTCACCTTTTCCTTGTTTTTGGATAGTGAAATGATTAAGCATAATTTATCATCTTAGTAAATGTTAACAGGCTGCATGTTGACATACAAGTAGTTTTTTTTGGACGTAGAATACGATAAAAAAAAGTTTGCAGCTCTAAACTGTACACTAAGCCTACAAAATCGAAAATGAAATTAAAAATTTAGTTTTTAGCAAATATCTCGAAAATTAAATAACCGGTCAAGTGCAAGTTGAACTTGCGTAATTAGTGTTCCGTACTTTAATTGCTTTTAAAATAAAAAAAAATTGTTACAGAGGTATAAAATGATTAGTGACTTCACAAAACATATTCTAAATGAGTTTTCAACAAAGTTTATTACCAATCTTTACTAAAAACTGTTGACCTTGATTTTTTTTTATATACCAGGTAAATTATTAAAGGTAATGCACTCGTGATAATTTTTGTTCAATCTACACCCGTAGAGAATATTCCAGAATTTTTTCAAAATTTTTTGATCAGTACTTTACGAGATAAGGAGGGGACAGCGATTTTTCGCGATTTTTTAAAATAATGCAAAGAAAAGTGTGCGGAAGTATTACATTATATATATATTTTTTTACTCGTGTTTTCATTTGACACCACCCTCGATGACCTAGTAAAAAAATTTTTTTTCACTTCCGAAACTACGTTTTTTTTGTGGCTTTATTATTCTACCATTTTTCCCTTATATTTTTAGGAAATCACCCACGTTGGCATTTGACCTAACTGATAAACGAAAAATAATAAGATTAAAAAACAACGGACCCTTTTGGAAATTTTTGATTACGTATTTGTTTTCTTTTCATCGAATGTTGGGAGATTAACTTTTAGCCTTGATTGTTTTAAAGGATAAACTATTACGGACAGTAGGGTCTCAAAATAAGATTAAAAAGTTCCGTGGGCATCACCAAATCAGTCACCTGTGCTATAGTCGTCTAAAGGTCTCTAAATGGTGTGGATTTTTCTACATGTAAAACATTTAATTTACATTTGCGATTGTGAGAATTGATTGGGATATACAGGTTAAAATAATCCGTTTAGAATATAAGTGTTTGAGTTGTCAATTTTACTAAGTCTCTGAACGATACTTTTACTAAAGTTTCAGAGCAAGAGTTATAAAGTGGAGTATACAGCAGGTCGTTAAACCCAGTTATTTCCTTATTTGTTAAAATTTTTGTAACTTTCGCTGTATCGTAGTTTATGAGACGGTCGCGCTAATACAAGAATTTGACATTTTCTTATATGGAGAACCTCGTCTCTTTGGAATGATTTGCCTAGGACTGTTTCCGACCGAGTACCATTTGCAGCCTAACGTGACAGTGGTCAGAAGCAAATTTTGACGAAAAGCTCTCAGTAAATGTTAACAGGCTGTATGTTGGCATACAAGTAGTTTTTTGGACATAGAATACCATAAAAAAAAGTTTGCAGCTTTAAAGTGTACGATAAGCCTACAAAATCGAAAATAAAATGAAAAATTCGGTTTTTAGCAAATATCTTGAAAAATAAAAAAGATATCGAAAAACTAATAGCACCACGTGAAAGAACGGGAAATTTTATAAAAAAATAGTATATAAATATTTTGAAATTGGCTGTTAAGGGACCTCCCGGGGTGTTGATTAAGAATTTGATGACAGATTTGAAAAATTCAAAATGGTGGATCCAATATGGCAGACGGAGAGTAAGTAATTAATTTAATTTTCCAATTATCTTTTTAAAGTGTCTACTAAGGAGTTTCTATGGGTGCTGATTAAGAATCTGAGGACAGACTTAAAAAATTCAAAATGGGTGATTTAAAAGGGTGATTTAAAATGGCAGTCAGCCATATAAAAAAAATAAATGAAAATATATTTATTTATATAAAAAATGTATATGTATTTATATATATATATATATATATATATATATATATATATATATATATATATATATATATATATATATAATAATTGTATAAATACAATAAAATAAAGAATAAGTTACAAAAAATGCTGTGCGCACGTTTCTTCTCCGATTGCCATTAACAAAATTCCTTCGAGTAATTTAGAATTTTTGTGTTTTCACATATATTTGTTTATTTTAAGTTTAAGTTGTATAATTAATAATAAGCAAAAAATAAGTTTATCGTGAACACTTTATTAAGAGCAAAATTACAAAAAAAGAGAAAGTTTTTTTTAAGTTTTTAATGATTTTATAATATCAAGTATAGTTTTTAACTGCAACAAAAAAAAAATGTCCCATTTTTTTACCGTATAGCAGGAAAATTTTCATATTTTAAAACTTAATTTTTAAATAGCACAGACAATGTGGGTATTTTTAATTACTCTTATAATGAAACTTAAGATATAATAATGATATATGCACAAGCATTTTTTTTTCAATACTATATTTTATTAAATATTTGTAATTTACTGTATGCCCGTTGAAATTGTGCAAACAAACATTTCGTTTTAAGTATTATCAGAAAGCTGAAAGTCTCCTCTTCAAAAAGGTATCTTTTAATTTCTTTTCACGCTCTGAAAACACGTAATACCGATTCACTTTCGGGCGGTGCGCGTTGACTTTCAATTTAACCTTTTTGGCGTGTTACACTTTTTGAAATCATCTATCCGAATTTTTAATAAATTTTAATAAAAAAATCTGAAAAGAATCTATATACTATTTTTTTTGTAAACTTTCACGTGGTACTATTTAATTTTTCGATGTCTTTTTTATTTTTCGAGATATTACTGAAAAACCGAATTTTTTAATTTTATTTTGGATTTTGTGGGCTTATATCAAATTTTTATCGTATTCTACGTCCAAAAAACTACCTGTATGCCAAAATGCAGCCTGTTAACAGTTAAGGAGAGCTCAAAACCCTTGGCGACTAGACTTTGTAGTTTTTTAATTTATGAATTTTCCCCTATGCATTAAGTTACGATTTACGATGAAGCATACTCAAACCTTACTATTCTTTAGACTAGAGCTGTTGGAGTTTGTGAAGGAACATAAAATACATAAGTGATTCGTGTTATAGCTATGCAAGTTTAATCAGAACAAACAACTAAACTTAAAAAAAAACTTTTTTAGAAATTTTAATTATCACCATTCTGCATCAGGTTAAAAAACTTTTTTATTTTAAGCCATAAGCTTTACTCGTCTTATCCTGGATAAAATAACTTTTGCATAAATATTTAAAGTGGTCGTGCTGCCCACATAAATTTAGCATCAACGAATCTAATTTTCGCGATCCCTTTGAAAAATATGCTTAATGTGTAATATAAATAACAAAAAAATTAGCTCACTGATGTAAATAAAATTATGAAATAATTTATAGTCCAGTCTGCATGGGTTTTGGGCTCTCATTAAATGTTAAGAGGCTGCATTTTGGCATACAGGTAGTTTTTTGGACGTAGAATATGATAAAAAAAAGATTGATAAAGTTTGATGTACGCTAAGTCCACAAAATCCAAAATAAAATCAAAAATATGGTTTTTCGTTTACATCTCGAAAAATAAAAAAAGATATCGAAAAACCAATAGCACCAAGTGAAAGAGCAGGAAATTTTACAAAAAAATAGTATATAGATTTCTTTTCAGATTTTATTTATTTGCGAGAGAATTTATTAAAAATTCGAATAGGTGATTCAAAAAGTGTACCGCGTCAAACGCTCGAAGATTAATCGATATTACTTGTTTTCAGAGTATAAAAAGAAAATTAAAAGTATTTTTCCGATGAGACTCTTGGTTTTTATTTTCGTTGCTTTATTACTTACAGTCCCTGGCCAAATTATTAGACGCACTGCAAGATTTCATGTAAAATATTAATTACCGAGTGATATTGTACCGTTTTATTATTTTAAATTGATTTGTTTTTTATTTTTATATTATCCAATCAATTACCTACTTATTTGACATAAATAAAACAGCATTGATTTAGAAAAGCATAAGTTTATTACGTTTTAAAGAAAAGTGAAATTAATGTTAGTAAAAGTCAATATTTAGTTGAGCCACCTTTAGCCGCTATCAAAGCTTTAATTCTGCGCGGCATGCTATCAATGCAAGATTGTACTGTCTCCTGCATTTGAGGATGATGATTCCACACATGAATAATCTTTTCTAGGAGCTGGGTTTTGTTGGTAATCACATCTTTAGCCACTTCTCTTTTCATCAGCTCCCACACATTTTCAATGGGGTTCATATCAGGGCCAATCCAACAGAGGGATTTTTTTTTCTGCCAAAAAAGCTTTAACAGACCGAGCAGTGTGGCAGGGAGCTCCACCTTGCATGAAAGTGAATGGTTCCCCATTTGGAAACCATTCTCTGAGCTGCAGAATCAACCGATTTTGTAATACTTCTTTGTACTGATCTTACCTCATTATTCCTTTGACGACGTACAGACGTCCAGTGCCCTTGCCGCTGATGACTGACCAAATCATCACTTTGGTGAGATGTTTAACCGTCGGGACGACACAATCAGGATGAAACTTTTCTCCATGACGACGACGCACATACTGAGCTTTATTCTGCAAAATTTCGAATGTGCTTTCGTCACTGAAGCAGACCTGTCAAAAATAGGAAAAATATATAAACTTCCATGTTTATTTGCTTTATTTAACTGAAAATGATATTAATGTATCAATTATTGATTAAATTGCTGTATCTTACCGATCTCCAGGAGTCCACATCTTTGTCTTGCCATTGTTTGGCCCACTTCAGGTGCTTTGCTTTCATTGCAGCTGTTAACTTGGGCTTCCTGGCGGGGCGACAGGCCTTAAAATATAATTGTTTCAATTTTCTTCGAACAGTGCGCTCAGAGGCATTTACGCTAGCATCCTGGAGTTGTGATTTTATTACCTTTGGGGTAGCAAATCTGTTTTCTACACAAATTTTCTTCAAACATCTCTCTGACCGTGGAGTGAAAATTGGTTTTCTACCGCATCTTTTCTTTCTTTTCGGGCTTAATTCCTTCCCTGACTCAATTTTCTTTTTTATGCGTCGTACACTAGCTTCAGAAACCTCCAATCTTCGTGATATTTCTCGGTTTGTAAATGTTTTCGCAATCACAAGGGCCTTCACTTCAGCTTTTTTACGTGGTGAAAGATCGCCTTTTCTACCCATAATGAAAATAGTCCAATTACTTTTTTAAAACACTGCATACAAAATAAACTAATAACTGAGTAGTATAAAACTGTTAAACAAACAATCACAGTCCATAAAGCCACAGAAACACGTCCGTACCTGACTCGATTCCGATCGCGACTGATACAGGTTTGTACTTGTTTACGTTCATGTATCACTTTGTCAACACAGTGTTGCTATGTGTTAAAAATAAATACAAATATGTAGTCTACAACAATTCTTTTAAATAAAAATCAATAATATTGTAGTTTAAATATACCATTATTGCATAAAAACTCTTAAGAAACATAAAATTACTAAAAAAATACAGTGCGTCTAATAATTTGGCCAGGGACTGTATAAAACTTAAAACGAAATTTTTATTTGCAGCATTTTATCGAGCATACAGTAAATTGCAAATATTTAATAAAATATGGCATTGAAAAAAAAATTCTTGTGCATGTAGCATTATTATACTTTAAGTTTCAATATAAGAATAAATAAAAATACCCATATTGTCTATGTTACTTAAAAATTGAGTTTTAAGATATGAAAATATGCCTGCTGTAGAGTGCGCCAGGCAATTTTACGTTTAAAGTAGTACGAAAATACCAAATGGACAAACAATTCGTCGGACAATTTTTTTTAGTTACAGTTAAAAGTATACTTGATATTAGAAAAGTATATTTGATATTAGAAAATCATTAAAAACTTAAAAAAAAACATTTCTTTTTTTGTATTTTTGCTCCTAAAAAAGTATTCATGATAAGTGTATTTTTTGCTTATATTAATTATACAACTTAAACTTAAAAAAAATATATATTTAAAGGTGGGAAATAAAGATAAAAGTGTAAGCTTTAAGTATAAAGTATTTATATTTCATTTAAACATCCAGGTGCAAAGAAACCAGTTATTGAAAACAGCAAAATTCTAAATTACTCGAATAAATTAAATGAATTACGTACTCTCTGACGGTCATATTGGATTCACCATTTTGAATTTTTCAAATTTGTCATCGGATTCTTACTCAGCACCCCTTAATAGCCGTTTCAAAATATTTGACGGTATACAGAAACATCAATTTTATCATAAATGAGGTTGGAAGCATGATTATTAAATATTTTTTTTTTAAATTACGGTAAAACTAAAACAAAAATCAATATACTGTTTTTTGTAAAATTTCCCGTTCTTTCATGTGGTCTATTAGTTTTTTGATATCTTTTTTATTTTTAGACATATTTGCGAAAAAAAACCGAATTTTTCATTTTATTTTCGATTTTGTGGGCTTATATCAAATTTTTATCGTATTCTACGTCCAAAAAACTACCTATGTGCCAAAATGCAGCCTGTTAACATTTAAAAAGAGCTCAAAACCCTTGGCGACTAGGCTCTAGTAGTTTTTTAATTTATGAATTTTCCCGTATGCATTAAGTTACGATTTAGGATGAAGCATACTCAAAACTTACTATTCTTTAGACTAGAGCTGTTGGAGTTTGTGAAGGAACATAAAATACATAAGTGATTCGTGTTATAGTTATGCAAGTTTAATCAGAACAAACAACTAAACTTATTTTAAAAAAAACATTTTTTAGAAATTTTAATTATCACTATTCTGCATCAGGTTAAAAAACTTTTTTTTTTTATTTTAAGCCATAAGCTTTACTCGTCTTATCCTGGATAAAATAACTTTTACATAAATTTTTAAAACGGTCGTGCTGCCCACACAAATTTAGCATCAACGAATCTAATTGTCGCGATCCCTTTGAAAATATGTTTAATGTGTAATATAAATAACAAAAAAATTAGCTCGCTCATGTAAATAAAATTATGAAATAATTTATAGCCTAGACTATAGGGGTTTTGAGCTCTCATTAAATGTTAACAGGCTGCATTTTGCCATACAAGCCCACAAAATCCAAAATGAAATCAAAAATATGGTTTTTCGGTTATATCTCGAAAAATAAAAAAACCGGTCAAGTGCAAGTTGAACTTGCACAATTAGTGTTCCGTACGTTGATTGTTTTTAAAATAAAATTTTTTGTTGGGGTGGTATAAAATGATCAGTGACTTCACAAAACACACCCCAAATGAGTTTTCAACAAAGTTTGTTTCCAATCTTTACTGAAAACTGGTGACTTTGAAATTTTGTTTTTTTTTTTTATATACCAAATAAATTATTAAAGGTAATGCACTCGTGATAATTTTCGTTCAATCTATACCCCGTGGAGAATATTCCAGCATTTTTTCAAAATTTTTTGATCAGTACTTTTCGAGATAAGGTAGGGGACAGCAATTTTTTAAAAGTAATACGAAGAAAAGTGTGCGCAAGTATTACATTATATATATATATATATATATATATATATATATATATATACATATATATATATATATATATATATATATATATATATATATATATATATATATATATATATACATATATATATATATATATATATATATATATATATATATATATATATATATATATACATATATATATATATATATATATATATATATATATATATATATATATATATATATATATATATATATATATATATGTATATATATACATATATATATATATATATATATATATATATATATATATATATATATATATATATATATATATATATATATATATATATATATATATATATTATATATATATATATATATATATATATATATATATATATATATATATATATATATTTTACTCGTGTTTTCACAAGCTTTCATTTGACACCACACTCGATGACCTAGTAAAAAAAATTTTTTTCACTTCCGATTTCACCCCTCAAAACGAACCCCTTAAGTCAAAATTTATGTTACGGTGGTATAAAATGATCAGTGACTTCACAAAACACACCCCCAAATGAGTTTTCAACAAAGTTTGTTTCCAATCTTTACTGAAATCTGATGACCTTGAAATTTTTTGTTTTTTTTATGTACCATATAAATTATTAAAGGTAATGCACTCGTGATAATTTTCGTTCAATCTACACCCCGTGGAGAATATTCCAGAATTTTTTCGAAATTTTTTGATAAGTACTTTTCGAGATAAGGCCCGGGACAGCGATTTTTCGCGAATTTTTAAAAATAATACAAAGAAAAGTGCGCGCAAGTATAATATTATATATACATTTTTTACTCGTGTTTTCACAAGCTTTCATTTGACACCACACTCGATGATCTAGTAAAAAAAAATTTTTTTTCACTTCCGACTTCACCCCCCAAAACTAACCCCTTAAGTTAAAATTTAATTCTCAAAACTACATGGCTCTGATGAGGCCATCAAGTCCTATATTATTACCAAATTTCACCTTTCTATGTCAAATAGTTTCGGAGAAAATCGTGTGTGACAGACAGACAGACAGACAGACAGACAGACAGACAGACAGACAGACAGACAGACAGACACCGAAGTGATCTTATAAGTGTTCCGTACGGAACACTAAAAAGATATCGAAAAACAAACCAAGTGAAAGAGCAAGAAATTTTACAAAAAAGTAGTATATAGATTTCTTTCCAGATTTTATTTATTAGCGTGAGAATTTATTAAAAATTCAAATAGGTGATTCAAAAAGTGTAGCGCGCCAAACGGGTTGATTTGAAAGTGTACGCGCACCGCTCGAAGATTAATCGATATTACTTGTTTTCAGAGTACAAAAAGAAAATTAAAAGGTTTTTTTTTCGATGATACTCTTGGTTTTTATTTTCGTTGCTTTATAACTAGTAAAACTTAAAACGAAATTACATACAGTAAATTGCAAATATTTAATAAAATATGGCATTGAAAAAAAAAATCCTTGTGCATGTAGCATTATTATACTTTAAGTTTCAATATAAGAATAATTAAAAATACCCATATTGTCTATGTTACTTAAAAATTGAGTTTTAAAATATGAAAATGCTGCTATAGGGCGCCTCAGGCAATTTTACGTTCAAAGCAGTACGAAATACCAAATGGATAAACAATTCGTCGGACAATTTCTTTTAGTTACAGTTAAAAGTACACTTGATATTAGAAAAGTATACTTGATATTAGAAAATCATTAAAAACTTAAAAAAAAATATTTCTTTTTTTGTAATTTTGCTCCTAAAAAAGTATTCATGATAAGTGTATTTTTTGTTTATATTAATTATACAAATTACACTTATATTATATATATTTAAAGGTGGAACATAAAAGATAAAAGTCTAAGCTTTAAGTACAAAGTATTTATATTTCATTTAAACATCCAGGTACAAAGAAAACAGTTACTGAAAACAGAAAAATTCTAAATTACTCGAATAAATTAAATGAATTACGTACTCTCTGGCCGTCATATTGGATTCACCATTTTGAATTTTTCAAATTTGTCATCGGATTCTTAATCAGCACTCCGAGAAACCCCTTAACAACCATTTCAAAATATTTAACGGTATACAGAAACGTTAATTTAATCATAAATGAGGTTGGAAGCATGATTCTCACTACAACTGAAGTCATTTTATTTTAAATACAGTAATACCCCGCTTAGCGCGACCCCGTTACGCGCGGTTTCACTATAACGCGAATTTCAAATTTCGCGCTCATGTAGTCATTAACTTCTCTATGGTCGCGGGGGGATCCCCGCTTTCTCTGAATATTCTCTTTGAAGAATTGGGAATTCCCTGTCCTTCGACTTTGTTCTATGGGGATTTCCTCGTTCGTTTCGTGTGTTCATTTGTTCCGTAATGTTAGTTCGGTCGGCTGGCAGTTTTGTTTTAATATTTATTGGAGATACATACATACATAATTTAACCCTACGTTAAAAATGCCGCCTGTAAAGAAAAAAGAGCGTAAAAGCGTCACTTTGGAATTGAAGATGAAAGTGTTAAGAAGAATGGAAAATGGAGGCAAAGCAACAATTGTTGGGAGAGATTTTGGACTCTCAGAATCGACTGTGAGAACGATTTATAAAAATCGGGAAAAAATTAAAATCTCCAGCGAAGGTTCAACACCTATAAGTGCAACAAAACTTTCTCGTTCGAGATCATCTATCTTAGAAAGAATGGAGAAATTACTGTCAGTCTGGATCGAAGATTTGAATAAGAAGAACACACCACTAAGTCAAGATCTCATATGCACAAAAGCAAAATCTTTGTATGAGATGCTGAAAACAAAAGAAGGAGAAGGGAGTGCCACTCCGATTTTTGCTGCCAGCAGAGGCTGGTTCCATCGGTTCAAGCAGCGTTCTAATCTTCACAATATCCACATAACAGGCGAGGCGGCCAGCGCGGACATTCAAGCTGCAGCTGAGTTTCCAGACAAGTTTCAAGACTTCGTTAGACGAGAGAAAATTCCTGCTTGTCTCATCTTCAATGTTGATGAGACCGCACTTTACTGGAAAAAAATGCCATCTCGAACATTCATTTCTAAGGAAGAACGTCAAGCCAGTGGTTTCAAAGCTGCGAAAGATCGACTAACACTTCTGCTGGGTGGTAATGCCACTGGTGATTTCAAACTGAAACCTTTACTAGTGTACCATTCAGAAACACCCCGTGCAATGCGAGGCACAGACAAGACAAGTCTACCAGTTGTGTGGCGATCAAACAGAAAGGCGTGGGTTACACGGGAAATTTTTCAAGAATGGTATTCTAATAGTTTTTGCCCATCAGTCAAATCATACTGTGACAGAAATGGGCTTGAACCTAAAGGGTATATTACTCTTAGACAATGCCCCAGGACATCCAACCTCACTTGATACGCCCCAGAGACTTAAAAGTGTACGTAAAGTTCCTTCCACCAAACACTACGTCAATATTACAACCTATGGACCAGGGAGCAATAGCAAAACTTCAAAGCTTATTACCATCGCCGCACTTTTAGCCAACTAATTCATGAAACTGACGGGGAAGGAAGACAGTCTATGCGAGAGTGGTGGAAGTCATACAACATTATGAAGTCTATTCACAACATAGAAGAGGCTTGGAAGGAAGTTAAAATGAGTTGTATGAATGGGGTGTGGCGTAATCTTTGGCCAGATGTAGTGGAAGCACCTAGAAGAATTGTCCAGATGCAGAGACAAGTGCTTGAAGACATTGCTGCAATGATTGAGGGGTCTGAACTTGAAGATGTCACGGTAGAAGATCTCGTAGAACTTGTAGCAACGCACGACGATCCTATTAGCAATGAAGATCTGATCGAGTTACAGAATAATCCTATCTACGATGAGGAAGAACAAGTAGAAGAGAAAGTTTTATCTTCAGGGGAAATACAAAATGCACTTTCAAAAATTTTATTCAGGTTTGGACATATTGCAGAGTATAGACAATAATGATGACCGTGTCTTGACCGTGTGTCAAACAATTAAAAACAGTGTTGGGTGTTATGAACGTATTTTACAAGAACGTAAACAAAACGTTACCAAAAGACAATAGATGTAGTTTTCCGTAAAAAATAAGAGTATGTATTGCATAAAGTGTTCTTAGAATTAAAGTGATTGATTAAAATGATTTGTATTTTTTTGTATTAAATTTTGACTATGTTTAATCATAAACCTCGATATACGCGAATTTCAGTTAACGCGATTTTTTTCGGAACGTATCCCTCGCGTAAAGCGGGGGTATTACTGTATATTTTTTTAAATTACGGTAAAACTAAAAAAAAATCTATATACCATTTTTTGTAAAATTTCCCGTTCTTTCACGTGGTGCTATTAATTTTTCGATATCTTTTTTATTTTTAGGAATATTTGCGAAAAACCGAATTTTTCATTTTATTTACCATTTTGTAGGCTTAGCGTACACTGTAGAGCAGCAAACTTTTTTTTTATCGTATTCTGCATCCAAAAAACTGCCAAAATGCAGAGTGTTAACACTTAATGAGAGCTATTTGCCAAAATTTGCCCCTGACGACTGGGCTATTAATATAATAATGCTACCAAATTTCAAATTACTAAAAACTACCTATTAGCATGGTGTCTTGAGGGCCGAATCAAATAAAATATGGGGTGGTTCCAACATTTTGATGGATTTTGATTCTAGCAGGTGTTAGGAACATTTTTTAGAATTGTTTCACATAAGATTTGATCAACATCGCTTAATTAGGTGCAAAAATTCGCAATGTCATACTCTACCCGAGGTTATTCGAACCAAGATTATTCTATAAAAGGCTATGGAAAAAATCCAAAATTGAAGAAAAAACAGACGACCTTCAGGACTATCTTTTTATAGTAATTTACATCTTATTGTTCAGAAAACAAGTAAATTTCATCGGCAAATTATTCTTATAAATCGCTGTTTGTAATGAAGGCAGAGCCGTAACAGGTGGTTATCAAAGAAACCGAGCTTGTAGCTTTTTTATGGGTATAATTAAAAAACCTATGATGCCCTAACAATTGGACTGAGTCTTGCAGAATTCTAGGACTATCTATTTGCTAGATAAAACGCTATTAGTTTCCAGAACCAAGATAATTGTATCATAAATAAGTCATTCTTTACATTTTTTTAAAAAAGTAAATAAGTTATTGAATTTCTCAAAACGTTTTATTTCCTAAAATTCCCAATCGAAAATAATTTAAAAATTGGCAATGTGTCACTGTCTTAGCGTTTTCAAAACGCCATAATTACTGCTATAGAGGTCGGTAAACTTTTGAGATGGAAGAGCCAAACCTGCCTCTCATAAGAGTTTAAAAATTAATAAAAATTCACTTGAAAAATTACTCTTAATAATTTCAATTACTTCTTAGTATAATGTATATTATATGCAGGAAGTGCTAAATATGAGAAATCTGTCAAGGCACTTTTTTGAAAAAGAAAAGAAGCCATTAGTGTCAGCATAGAAGTACTTTATTCAAACAAAAAATTCGTGTTTGAGCAACTTCTATTGGTATTAACCCTAGAAAGATAACCTACGTTGAATCGACGTAATCGATTTTGAAAAATCGATATATTTCGCTCGTTTATGGCGCCAGTGCGTTTGCCGTTCCTGCCAACTCAGTCGACCCACAGAGCTTGCAAGGGATACCTGTGTCGCTCAGGTAAGTACGCTATTTTCGTAAATAAATACCTACGTATGGTTATCTTTTGCGTTAGTTTTTTACGATTTGTCAGAAATATGCAATTAATGTTTTTTTGTGACAGAAATTTATGATTTTTTACAACATTATTATTTTTCTCTGTAGGCTTTATTTCTATAGCGAAAATGACGTCACAAGGCCGTTTAGAAGATGCACAAATTACACGGTTATTACAAGAATTGAGCGATGATGAGGTACGGGTCGGGGGTTCGGACAGTGAAATTGAAGATAATTTGATCCAAGATGAAGTCCAAAGTGATGTCGAAGATTGTGAGGTGAGTTCACCAGTATCGGGAACTCCCGTTAGCACTGAAAATATGTCTCAAGTTGTGTTTGATAGCCTCCATAGCACTTCGCCTAATATGCCGAATTCTATTTTTATGCCACAATATCAATCACTTAGAGGCAAAAACGGTCATCGTTGGATGGCTTCTAAAGGCAGAACAAGTGGCAGGACATCAGCTTCTAACATTATACGAACCTCTAGGGGTCCCACCCGAATGAATAGAAGTCTTTCTGATCCACTGGAATGCTTTAGTATATTTATAACTGACGACATTATGGAGGAGATAACAAAAGGACTAACGCAGAAATCCAGCTGAAGATTCGAAGGCCTGATATAAAGGCAACTTTTAAACCTGCAACCTGTGATGAAATTCGTGCTCTTATAGGAATATTGACACTTACGGCGGCTATGAAAGACAACCACTTGGACTACGGACGAACTATTTGATTGTTCATATTCAGGAAACAGATATACTGCTGCCATGAGCAGAGACAGATTTGATTTTCTGATAAGGTGTTTACGTATGGATGATAAAACTTTGCGACCAGTACTAAGAACTGCTGATCCATTTATACCAATCAGAAAAGTTTGGGAAATCTTCATAGGCCACTCTCGTTCTAACTACATCCCCGGACCGTATGTGACAATAGATGAACAGCTTCTAGGTTTCCGAGGACGATGTCCTTTTCGGATGTATATTCCGAACAAACCTAATAAATACGGGCTAAAAATAGTAATGATATGCGACAGCACCACACGGTATATGACTGATGCAATACCATATCTAGGAAAATGCACTCAAACCAACGGATTGCCTCTCGGCGAATACTATGTGAAGGAACTTACAAAAGCTATACATGGCAGTAATAGAAATGTGACCTGTGATAATTGGTTACTTCAGTTCCTTTAGCAAAAAGCTTGCTAAAGCAGCCATATAATTTGACTTTAGTTGGCACTCTAAGGGTCGAACAAACGGGAAATACCAGAAGAGCTGAAAAATATGCGATCTAGGCGTGTTGGAACATGTATGTTCTGTTACGATGGGCCATTGACTTTAGTGTCGTACAAACCGAAACCAAGCAAAATGGTCTTTGTTCTGTCATCGTGCGATGAAGAAGGCACGCTTCATCCCACGACATCAAAGCCAAATATGATCCATTTTTACAATGAAACTAAAGGCGGAGTCGATACGTTCGACCAAATGTGTTCCATAATGTCCTGTAGTCGCAAAACGAACAGATGGCCCATGGCCATGTTTTATGGGATGTTGAATATGGCGTTTATAAACGCATACATTATTTACTGTGATAATATCACAACTAAGCAAGAAAAACCGCTAAATCGTCGTAATTTTATGAAAAAACTCAGCAATAGCTTGATGACTCCGTGGATGTTGACTAGGAAGGAAATGCCTACTTTGTTAAGGAATGTAAAGACAAAATTAATGATATTATACCAAAACGTGACGTCGTACCTTCTACACAAAGCGAAGATGTACCTGAACCAAAGAAAAGGAAATATTGTGCCTTTTGTCCATCAAAAATTAGAAGGATGACAAAATCAATGTGTGACAAATGCAAAAATCCCATTTGTGGAGAGCACAAGTCAAGCGCTTGCCCTAAGTGCCTCTGAGGCTGTATTGAATAAAAAAATGCTTTTTTTTTTATTGTTTCTCATATTAAATATATATAAAAAAGTTGATTTTGAAAAGTTTAGTAAAAATTATAAGTCTGAAAAAGTGATTTCAATATTACGTTAAGTTTTTTTTAAAGTAAGAATTATTTGTTTTTGTAATTTCAAGATTTTTCTTAATAAAAGTATAAATAAACCAAAATATTTTTTATTTATCCATAACACAATGACAATGCATAGTGACAAATTACCACTAACATAAACATACTACAAAAGAAGTCTATAAATATATGCACTCAAACATACACACGTCAAATCAACGTATGGTTATCTTTTACGCACTATGAAATATGGTTATCTTTCTAGGGTTAATAACATGTAGGCGGAAAAGTTTTTAGTCCAGCTACTTAAAATACATTTTTTTTTTTTTGGAAAATTCGACTTTATTTATAAATATTAGTCTCCTTGGAAGGAAGAATTACAGCTAAAGCATGACTATTTCAGTACGTATAAAAAAGTTAAAGAAGTTACCGGTCAAAACAGTACACGAACACCAACATATTTAATAAATGGTAATAATCAGATATTAACCGAACAAAAAACAACTAGAAGAAGAATGGGCTCGATACATTAAAAATACCTTTGATGACGACAGAGAATTACCAGAATTTATTACCGACGGAATTTCTTTAAATATACTCCCAGCAGAAGTTGGGGATGCAATAAAACATGTAGAAACTAGCTTCTGGACCTGATAATTTTTATACGGAGATGTTTCAACTTTTAAATGAAGAAAATATTTCTATCTTGTGCAGCTGCATAAATTCTATCTACAGTGCAGGAACTATACCAAAGGATTGGCTTAAGTCTGTGTTCATACCATTACCTAAAAAGCCAAATGCGAATAGATGTGAACAGTACCGTCTTATAAGCCTAATGAGCTACGCTTTGAAAGTAATGCTTAAGATAATTTCACCATAGAATACGCAATAAATGCGAACAAGATGTTAGCGAAGAGCAATTCAGATTTAGACAACGATTTGGAACTCGAGAAGCACTTTTCGGGCTGAGTGTATTTTTACAGAAATGTAGAGATCAAAGGAAGGACGTTTACTTGTGTTTTATCGACTACGAAAAAGCATTTGACCGAGTCAAGCATCCACAGTTAATACAAATGCTTCAAAATATGGGCCTTGACGAAAAATGACATCAGATTCATTACTCACCTATATTGGGATCAAGTGGCGACAATACGAGTAAATAGCAGAGAGACTGAGGAAATAGGAATTAAAAGAGGTGTTCGTCAGGGATGTGTCTTTTCCCCGCTCCTGTTTAATCTATACTCTGAGCACATATTCCAGAAGGCCTTAGAGAATGCCACAGATGGTATCAAAGTTAATGGCAAAAATCATTAACAACCAAAGGTACGCTGATGATACCGTTATTATAGCAGATACAGCGGATGGACTTCAGCGTCTTTATGAACAATATATCTAGGGAAGGCGATATTTTAGGCAAGAACACCCGGGTTGCAAACAGATATTCGTGTTTTACGATCAATTGATAGAACAAGTAAACAAACTTAAATACCTAGGTTGTTGGGTAACTAATGATTTGAATCCTGAAGTTGAGGTACGAGTTCGCACTGAAATGGCTAGAGCAGCTTTTCTCAAAATGAGACACTTCCTCACAGACTCAGCCCTTTCTTTGGATACTCGTTATCGTTTTGTAAAGGTCTATATATATACAGTGCTTTTATATGGAGTTGAGACCTGGACCGTGGGAGTATGATCAATGAATCGTTTGGAGTCTATCGAATTATGGGTCATGCGCAGAATATTGAAGATCTCTTGGACAGAGCGTGTTACTAATGAAGACGTACTTCGTCGAATGCGTAGAGAAAGAGAACTACTGTAATTTATTAAAAGACAAAAAACTCGTTACTTAGGACATATTTATAGGGGTCCACGTTACGCACTGCTCCGGTTGTTGATGGCAGGGAAAATTGAAGAGAAAAGTGGTGTGGGGCGTCGAAAATGAGATTGGACAGGTCTGGATACCCATACTTTAAAGAATTGCCCAGGATAGGGAAGAATTCGCCGTGATTACAGCCCAACTTCAGTAAAGGGGATGGCACTATAAGAAGAAGATAGTCTCCTTCAAGAGCGATACAGTCGGTCTAACATTTCTATACTTTTCTTATAAAAGGATTTGTCTTTGCCTTTATAATAGGCTTCAGTTTCGGCGATAACTTCTTCACTGGAGCACAATCTCTTTCGCGGGAGAATTTTTTTGAGGTCTGCGAATATATAATACTCGCTGGGGGCCAAATCTGCAGAATACGGTGGATGAGGAAGCAATTCAAACTTCAATTCATGCAATTTTGCGATCGTAACCATTGACTTGTGATACAGTGCATTGTCTTGATGAAAGAGCACTTTTTTCTTGTTTATTTAGGGCCGTTTCTTTGCGATTTCTGCCTTCAAATGCTTTATATAATATTTCGTTATTGATGGTTGTTCCCTTCTCAGCATAGTCGATATAAATTATTCCATGCGCATCCCAAAATACAGTGGCCAAAACCTTCCCAGCCGACTGTTGTGTTTTTGGTCGCTTCGGGCGGGTTTTACCGGCTGTTGTTCGCTCAGCTGACGGCCGATTTGATTCCGGTGTGTAGTGGTGGATCCATGTTTCATCCATTGTCACATATCGTTTGAAAAAATCCTTTTTATTGCGCTTAAACAGGTCCAAACAATTTCCGCCATTTACGGCTTTAAAAGCCATTTTTCCTTTTAAAATCGGTTCTGCCCTTCAAATAAACTTGACAAACGGAGAGTAAAAGGAACGAGAGGCTTATTAGAAAGTTGTTTTGAAAACTTGTTTTTTGTTTTAAAGTTGGACAATTAACTTTCGCTCTTGATAACACTTAATAAATTAAAATTTGAGGAGACAAGGCTGACTTTTAGGAGGCTGGAATTAGAGTTTCAGGAAATCTGACCAGGGGTGGATCCTAGAATAATAAAATATTTTGGAGGCACTCACGATCTTTTGGATTTCCATTCAATTTTTCACAAAAATAATAATATATTAGTTTATATGTTTTAAGGTTCGAGCTACTAGAGCTTAATTCTACATGAAAACAATGTCTTTTGTTGGGCCTTGCGACTGTATTAATGTTTAATGATTATAAACGATACAATAATATTGAAATTACCCAAGCGACAGTAGCTACGACACTATATCCTAAAGGCAAATATAAAACTCATTTACCGACTTAACTGATTGCGTCAAATAATGTATCTAAGCTTTTCTTATGGACACAGCACACGTGCTGCAGGTAGCTCGTAGGCCTTGAATCGCTGTAAATTGTCTTCGGTGGAAAACATAGTCCTTGGCAAATTATTCCAAAGAGATAAGGTTCTCCAAATAAAAGACTGCTTGAAAAGAGTTGTACGAGGAGTGACAGGCTGATCCTCATATGGATGCGGAGAGTGTTAGCGCGATCTGTATTCCTAGCATGCACCGCCCTGGAAGGCATTAAGCGGGATACATCTATCGAACACTTGGCATGAAAATACTTGTAGAATAGATTCAGGTCGCCAAGTTCTTCGATGTTCTAAGGAATTAAGTTTGTTGGTTAGTTTTGGGCCTCCAATTAGGTAAACAGCTTTCTTCTGAATAGAATCCAACAAGTGGGGCCGAGCTCCAACCATGCGAGTAGTCATATTTGCTCCCAAATTAACGTCCAGCAAATTGAGTGACGATGCTACAGGCCTGCAGTGCCCCGACACAATTATGTTGGGTTTAGCAAACTGCTGCCTGGGTTTTTGTATCTTTAAATTCTACTTGGTTACTGTCATCCTCAAGTCTCTATTAAGTTGAACGACTTCCTGCTGTCCGCCGATTTTACATGAGGAGTCGATGTTCGAACGTTCAGAATGAATGATGAAATCACCGCACTGACATCTGTAAAACTGTGGATTGGATTCTTGGTCCTTCCGAGCAAATCGTTAATGTAAATGAGGAAGAGTAGAGAGTAGGAGACAGCTTTTTTGGTGTCTAGCTTTATTAAAACATGTTTTATGATACGCTGTTTGAAGACAATATCAGGCATCCTTGACAGCACTGTGGGAACAGTTGGTGGTGTTTTCCTAGGAAATCTACAGGAGACTGTGAAGCAGAGTTTAGCCCAAAAGTTGACTTTCCGTGTGAGTGGCGGTATAGTGGATTTAGTAAAATTTTGCCTAATAGTCTTAGCTACTGACCAAAAGGACTTAAGATTGTTAGGGTATTATTTTTAATTCTTTGATTGTGTGTCTCCTTCGTTTCGTCTATAATTTTTGTGCATCTCTTTCTGGTACGAACAAAGATGTTACGACTTATGACATTAAAATTTTTCCGCCATTGTCGGTAGGCAAAATGTTTAGGAGCAACAGCTCCTTTTCATTTCTGAAGAAACCAAAGCTTGCTATTGGAAAAGCATTTCTTCGAAAAAGGGATGTAAGCTTCCATACCAGCGGAAATGACATTGGAATCCTCCTTTGTGCAGTCAAATGGATCGTCAAATCGAAAACAGCATCTAACCAAGGGAAAGTTCGAAAATATTCCATGAGTTCTTCCCATTTAGCCGATTTGTAGTGCCAAATGTTGCTCGGTTTAGGTGCCTCTCTGTCACTAATCGGTAGGATACTCGATGTCGAAAGCCGTTTATAGTCGGAAGAATTTAACGGCGGATTTACGGTGATAGTGTAAAAAAAGCTAAGGAAAAGTGTATAGATTGAGATAAATTACACAGCAATTAAGAAAAATATACTCCTAAAAAATTGATTCAAGCTTTTTCATGAATCCAAAGATGTATTAATATGTATTCGGACACGCTAAGCTAATATTCATCGGTTGGATTGAGCCATACAGTTCTGTTTTCTTTCTAACCTCAATAAATCAGACAGATATAGTGCTTCTCGAATGCAAAAACGAATTCAAATTAAAATTCAACCGATCCTTACCAAATTTGGTACACGGGAATTTTTTGGGTCGCTGATCACGAATCTGAGGTTGGATTTGCAATGATGTTTTCGCGCCATTTTGAACGCCGAGAAAATTCATCGGTCGATTTTTATTCTTCTACCTGCATCCAGGGCACCTCCACGTGGTGACGGTGGGCAACGGTGTTACTCCACTAGCGGGCAGAGTCCCTGGAGAACGGCTTAGATGCCGTCATGGCAGGTAGAAGAAAGAGAATTACGATGCAGGGACTCGGAAACCCAGTATCGGCGGTTGGTCAGGGTGGGAAAGCGGGCCCGCAGCCGTCGTCATCCAGCGACCGTAGCTCTTCATGTGTGGGTGACTTGGCTCATGTAGATTAAATGCTACAAGAAAACGGTCTCACGGTACAAGGACTTTTCATAAGTGCGATAAACACAGTGATTCATTTTGTTATATTTGCTGTCAACACGTATTGAGTAAAATGGGGTCACCGATAACGGATAAGATTAAAACCTGGGAG
This sequence comes from Pachyrhynchus sulphureomaculatus, assembly GCA_019049505.1. NCBI lineage: Eukaryota > Metazoa > Arthropoda > Insecta > Coleoptera > Curculionidae > Pachyrhynchus > Pachyrhynchus sulphureomaculatus. The sequence continues at coordinate 26,017,943 of CM032453.1, read as the reverse complement.
GGAGGATTGTTTTAACATTGAAATACAGCACCAGGATACAGATTGGGTTCCCCACATCATTTGCAGTTCTTGCAAACTAATATTGTACATCAATAAGAAGGCGATTAAATATTCCAGACCAGCAATATGGAATAGACCATACAGTGAAAATGATTGCTACTTTTGTATGAATGTTGTATCTAGGCATAACCGAAAAAATAAAAGCACTATTACTTATAACGATGTTTCGACAGTAACAAGACCAACTAAACTAATTCCGCCTCCTGATGCTGATGTTATGGAAACAAATGATTTCACCTTATCAGCTCATGCCGAAAACATTGAGACTGTCGAAAAAGATTCAAACACTGTTACTAATGAATGTTCTAGTGACAACCTATCATATACTAGTGACACAGATAAAGAATTTCTACCATACAACCGTAAACCAGAACCAATACTCGTATCACAGTCAGAACTTAGTGATCTAGTCAGAGATTTAGGCTTATTCAAAGATGGTTCAGAGCATCTTGCTTCTTTTTAAAGAAAAGACATTTACTTAAGCCAGAAGCTACGATTTCTTATTATAGAAACAGAGATGAAGAATTTCGAAAATATTTCACAATGGACGAGGAATTGTCACTTTCATATTGTACCGATGTAAAAGGTCTAATGTATGAATTTCAAAAATAACTCATACGATCCTGAAGAATGGAGACTGTTCATTGATTTTTCTAAACGGAGCATTAAGGCAGTTTTGCTGCATAATACCAACGTTTACGCTCCCATTCCGATTGCTCATTCCACAGTTATGGAAGAGCAATATGAAAAAATGAAGCAGCTTTTGATAAAAATAAAATATGCTGATCATAACTGGAAAATTTGTGGAGATCTGAAAATTGTAACAATATTGCTTGGCCAACAGTCAGGGTTTACACATTATCCCTGTTATAAATGTCTGTGGAATAGCAGAGAGAGGGAACGTCATTATAAGAAAAAAATTTGGCCAACAAGAGAATCGTTCACTCCTGGTGAAAATAATGTATTGTTTCCACCATTGGTAGATCCAGGAAAAGTTCTTATTCCCCCGCTTCACATTAAGCTTGGACTTATGAAGCAATTCACGAGAGCATTAGATACAAACGGCCCATGTTTCAAATATTTGCATAAAAAATTTCCGAAATTTTCTGAAGCTAAAATTAAGGCAGGCGTATTTGACGGGCCACAAATAAGAAAATTGTTTCGAGATTCATTATTTGTTACTAAAATGAATAAAGTTGAAAAAGCTGCTTGGCTTAGTTTTAAAGAAGTCGCAACAAACTTTTTGGGAAATAATAAAAGTCCTAAGTACAAAGAAATAGTCGAGAAAATGGTAAAAAAGTTTCAAAAATTAGGTTGCTTAATGAATCTAAAATTACATTTCCTGGACTCCCACATCGATGATTTCCCAGATAATCTTGGTGACTACAGTGAGGAGCAAGGGGAACGTTTTTCACCAAGATCTGAAAATCATAGAAAATCGGTATCAAGGACGATGGAATGACCATATGCTAGCGGACTATTGCTGGTCGCTAAAAAGAGAAACAAGTCCTCAAAAGCGTTTGGGCAGAAAGCCTTTGAATAGGTCATTCTCGGAAAAAAGAACAAGATACAGCCAAAAAAAAGGAAAGTTAGGCGCGGGTCTAACCTTCGCAATTCTAGGGCTTAAGGGTCTACTATTTGAGAGTATATGGTTTAAAAGTCCTGGTTTTGAGTTTATTGGGTCTCATTTTTAAAGTTACAGGGTTATTGAGGTCTATTTTTTGAGGTTACAGGGTGTGGGAGTCTAAGGTTTCAGGGTTTAGGGTTTAAGAGTATCAGGTTTGAGGATTCCCCAACTGTATACCAAATTTGGTAGGAATCGGTTGGTTTTCAAAAATTTTGTCCGCCATCTTGGATCCGCCATTTTGAATTTTGCAAATCCGACCTCAGATTCATGATCAGCAACCCAAAAAACCCCCGTGTACCAAATTTGGTAAGAATCGGTTGAATTTTAATTTGAATTCGTTCTTGCATTCGAGAAGCACTATATCTGTCTGATTTATTGAGGTTAGAAAGAAAACAGAACTGTATGGCTTAATCCAACCGATGAATATTAGCTTATCGTGTCCGAATACATATTAATACATTTTTGGATTCATGAAAAAGCTTGAATCAATTTTTTAGGAGTATATTTTCCTTAATTTTTACTAATTTTTACCTATTTTTTGAGGTTAGAAAAAAATTGAGATGTGATGGCGATATTCTGACGTCAGATTCGTGATCAGCGAGCAAAAATACTACGGATCTGATATATCGCATCAAAAGTATACCCCACTTTTTTTTTGTGGGGCTGTGTTATTGAACCAATTAAGTCAGCATGTGTTTTATTTTCTACTAAAATAATTCGAAATTATTGATACTGCGTATGAAAGATTATAACATAACTGTTGTTGAATAACGGCATCAGAAAAATATTTTTCCTCAAACAGTACCAACCTTGTCTTGATTCAGTCTTAAGCCGAGGGACAATGTCTCGTCGTCCCTTTTTAAAATCGTTCCGGTATTTCATACATATATTATTTATAATTAGAAATAAGTTTGGAAAATGAGACAATTCGTTTTTAATAAACACTTAAAAAACACTTTGGGTATTGCTCATAGATTTGAGGAGTTTTAAAATATCTGGATGTATCTTTTTTCATTTATATAAACATTTGTTAAACGGATTTTATATCGCGCTATAAAAAATCTAATAAATAGAGGAGAGCGTGAAAAATCATACTTACAATTGTTTGTGATTCAAGACAATAACACAATGGCATTCATCTGTTTTATAGATCTCACTAAAGCTTTTGGCTGCATAAAATTGAAGGACATCATTAGTGTACTGGAAGAGAAGGATGTATCCAGAGAATATCTCAAAATAATCAAAGATCTGAATATCCATAACACAACCAAAATAGGAGTAGACAAAAGTCCAGAAATAAAAACGCAAACGGGAATTCGTCAAGGAGAGAGTCACAGCCCACTATTATTTAATGTTATCATGGATAAGATCATAAACGCTGTTAAATTACGTGATTCGTGTTACGCGGATGATGCAGTCATGATGGCTGAATCTAAAGATGACTTACAACGACTACTTCTCCAGAGAATCGTTATGATGCAAATTGGTACTGAATAACACCTCAATTGAACAAGTGATGGGATTTGGTTATCTTGACACAAGAATATCTAGTGGTGGAAACCTTAAAAATGAAGCTAGAAAACTAACTAAGGCGGCTACTACCCTCGGGACATTTAGACAGGTAATCTGGAGAAACAAATATCTAACCATCGACTGTAAATCCAAAATATATAAAATCGACGTCAGACCGGTGATAACTTATGGAGCTGAGGCTAGAGCAGACAACACCGTCACAAAAAGGAAAATGAGAACAACAGACTCTTTGATCAATTGCAGGATACATAATGTGGGATAGACAAAGACACATTCACAGAAGAGAGAAATGCAAAGTTGGGGATGTGGTATGATGGGTGAGAGCCAGAAGACGTGGTTGGAATGAAAAGGTGACGCGAATGGCGGACACTAGAATGGCGAAATTAGCTTGCAAGAGGGTAGCATACCACTGGGAAGAGCGAAGATGGCGTGACAGAGGGCAATCAACATCACAAGAACATTAACCCGATTTTCCACTCGACCCGCCTTACAAAAGTGGAAGAAGAAGGAGTATGTGATTCCTTAGGTGAAGTAAAAAAATGTTTGCTCCTTTGGATATTGTTAAAATTTTAATTTTAAGTCCTATTTACAAGCCCTTGTGAGATGAATCTAAACATTGTTCATATTTTTTTTTGTTAATGTGTTCAACAACTTTTTCAATTCAATTTCAACAATTTTTTTCTTATAGTCAGGGTATTAAGTAAAAAACCGACAAAATATGTGGTCAAATAACACAATTTTGCCAAAATACATTTTCGTATATGTATAGTTGTAAATGCTTCTCATTAAAAGAACTAGATACTAGAACAAAACCTAAATTTTTATCCTCTCCAATATGCTGTTACAACGAATTACGTTCTCACGTCTCAGTAACAAAAGCACTTCTTGAGTTCAAAAAACGTTGCTTTTTGGATAATAATTCATCGGTATTAAAACCAAAATACCATATAAAAAACTCATTAATTCAAATAAAATGTGTTTTTGTGGTTTAAGTGATAATCTTCTAATCAAATTATTAAGAAAAGCACAATATGCTACCAAAACAAGCGCTTAAAAATTCTATGTTTAAGATCTAAAATATACACTAGATGGAGTTACTAATCAGACTTGAAGAAATAAATGCTTGTGAGCTTTAAACTATCGATATTATGTGAATTATCTCTCGACACATTTTTTTTTTTTCAATTTTGACATTAAAATCCTCAATATTTTCTCAACAACCCTATATATATATATATATATATATATATATATATATATATATATATATATATATATATATATATATATATCTATAATATATATAAAATGCAACGTCTGTCTGTCTGTCTGTCCGTTAGTGCGCCTATCACTGAAGAACCACTTATCCGATTTACGTACTTGTTTTTTTAAAACATACATATGTTCTCTGGCCAGGTTATAGGCTATATTTTATTACGGTAGGTAGCATAAGGAATGAGCAGTGACCTAAAATAGTGAATGATGTCGGAAATAAGTTTGCCGCTAGCGCGTGCTTTGCAATACACAGTCTAAACCATTAAATATGGAACAATATTATGTAGCAAAGAATATCTGTAATGTATAATCTATAATATATATAAAATGCAATGTCTCTCTGTCTGTCTGTCTATCCATTAGTGCGTTTATCACGCGGGAACCACTTATCCGATTTACCTGTCTTTTTTTTAAATTCATACATATATTCTTTGGCCAGGTTATATAATAATAATAATCTATATCTATAATATATATAAAATGCAATGTTTGTCTGTCTGTCTGTCCGTTAATGCGCTTATCCCTCGAGAACCACTTATCTGATTTACGTGATTTTTTAAATTCATACATTTGTTCTCTGACCATGTTATAGGTATATATTTTTATTACATCTATAATATATATAAAATGCAACGTATCTCTGTCTGTCTGTCCGTTAGTGCGCTTATCACTGGAGAACCACTTATCCGATTTTCGTACTTTTTTTTTTTTTTAAACATACATATGTTCTCCGGCCAGGTTATAGACTATATTTTATTACGATAGGTAGCATAAGGAATGAGCAGTGACCATAGTAGTAAATGAAGTCGGACAAAGTTTGCCGCTAGCGCGTTTCTCTTGCGATACACAGTCCATACCATTAAATATGGAACTATATTATGTAGCAGAGAATATTTATAATATATATAAAATGCAATGTCTCTCTGTCCGTCTGTCTGTCTGTCTGTCTGTCCGTCCGTTAGTGTGCTTATCACTGGAGAACCACTTATCTAATTTACGTGCTTTTTTTTAAACATACGTATGTTCTCTGGCCAGGTTATAGGATATATTTTATTAGGTGACATAAGGAATAAGCAGTGACGATAATAGTGAATCAAGTCGGAGAAAAGTTTCCCGCTAGCGCGTTCTCTTGCAATACACTCCCTAAAGCATTAAATATGGAACAATATCATGTAGCAAAGAATACAATATATATAAAATGCAACGTCTCTCTGTGTGTCTGTCTGTCCGTTAGTGCGCTTATCACTCGAGAACCACTTATTCGATTTACGTGTTTTTATAAATTTATACATATGTGCTATATAATTCGATATAAGCCTAGATAATGGGAGATAAGGTGAGATAATGGGAGATAAGGAGAAATAATGGAGAAAAATCGAGATAAGCCTCGATAATGGGAGATAAGGTGAGATAATGGGAGATAAGTATAAATAATGTGAGAAAAGGAGAGATAATGGGAGATAAGCACAGATAAGTCTAGATAATGGGAGTTATGGTGAGATAATGGGAGATAAGGAGAAATAATGGAAGATAAGAAGAAATAATGGGAAATAAGTCGAGATAAGCCTAGATAATGGGAAATAAGGTGAGATAATGGGAGATAAGGAGAAATAATGGGAGATAAGGAGAAATAATGGGGAGATAAGGAGAAATAATAGGAGATAAGGAGAAATAATGGGAGATGAGCAGAGATAAGCCTAGAAAATGGAAAAATTATGTAGAGATAATGGGAAATAAGGAGAAATATTGGGAGATAAGGAGAAATAATGGGAGATATTTTATTACGTTGGGTAACATAAGGAATAAGCAGTGACGATAGTAGTGAATCAAGTCCACGCGAGCGGAGCCGCGGGCCCGGCTAGTATATATATATATATATATATATATATATATATATATATATATATATATATATATATATATATATATATATATATATATGTATGTAGTTTTTGTAATTATTTTTCTTATATTTTCATGTGCAGTGTGTGTCACTTTTAAAGACACTCCTAATATGCTAAATGGTGCCTTAAATTTTCTGTTTGAAGCATATAGTTAAGAGTTGGAAACAACATTTCTTTGAACTTTGACATTTTTGGTGATAATAGCCTCGGTTTAAATGGTTACGCTACGCTAAACAAGACACACGAAAGACAAATTTTATTTTTATTTTTATGTAGAACGCGTTATACACCGTTTTTCAATTTAAAATAGAAATGTCAAAGAACAAATGGCATATCGTAGATGTTCCAATTGTGTATATTTGAAGCTTGTGATAATATGCGTATTATATTTCTACAGGTTTGATTGATTGATTGATTTTATTGATGAGGGCACGTCGATAACTAGATCATTTGGCGCCCAATTTGAATTTAAATATTATTATTTTGGAGTATAGTTTCCTTTAGATAGTTCATTAGATTTTTGATTCCGTCATGGTTCGGTCTTAGAATTTGCGATAATGGTCCTCTGATGTATTTTAATTTCTTGTCAAGGAAGTCGTTTGATTCCAAAATTAGCTTTATAGACAGAGGGTTATTGCACTTAAGACATACTGGGTAAGGGCTCTCCTTTTAGTAGGAGGGAATGTGTGAGATAAGTCTTGCCGATGGCAACTCTCTTTCACATAACATTTTCCTTGCGATATAAGGAAGCGGGGGAGAAAAAACGAGAGGTTTTACCTCCCATAGTTTGTTAGTACCTCTTGCAAGTCCCAGTCTAATTGGAATAGATTTGCAATAGGGGTTCTAAAATGGTTTGAAAGATCTTTGGAGGAGAAAATGAATTTTGTGGGGGTTCCAGTGGAAATGGTAGATTTTGCATTAAGGTCAGCTGACTCGTTTCCTTTTATTGTCTTGTGACTTGGGACCCACAAGAATACAAATGTTAAGCCTCTGTTATGTCCAATCTGAAGGAGGTCAATAATGTTCAGAACCAGAGGTTAAGAAATTTTGGACGAGGAAATGGCCTGCAGCTAGGGCAGAGAGTCCGTGATAAGTATATATTTCTTACTCGATTTTGAAGAGATAGTTCCGCTGAGAATATCGAAGATATTTTATTAAGTTTCAATTTCAAGATAAAGTTCTCAGCAATCACTGCAGAACCAGCACCTGAAGGAGACTTCGTCCCATCCATCTAGATAGGGAAAAAGTCTCTGTACTTTTCTTTTAGTATTGTGATAAAGGAATTCCTTATAAGGTGGTCAGGAACTAGTTTTTTATCGTATTTGAGTAGAGAGGGAGGTCAGTGGATGGAGGTGTAGAGGTCGTAGGGGAAAACATTAGAAATTTAGAAGCTTGGTGGAACTGAAAAGAAACGTTATGAATATCGAGGAATGATTGATTTTGGCTGCTATGAAATCAGGAGGAAGAACAGCATATGATCATTTAAAAGTAATGAGCGCCTTAATGAAGGCTTGAATGAAACTTGGCATAGAAGAGTAAAAGAGAACGCAATCTAGAAAGGGAAAGAGGGGGAGTAGATAAAATACATTGAATGCTAGGAATAGGGGAGGTACGAAAGGCACCGGTAGCAAGTCTAAGCGCCTGATTTTGAATAGTGTCAAGCTAATTCTTATAGGAATTGTTTAGCGGAGTCATATTTTTTTTTTTTTTGATTGGTCTAGCACACGTGCTGCAGGGAAGTCCCTAAAGCGCTCCAGGAGCGGCACGAGTGCGGAAAAAAAGCGATTCATGTTGTTCTTGAATCGCTGTAAATTGTACTCGGTGGGAAACACAGCGCTGGCAAATTATTCCAAAGGCACCGCTTTGAGAGGAATTAAGCGGGCTACATCCTTCGAACACTTTCCATGAAAATACTTGTAGAACAGACTCAAGTCGCCAACCGTTCTTCGATGTTCCAGCGAATCAAGGCCGCCGGTCAATTCCGGGTCCCCAATCAGATGGACCGCTCTTCTCTGAACAGAATCCAACAAATGCAGTGTATGTTTGGGAGCGGAGCCCCAAACGTGGGAGCAGTATTCCATAGTTGGTCGAATTTGGGCTTTGTAAAGAATTAACAGTTGCTGTGGGGTGTAAAGCTTTCTGGTTCTAAATAATATTCCCAACATTTGAGAAGCACTCCTTGCTATGCCTGCAACATGTTCATGCCAAGACATATTTGCTCCCAAACTAACGCCCAACAAATTGAGCGACGATGCTAGGGGAATGGAGTGCCCCGACATAACTATGTCGGGTTCAGCAACGTTAACTTTTTTAGAAAAAAACTGCTGCTTGAGTTTTTGTAGCGTTAAATTCCACTTGGTTACTGTCACCCCAAGATAGAATTTCTTCCAGGTCTTTGTTAAGTTGAAACGACCTCCTGCGGTCTTTTCCAGCAGATCGTTAATGTAAATGAGAAAGAGAGTAGGAGACAGTATGGAGCCCTGGGGCACACCAGCGTTGATAGTGAGGGTGTTAGAAAGAAATCCGTCGACCGCCACTCGTAAAGAACGCTCTCTGAGGAAACATGAGAGCCACAAACAGAACCTTTCAGACATACCATAAGAGCGCAACTTAGCCAACAGTCCATCGTGCCAAACACGGCCGAATGCCTTGGATATGTCAAGAGCAACCGCTCGAGATTCTCCAAAGTGTTCAATTGCGTTGTTCCAAACATGTGTTACATAAGTCAGAAGATCTCCTGTTGATCTATGTTTACGAATATATGAAACTTCCGTAATTTAGTTTGGAAAGGATAAGAGAGCTGTATATTTTCATTAATGAAGGGAAGCTCTCCATTTGGTATTAGATAAGAGCCTCATTAAGTTTAAGTCCTTTGAGGTTCTCTCCTTTAAGTAGTTGATATGATCTTTCCAGTTTAAATTGGAGTCAAATTTTAACCTCAATATCTTTAGGCAGTTCGGAGAAGGTATAGAAGGTAATGTATAAAAGGTAAGGTATAGAAGGTAAGGTCCAGAAGGTATAGAAGGTAGGTATAGAAGGTAAGAAGAAAGGTATTCATGAAATGTCTAAAATTCATTTTAACTTCGTTTTAAATTTTTGACGTAATGAAGAGTCACAGTGTGTTAAATCAGGTGAACACGGTGAATAGTTCAACTTATAGACTTGATTTCGAGTCAAAAATAAAGAGTAACTTGGTGCTTTATCATGTAATAAGCACTAGCTGTCCAGATGACCATATTCAGGTAGAAGATGACGAACCCTACTCATCAAACGTTTCAGTACTTCCAATTGATACTCTTCAACAAGAATTTGACCAGTTTAAACAAATTCACGGCGATTAATATCTGTTACTTTTGATAAGGTTTGATGGAATTTGTCATGTATTAACTTGCGGTGATGATTTTGACTTCCATTCTGCATTTTGATGCTTTGTGGGTCACATTACAAACACCACGTCTTGCTATCGCGTAGCTCGTACGAATTCTCTGGAATATATTGAATACCCTCTCAATAACTAACAATATATATTTGTCTATTTTCCTGCACAGCAGGTAACTTAAAAATAGCACAGTCGTATATTATTTGTTAAGTTAAACCATAGATATAAACTGATTTTAAATTCTGCTTAAGCTAATCTTTCCACATCTAGATCAGTGCCAAAATAACCTAGTCGTGATATTGCACCTTACAGTTCTAATATCGTGCTGTGAATAATAATGATCTAATATCATACTTAATCACTTCTACAAGTCCGACCCTTTAACTGACTGAAATTCTGTCTTTAAATCGAGACTTCCATTTAGATAACTTTTAGCTCAATTTTATTTTTATAATAATTTGAAAGATTTGTATATTTTTCTTTTTAAGTGCAGTAGTGTAGTCAGAGGAGGACGAAGGGGGTTATAATAATCAAAAGTTACAAGATACTCGATTCAATGAGCATCGATACTCAGTTAGTTGGGATTTTTTTTCTTACTGGAAGATTGTCTACCTTACAAAAGCATTTAAATACATGTAAAGCTAAAATAATAATAAAAAAAAACCGGTCAATTGCAAGTTGAAATTGCACAATTAGTATTCCGTACGTTGATCGTTTTTAAAATAAAAAATTTTGTTAGGCTGGTATAAGATGATCAGTGACTTCACAAAACACACCCCAAATGAGTTTTCAACAAAGTTTGTTTCCAATCTTTACTGAAAACTGGTGACCTTGAAATTTTGGTTTTTTTATATACCAGATAAATTATTAAAGGTAATGATAATTTTCGTTCAATCTATACCTCGTGGAGAATATTCCAGGATTTTTTCAAAATTTTTTGATCAGTACTTTTCGAGATAAGGTAGGGGACAGCGATTTTTCACGATTTTTTAAAAGTAATACGAAGAAAAGTGTGCGCAAGTATTACATTATGTATATATATTTTTTACTCGTGTTTTCACAAGCTTTCATTTGACACCACACTTGATGACCTAGTAAAAATTTTTTTTTTCACTTCCCTCAAAACGAATCCCTTAAGTCAAAACTTATGTTATGGTGATATAAAATGATCAGTGACTTTACAAAACACACCCCAAATAAGTTTTCAACAAAGTTTATTTCCAAACTTTACTGAAAATTGATGACCTTGAAATTTTGTTTTTTTTTTTATATACCAGATAAATTATTACAGGTAATGCACTCGTGATAATTTTCGTTCAATCTACACCCCGTGGAGAATATTCCAGAATTTTTTCAAAATTTTTTGGTAAGTACTTTCCGAGATAAGGCGGATTTTTCGCGATTTTTAAAAATAATACAAAGAAAAGTACGCGCAAGTATTACATTATATATATATTTTTTACTCGTTTTTCACAAGCTTTCATTTGACACCACACTCGATTAACTAGTAAAATTTTTTTTTTTTTTACTTCCGATGTCACCCCCCAAAACTAACCCCTTAAGTCAAAATTTAACTTTCAAAACACATGGCTCTGATGAGGCCATCAATTCCTATATTACTACCAAATTTCAACTTTCTATGACAAATAGTTTCGGAGAAAATCGGGTGTGACAGACGGACAGACAGACGGACAGACAGACAGACACCGAAGTGATCTTATAAGTGTTCCGTACGGAACACTAAAAATATTATCAAACACTATGACACGAAAATATCACCACCGCACATTGGGGCTAAATCGCAAAATCCTGGTCAAAAGTCGAATCTTAATCTGAAAATTTGCATATGGGAGTATTTGTGGTCGCTGATAACAAATTCGGTCGAAAAAATCAAAAACAATCTTGGCGGCTCCAATGTGGCGGAGTTGTACAACAAAAGTACTTTTTTTTAGCGACATTGGGTTTTTTCGTAGCACACGATGATTATTAGCTCAATTTTCTATAAAAACAAAATGGAGGCCTCGAAATGACGGACTCAACTGTAAAAAGACTAATCTAGTACGTCGTAAATGGAGTTTTTTGGGTCTTAGTAATGATCAATTGGATTTTTCATGTATTGAAGGCTGCAAAATAATATTATTCAAAAACACGTTTATTAACTTCAATCATTGACTGTTATTATCAACTTAAATACTTTCCTACAACTATTATTTACTAAGATTATCGACTAAAATCTAATCACTATCGGACGAATTATCGGTATTAGTATCGCTATCATGGTCTGCGCACTACATTGTCGAAGTTTTCATATGTTCTAAATTTATTGCTGGTAGCTGGAGCAATTCTGTTGCATCAGGCAAGAATGTCTTTGTGTTTTTCAAAGGCAATCTACGTAAACCAGAAATCACAGGGTCAGACGTTATTAAAAGTCTATGAAAAAGATCTGCCGTAGTTTTTACCCTACTGCATTTTCGTGAATATTCTTCGCGGAATTTTTTGATCAGATTGTTGCAGGATTCTTGGGCTTCTTCCGACATTTGCTCTATTGGTAGCAGCGATGATTCAATAATTTTCGAGCCGTGAATTAAAATTTTGTGGACAGTGGTGGGCATATACAATTCCACGAACCTGCGCACTGTTTTCAGACTGTATCCTTTTGTGGCTTTTGTAGGGGTTCCGGTCAATACGTCCTGCTCCATTTTCGCTGCATCCAATTTTCCCTCTGCTTGAATTTGCATTTGTGTACCGAAACCCAACACATCATATTTTAGCTCCTGACGAATTTTTTCTGTTTTCTTTTAGTCCGCTCATTCGATTCTTGAAAGGTCAGCGATGGGCGGCCGAAACTCTCATCATTAGACGTACCTGCTAATGAATTTTCTTCTGGGAAAGACACCATGACGTTCAGCCAATCTGCGTACTTTTCAAAGAATATTTTTTCCATTCTATGGACTTGCTTTCTTGGAATATTGGTATCAATTTGAGAGTTTCGGGTAGCTTATAACGCGTGTGGAATTTTTTCACAGATACATTTTTTTCGATAGTTTCGTAGCACTCATTGTTGTTTGCTAGTTGTCCTTTTGTTAAAATGAATAAATCTTTTCTCGACAGAGTAACTTCACCATCTTGCTTGGTTGCTGAAACGTTACGTCAACAAAAACATCAGAAACAATTCATAAAAAACTTGCAACATACTTTTTTTAACGTGTCAAATATTTTCAATTATCGTTATTGTTTCCCTTTAATTTTAATTATTCAGATTATCCTTTATCAAATTTATTTATATCCAGATTTCCAGATGTTTGCCCAAAAATTTAAATTTCTTATAATTTTTCATATTTTAAAATTATTTTTAAATCCTCTCCCCTCGAAATTTTTTTTGCCCTCGTACAAAAACACGTACACGCACACAAAAAAATAACGAGAAGTTTCTGTTTCCATTAACTATAAATTTTAACGTTATATTATGGACGAATGCATTAGGCGCGCGATTCGAAGCAAATTTTTATAATTTTCCACAAAACTTTGTACATCAGCCATATATGCAGCTATCTGCAGCTATCTGCAGCTAGTTTTTTAACATGTTTTAGAAAAATCTATTCCGAATATTAGGGTTGAAATTTCTTGTTGGGAACTTGCGGGGGTTTTTACTTATTGCATTATACATTGACAATTATTACAGCGCGCATTCCATAATTTGTTACACCTTTAGCAATGATGGATATCTTATTGTATGATTAAAAAAAATTGCTACGGATATAAGAATAGTACTTATGATTAGGAGGGCAGTCCATTTTCAGAATCAAAATCGGTTGAAAATAGAGAAAAATATGCACTTCCTAGCACGATTTTCTTTTTCAACGTAACAGTCGTACGATTTTGCACCCGAGACGTTCAGTATGAAAAAGATCTGCCGAGGTAGGTGCAAATTCCTGCGCTTCGTCGTGGGTGACATACAATGCTATTCTGACCATTAAAAGTCGATATATCACAACTTGATTAATCGACTTTTGACCAGGATTTTGCGTTTTGGCCCCAATGTGCACTGCCCGGGAAAAAAGAAGAAAATAAAGTGATAGTAAGAAATGTGGGATCTGAAGAAATTCTCGATGTAACAACGGATGAAATAATGAACGTCCTACAACATATGCACGACAACAAAGAACCAGGGGACGATGAAATTACTATAGAAATGATAAAGTATGGAGGGGCATGGATAATATAATCTCTTCAAGCCCTATTTAAGAGGTGTTTAATAGAGAGTAAAATACCAACACCTTTGGTAAACGCCTTGATTGTGCCTATTTTTAAAAAGGGGAAGAAATTTAAATTGGGGATTTACAGACTCATCAGCCTGTGTTATCGATACAATACAAAATCCTCACTAGAATCATATATAGATTAACGAACGAATTAGACACTTATCAACCACGTGAACAAGCGGGATTTAAACGGGGATACAGCAATTTGGACCATCTTCAAACAATTAGATTACTAGTGGAAAAAGCAAATGAATATAAGGTCACCTTGTGGATAACAATGGTTGACTCCGAAAAAGCATTTGATTCGGTAGAAATATGGTCAGTCTTTAACGTCATAAGTAACAGTAGAGTCGATGAAAGATGCACAACTCTTCTTGAATACATATGTAAAAATGCCACATCACAAATAATGCTTGAAGAAAAAACAAATTAAATCAAAATTAAAAGGGAAATTAGACAAGGCGACTCGATATCCCCAAAGCTGTTCACGTTGACTGTAAATGACATGTTCAAATCGTTAAAGTTGGAAAATAAAGAAATACTAATAGCCGGTGAACGATTAAATTACTTAAGGTTCGCAGATGATGTCACTTTGATCGCGAACACGAAAGAAGAATTACAAGAAATGCTGATGGAATTTAATAACAAGTCTCGAGAAATAGGTCTAAAAATTAACTTCACCAAAACCAAATATTTGAACAAAAAAAGTGAAGATAACCTCCAGGAATCATTAATAGAAGGTAAAAGAGTAGGAAAGGTACAGACATTCATATATTTAGGACAAAAAATTGAAATATCAAAAGATAATTTAAAGGTTGACTTGGACAGAAGAGTCTCTTTAGCTTGATCTGCGTTCGGAAGGTTACAATCTACATTTAAATTAGACATCTTAAATATAATAACAGCCAGAGTATTCGATCAGTATGTACTGCCGGTATTAACATATGACACTGAAACGTCGCACAGTGGGGAAAAACGAAAAATCATGTTTCAAAATTGTCTAGAGCCTTCAATTTTGTTTCGATTTGGACGATTTTTTTTTAAATTGAAGCTTATTAAATTCCGAACAAAGTTGTCAGAGCCGATTTTGCAATTAAACTTTTGTTTCAAAATGGCGAACGTCTTCAAAATGGCGGTTTCTGATTATATAGCGACTGAGACACAGAAAACGCTTACAGTTTTAAACCAAGTTGTGCTAAAATGCGTGTATGTATGTTTTTTTTATGTCGCAGATAATATATCTAATATCACAGTTACAAGATTAATAATAATGAACCAAAATGGCTGCCATGAACAATAAAAGTATTATAAATATGAATAAACGTACCATTATTATTTTATATCCATAACATTTACATAAATAATTTCTTTAAGGTTGTTAATTATAAATATGTTTTCAACAATTGACTTAAAATGACAAATCAAGTATGGCGGATGCCAAAATTGAATCGAGCAAGAAAGTTTCTCTGTGGCATTTAGACTGTGGCAGTCAGATCATTCAAGTTATTCAAGTTTAATTGCGGGATTTAAATTTTCATGCAGTTATTGCTAGAATATTGCTGCTGTAAATTTTAAGTATCGTAGACAATTTTCTAGCAGATACAAAAAACAGCGATACACGCAGAAAGGACAGCTCACACAGCTAGAAAATGGCTACAACAGCTAAAACGTTTTGTTAAAATAGGGACAGCTAAATATTTTATGTAAGAGTAAGTTAAGGTTAGACATATTTATTTTCTTATTTTTCTAGTCTATTCCTATAATTCAGTAGTTCTGTATATGTCCAAAAGGGTTTTCTCGTTAATAAAGATTATTATTACTCTTACAAAATACACGCAGAGAAATGCTAAAATAGGGACAGTTAAATATTTTGCTGCATTAGCCACTGTTTAGCAACAGCAGCCACTTTTTTGCTACAACAGCAAACAATGTGGCTAGTGCAGCAAAATATTTAGCTGTCCCTATTTTAACAAAACGTTTTAGCTGTTGTAGCCATTTTCTAGCTGTGTGAGCTGTCCTTTTCTGCGTGTATCGCTGTTTTTTGTATCTGCTAGAAAATTGTCTACGATACTTAAAATTTACAGCAGCAATATTCAAGCAATAACTGCATGAAAATTTAAATCCCGCAACTAAACTTGAATAACTTGAATGATCTGACTGCCACAGTCTAAATGCCACAGAAAAACTTTCTTGCTCGATTCAATTTTGGCATCCGCCATATTTGATTTGTCATTTTAAGTCAATTGTTGAAACATATTTATAATTAACAACCTTAATGAAATTATTTATGCAAATGTTATGGATATAAAATTAATAATGGTACGTTTATTCATATTTATAATACTTTTATTGTTCATGGCAGCCATTTTGGGTTCATTATTATTAATCTTGTAACTGTGATATTAGATATATTATCTGCGACATAAAAAAACATACATACACGCATTTTAGCACAATTTGGTTTGAAACTTTAAGCGTTTTCTGTGTCTCGGTCGCTATATAATCAGAAACCAACGTCCGCCATTTTGAAACAAAAGTTTAATTGAAAAATCGGCTCCGACAACTTTATTCGGAATTTAATAAGCTTCAATTTTAAAAAAAAATCGTCCAAATCGAACCAAAATTGAAGGCTCTAGACAATTTTGAAACACGATTTTTCGTTTTTCCCCACTGTGCGTCTGCGCTAAATCAAAGTATAATAAATAAACTTCAGATAACCCAAAGAGCAAAGGAGAGGAGAATCTTAAATATTAGACTCCGAGATCGTATTCCTAACATCGAGATACGAAGAAGATCAAAAATGACAGATTTTATATAACGAATACGTATATTAAGGTGGAATTGGGCGGGGCATGTCGCGAGGATGAATAAAAACAGATGGACACGTCGTATAGTTGAATGGAGGCCTAGAGAACACAAAAGATG
This sequence comes from Pachyrhynchus sulphureomaculatus, assembly GCA_019049505.1. Taxonomy (NCBI): domain Eukaryota; kingdom Metazoa; phylum Arthropoda; class Insecta; order Coleoptera; family Curculionidae; genus Pachyrhynchus; species Pachyrhynchus sulphureomaculatus. Next base: position 26,000,978 of record CM032453.1, on the reverse strand, counting down.
CAGAGGTAGACCACAGACAAGATGGACGGACGACATCATATGATATAAAAATTTAAAAGAATATATACGTTTTTCTGGTTCAAAGCTACTCAATACTGACATAGAATTTCCAAAGTCAACAACGAGCAATTGAACAACACCTTTATTAAATAAGGCTTGAAAGCACGTGCACAGATGAAATAATCATTGAATCCAAAATCGAGGCAGATACACCTGAAAACTCACAAGAACCCAGAAAACATTGAGCCTAAACAAATCTTACGCTAACGGCAGACCTTTAACTTCAACCAAACTTTATTTAATATACTTAGCAGTAATTACTGCAAACTTTTTACCTTTCGACTAATTAATGAAAGCTCTGCTTTCAAATAAACCCAAAAAATAACAGATGCCAATAACTCTTTTATAGGGGGAACCTCATCCTTCTGTAATTAACTGTTCAGAACTTTGTTTTCCAGAGAGTACAACATAGTAAATATACATAGTATATTCAAACCCAAAACTCATGACATAACCTTAAATGCCATGAATTGGAGCGAATTTCATTCATTATACACAGGCGTGTTTGGATGTGGCACCAGTGTGATAATTTCAAAAAATCTATTGTTTTTTTAAACATATTTCGATGCTTCTATATGTATAGAATAAGAGGTCGAAGTATCAAAGTAGGCCTATGTTTATTTTTGTAAATACAGCTGTCGCCAGACACAGCTGCTTGGGGGCCATAAACTTATTTTTGGAAGTGTAACGCGAACCGGAGCAGGTATTACAATTCCAATGCCTTGACGTCATCACGTAAGTTAAAGTTAAACATCTGATACTTCAGTGAACTTAAAATAGTCACAAAGGTAGGTACGTGGCAAGAGACCATTATTTATGTTACACGTTAGTCATTTATTAAACGCGTTTTTCTCAAAACTGCATTTTTTAAATTTGCTGGCGCTGTAACTCGAAAACAATTTATGGTATCGACTTTTTTTTTTGCATGTTAAGGACATGTTTTGTCGTACCATGAACCATGGATTTTTTGATGGAACCAAAAATGTCAATTTGGCAAGCAAAAAATGGACACTTTTTTGGCGAAAATTTTATACTTTTTTTTCTAAACGCCGCCATTCTTATAATTTTCAATATTTTTTTAAATCCATGGTTGATGGTACTGAAAATTATATCTATGTTAATGATCATTTTGTTTTTTTTTATTCCAATTAATGTGGAGCCGCCAATCACCGCAGCTGTGGAGCTATTTTTTTTTTCACCTCTCCCGTCACTGGGGCATAATTCCCGTAAATTTCAATATTTTAGTCGGAAAAAATTTGTGTGTATTTGCAAACAAATAATAAATATGTACTCAACTTTTGAAAACATTTGAAGCAGTAGTTTCCTTTAAAAAATTTTAGAAAAATATCCTTATTTTTAAGTAGTTATACTGGTATAATACCTTAAATAAATAAGTAAATAAGTAACCGACCTACTGGGATTGGAACTCGAGAGCTTTTGCACCGCCAGCAAGTACTACGCCACGGAGCCACAGACCGCCACGATATGTTCTGGAACCGCCATTATATAGAAATAAAACTTTTTCCAATTATTACAAATTTAATTACACTTAAAATACGTATAATTACACTGAAAATTTAATAGTATTCAGAAAGTTTCCGCATATCAAGCGATTCTCTGAAAAATTAAAATTTAATGCCGGAATGCTATGCGAGTATTAAACAATGCATTTTAGGGAAACAATAGAAATTTATTATTCTTGTTGCTAAAGCGCGATAACACAAATGATATATATTTCTGCACATTAAACGAAAATAATAGAATTATAGTTCAGAATTTACCATTGTTATGTAAGAGACGTTAAAAATGTTTCTCAGCTAAAGGTCTTGGGGCATTAATGCAACTTGAAGTGATGACTTACTGCAACTCTTTATCACCTCTGCATACTCACAAAACATTAAGAAAACAATTAAACTTTCCTATGTGCGATTTTATCATCGCAACGAATTTACGAGGGAACTTGAGTAAGATTGCAGATTCTACGGATGCAATTATAAATCAGTTTGTAGTAAGCGCTCCAATTGGGGGATGCAAAAATTATTATGTCTGAAGCCATCGCCATCAGACATAATAATTTTTAATATAAGCTGAGAAAAACAATTTCGGATTTGTTTTAATACGAAAATCATATAAATTGGCCCCAGCGCAATTTATTCATTTTTAGTGTTCCGTATGGAACACTTATAAGGTCACTTTGGTGTCTGTCTGTCTGTCCGCCTGTCCGTCTGTCCCACCCGATTTTTACGAAATAAACTATTTGACATAGAAAGTTGAAATTTGGCACTAATATAGAAATTGATTAGAGCCATGTAGTTTTGAAAGTTAAATTTTGATGTAAGGGGTTAGTTTTGGGGGGAAATCGGAAGTAAAAAAAAAAATTCCAGTTCATCGAGTGGAGTGTCAAGTGAAAGTTTGTAAAAACGCGAGTTCAAAAATATATATAATGTAATACTTGCGCTCACTTTTCTTTGTATTATTTTTAAAAAATTGCGAAAAGTCGCTGCCCCCCCTTATCTCGAAAAGTACTTATCAAAAAATTTTGAACAAAATCTAGAATACTCTCCACAGGGTGTAGATTGAACGAAATTTATCACGAGTGCATTACCTTTAATAATTTATCTGGTATATAAAAAAACAAAAATTTCAAGGTCATCAGTTTTCAGTAAGAGTCGGAAAAAAAACTTTGTTTAAAATTCATTTGAGATGTGTTTCGTGAAGTCATTGATCATCCTCCGTAATAAAATTTTTTATTTTAAAAGCAATTACGGAACACTAATTGCGCAAGTCCAACTTGCACTTGAACGGTTATTTTATTTTTTCTAGAAATCCCACGTGCCATCATATGTGAGATGGACTAAATATGTAGTTTAGAATCAGTTGTTCGTAAAGCAACACGGTGTTGCGTGAAGACAAAAATTTCTGGAGATTGGAATATCGTGCAGATGAAATAATCATTGAATCTAAAATCGAAGCAGATATACCTGAAAACTCACAAGAGAATAACCCAGAAAACACTGAGCCCAAACAAATCTTACGTCAACGGCAGACCTTTAATCTCAGCCAAACTTTATTTAATATACTTAACAGTAATTACTGCAAACTTTTTACTATTCGACTACTAACCGATGCAAATAGGTTTTTAGTCCAACATCTAGCAATAGAGAATAACATCTTTTCCTTATGAGAGTTTCGTCACTCCTCGTACGACCTTCTTTTATATGAAGAACCTCATCCACTCTTCAGAATTTTGTCTTTCAGAGAGTAAAACCTAGTAAATATACAAAGTAGTTCAAACCCAAAACTGTGACATAAAAATGCCATCGATTGGAGCGTATTTCGTTCATTGTATACAGTCGTGCTTGAGTGTGGCTGCGCATTGGCGCAACATGAAGTCACGTGATTGTTGAGGTCGGTACTGGTGGTGTGATTGAAATGTTAGATGTCGCCACGAATCAATTAGACCCTTTAGCTTGATAAGCGATTCAAGAGTAAGGTAAATTCCTACTTCGCCTCAAGAAGTCCTTCACCCCCTTCTAATTGTTGGCTACCCTGTTTTTTTTTGGGAAAATTTAATTTTTTTTTGTAGACAAAATGATATTATTGCGAGACAAGAAGGTAAATCCAAAATATGAGGCTCTTTTTTAAGTTATCTGTGAAGCTAGAACGATAATTCGCAGAGCCTATATAAAAATTCTCTTTTATGAGTTGGTTCATTTTATCAAAAAAAAAAAATTATTTCATTTGTGCCTTAAAGAATGAAGTTGTACCAGCTTTCAATTCATTATCTGAGGAAAGTTTTCGACCTCCAAAGTTTTTCTTCTTCTTCAGATGTCTTAACACAAATAAGTAGTAGGGTGCTAAATCAGGTCTAATGGGTGGAAAAATGGTTGCCATCAACTTTCCAGGAGACGATTGAGTTTTTTCCGTCTCTAGATGGCGAGTGTCTTTATGAATTAATTGCATCAACTTCTGCTGCGTGAAAGGATCCCATTAAAATACTCTCGTCGTCTGTGATAATTATCGAAAAAAAAAAAAAAACCTTCCCCGTTCTTAAAAGTGGTCAAATTTTTCAGTTTCTGTTCTATTGTTAGGAGCCTATTGGTTTTCTTACGTCAACCGGTGTTACTAATCGGAGATCATCCTGAAGTCTCGGCCCCATTGAAACTGTTCAGACCAAAATATCTCTTAAAAATAAGTTGAAAAGTTTAAAACACCTTCGTATAACATTTTTTTTTATGTGCAAATGTTTCAAACAATTAACAAATATTTTACACATAATAATAGTATTAAAAATACGCATGAATTTGTGAACAAACTTAAAAATACCATAATACCTTCGAATGCTAAATTAATTTCTTTTGATGTTACAAATTTGTTTTGGAGCATCCCACCTCAAGATACGATAAAACGTGTTGAAAATTTACTAAATAAAAACAAGGTTAATAAGGTTGTCAAAAAGGAAATAATAACTTTACCATCTGTTTGTATAAAACAAAATTATTTCCAGTTTGATAATAAGATTTATTTTGGAAGGTTTAACAATGGGAAATACCCTGAGTCCATTTCTAGCTGAAATTTTTATGAATAACATTGAAGCTGAAATACATAAAAGTACTTTTTCTAAAAACTTCACTTACTGACATAGATATGTACACGACATATTGACTTGTTTTATAGGAATAAATAGACAACTTAGTGTAACTCTAGAATTTATAAATAATATCGACCCAAACATTAAATTCACAATAGAAACAAAAATAATAATTCAATTAATTTCTTGGACATAACAAGAAAAATGAATGACAATAAGCATGACTTCTTCATATACCACAAACTGACACAAGCTGACACTACGATACATAACAGTTCATTACATCTATACAAACAAAAATTAGCGGCATATAAGCCCTTTACACATAGGCTAGTTAACATACCAATGACAGATGACAATTTTAAAAATGAATTTAATCTTATCAAACAAATAGCCAAAAACAACGGATTTAATGTAATAGATACAATTTTACGCAAAAAACAGTTACTACGAACAATTAATCTAATATATCCAAAAATAAAAACTATTAATAACAATTACGCAACATTAACCTATATAGGCCCAACAACTAAAAAAAAAACGCTAAATACGTAAGAAAACAAAACGTGACAATCACATACAGTATAAATAACAACTTAAACCAACATATCAAGAATAATAAAGATAAAACCTTGAAAAACCATAAATCTGGTGTTTACCAACTTAATTGTGGTTCTTGTAATAAACTCTACGTGGGATAAACAGGTATAGAACATTCGAACAAAGAATTTCAGAGCATAAAAGTTTTTTTAAAAAGTAAAACTGATTCTTTATATGCCAAACATTTAATAGAAGAGAATAATTTCCATATTTTAGACATTAAGAACAAATCGCAAAAATTAAATTTATTTGAGACCCTCGAGATCAATAAAAGAAAGAATACAAACGCACTGTTAAATGATCAATTGGATCTCGGAAATTCCCCATTGTGGAATTTATTTAATGCATAGATAATTTGTATAATTTTTAAGTGTTGTTGTTATCCTTTAATTACAATCTACCTGTAAATATCTACTTATAAAACCACTGAAAAATGTTTATTTCATCCTATACCCATACTTTTGATAAAGTTAATGTTTTAGCGAAATACGCGTCAAGTATAAAAATCAGTAAAAGGGGAAATTTTACTAAAAATTTAGTACTAAGTTGGGAATGTGGAATCTTGGTGTTATTTTCTTCGCGTGTAAAAAAGGTATATAATAAAGAAAGGAATCGTACTAGAAATATAACTAGAGTTAATTGTTATGACGATGACTTAGTAAATAAGCTAATAAATAGACATAAGTTTAGGATTAATATTCAGAATTCCATCTTTTTTACACGCGAAGAAAATAACACCAAGTATGTCTCCATACCATATAATCCGAAATATAGCAAGGGACTCAATAAGGTATTTAATAAGGTAGGCCTCACCTTAATCTATAAGTCATCAGACAATCTGAGGAATATCTTAGGAAATCCCAAAGATAAGATTCTTAATTGTGAGAAAAGTGGAATTTATGAAATTAGTTGTAATGATTGTGACAAAAAGTATGTTGGGCAAACTAAAAGGTCAATTAAAACACGATTTAAAGAACATTTAGCACACTTAAAATACAGTAGAACAGAAAAGTCTAGCATTGCCGAACATGCCCTTGAAGCTGATCATATTGTAACATTAGATAATCTAAGATTAATAAAAAATGTATCTGATAGGAGATTGTTGAACGCATACGAAATTATGGAAATTATAAAATGTAAAAGTAGTTTAAATAAAGACAGAGGGCCTATTCCTTATAGTCCCCTCTACTGGTTACTTGACCGGAACTGATGGCCTTGCCTATGCCATTAGTTCCGCCTGAGTAATTCAAGGGTTAGGCTAAGTATAAATAGGGTAGATTTGTAGTTTAGCTTTGGTCAATCATCACTCCTGATGAAGCTAACATGTTTAGCGAAATGCGCGTCGAGTGCAAAAATAAAGTGTAGTGGTGATATATACGGAGTAGTAAAAATTTAGTGTTTTATTCTTATTGAAAATGTTTCTATTGGCTTTAATGTTCAATTCTATAGCTTGATGTTTGTCCCATTTGTCAAATTTTAGATACATATTCGTATTTTTTTTATCGATCGCTTCCCCGTCTGAGTAGGGGCATAAACTCGTTTTTGGAAGCGTGACGCGAACCGGAGCAGGTATTAAACTTTCAATGCCTTGATGTCATCACGTAAGTTAAAGTTAAACATCTAATACTTCAGTGAACTTAAAATAGTCAGAAAGGTAGGTACGTGGCAAGAGACCATTATTTATGTTACACGTTAGTCATTCTTTAAACGCGTTTTTCTCAAAACTGCATTTTTTAAATTTGCTAGCGCTGTAACTCGAAAACAATTTATGGTATCGGCTTAATTTTTTTTTTACATGTTAATGGACATGATTTTTTGTGGTACCAAAAATGAACCATGGATTTTTTGGCGATTTTTTTCTAAACCATTCTTAAAAATATTTCTTTAAATTGATAGTACGGAAAATTATAAATTTTAATTTAGTTGGGAATGTTTTTTGCACAATGATACCACTCATTATATTATACACCAAACACTTTATTTTTTTTCTAAACGCCGCGTTTCGCTAACCATGTTAGCTTCATCAGGAGCGATTTCAATAGTCAATCATCGCTCCTGATAAATAACACGGTTAGCGAAACGCGCGTCGACGTGCAAAAATAAAGTGTTTGGTGTAGTGGTGATATATATAATATATTTTAATGATCATTTTGTTTTTTTTTTCTTCCAAGTAATGTGAGCCGCCAATCACCGCAGCAGTGGAGCTACTTTTTTTTTTCACCTGTTTCGTTACTAGGGCATAATCCCGTAAATTTCAATATTTTAGTTGGAAACATCGGGTGATTGCGGAGGTTTATGAAGCTGCTGTCGAACATTATGGATTATCCATTCTCGCACCAAGTTTGCGGTATGTTTCGGATCATTGTCCTGTTGGAAAATGTATCTTTTTTCGAGTATTAATTTTTGGACACTTTCTCTTAAATTATCTCTTAAAATGTTCAGATAAACATGCTGATCCATGATACCATAAATAAGATGTAAATTTCCAACCCCTCCGGCGGATACGCATCCTCAAAGCAGAACATCCTGTCAAAGCAGAACGTGGAACAAATGTTTTTAGTATCGAATGCGGTATTCTTCTTTCTTCAAAGTTTAGATCTGTTATCAGACCCTCAAAGGTTAATTTTAGTTTCATCACTAAAGATTACGGATTCCCTAAATTCAGAAAGTTTATTAACATATTCCCTAGCAAAAGCTAACCGCTTTTTGCGCTTAGCTTCCGAAATTAACGGCTTCTTCCTAACTGCACACGCCTTATAGCCTGCTCTGTGTAAACAATTTCTCACTGTTTGTGAACAAACATTTTTCGAAAATAGTTCCCGTATTTCTCTTCTTCTTTTGATTTTAGTGCACATTTCTTGGGATCTATAATTATTTGTCTAACAATACTGGCCTCTTCACGTGGACTCAGTTTCTTGGGACGACGGAGCGTGGTCGAATTTTATAGAAACCCGTTAATTTATACTGGTTTACAATGTACTGAACAGTAGCATGTGATTTTTAACAATTTTTCCTATATTTCTGTACGATTTTCCATCTTTCCACAAATCATTTATGAGCTTTCAAACTTGAAATCGAATTTTACAATCTCTCACTCATTTTTAATACTACTTTGAAAACCTACTGCACAATTACTAGCAACAAGTGATAGATTATAAAGTATGGCCGAAAATTATTCATTTGTTTTCAGTTTAGCGAGCAATAGATAGCTTGATAAAATGTGGCTGATTATAACGTGTGTATTTGTAAACAAATAATTAATATGTACTCAATATTTCAAAATATTTGAAGCAGTAGTTTCCTTTACAAAAATTCCAGAAAAATATCCTTATTTTTAAGTAGTTACACTGGTATAATACCTTAAATAAATAAGTAAATAAGTAACCGACCTACTGGGATTGGAACCCGAGACCTTCTGCACCGCCAGCAAGTACTACGCCACGGAGCCACAGACTGCCACGATATGTTCTGGAACCGCCATTATATAGAAATAAAACTTTTACCAATTATTACAAATTTAATTACACTTAAAATACGTATAATTACACTGAAAATTTAATAGTATTCAGCAAGTTTCCGCATATCAAGCGATTCTGTGACAAATTAAAATTTAATGCTGGAATGCTATGCGAGTATTAAACAATGTATTTTAGGGAAACAATAGAAATTTATTATTCTTGTTGCTAAAGCGCGTTAACACAAATGATATATATTTCTGCACATTAAACGAAAATAATAGAATTATAGTTCAGAATTTACCATTGTTATGTAAGAGACGTTGAAATGTTTCTCAGCTAAAGGTCTTGGGGCATTAATGCAACTTGAAGTGATGACTTACTGCAACTCTTTATCACCTCTGCATACTCACAAAATATTAAGAAAACAATTAAACTTTCCTATGTGCGATTTTATCATCTCAACGAATTTACGAGGGAACTTCAGTAAGATTGCAGATTCTACGGATGCAGTTATAAATCTGTTTGTAGTAAGCGCTCCAATTGGGGGATGCAAAAATTATTATGTCTGAAGCCATCGCCATCAGACATAATAATTTTTAATATAAGCTGAGAAAAACAGTTTCAGATTTGTTTTAATACGAAAATCATATAAATTGGCCTCAGCGGAATTTATTCATTTTTAGTGTTCCGTACGGAACACTTATAAGGTCACTTTGGTTCGATGTCTGTCCGTCCGTCTGTCACACCCGATTTTTACAAAAGAAACTATTTGACATAGAAAGTTGAAATTTGGCACTAATATAGAAATTGATCAAGGGTGAGTTTTGGGGGTAAGGGGGTGAAATCGGAAGTAAAAAAAAATTACCAGGTCATCGAGTGGAGTGGCAAATTAAAGTTTGTAAAAACGCGACTTCAAAAATATATATAATGTAATACTTGCGCTCACTTTTCTTTGTATTATTTTTAAAAACTTGCGAAAAGTCGCTGCCCCCACTTATCTCGAAAAGTACTGATCAAAAAATTTTGACAAAATTCTAGAATACTCTCCACTGGGTGTAGATTGAACGAAATTTATCGCGAGTGCATTACATTTAATAATTTATCTGGTATATAAAAAAAAACAAAAATTTCAAGGTCATCAGTTTTCAGTAAAGGTCGGAAAAAAACTGTTTAAAATTCATTTGAGATGTGTTTCGTGAAGTCATTGATCGATCATCCTCCGTAATAAAATTTTTTATTTTAAAAGCAATTACGGAACACTAATTGCGCAAGTCCAACTTGACCTTGAACGGTTATTTTATTTTTTCTAGAAATCCCACGTGCCATCATATGTAAGATGGACTAAATATGTAGTTTGGAATCAGCTGTTCGTAAGGCAACACGGTGTTGCGTGAATACAAAAATTTCTGGAGATTGGAATATCGTGCAGGAGTAAAATACATTGTAAAGAAGGGAAAAGGTACTAAGGTAATTTAAGAACACTTAGAATTTATGTATGAGGGCTCTGCACCATCCTATGGTATGATTAAACGATGGACTCGTCTATTCCAACAAAGATGATAGTCAGTTGAAGATGATGAACATTCTGGTCTTTGTCAAGCAGTAATGACGGACGGAAATATTACAAAAATAAAACAATAAGTGACTCAAGAAGAAGACAAAGTGAAAATTAGTAAAGAACGACATAAGTAAAGAGAGTGCACGGTGAATATCAAAAATGCCGTTTAACTTCAACCGTCCCGTGGAGTAATATTGGACGTATATTACCTGATGCAGGAATAATCCGAATGTAGTTTATGATCGTATAATAGTCTGTGATAAAGTGTAAATTTACCACTATGATCCTCAATCAAACCGAGAATCAGTGCAGTGAACAGAAAATGCAAATACAATGGTTAGCGAATGTCAGCGAAGTTAGGACTGGAGAATATTATTCTTCATTATTAATTAAACTTCGCTAAAAAGTTGTGAAACAACGCCGAAGAAAAGTATTTAAAGGCAGGCTGTTTTTGCAAGGCAATGCACCTATTTACAATCACAAAAAATGTACGAATTAGGCTTTGAACGGATTGATCACCCCCCATATTCCTCTGATTTAAGTCTGTTGGACTATTATCTACAGTCTGTCAAATAAGAACGTCACCGCTCTTATTCTTGAAAAAATGTGTTTCGAGAACATTTTTTGCCATTGAACAGTAAGTTGTCTAATCACTTCCTGCATCAATAATTGCCTGGCATCTTCAAGGCATGTTGTGGACGAAATTTACTGCATACTCTACAAATTTTTCGAATCTCGCGAAACAACTGAGTCAAAGTCCTAAGAGTCCTTCCTCTGAGCTTTCTTTTTACAAGATACCAAACGTTTGTGCCCAAACGAACCGCTTCGCGAAGTGATTTTTGCCCAGCAAAGGTTTCTTCAACGTGTTTTGGAATTTGACATCATGAGCACGAAGATGTTGTCGAAGGGTCTCATGAGAAACATTCAAACTTTGACCCTGACGCAGCGTCAATTTCGGGTCCCGTGAAAACAAAGATAAGATTCGTTTTTCGACTTTCGGAGTCACTTTGCCTACCGAGCCACGTTTTGCCAAGTAGTCGACATTTTTCCTCTCGTTAAAATGATTTATCAACGTCTTCACAAATGACACCAACTTTTTAATATATTTAGCGACCGCGGAAAGTATCATTTTAGGCCCCCTTGGATGGGAACAAAGACGGACTGCCATTGGATTGATTTTACGTGATTTCTACGAAAGGTCGGAACCGACTGATACTTTTACTAAATGCGTCGTAGACAAAAGTTCCCTCTACCGATTTTGAATCGCATCTACCAAAAATGAATTATCGCGGACACGTTTTTACCTGACAGACTGTATTCTTAAGACTGAAAAAACATTTAAAAGGACCCAAATTTTATTTAAATGAAGAAGTAATAAATGCTGTAGAACACTGGTATGCAAACTAAGACAAAGATTTTTTTTCGAAAGGCCTAGAATTGCTTTACAACCTTTACACAGTTGAAAGGGGATATAACTTTAAATGAAAAATTTCTGTTTTGTTGGTTCTTTCTATGCTAGGCTAGAAACTTATTAATGCGCCCTGGTTTAATTGCATGAAACGGGAAAACGCTTTACAGTAAACAATAAAGACAAAAGGATTATTACCTTTTATTATATTGTGTGTATGTCAAAACTGCGTAAAAAGAGTTCTTTTTTAAAAAATGCATTTTATTCAGATAATAAATATTTACACAAACGTTATTATATTTACAAGGCTTTATTTATACTGTTTTTAATTTAATGAATTGTTTCTTTTTCTATTATTTTCAGTCTTCTCCTTCCTCTTTGTTTCTTGTTTTTAGTATATTTAAATATATTGAGTTCCTTTGTATTTTTTCTTCTAATAGGGCTTTAGCCGTTCCTGGCATTAGCGATTAACAGAGCTAGTCTAACTTTATTAGCAGCAATACGAAAAAGCTGTATTGAACTAAGACCAAACCAGTCTCGTAGGTTTTTCATTCAAGAGTGACGTCTTCTACCTGCCCTCTTTTTGCTTCAAGCTTGCCCTCAAGTATCAGTTGCAACAGTCTATACAGGTCGTGCCTCATGACGTGTCCAAGGTATTCCAATTTACGCTTTTTCAGCGTTCAGGTTAGTTCCAGGCCCTTTCCCATTCTCCTCAGCACCTCGTTATTAGTTACATGTTGTGTCCAAGGAATTTTTAGGATACGTCGGTACAGCTACATTTCGAAGGCATTTATTCTCCTCATTACTGCTTCGTTGATCGTTCACGATTCGACTCCGTAAAGTAGAACGGCGAAGACATAGCAGTGCAACATTCTGACCTTCAGTTACAGACTCGGATCTTTCGAAGTGAATAAGGTCCTCATTTGAAGGAATGCTACCCTGGCCTTTTTGACGCGACATCTAATTTTGGTACCATGGCCCCATGTCCCATGTGTCATAGATTGTAGTACCCAAATAATTGAACATCTTCACCTGCTCTGCTACTGTGTTGCTAATTGTCAAGGGCCCCCGGTTATGGGTTTTTTAGAAACTATCATATACTTGGTTTTCGAAATATTGAGGGTAAGGCCATATAGTTCTGAATACTGACGGACTCTTCTTCTTTGTATTTAACTCTTAACATTTTTGTTTCAACTGTTTCTATTTCTTTAAATATTGGTAATTAGAGTTACATGTATTAATGTTTTTAATAATTAATTGTATCAGCTGATAATGACTTGTATTTACCAATAATGTACGAGACGTGCTGCGATTAGCCGTAGATTGGAATGTGTTAGATAAGTCAGCTAGTTGACGGCTGTTGACCTGGGGATTATATTCAACATAAAGTAAAATCTCCCTTTCTTTTTCCTCATTGGTAGTATTCTGGTTTACTACTTTCCGTTTCGTATTCTCAACACTACCACTACCAACAAGCCGTTCCATTAAGCCGTTCCGTAAAGCCTTACTGCCAAAAGACAATTTTTTCTCGCCTCGCCCAGTTTATAAACCATATAAATTAATTCATTTTAGGAAATTCCATAACTATTACCTTTATACATCACTTACTACAACAAATTAAACTATTTTTACTTGCTTAATAGACATGTCAAATTTGACAATGCCTACATTTTTGTTTTGTCTTGGTAACTATGAGGTTATAGCGTAAGTGTTTTAAAAACAAGGATAAAAATTGAAAAATTCAAAATAAATCGAAAACTATTAGAAATAGGTATATGACATACTTAATAAAAGTTGGAAGGTTTTGTAAAATCTACATAAATCCACAAAAATGGATTGGTAGGAATGGATTCATTCGGTGGCCCCTCGATCATGTGACTTAACACTTTTAGACTTCTTTTTGTGGGGCTACATTAAAAAATATTTCCTTCTTATTTAGTCTTGTCTGATTTAAGTACTTTGACGCAAGTTATAAAATCATCAGGCTTAATAAGGATTTGCTGGTGTTAGATTGACGAATGAAAATCTCAGTGCTTGCAAAAGAGGCTTGAGTATCCGAAACAATAGTTTCTACAATTCATTTGAATTGACCTCAAATACTTCAAAAACAAAACATATAGCATTTTCCATCACTTATACTAAACAACCAAACTTTCATAGCATTCATGTCAGTAATCTTGAGGATGAAATTCTGGAAGTGCACTGAGGGAGATACTGAGTAGGAAGCTACTAATCAGTGTGTATGAGGCTCTTGTGGAGTCTCTGTTGAGGTACGCTATGGTTATGTGGGGTGGTATTTACTAGAATTCCATATATCCCTTGAAGGTGGTACAAAATTACCAGGTGTACAAGTATGAAATGCGGATTTTAGACCACAGATGGTGCACCAATGCAGTTTGTGCTATAAAGATTTGACACTGAGCCATTTTGTTGTGTCATCAATAAATGTCAGACGCGCACGAGTGATAAATTGGAAAAGTGTGTGCATAGTGTTGTGTTGTTGTGTTCAATATGTCGAAATTTATACCGAACAAAGAGCATTCGCAGACAGCATTAATTTTTTGTTTTCATTTGAAGAAAACTGCTATTGAATCATACCGATTACTTCAAAAAGTTTATGGTGAATATGCTCCATCGCAAGATACGTGTGAACGGTGGTTTCGGCGTTTCAAAAGTGGGACTTCGATGTTGTAGACAAAGAATGTGGAAAATCGCCAAAAAAATACGAAGATGTGGAATTGCAAGCATTGTTGGACGAAGATGATTCGCAAACACAAAAACAACTCGCCGAGCAATTGGGCGTTAGTCAACAAGCGTTTCCAATCGCTACGAGAGATGGGAAATATTCAGAAGACCGGTAGATGGGTATTACATGAGTTGAACGACAGGCAAATGGAAAAGCGCAAAAACACGTGTGACATTTTGCTCGCTCGGTACAAAAGGAAGTCGTTTTTGCATCGTATAGTTACAGGGGATGAAAAGTGGATTTATTTTGAGAATTCCAAGCGCAAAAATCATGGGTAGACCCAGGCGCAGCATCCACATCGACCGCAAGACTGAATCGCTTTGGCAGAAAGACGATGCTCTGTGTTTGGTGGAACCAAAGGGGCGTGGTCTATTATGTGCTGTTATATCCTGGGGAAACGGTTAATACTAAACGTTACCAACAACAATTGACCGATTTGAATCGTTCGCTGCTTGAAAAAAGGACAGAATACCGAAAGAGGCATCACAAAGTAATTTTTCTTCATGACAATGTTGTATCACATACGGCAAAACCAGTTCGCGACACGTTGGAAGCACTCAGCTGGGAAGTTCTAACCCATGCGGCGTACTCACCAGACTTGGCTCCTTCCGATTACCACTTGTTTGCATCGATGGGTCACGCACTTGCTGAGCAGCTGGTTCGTACGAAGATGTGAAAAAATGGCTCGATGAATGGTTCACAGCAAAAGGGGAAGATTTTTACTGGCGTGGTATTCACAAATTGCCCGAAAGATGGGAGCGATGGAGCATACTTTGAATAAAGCACTTTTTATCATTCTTCCGAATTTAACATGTTTTTTTAGAAAAAAAATCCGCATTTCATACTTGTACACCTGGTACTTTGTCAAGATAATATTTTGATCAACGTTTTCCTACCTACCTATTTTATTCTGAGGATGTTTTGGAAGTGCATACTTTGTACTGTCTCACAAGTTGCTCCTATATTTATAAAACTAATAAAGTAAAACAATTTGTGAATCATGCTGATGGTACCAGATGTATGGTCGGTAGACACTTAGAAATGTCTATAAATAGGATATCAAAGAAACTTGGATCCTTTTCTTATTTGGCTCTCTCTTGAAATTAGGTCTTTAACAAGACTGTATGCGTTTAACATTGCATGTACGGTATTTATTTGTAAAAAGAGATGTTGTGATTTTCTGTTAGTTAATAGGATTATTTTGTGAAAGTATAATGATGTCTATGTACATATTGTGGGCACTCTATAATTACTGTGTTTTTATATTATTCAAATGTTTTTTAAGTTTTGTATTTTTTTTTAGATTATATCTAGCACACAGGTCTTTACTAATCTAGGTGCAGTACAAAATTCTGACATTCTATTACTCTAGTATATTGTAAATCAATTTTGTAAACTAGTATGATATTGTAAACTATTATAATTTATTATTATGTATTTTACATGAAGATTTAGAGAATAAAACAATTTCTTCAGAATAGGTTCCAAAGCTTCTTACGCCGTAGGAAAAACTGGCCAGAAAAGAATATCCGTAGGAATAGTTTGCCGCTTTAGATAACAATGAGAGTTATTTCTTGTGAATTATCACTGGCATCACTTAGATGTTCCATTGAGAATCACGAGTCAGTGCAATGGATTCATGAGGGAGCTTCACCTCCAAAGAGGGCAAAAACTTGGTTGACTTTTCGAAATCTGATGGCAATCGTTTTTATGGGACTGTAAAGGAAGGTAAGAGTAAAAAATTAACGGAAGCGGGGTTTAGGGAATGATGATACAAAACATGAAATAGACCGTTAGAGAAAAATATTCAAATTCATCGAAAACCAAAACACTACTCTTGCACGACAATTGCAAGGTTTCAAAAACCTTTTGGAGAATCACAAGCGGTTACACTTGATATATCCAATGCATTCGACTGTGCTTGGCATGACGGAATGTTGGCTAAATTGCATTCTTATGGTATGTCTGAAAGGTTTTGTTTATGGCTCTCGGGTTTCCTCAGAGAGAGTTCTTTATGAGTGGTGATCTTTCTAATACCATCACTATTAACGCTGGTGTGCTCCCAGACTACATGCTGTGTCCTACTTTTTTTCCGGTTGTTTTCTGGGTTTATTGGAAAGTAGAGCTTTCATTAATTAGTCGAATAGTAAAAAGTTTGCAGTAATTACTGCTAAGTATATTAAATAAAGTTTGGCTGAGATTAAAGATCTGCTGTTGACGTAAGATTTGTTTGGGCTCAGTGTTTGCTGGGTTATTCTCTTGTGAGTTTTCAGGTATATCTGCTTCGATTTTGGATTCAATGATTATTTCATCTGCACGATATTCCAATTTTTGTCTTCACGCAACACCGTGTTGCTTTACGAACAGCTGATTCTAAACTACATATTTAGTCCATCTCACATATGATGGCACGTGGGATTTCTAGAAAAAATAAAATAACCGTTCAAGTGCAAGTTGGACTTGCGCAATTAGTGTTCCGTAATTGCTTTTAAAATAAAAAAATTTTTCACGGAGGATGATCAATGACTTCACGAAACACATCTCAAATGAATTTTAAACCCTTACTGAAAACTGATGACCTTGAAATTTTTGTTTTTTTATATACCAGATAAATTATTAAAGGTAATGCACTCGCGATAAATTTCGTTCAATCTACACCCTGTGGAGAGTATTCTAGATTTTGTTCAAAATTTTTTAATCAGTACTTTTTGAGATAAGGGGGATTTGTCACAGAATCGCTTGATATGCGGAAACTTTCTGAATACTATTAAATTTTCAGTGTAATTATATGTATTTTAAGTTACATTAATGATCTGCTAGAAAGGACCAGAAATATAATTTACAGTTTTGCCGCTGACAGGATCTTTATTTTTTCATTCACTATGAACGCTCGAACATCGGCTACTTATTCAAATATCCGCTCGTAGCAGGAAGTCGTTCAACTTAACAAAGACCTGGAAGAAATTCTGTCTTGTGGTGACAGTAACCAACTAGAATTTAACTCTAGAAAAACCCAAGCGGCAGTTTTTCTAAAAAAATTAACTTTGCCCAACATAGATACATTGAGACACTCACGTCTTAGCTGGGACTACTATTTCAAACTAGAAAGCTTTATAGTCCACTACAACTGTTAGTTCTGTACAAGGCTCAAATTCAACCAACGATGGAATCTCCTCCCATATTTGGGGCTCAGTTCCCAAACATATCCTGTATTTATTGGATTCTATTCAGAAGAGGGCTGTTCGTCTGATTGGAAATCCAGAACTCACTAGAAACCTTGATACCTTGGAACATCGACTTTATTCTACAAGTATTTTCATGGAAAGTGTTCGACGGATGTAGCCCATTTAATTCTTCCCAGGGCGGTGCATGCTTTTAATATACGTCGCGTTAATACCTCACATCCATATGAGGTTCAGCTTGTGACTTGAACACATGAGTTCATTATCGTGATTTTAGGAACAAGTAAAAGTCCGTGGACTTTACCGTTAAGGGAAATCGTTTCGCAGGGTGAATATGGAGAATATTTGACAATTTTTAAATCCTTATTTGCTTACCAATAAATTTTACTACGGTTTCATATTACACACGTGTCCCAACTTAGTAAATAAACTTAAAATATGCGTTATGTTATATCCAAGTCACCAGAGACGAAAATGTAGCAAAAGTGCACATAAATTTAAATAAGCTAGATTTTTAGAGAGGTTCATTACCAGCCAAATAATATATGAAAAAACGTTTAAAGCCCAATAATAACACCCCCTGGATCAATGCCAAAGAAGGCAAAGATAAACATGTGACAGAACAGGAAAATTCCACATTAACTACGGTGGGACCAAAGAGCATGATGAGGCGCCTGGATGCAAGAAGTTCCGGAGGTAGAATGGCCCCCCGTTCGGATCTCCGGGTGGGGGCTGGTTCGGGGGCGTCGACTTACAGACATCATAATTTTAAGATAGATTTTTGCAACATACGAGGTTTAAACTCGAACATAAATTCAGTGCATCAACACCTGCAATCAAATAAACCTCATGTACTCGCTCTATGTGAAACCAAGGTCAGTCCATCGACCAGCACGGTCAACTATCTTTATCCTGGGTACGACTTCTATTCCCGATTTAGGCGTAACTTTGGAATCTGCCTTTTTGTCAGAAGCAACCTCTCTTGTCAACGAGAGGAAGCTCTGGAGCTCCCAAACTTTGATGTTATGTGGTTAAAAATAACGACTCAACAAACCACAAGGTTCGTCTGTATCCTGTATCGACCACCAGTTGATACCAATTTTCGAACAATTTTCGCTTCTTTTGCAGACACCATTAATCATTTACAAATTAACTATCTAAGTGCCGAAATTGCCATCCTGGGCGAATTTAATGTCCACAATATCAACTAGCTTAAATATTCAAATACTACCGACGAACAAGGTCGTGAAGCTGAATCATTCTCAATCAGTTATGGCTTAACTCAGCTTATTGACGAACCAACACGGATCCCTGATCGAGACGGGGAGTTCGCCAGTCTTCTTGATCTGTTTTAACCACCAATCCGGAGATTTACACGGTCACCGTAAATCCGCCGTTAGGTTCTTCCGATCATAAACTGCTTTCGACATCGAGTATCCTGCCAATCAGGGACAGAGAGGCGCCTAGGCTGCGCAAGATTTGGCACTACAAATCTGCTAAATGGGAAGATCTCATGGAATACTTTCGAACTTTCCCTTGGACGGACGTTTGTTTTCGATCCGCTAACCCATCTGACTGCGCCAGGGAGGTCTCCGATGTTATTTTGGCTGGTATGGAAGCTTACATCCCTTTTTCGAAGAAATGCTCCTCCAACGGCAAGCCTTGGTTTGACCGAAAATGCAAAGAAGCTGTTGCTTCTAAACATATTGCCTACCGACAATGGCGTGAAAATCCTAACACCGTAAATCGTAACATCTTTGTTCATGCCCGGAACAGATGCAAGGGAATTATCGACGAAACCAAGGAGGCACACAATCAACGAATTAGAAACAAACTTCTCGCTTGCCCCAACAATTCCAGGTCCTTTTGGGCAGCCGCTAAGGCATTTAGTCAAAATTTTACCAATTCCACCATACCACCACTCACACGGCCAGATAATTCCATTGCAACCACACCTATTGAGAGAGCGAACTTGTTGGCTGAACTCTGCTTCACATTCTACTGTCGATTTCCAAGGAAAAACACTACCTACTATTCCCATATTGCAGACAAGGATGCCCGATGTTGTCTTCAGACAGCGCATCATAAAGCGTATTTTAATGAAGCTAGACAGCAAGAAGGCTGCTGGCGCTGACGGAATACCTGCCATAGTTCTCAAAAACTGTGCAAGGGAACTAACACCAGTTTTGCTGTAGACTTTTTAACCTATCCTACCAAAAGGGAATATTTCCGTCCTGCTGGAAATGTGCCACGGTTCAGCCGATACCTAAAAAAGGCAAGAAGACCTTGCCAAATAACTACCGACCAGTTGCACTGCTTTCAATAATATCGAAAGTCATGGAAAAGGTTATCAATGAGCATCTTCTAAAATATCTTGAACGATTCAATATTATTAGCGATCACCAATATAGTTTTCGTAAACATAGATCAACAGGAGATCTTCTGACTAATGTAACACATGTTTGGAACAACGCAATTGAACACTTTGGAGAATCTCGAGCGGTTGCTCTTGACATATCCAAGGCATTCGACCGTGTTTGGCACGATGGACTGTTGGCTAAGTTACGCTCTTATGGTATGTCTGAAAGGTTCTGTTTGTGGCTCTCATGTTTCCTCAGAGAGCGTTCTTTACGAGTATCGGTCGACGGATTTCTTTCTAACACCCTCATTGTCAACGCCGGTGTGCCCCAGGGCTCCATACTGTCTCCTACTCTCTTTCACATTTACATTAACGATCTGCTGGAAAAGACCGGGAATCCAATCTACAGCTTTGCAGATGATAGTACGCTTGTCTCTTCATTCACCTTGAATGCTCGGACATCGGCTGCTCAGGCGAATATCCGCAGACAGCAGGAGGTCGTTCAACTTAACAAAGACCTGGAAGAAATTCTATCTTGGGGTGACAGTAACCAAGTGGAATTTAACGCTACAAAAACCCAGGCGGCAGTTTTTTCTAAAAAAGTTAACGTTGCTGAACCCGACATAGTTATGTCGGGTCACTCCATTTCCCTAGCATCGTCGCTCAATTTGTTGGGCGTTAGTTTGGGAGCAAATATGTCCTGGCATGAACATGTTGCAGGCATAGCAAGGAGAGCTTCTCAAAAGTTGGGAATATTATTTAGAACTAGAAAGCTCTACACCCCACAACAACTGTTAATTCTTTACAAAGCCCAAATTCGACCAACTATGGAATACTGCTCCCACGTTTGGGGCTCCGCTCGCAAACATACACTGCATTTGTTGGATTCTGTTCAGAGAAGAGCGGTCCGTCTGATTGGGGACCCGGAATTGACCGGCGGCCTTGATTCGCTGGAACATCGAAGAACGGTTGGCGACTTGAGTCTGTTCTACAAGTATTTTCATGGAAAGTGTTCGAAGGATGTAGCCCGCTTAATTCCTCCCAAAGCGGTGCATGTTAGAAATACACGTCGCGCTGGTGCTTCACATCCGTATGAGGTTCAGCTTGTTACTCCGCGTACAACGCTTTTCAAGCAATCTTTATATGGAGAACGTCATCCCTTTGGAATAATTTGCCCAGCGCTGTGTTTCCCACCGAGTACAATTTACAGCGATTCAAGAACAACGTGAATCGCTTTTTTCCGCACTCGTGCCGCTCCTGGAGCGCTTTAGGGACTTCAATGCAGCACGTGTGCTAGACCCATAAAAAAAGCAATCGGGGCATGGCCGGCTGAAAAATGGGGTCCGAAAGGGCCCCATTTTGGGATTTTCAAGAATATCTCGAAAAATATGCAAAATTTGTGAAAATAGTGTGTACAAAATATAAAGATCAAATGATTTTGCACAAAAAAATTTCTTGGTAATTCTCTGTGTTTTTGAGATAATCGCGATCCAAAAAAATGTGGGTTTGCAATAAACGCATATTTTGACAATTATATTAATTTTTTTGGGGAAATATCGATAAATATTTTAAAGATTTCTTATCTAATGAATTTTTCAGTACAGTATCAAATAAGGAGCGTGTAAATTAACATAAGATCATATGAATTTGTTATTAAATTTTAACTTTACTTTAAGATAATGCAAAAAATTTATAAATACAGAAAAATGTGGAGCAAGATGGAATTACATGGAAAAAATAATACAAAAGATGCATATGTTTATATAAAAAAAATATTAAAGCATTTACTTTCTTCTCCAACTTTAACTTGACCTCAGAAGAGTCAAATTAATAAATATCTTGTAATTATAAATAAAACAGACCAAATCAGAGATTTAAACAAAAAAAATGTAAAAATGTTTTAAAATTATACTTCTAAAGTGATTTTCTTGAAGATAAATATTTAATATTTAAGAAAAAACATACATAAAGTTACGGTACTTATTTCTACCATTTCTAAGATAGTTCAAATACAAAAATTACCTAACCCTAAAAAATAGCAAAAAATCACATTTCTTTATTTTCAATGCATTTAAAATCAGGGTATCAGGCAGGGAAATGTGTATTCCTTAATGAAAAAGAAATATATAAAGAAGAAAATGTCTGAACGGTTTTTTGATTAGATTAAATTTATCAAAGATATTAATATATAAAAATATAAAATTAAAGATATTAATATATAAAAATACAAGGGTCCGTGTTAAAAAAGTTATCCTTTCAAATGCATTTCCTGATCACAATTTGAAAAAAAAAATTGAACGACAGGTTAAACTTTCCCCTCAAAAATGATTTTTTTTTAGTATGATGCGCGTGAAAATTTCAGAATTTCGTTTGACGTGCTTTGAAATATCCGGTAAAATAGCATTTTTTAAATTACGTTTTTCTCGAAAATGATGCATTTAACAGGAAAATATCAAGAAACCTTTCTTGTGTAGAATCGTATGGTCTATACTTTTTTTTATGTAATACTTTTACAAATGACGCATATTTTTCGGGATATTCTTGAAAGAACCAAAATAGGGACCTTTCGGACTGTTCTTAGCCGGCCATATCTCGATTGCTGTAAACTTTTTTGTATATATATATGTTGATGAATCTCTCTGGTCAAAAATCTACCTTGTGTGTGCGGTTCAACTCCCAAGCGACTGGATTATATTAGAATTTTATGAAATATTAAATTCTACAGATAAAGTCGTTTAATATGTATTTTTTCCTTATTTTTCTTCGTCATTTTAGAGCATTCACAAAATTTGCAAAACTTTATTAAATATCGAAATATATGAACATCTTTTCCAGATTCCTGGTGATAAATTGCCCGTATTTTGTAGGAACATCTTTTAACCAGATATAAATAGACTGAATGCATTCTGCATTAAAAATTATTGACATTTATAACTTCAGTAAAATATGGAAGATCATAAAATATTTTATGTTGTCTATGTGATCGCTTTAAGGTTATACTGTCGACATGATGAAAAAACAACGTTTTTTAAAATTTACTTAAACAATGCAGAGTTAGAACTGTTGTTTTGGTACAAGGAATTCTCGAAAACTATTAATGATCATTAGACTTAAACTCATAAATGAGTACCACATACAATAAACTTAAAATCAATTAATGATTATATTGTAATTAAAGAAAACACTACTCTACAAATAAATTACATGTAAGAGCCTTTCATATATGAAAATGCGACATTAGCGGATCGAAAAACAGAACCCATAAAGATCAAGAAAGGTGTTAGGCAGGGCGACACAACTTCACCAAAATTATTTACCGTGGCCTTGGACGATGTACGAGGCTGGTTTGAAAAGTCCGTGCAAAGTCCGAGAGATGGCACCACCGGCGCGTATCGAGGTCATGTTTAGTTAGTAGCATCTCTTGAATGAACGCACACCAAGTTTCAGCCATATTGGTCTATTTCTTTGTGTTTGGCATTCGTGTGAATCAAGGAAGTCGAGTGATTTTCAAGAAATGGACGAAAAAGAATTTCGTGTGGTGATTAAACATTACTTTATGAAAGGCAAAACGCCTCGGGAGACTAAAGAGAAGCTTGATAAACATTATGGTGATTCTGCACCTTCGATTAGAACAGTTTATAATTGGTTTCAAAATTTTCGGAATGGCCATACGGGCACAAGTGACGCTGAACGTTCTGGACGGCCTGTGGAGGTTACGACTCCAGAAATCATTGATCAAATCCATGATATGGTGATGGATGACAGAAGAGTTAAGGTGCGTGAGACTGCTAGTGCTGTGGGCATCTCGACTGAACGGGTACATAATATTTTGCATAAACATTTGGACATGAGAAAGCTATCCGCAAGATGGGTGCCGCGATTGCTCACGCTTGACCAAAAACGGAATCGTGTGAAGTGTTGCAAGGATGGTTTGCAGCTGTTCCAGAAGAATCCGGAGGACTTTGAGCGTCGTTTCGTTACTGTGGATGAAACATGGATACATTACTATACTCCTGAGACCAAACAACAATCTAAACAATGGGTTACCAAGGGGGAATCTGCACCAAAAAAGGCGAAGACCGTTCCTTCGGCCGGAAAGGTTATGGCGACTGTGTTTTGGATTCGCAAGGGATAATCCTCATCGACTATCTGGAAAAGGGTAAAACTATTACAAGTGAATATTATTCATCGTTATTGGACCGTTTGAAAATCGAGCTGCAAGAAAAACGCCCGCGAATGGCCCACAAGAAAGTCCTTTTCCATCACGACAACGCACCAGCACACACCTCAGCAGTTGTGGTCGCAAAATTAATGGAAATAGGATTCCAACTCGTTTCACATCCCCCTATTCTCCAGACTTGGCTCCCTCGGACTACTATTTGTTCCCCAATTTGAAGAAATGGCTGGCGGGACAAAGATTTTATTCAAACGAGGAGGTGATTGCAGACACTAATGGATATTTTGCAGACTTGGACAAATCCTATTATTCGGAAGGGATCAATAAACTAGAACATCGTTGGACGAAGTGTATAAGCCTAAAAGGAGACTATGTCGAAAAATAAAAAAGGTTTACCCCAAACACATAAGTAGTTTTTATTTTTGCACGGACTTTTCAAATCAGCCTCGTATTTAAAAGTCTTGAGTGGGAAGAGAAGGGAATTAAAATTGATGGCATATATTTACGTCATTTGCGATTCGCAGATGATGTAGTACTTATTAGCGAAGATCTAGAAGAATTCAAAATCATGATAGAACAACTTAACCAAGCTTCATAGAAAGTTGGACTCGAGAAGAACATCAAGAAAACAAAACGTCTAAGCCCATAAAACACAAAAATTAAGATCGGCATGCAAGGGATCGAGAGAGTTGACATAAGATTAGATTGGATAAGGACAATGAAACAGCGGAAATACCACGGTAAATTGAACTCAGCTTGACCGCATTTCAAAAACTGGAATTCATTCTAAAAAACAGACATATCTCCATGACTTTAAAAAGTAAAGTCTACGAGAGCCGCGTACTTCCAGTAAGTACGTATGGGCTAGAAATCATGACTCTTACAAAAAAATGGAAAAACAGATGTTAGGTGGTAGTTTATGAGAACTCATTAAAAGCGAGGATATTAGACGAACAACAAGAATTACAGATATCAGTGAAGAGTGGCAAAATTCAAGAGGTAATGGACGGGGCCTGTGGATAGAGCGAATGTTAGTAGATGGACAACAAGATTACTTAAATGGAGATCTTGGAAGAGCTGACGAAGTGTCGGAAGACTAATGAAAGATGGACTGATGATATCAGGTTGATAGCAGGCAGTAGGATAGAGACAATTTGAAGAAATGTGAAGAGACCTATCTCCTGCAGTGGAAAAGCAGTAGCTTATAAAGAACAAGATAGAGAATTAACAAGGTCAAGGCAAAAATTGAATGTTGGTGAGAACCCAATGCATTTACTTCTGCTTCGTGTGAGGATCCCACTAGAATACCAAGTGTCATCGCTTGTTACAATTGGCAAAAATAATAATCACTCCTTCTCTAAAGCTACCAAATTTTCTTGAGAAACTTTTTTCGTCACCAGTTTCTGCTTTGATATAAGGCGTTTGGGTATCCATCGTGCTCAAACTTTTAGCAACCCTAAATCTCCGTGGACAATTAAAACATTGTAATTTCGGATACTCCAGCTTCTTCAGCAAGTCCTTATCAAGCCTCATAATTTCCTCAATTCTTCCCTGAATCGGTCCGCCTGATCTGGGGTTAACTGAAATCGAGTCTCGGTCCTGTAGAAACTCTTTAAACCAAAACTTTTCTTCAAAATAAGATGAACCATCACTGTCATACACTTAGTACACTCTTTCAGTAATAACTTTTGGTGCATTTCCGTCTTTATCGAGAAACTTCATTACTGTACGATGCACCAAATTACTTTCACCCATTTTTCGAAAAAAAAAAATCGTAAAAACTGCAAAAACTGCAACGAATTCGTATACAGTTTGGTCCAAGTACTGAAAACAGCTACAGTAACTTGGCAACCAAACATTTTTTTTGTTTGATGTTATTTTCATGGCTAAGTAGATACTTAACGAAAAAACGTCAAAACGCGTACAACCTAAACGTAACACGTAGGCTGAAAAGTTTGTCGCCCTTTTCAAAAAATAGATATGATTTTTAACCTGAACTAACCTGAACTAACCTGATTTATATAATGAATTCTAAAAAAAAACCGATTTTTTTCGGCTCCATGAATATGTACATTCCCTTACGTAAATTTTGAACAAGTTGGGTAATAAGCCGAAACCCGGTCTAAGTCCTCTTGTTAATCTCAGTTTAACAAATTTTAAAAACAGTGACTTATTTATCTCATTACCAGCTAAAACAGGGATGTCAAAGATACGGCCCGCGGGCCGCATCCGGTCCCCGGGACGTATCAATAAGGCCCGCGATCGCAATGTGTCACAGAAAGAAGAATCATGTTTTTTAGAGCTTTTAGACTTCACTCGATTCCTCTACGGAAGTTTTAAAATGCACACACTACATTTATAAGTAATGTCAAGGGCAGCGCGTGCCTTGACAAGCGAGAGAGATAGACAGTAACGCCATCTCTTAGCAACAAGCGGAAATACCTATTATTTTTGTTGAGAACAATAGAATCTTCCACGCGCTTCGAGTCTAGACCTTCCTTATCGATATTATAAAAGGAGTGCGTCGGCGCGACGTGAGTCAGTTGAGTGTGAGTCAAGTAATCGAAGCGATACGGTCGGAGAAGGATTTTAGTTGTACTGTGAAGTAGTGATTGTGAAGGTATTGTGCATTTGTTTGTGTCGTCCGCGTGCGATATCCATATTTGTTGTGTCGAGTTCCATAATTGTTATGATTTTGGCATAATGTCACAAAAACGTAAAGTTGATAGTGAGTGCAGAGTTTTTCAGTCTAAATGGGAAATTGCATATTTTTTCATAGAATGGAAAGGTAAACCACTGTGTTTGATTTGCAATCAAACAGTTGCTGTTTGTAAAGAGTTTAACTTGAAGAGACACTATGATACGAATCATAAATCAAAATTCGATTGTTACACTGAAAAAATAAGAATGGACACATTGTCATGTTTACTAAAGCTAATACTGAGAGCGAAGATGCCCTGAAATCAAGTTTTATTATTGCATTAGAAATCGCGAAGAGATCAAAACCTTTCACTGATGGTGATTTTATTAAAGACTGTATGTTGAAAGTTGCCGATGTTTCATTTCCATTTCAAAAGTCAATAATTCAAAATATTTCGCTGTCAAGAAACACTGTTGCTTCAAGAATAAATGATTTAGCTCAAAATTTGGTTCTTCAACTGAAGGAGAAAATTAAGGAATTTACAAACTTTTCACTGGCTGTTGATGAGAGCACTGATACTGTTGATACACCTCAAGTTGCTGTTTTTATACGAGGTATTAACAGTAACTTTGAAATAACTGAAGAACTATTAAAGTGCGTTCCATTGACAGGTACTACAACAGCAAATGATATTTATTCTGCAATTGAGCATTTGATAGCAGAATATGAACTCGACTGGAATATACTTAGCAGCACAACTACGGATGGCGCTCCTGCCATGGCTGGCAAACATTCGGGCGTTGTAACTAAATTAAAACAGAAAACATCAGGGAATTTTGTGGGATTTCACTGTATAATTCATCAGGAATCATTGGCATCCAAACATTTAAAAATGGACCATGTCATGCAACCTATAATTAAAGTAGTAAATTTTGTAAGGAGCAGAGGACTAAATCACCGACAGTTCAGGCAGTTTTTACAAGATTTGGACGAAAAGTTTTCTGATGTTCCTTACTTCACCGAAGTTCGTTGGCTCAGTCGAGGAGTAGTTTTAGAAACATTTTTTGCATTACGTGACCCTATTCAAGCTTTCATGTTAGAAAAAGGCAACCCAATTGATTATGACAATGACTGGTGGGTTGATTGTGCCTTTTTGGTAGATATGAATAAACACTTGACTGATCTGAATGTAATGTTACAGGGTAAAAATCTGATTGTCACTCAAATGTATTCATGTATTCAAGCCTTTGAAACAAAGTTGAGACTGTGGGAAAATCAGGTAAAAAATCAAACTTTGGATCATTTCCCTCATTTAAAATCATTTGGCACAGTGAACCAAAAAAAATTGGATCAATATTCTCAACTTCTGCAAAATTTGATCATGGAATTCAACAATCGTTTTGAAGACTTTCACAAAATCAATGAAATGGAATTCCCAATTTTCAACAATCCATTCAATTTTGAAGCTTCACAGGCACCAGTTCATTTGCAAATGGAGTTGATAGATCTTCAATCGGACAGTATTTTGAAAGAAAAATTTAAAGAGATTAACGCTCTTACATTTTATACACAATATTTTAAGAGTTTGGATAACTACCCGGAATTAAAAAAGCATGCAGCACGCATTTTCTGCATGTTTGGTAGCACCTATTTATGTGAGTAGATGTTTTCCGTCATGAAAATAAATAAGAACAAACATCGCACAAGACTTTCGAATGAACATCTCCAATCAATTCTTAAAATAACTACAACGAATATGATACCTGACATCAATGAGCGTGTCAAAAACAAGAGAAGTCAGGTATCTGGATCCTCGAGCTCAAAATAATTACCCTCTTTTATAACTTTGATATAATTTTTAACAACCGTATATTATATACTATATAATTAAATAAATAAAATGTTATAATAATTCAGTACATTTTTTTTATTTGAATCTGGCCCGCCTACACATTCTAAATTTAATATATGGCCCTCTGCAAAATTGAGTTTGACACCTCTGAGCTAAAAGGATACTAAAATGTATATACCTTTTTGTTTATGTGTTGTTATATTTTATTAATTTATTTATGTTCGTATTTGAATGAAAATAAAATAAAATCTACACTATAATTATGATAATGAGCAATACTACTACTAACATTATTACTTTTTGATGACTCCCTGTTTAAATAATTTTAACGATAGATAAAGAGGATACTAAAATATGTGTTTATATTTTTATGTGTGTTTATCCGAGGCATGTTTTTTAAGTAAGTACCGTTTTGCGATTCCGCCGCCGCAGCGATACGGTCGGCGTTCCGCGCATGCGCGCTGGTAACCTACATCTCATGTCTACGCACTGACGCCATTACAGTCTGATTCTTCATTGTATACGTTGTTTACTGAGTGTTTAAGATGCCTCCGACAATCGTGAGTCCCGCCGATTGTGAAGTACGGGCTGTTATACGATTTCTTAGTGCTAAAGGCGTAAAACCGATCGATATTCATCGTGAGATCTGTGAAGTTTACGGACAAAACATTATGAGTGATGGAATGGTAAGGAAATGGGTGAGAGAATTTAAAGATGGCCGCACAAATGTGCATGATGAAGAACGGAGTGGGCGTCCTTCGGTCGTTAATGAAGATTTGGTGCAGAAAGTGGACGAAAAGGTGAGAGAAAACAGACGCTTTACAATTTCATCATTGTGCGACTGCTTTCCTCAATATTCTCGTAGTGTTTTGTATCGCATTGTGACCGAGAACTTGAATTACCGGAAATTGTGTTCACGTTGGGTTCCAAAAATGTTGACGGATTTGCACAAAACCCAACGTTTAGGCAGTGCATTGACTTTCCTTGAGCGGTACTACAATGAAGGTGAACATTTTTTAGACCAAATTGTTACTGGTGACGAAACATGGGTGGCCTACGTCACACCAGAATCGAAACAACAATCCATGGAATGGCGACATTCATCATCACCCAAAAAAGTGAAGTTTAAGCAAACAATTTCTGCCCGCAAAATCATGTGCACAGTTTTTTGGGACAGAAAAGGAGTATTGCTAGTGGAGTTTCTGCCTCGTAATGAGACAATCAATGCAGCGTCTTATTGTGAGACATTGAACAATCTGCCTCGTGCAATCCAGAACAAAAGACGTGGCAAGTTGAGTAAGGGTATCGTTTTGCTGCATGACAATGCCCGTCCACATGTGGCTAATCGGACCAAAGATCTCATCAAATCTTTTAAATGGGAAACTCTAGATCATCCTCCATACAGCGTATTACAACTGATTTTATGCTTATATTTTAATATAAATTTTGTATGTATTAGAATAATATGAAAGCGAGTGTCAAATGCATACTTTTACTAAAATGCGTCGTAGACAAAGGTTCCCTCTACCGATTTTTTGTTGAATTATCGCGAACACGTTCTAACTTGACCGATGGTACAGCACACAAAATATAAATCAATTACAGATATTTCATAAATTAAATAAACAAAAAGCCATGAACTTTCTAGTTTGCATTTTGATGTGCCCACCATCTAATTCTATGCACCTAATGGTTCGAGAATGTAATTATTTTAAAACATTTCTTAATATGTGCGGAGTTACGCTATTTAAACACTACTTTATTGCATTTTCCAAATTACAATATTTCTAAAAGGTTCACATCTATAATATATATAAAATACAACGTCTCTCTGTCTGTCTGTCTGTCTATCTGTCTGTCTGTCCGTTAGTGCGCTTATCACTGGAAAACCACTTATCCGATTTACGTACTTTTTTTTTTAAAACATACATATGTTCTCTGGCCAGGTTATAGGCTATATTTTATTACGATAAGTAGCATAAAGAATGAGCAGTGACGATAATAGTGAGTGAAGTGTTGCAAGGATGGTTTGCAGCTGTTCCAGAAGAATCCGGAGGACTTTAAGCGTCGTTTCGTCACTGTGGATGAAACATGGATACATTACTATACTCCTGAAACCAAACAACAATCTAAACAATGAGTAACCAAGGGGGAACCTGCACCAAAAAAGGCGAAGACCGTTCCTTCGGCCGGAAAGGTTATGGCGACTGTCTTTTGGGATTCGCAAGGGATAATCCTCATCGACTATCTGGAAAAGGGTAAAACTATTACAGGTGAATATTATTCATCGTTATTGGACCGTTTGAAAACCGAGCTGAAAGAAAAACGCCCGCGATTGGCCCACAAGAAAGTCCTTTTCCATCACGACAACGCACCAGCACACACCTCAGCAGTTGTGGTCGGAAAATTAATGGAAATAGGATTCCAACTCGTTTCACATCCCCCCTATTCTCCAGACTTGGCTCCCTCGGACTACTATTTGTTCCCCAATTTGAGGAAATGGCTGGCGGGACAAAGATTTTATACAAACGAGGAGGTGATTGCAGACACTAATGGATATTTTGCAGACTTGGACAAATCCTATTATTCGGAAGGGATCAACAAACTAGAACATCGTTGGACGAAGTGTATAAGCCTAAAAGAGACTATGTCGAAAAATAAAAAAGGTTTACCCCAAACACATAAGTAGTTTTTATTTTTGCACGGACTTTTCAAACCAGCCTCGTAATAATGATCTATATAATATATATAAAACGCAGTCTCTCTGTCTGTCTGTCTGTCCGTTAGTGTGCTTATCATTCGAGAACTACTCATCCGATTTACGTGTTTTTTTTAATTCTTAATTTAACATATATCAAAAAAAATCTATAATATATATAAAACGTAACGTCTCTCTGTTTGTTTGTCTGGCCATTAAAGCGCTTAGCACATAAGGAC